>CM072528.1:10450000-11650000 GCA_036898165.1 Silybum marianum
GATCCTGTACAGTAACCGAAACACTCGATCCCAGAAGTAGCTGCATTCAGATATTCGAGAAAAATGGGCGTCAATTTATTATCTTTTCAAATTATAAATGTTTTAAAACAATAATTTTCCAAGAAATAAAGAAAAAGAAACCAACCTGAAGGCGAGATATATCACACTGTGATCCATCTGATACAAAAACTTCTGCATCTTTTACACCTAAACCTTTGTAAAATGACTCTGCAATTGCTTTCCTTAAAGCCTGTAAAATTTAATGTGCTTGTTAAACTATGATCCCATGGTAAAATGGAGTCAAGGTTGAGTTATCGGTCGTTTCATAAATTAAAAAAAGTAGATTTTTATAAACATTCTTCGTAGTACAAAGAAATTAACAGCATCCACAATGGACTTTTTCTTCGGAGTTTTTTCCTATTCTTTTTTTCCAAAAAAGTGGGACCCACAAGCAAAAAAACGAGCTTAGTGAAAGCCTGTAACTGCACAAGCAAAAAAAATGGGGTTTTTTACAAAAAACTCCATGAGGTGAATTTTCCATCCAAATTTTTTTCCAAAAAAATGGGACCCGCAAGCAAAAAGATGACGATCAACGTACCTTGTTCCCTTGCTCAGCACCATAACCTTTGTATCCTTTGCGTGTCGAAAGTGCAAGGGCATGCTTCAGTACAAAAATTATTAAAATATTAGTCAAATAACGTAAATACCCTTCAAAAATTAAAAGATAAGGGAATATTGTCGAAGAGGTTAAAGAAAAAGACAAGGGAATATTGTGGACCCAAATGTTAGAATCAACCAACCCATACACAAATTGACAGCAAAATGCAGGATGTATAATAAATATAAATCCACTGAAAATTTGTAGAGTTTTTCATCAATTAAGGGACTTGAAAAGCGAACTAAGATCAGAAGATAGTTGATTTTTAATCCCTCGAGCTTTTCTAAGAAACTCACTATACTATAGTTTGAAATTTAACGTAAGAAAAATAGCTTTAGTACCTGATTCATATTCCCACTCAAAAATATCAACAGAAAAATAAAAGAATAAATGAATCACGTTACCTCAGCCATATTTGAAGTTATGATATCGGGAATTGGCTCAGTGGTATCACCAATCCCGAGCCTTATGATGTTTGCATCAGGGTACTTCTTCATATGTTCAAGCTCCCTTGCTTCTATCTATAATTGCAATAACTCGGAGCCTTAGTTGAAATATAATATGTGCAATAAACATATATATATATATGTATTATGCTACGCGTAACTGAAGTTGAAATGCTATAAAATTAAGTTTAAGATCAAGTAACCTCAGGAAACAAATAGTTGTGGCGCAACTTCTCCAGGTTCACATTACGGACAACTTTAGTACAACGAACAGTGGCTGCACACAATTGTAACATTGCCATAAGTCATAAAACCATTTTTTTAGGGGGGGGGGGGTAGAGTTGAAAATGAAACACGAGTTTGTATCTTGTATGCATACCTAGACTCTCATTTGGTGTTTTCAAACTGCACACCGATCTATAAGCAAAAACACAATGTCAGAAAATTTTGAGAATTTGGTATCAAAATATATGAAAAAAGCTTCAATCTTTACCTGGCTCTAGATTGCAACAAGATTGTGTGAGACATAAAATTGCAAGTCGAAAACATAGACATAATGCTATATCAAGATCTTTAAGCGTTTGTGTTATGTGTTGATGGTGAGGTGAGGTGAGGTGAGGTGAGGTGAGTGGTGCAAATCAACAAGATTTGATGGTCTTTATATACACATTAATGGTGTGGGCTTGTAGTACAAAGAATACTTGATATAATATGTCAAGAAGGCGACCCGTGGAAATTTAAAAAAATATTATAGTCAATCTTGGATGCAAACAGGTGTTCAACTAACAGTTTCACACAACCAACGGTTGGACAAATTGTTATCAAATTTTAAACTCAAATGCTTTTCTTGATGTCGTCATTTAACCCTTTTGATTTTTTCCAAATCGCAATTCAATGAATGCATGCAAAATTCGCTCTACTACAAAATACCACCTTTCGTGCTCAAATTATTCTCCCTCCAAAAAAAGGAAGGAACTTCGCAAATCAATAAATCAAGAAATCAAGAAATCCTATATTCACAATCACATCAATTAAAGGGGGGGCCAGAATATCAGACGTTTAATTTCCTCTCACCACGATACACGACAAAAATGGAAAATTTAAGTTGGCCTAAATGAGTAGCATCTATATCTCTCACGGAAGTTCATTATCCAAACAGACAACTTTTAAGAAAGAAGACACATATTCTTCATGTTGGAAAGTCGATGAAAGTTTCTTCCCATTCAGGGCAAGTGTTATTACATTACATACAAGCAGTAAATCTAGAGGCATGCTGAATTCCACAAATTGAAGGAATTCATGTTGAAAAGTCAAGGGCGTTTTTGTCCATTCAGGGAAAATCTTATGACATACTAAACAGTAACCTGGCAGCATACTTAATTAATTCCACAGGATGAAGAAAATTCTTCTTGTTACATATTCTATTGGATCAAAGAAGTATCTCTTTGTTGAAAAGTCAAGGTTTTTTTTAACCATTAAAGACAAATACTTGCTTAATTTTCTCATATTAAACCCACATTAGAAGTGCTAAATTTCAAGAAAGCTTCAGCATAATCGCACCTGATTTCCATTGTAATTTCTGGAGTTGTATTGCCATGAGAGTAGTGAAAATTTTAAGTTTCTCCAAGATTATATATATATATACATCTATGTATTTACATTTACTTTTACTCAATTACTTCCATATCCATGTCTCAAAAAAGATAATTTAAAACCATAATGTAAAGTTATGCACCCAAAAGGAAAAACAAGTAATCAACATGTTACAAACTATGTCCATTTACGATAATATTAACAAACAAAAATGAAATCGTTCATTAGTGGTTCGATAAACTTTAATTAAGACTCACAATCACATCTTTCATTTTGGGACACTTTGTAAATGGAACCACAAAAGGAAAATGTTAAATGGCAAAAACAAATAGGACTTGAGGACTACAGGGGACAAAGAAAGACAAACATGCCAGTATTAATAAAAGCTTGACCAATTAAAGTTATAAGTCAACTAAAAAGTCCCTTTGGCCTTTAGCAGGAAAAGTCAAATCCATAAAAACTAATATTTATTAGAAAAGTAGTTACATTATATGAGTATTCAAAGATGTCAATCAAGAAAACTCTCTATGGGATTTTGTTTTTGTATGTTGGTTGTGAGATTAGTAGTAGAATAACACAATTTAATGCCTATTACTTCTCTGTTCTTTTGGGGTATTTGGTTTAATGCCTATGAATATAAAAGAAAACATATTCAATTCTATCATCCACACAAAAAATTCATAAAAAACATTAAAAAAACGTTATCTTTTTTTGAATAATTTTTTTCTTGATTGAAGGGGTAATCCCCCCTCTATATAAAAAAAAACAATTCAAAGTGTAAATACACAAATAAAATAGTCGATTTTGGTTGAAAAGAATTTATGGCAGCTTGGTAAGTTAGAACTTTTTCTAGTTCAACCGCCAATCCACATAGTAAATTTCTAGAAAATCTCGGTATAACTAATATGATATGTCAATATAATTTCAGAATGTTTCCATGAAGAGGCAGAGAAAATCATGTGAAAGTTCTCCAATTTGATATCCAAATTTTTTTATTAAATAAGCGGTTAATATAGTAAACCAAACGAACCCAATAAAGCACTAGGAAATGTGATCATTCATTTACAATATCACTACTAAATACTCCAAATTTCAGCAAAAATATTATGAAAAAAAGGTAGAAGATGGCATGCAAATTGTCCAAAAATGGAAATCAAACAAGAATTGAGCAAAGATCCAAAACTTTGAGGGCATGGACACAATCTAAACTAAATCTTCACAGAACATGTAAGATCCAAAACTGAATATGCATTCAATTTTCAAGATTGCAAAGATGGTCGACATGCAAAAAAAAAATTGAAGTTAATGTAAAAGTCTATTTGATAAATTAATTAAAAAAGAAAATCATAGTCTATGATATTGACTTATAATCTCATAACCCCAGTACGGAAAATTATATAAAAATGGATCCAGAAAACTGATCTTGATAAATGTCAACCAAGAACATATAAATTAAGTTTCATGGAAATTGTGGTCTCTAATTTCCATAAATAAGTCCAATCCATGGTCTCATTGAACATTAAACCTGCTAAATAAGGAAATACCCAGATCATTCAACTCTACATTCACATACAAGAGTCAATTTTTATATTCACATATAACAGATTAACAGTCAAAGTAGACACATAACTAAAATAAACACAACACATATATATATGTGTGTGTGTGTGTATATATATATATATATCAATGGCCGTTGGTGAAATGTCATGAGTTGGTGTGCAGAACAACAAAATATAAGATGTTATTTTAGTATTTCTGGATAGAATGGAGGATTAGAATACAAAAGACAATCTATTTTGAAAGTTTAAATTTCATATCCATCGGAAATTAAATATTCGAAACCCTAACAACCCCATTGGAAAAAATATTATTTTGAAATTAAAGGAGTACTTGAGTCAAAGCATACCCTACGATCAGATAACAATTGTAGGTCGATTTTCCATGGAAAATACCAAAAAAACGTGCAATTCAAAACTCCTGATTGCTAGTAGAAGAAGACCCACCAACAAGAAAGTGATGGCGACGGATGAAATTAGAGTTTCTCTGCATTTGTCTTCCTCGAAGCTCTTCGATGATGACTTTCGTCTCTTTTTCCTTTTCCATTTTACCACCTCCCTCCTCTTAACAATTCCCAAAATCAGCTATAATTTGTCTATGTTTTCTTAACGGTGAAATGTGATCATAACTGTTCACTCAGACCTTCTGGTTCGGTTACTTACGGGCACCCGTCCCTAATGTGGTCAGATTTTCAGGTAATAGGGTGGAGATCGAAAGTGACGAGATCCCATGGGTGTTTTGGAATTGGGATTGCTTGTTTAAAGCCCTTATTCATTTATTCTATCACTAATTTGAGGTTTTTAGGGCAGGTTTGATTGTAGGGATTTGGATTCAATCCGATCCATTATATCGGGTATAGTTATCAGATTACTGACATGATGACTTATTTGACTGCGGTATTTGATATAAATATTAAGATACAGTACAGTATAATTTCAAGAAAATTATCAGAGTTCACAATGGGAATGACTTATTTGAAATCTCAATCCCTCCAAATCCCTTCAATCAAACGGGCCCTTAGTGTTTGGATGGAAAAAGAATAGTTATAGCGGTTTTATATCAGTGATAAAAAAATTTGATAAAATATTTTGTTTTAACTTAATAAATTATTTTGGTATGATTTTTTGAAAAGGTATCCTAGTCATTTGTTTAGACTAATCCTTGACACTTAAAGACTGTGAAATCGTACAGCCTTGAGATAAATCCCCAGTGGCCACAAGTTATTAATGTTTGGATTTGAACCTGGTGTAGATAGGTTATCCATCCACATCCCCCACAAGCCTTAACCAGTACGCCACAAGTCTTGTGGTTCTTATTTTGGTATGAAGTCGGTAATAAGAAGATTTTACATGTATAAATTAATCCAAACACCTTATTACTAGTTTATTACGTTTTGGTACAATCATAAGCTAATTCAAACACTTTTTTCTATAGAACTCCTTTTTAACACCACATAAGCATTTTCAAAAAAAAAACGTAAGTTGTTTTAAGTAAGCAATCCCAAACACCCAAGTCTATAAAGTTGTTTGAGGCTTCTTTAGTTGAATTTCACTATTTAAAATAATTTTTAGGGGTGTTTGGTTTGCATAATATTTTTGGATGTGAATGGAATATGTCAAAGGAATTTGACTTTGAAGGAATTTGAATGTAATATTATCAGGTTTAACCACATGTTTGGTTGACAGATATGGAAATGAAATCTCTTAAAAGAATTGAAATTTGTCTTTTTGGTGCACATAATGTAGCTTTTGAATTTAAATGAAATATTAGTAAATGACCAAAACATCATTTTTTTAAAACAAAATCTAACTTTTGTGATTCAGATCGAGGCTAGTCGACGATGGTTCATATGTCGGTGGTTCATATCAATGGTGACCGACGATGGTTCAAATCGCTGGTGGTCGCAGTGGTTCTGGTTCAGATCGGTAGTGGTTCAAATCGACAGTGGTCGGCGGTGATTCAGAACGGTGGTGGTTAGCGGTGGTTGAGGTCCACTATGGTTTAGATCGATGGTGGTCGATGGTGGTTGGCAGTGGTTCCGATTGGCGCTGTGAATCATGGAACGCCTTAGCCTTCGCCTTATAGATACGAGTCGTTTCAAGACTCCTTTCGTTTTCAAGATTTGTTCGCTGATGACTCAGATCGGTGGTAGTTCAGGTTGAGAAAGGAGGTGCGCTACTATTTTGTTATAAATAGGGTTAAGGGGCATATTTGGAATTTGGAATTATGAAATTATAGCATTTCATTCCATCAAAATACCACCTTATTATCAAATAATGTTTAAATCACTTATTTGTGGGATTCAATAGATTTTGAAGATTTCTTTCATGAAAAGGAATGAAGCAAACGGGGAATAAAAATTTGGTCAAACGGAATTCAACATTTTAATTCCACCAGATTCCTCTAGATTTTGCAAACCAAACATCACCTTAAGGGTTTTATTGGTTGATTTTGAAATATTTTTAGATTTTATTTATCCATTTTGAGGGACTTTTTTGGTTTTATGGTTAATTTCAAGATACTTTTTCGATTTTTTAACTGATATTCTTTATGTCCTAATATCTCAAAGCACCCAGATTAACAGTTACACCTTTTATGCCTAAAAATCCTACTAACGGAAATAAATTGAGCATGCAAAACCGCTAGGACATACATAAGTCCGCTCCTGAGACAAATATTGCTTTTTATACCCGAAATGGGGCAGGATTGGTACTACCTATCTTTAATTATAATCCGAATCTGAGAACCACAAAAAGAAAATTAAATTGATAAACATCGGTCTCAAAATATGTTTTTAAATCAATTTTTTGTATACATTGCATATAATGGGTATATATATATTTTTTATAATGATGCAAGTATTCGTTACATTTACTATAACAGGCATGCGATCATGTGAGAAATAAAGTTAATGTGAGAAGCGTAAAAATGGATCTTGACCCTTGATCATTTTTAATCTCAAACCTACCCATAAATCACGCTTGATTATGATGATTGATCTGGAGCATCTCGGTGTATCTCATCTGCGTCCATCTCATCCTAATGTGCATCCAATGGTGGAGATTCTTTCTTACCCTTCTCAGCAAACCGAACCACCCTTCTATAACATATGTCAAATATTATCAAAAAGTTTGATTCAACATTAACAGATATCAAACAATTTCTTATTCATAAATTATACCCGACAATTTTTAATATTATTCATCATTATTTTAACAAAAAGTGCTAATATGACGTTAACAATTCAGATGAAGGATCATGTACGAATTGGAGTTAAAGTGAGAAGCATAAGAAATAATGGATCCTTGATCACTTTTAATCTCACCCATTCCATGAACTACCCTTCTCATAGGAATTATTCTTGTGCGCCTCATCATTGTTGATCTTTAATTAAGATTGATCCAAGAGTATAGATTTTTTAGATTTCTCACAATAACTTTCATTCTTACCGGAACTCAACATTAACAATTCATTGGATTTGCCATAAAGTGGCTATTTTCTAGCCCTTAGATAGTTAGATATATCAAACTCATAATTTATTAACGAAGACATTGTTTGACAAGCACATGAAACTTATTTTTTAAATATACGTTTGGATGAACATAAACTAACTTATTGTAATGTTAGTTGAAGTAGCGTTTTAGAAGTTTTTTACACTTTTCTCAGTTATACCGCTTATATTATTAATTATTATTTATTATCATTAATTATAATTATTAATTAGTAAATAATTATAATTATTATAATAAAATACAAATAAAATACAATATAAACATCTCATTTTAAATATAAAAAATATAAAATATAATTAGGATAATCATTGAGTTCTAACAAAACACTTAATTATTATCCTTATAAAATTATTTTATTAAGACAAAATAAATTACTTTCTTATCAAACCTAAATTATAATAAATAAGTTGAATCAAATAGATTACACAAAAAAAATAATATATTTTTTTCAAAACCAATAAAGTTGTATTGCAATGTCGACAAAGACAAAAAAAAAAACAATAAAATCAAGATAAATCTCACTGCATTACGCGAGTACACTTCTAGTTAATTTTAAAGTATTAGTTAATGCAATTATAAATTATTCAGTAGTATTAATTGTTGATTATTTAGAGTTATTATTAAATTGATCAACTATTTTTATATTATTATTTAATATATTTAGTTTTTAAAAATAAATAGAATAATTTTAACTTTTTTTTTTGCAGATACATAAAAGTCAGTGTTTTATAATTCTTTTGTTTCATAAATAATAAAATTTTAATAAATATTTAATTTAATAATTAAGAAATTATTAATTAATTAAAATATGTAACATTGACCAAATTTTTATATATTATATGTAACAATTATTTAAAATTAAAATATAATGCATATATTTCTAAAATTTATATTTGTTTATACATATACAAAATTTTAAATATTATATAATAATAATAAATAATAAATCAAATTACTATTAACTGACATATTCTATTATTTAATTTTATTTAACATATGGTTTGTATAATTAATATATTATATTATTACCGAATTGATTTAAATATACTATAAAATGTTAAAATTTATTAATTTTTAAACATGTTATTTTGTTTAATTTATTTTTTTAACTAGTTTATCAGCTAATTTTTACCAAACATATTTAGTTCATCAGGTACCAGGTAGCTTATCAGTCACCATTTAGCTTGTCATTTATCAACTGGTTTGTCAAATATAGTCTCATTAGTAATTTTCACATTTGCTTCATGCTAACAATCCATAAGTATTACCGTAGCGAATAAGGAAGGAGATTACGTAAATTAGATAACGGACAAAAATGAGACAAATCATACAAAAACAAAACCAACCCCCCCACCCCCAAAAAAAAATTCCAAAAGAAAAATCTATAAACTATCCTTTTTACAATTATAAAATGACATGACAACTTGACAAAAAAACATATATAATTCTACTTAAAAATAGCGTCTTTTACATATTTTCTTGCATTTTAAGCTATGAATATTTTTTCCTTTAAAAACTATATTTTCTTTACAATATTAACTGTATGTTTAAACGATTCCCCATACCTGTTCGAGATTTCTTTCCTCGAAATCCATCTGGGATTAGGCAGCAAGGGGGCTTAAACGGGGATTAGGGGCGTATTTTCCGCCCGCATCCATCCCTAATAACTAATTACCAACCACATCATGGAAGAAACTATGAATTATTTTAAGAGCATAATGAGTTCAAAGTAATGACTAATTTGTGGATAATTATGTTGTCGACTGATCTACTTTGCTACAAGTATTATTTTTCTTGACCATAGACTCACTGAATTATTGAAGCAATTTGGGTCATATCTAAACAAATCAACCCATTGTAACATCCAGGAATACAAGTCACCAGACAACAATATGGACCCGTAACTTTACTTTAAAAGCATATATGTAAAAGTCTTATAAAAATTTATTACAATTGTATTAGTCTAACTTACAAGCTAAATTTTGATTGATTGATAAAATATTAGTTGTTAAATGTAAAATACTTTATAATAAAAAAAGATACGTTAAAAAGTTACTTTATTTTAACATGGCATATTATGATAATTAAAAGACATCACTAATATATTTTATCATATTAAAATAAGCAATCATAAAAATAAATAGTTTTTTTCTATTAAGTAAGATTTAATGAACATTTCTCACCTTATATATCATATTTGCAATATTATTGACACTCGTATTTACGATACCAGCATCACATGTTAGGAATGTAAATTTCTATAAATTTATCAAATTAATGTAACTAAATATGAATTTTAGAAAGAGTCACACCCTTCTAGCACCTATAGCTATTAATAATTATTATAATATTATTACTTTTCTCTTTTATTATTATAGATTCATGATTATTTATCTTTTTTTTATCTTTTATATTTTTTATTATCTTATAGTAATAATGAATATTATTATATAGTTAAATATTACTATTTTAACTATATTTAATATATATTATTTTATAATATATATACATCGAACATACACCATGAAGATTATCAACAAACTTTTAAATAATATTTATTTTATTTTAAATACATCATTAATAGATATTGTAATATTTTTTTGGTGTTTTTATTGTTAACTTTTAAGTTATTATGTTATTAATGTTTTTAATTCTTTTGATTAAATTAATTATGAAATAAAAAACATTATGTTTTTATGAAAATAACTTTTAATATTAAAAAATTATTTAATTTTTAAATATTAAGATTAATTTAATTTATAAACAAATATAATATATAATTTAAAAAGGGTGTTGCTATCGTATTTTTTTTCTTTCTTTTTATTAGTATCATACAATATATATAAGAATAATAATGATTATTTAATTAAAAAAATTATATAAAATAAATTGATGATTTTTTATTCTCTTCTATTTACCTTTTTATTAATTTTCATAACCAATAATATTTATTTATAAAACATCTATTAATCACGTAACATATTATAATATTTGAATATAATTATTTAGTTTTTGTTTTTGTTTATTTTAAAATATTAAAAATTAAATTTGTAAGTTAAAAAGATACTTTTTGAAAATTAATACTACAATATTAAAAATTAAAAATTTGTTTTAGTCAAAGTAATAATAACAATTTAACTATTATTAAAATAATATAAATCAATAATAATATAACTATAATTACATTATGATTATCAAAATGCATTGAAAATGTAAAAAAGTAAACATGATATTGATATATGTAAAAAAAAAATTAAATAACATAATGATTAAGTAATTATTTTATATAGGGGTGTCTAGAAAGTATTTAAAGGGGTGTCTTAATAGATTCACATATATTTATGAGAGTAAATTACACTTTTGGTCCATGTGGTTGTCATTCACTATCAATTATAGTCCCTCTTATAAACTAATTACAATTTTGGTAATTGTTGTTGCCAATCAGTTTCAATTTTGGTCCCTTTAACTAACTATGTTAAAAAATCTGTTAAGTTCAAGGGTGTATTAGTCTTTTTACTATTTTTTTTAATTTTTAATAAAATTAAAAACACATGCATATTATAACACTAGAAGGGTACTCGCACAATGCAGCGAGATACATCTGGATTTTAGGTTTCATTTTAATTTTTGTCTCTATCGATGTTCTAATGGTTTTAAGAAAACGATTTTAATGTTTTATTTAAAAGGTCCATTTTTTTATGTAATTTCTTTAATTCAATTTTTTTATCGTACTTTAATTTGGGTTTAATAATGAAGTAATTTATTTTTATTTTGATAATATAACTTTTGATAAAGACATAATTAAACTTGATAATTATCTTAATTATATTTTAATTTTTTTATATTTAAAATTAGATGTTTATCCTGTATTTGATCATAATTATCTGTAGTTAGTTACACAAATTCAGAAATGCAGTTTTAATAAGTTGTACTTACGCATTATCTACTTGTAATCTTGAAAATTAAGTAATTAGCATTAATTAGCAGTACCTAACGCTTAAAAAGTTGTTTTTAAGAGTTTTTGGCTAAATGCTTTATAATATAGTATAGATATACAAAAGTCTGCAGTCATCGACCTAAAATGTAAACCTAGCTCCAATGCCACCTCCAATCCGTTTCTCCGACGATCAACCTCACAATCGGCTGTCCCATCTCTCTCCCCCCCCTTCACCGTTAGTCGTCCATATCTCTCGTCCTCTTCACTGTCGGCTACCCATTTGTTTATGGGGTAGGTCATTTTCAGATTCGAGAAGAGGACCATCGCCCTCTTCACCGTCGCCAGGGGCGACCCTGGGTGGGGTGTGGGGGTGGTGCCACCGCACGGGGCCTCTGATTTTCGGGCCCCTCCGATTTATATATAATAATGTAAAAGTACATATAGGAAGAAAGGTATAAAAAGACATAAGTTTCATTCCAGGTTGATTGATAAGGGCTTCCTCTTGTTGCTTAGCATACCTGGGTTCAAATCTCTCTCCCTTCAATCTTTTTTTTAAGTTGAAATTATATTGTAGGATATTAAAAAGATTTGAGAATTTAATTAAAATAACAATTTTTTTAAAATGTATTACCTAAATAACCATTTTCTTTTTAACTTTGTGATTTGCTATTTTAAATTTACATGTTTTACCCCTAGAGTTAGTTAATAAATTACTTTACGTCATTTACTTTTTAATTTTTTCGTTTTACACCCTTATCACACTAACGTATATAATCGTATATCAATTAAAAAACGTTTTAATTTTAACAAATTACACCATGAAAACCGTCTCGTCAATACCTTCAAAATGAGCCCAATATTGAATATTTTTTTGATTTAATTATATACTTTCGAAAGTATACAATTTAAATGTATTTATTGACGAAAACTAAAAAGGAAATAACGTAAAATAATTTATTAACTAACTCTAAAGATAAAAAATGTAATTAAAATTACTTTACATTCTTTTGACCATGTGATTATTTTTTACGACAAATGATAATATTATGGATATAACTAGGAACAAGATATAAATTATAAAGAATTTGTACTATTTTTGTCAGTTGTATTATATAAATTATATAAATTAATATTACCTAAACGTTTGTGGACATTAACAATAAATACGTTTAAATTATATACTTTCGAAAGTATATAATTAAATCCAAAAATATTCAATATTGGGTTCATTTTGAAGGTATTGACGAGACAATTTTCATGGTGTAATTTGTTAAAACTAAAACGTATTTTAATTGATATACGATTATATACGTTAATGTGATAAGAGTGTAAAATAAAAAAATTAAAAAGTAAATGACGTAAAGTAATTTATTAACTAACTCTAGGGTAAAACATGTAAATTTAAAATAGCAAATCACAAAGTATTTGAAATCGCTTAGGTTTTTTTAAACTCGAGTAACTTTTAATTGGTTATTTAGGTAATATGTTTTCAAAAAATGGTTATTTTAATTAAATTCCCTAAAAAATTTCTATATAGTTTAAATCCTTCTCTTTTAAGTTGAAATAAAATTGTAGGATATTAAAAAGATTTTCTATACGGTGCAAATCCTTCTTCATGTATTCCTTTTTTAGTTGGAATTAAATTGAAAGATATTAAAAGATTTTCTATATTATTCCTCAATTTTCTATCACCATTTTTTATTTTTATTTAAAATGTGTAAAAAATTTTATTCAAATGGAATTGTAGGTTCTTTTTTAATATCTTTAATTGTCTTTTCTTTATAATTTTAAGGTTGTATAATTTCTTTCAATTCCTTTATTTTTTTTAAGGTATTCATTTAAATCTTAAATTTTATTTTTATGTTTTTTATCCTTTTATTAGTTTTCTTCAATAACTTTTGTCTTTTGATTATTTACATATGTTGTTTATAGATTTTTTTAATTTTTTTTATGTTAGTGTTATTTTAATAACAATAACTCAAATAAAACTTTTTTGTTGATATATGTTTCTATATATACCAATAATAATTGACTAGTTTTATATAAAATAAGATGTCTCTAATTAGAATTTCTGAATCGGATTATTATAAACGTCAAAAGAAAAGAAAAAAAGAGAAAAGATGAACAATTTGTTCGAAATCGATAAGATTTCAATGTCATCGACCGATTTATAATCAAATAGACATATGAATGTACTTATTATGTGATTATTCACATATGTACTTATTAACTTTTTATTGTTTATAAGTATTTTATACTTCCACACTTTAGGAATTTATTTTTTGAATTTAACAATAAAAAATTGAATATAATACATCTAAAGAAATAGGGTCACATTTATCTTCTTGCACGGGGCCTTCAAAATGTCAGGGTTGACCCTGACCGTCACCCATCTCTCTCGTCCTCTTCACCGTCGACCACCCATCTGTTTAAGGGGTGGGTCATCTTCATATTCGAAAAGGGGACCGTCGCCCTTTTCACCGTCGCCCATCTCTCTCGCCCTCGAGAGTTTGTGAGATTTGAAATGAGGTTATGATTGAGGTTCAGATTCGAGGTTTGAGTTTGATTTTTTAATGACAATTGATTCGATGTTCAGATTCGAAAGGTTTGAGTTCGATTTTGGAACAAGGGTTTGATTTCAAGATTCAGATCCGAAAAGTTTGAGTTCCATTTTGGAATGAAGGTTTGATTCGAGATTTGTGTTTTTGATTTTGAAATGCAGGTTTGGAATTTGGATCTAGTTTTTTAATTTTAGATCTGGTTCGATTTAATTTTAGTTTGGTTTGCAGTTTGATTTAGTTTTTTTAGTTTGGTTTTGAAATAGGATCTAATTTAGGTCTTGATTTAGAGTTCTAATTTAGGTTTTTGATTTGGGTTTGAAGTTTCTTCCAATATGTCGGCCGGAGAAGATGATCAAAAGGGGACGGTTGGCCGAAGAATATGATCGGAAGGAGAAGGCTGGGGACTTTAGGGAGAGGGGTAATCGTTTCTCAGATTCGACCAATACTACCTTGCTTATGCACTTTCCCACATCGGAAAACACCACTGTTGCCATGGTACTGGTGGTCGGAGTAGCTAAGACGGTCGGTGGTGAGTAAAGGTAGTAGTGAACGTAAGGGGAAGGTAACAGTGAACGGAAGAAAAAAGAGATGAGAAAGGAAAACGAGCATGGTGGTTCTCGGTGCTTTGAGGACTGTAGGGAGGGGTAATTGTCGTGAAGCAAACATCGCAGGTAGTCGGCGAGACGGGATCTGGGATCTCGAAGATGTAAGAGGATTATGCAAGATTGCAAGGGTGATGTAATCATCGGGAAGGTGGAGGGGGAGGGGCAATCACCACGAAACGGGTCATCTATCGAAGCTTTGTTGGAGAGGAGAATGATCACCGGTAAGTGAGGGTCGAGGACCGAAGTAGGGGAGCTGCTGTACTGAATTCATATATAAGAATGGGATGATATATCATATATGTTATACATATTTTAATATAATATCATATATAAAATATAAATGTATTTAATTGATATATAATCTAATATTACTTTAAGGAAAATGAAATAAAATAGAAAGACCAAAATACTCTTTTGTTTAATGTATAATTTCTAACAGAAGTTAGTCATAAGGACCAACATTGAAACCAAGTAGCAATCGCAATGACCAAAGTTGAAACCAAGTGTCAAATATAATGACCAAAATTATAATTAGTTTGAAATAGAAACTACTATTGTCTATTGATGGTAGATGACAACCACAGGGACTAAAAGTGTAATTTACTCTATTAATGATTTTGAATGACTTTTATATATAATATTAATAAAAGACTAAAGTTCATTAACTTGAAATATTGTTTAGGAGTAAATTACGATTTTGGTTCCTATGGTTTGATGGTTTTTACAGCAATGGTTCCAAACTTCATTTATTACAAATTAGGACTTGACTTTTGTCATTGTATAACAGGATGGTCCCTCCCTGTGACGGCCGTCCAGTTACTCCGTTAACCTTGAGGGCATTTTCGTCATATTCTTTCTTTTGTTTTTATTCAAGGGACCAATTTCGTAAAAATCATACAAACCACAAGAACCAAATCCGTAATGAAATCTTAAAAATAATTTTTTTATACTAAGTTTATTATATTAATTAGTTATTATACTTTAACATATATTAATTATTATACTTTAAATTTAATTTTAACATGTAATATATATATATATATATTATACGTATGTACACGTGTGTATACACATACACACACATATATATAGATAGATAGTAAGGTTCATCAAAAAAATATTTTAAACATTACATAATACAAGGACTAAATATACAACTTCTCAAAACTTTTTTAATAGCTACTTTTAACGGTGTTAGATGTAAGGACGGAAATGAAAGTAAAATGAAAACACAGGGACGAAAAAAAACAGTTTTTAAATCACATGGATAAAAATCATTTTAAACAGTAAACCATAGGAATAAAAATTGTACTCTTTTATATATTAAAACACTGTAAGACCTTTGAAATCAAAAGTAATATGACAATATATGATTCAAAAATACAATCCAATCATCTAAAAATATAAAACTTTTTCACCAAACTTGTGTAACAACACTTTTCATCAATATACACAATACCATCAAAGAACAAAATCAAATTAAACAAGAAAACAAAACCAAACCATATTTTGTTAATTTATTTTACCACACTACTAGTTTATTTGTTATTTTAGTTTATTATATTAATTTTTTTATAAGTAGTAGGGTCAGGGCCGGCCCTGAGGTTTTAGATGTCCATGGCAAAAGGTCAAAAAATGCCCCCGACACATGTATATAAAAAACAATATAAACTATTTGAAGGAGTTTAGAACCTGATCAAGTTAGGCGGCTCATCCCTATGTCGTTCTTTCTACCTCATTGACTTGATAAAAACTACAAAAAATATATCAAAGGCTTAAACATGAATAAACTTGTTTTGTAATGTTATCGACCTTCACTTGGATTTAGCCATTGAATGTTAGACAAGGTAGATCGGATATTGTTCCCTGCAACAAATGATGTAATCTTGGTATCAAATGAATACACCAATTGAAACTAAAAAAGTAGTTCTTATATGAAGGCAAATAAGTTCGTTTATCAAAAGAATTTTTTGACTTTTACATTCTCCACCATCTACCTTACAATGCACAAGTGAGAAGAAAGGCTCATAACAAGAGAGTTTATAGAGAGATAATGGCAATGTAAACTTAGAGAAACAATAAAAATTGATTTGAGCAATTTGAGGCATATAAAACCTAGTCAAGCTAGGTGGCTCATACCCACATCGATTTTCATTAGACGTAATAAAGTAATACAACACAAGAATATAAACCAAAACCCGAATAATAAAAGAGAAGTACAAATCTATGAAATAAGCAAACTAAAGGAAACCATATGAAACTTATGAACCATACAAACCAAAGTAACCAAATGAAAGTTGTGAAATGAGCAAACCAAATTAGCAGACATAGAACCAAATGAAATCTATGAACAAACCAAGTTAACAAACTACAACCTAACTTGACATCATTTTACAAGGAAAAGCTAAATCCTTGACATCTATAAGTTAGCAAATTACAACCGACATGATTACTTCACAATGGATGTTAAAATGCATCCACATATTGGAACTCTAAAACATTAGTCATCAACCGAATTAAGCCACATATAATCATTGAAAAAATTGGGATTTTGGAGAAAGGGATACAGGGACAGTTATTAATATGATTGTTCTCTCTTTGTTCTTCCCTCTCTCTCCCCTATAGCACTCTAGTTGAACAGGTTCATCCTTGGCATTGATATTCAAAATCTACCAAACGGCAAAACCCTTACAAAAGTTCCCCAAAACAATGGTTGACTCCTTCTAAATGACACATTATTTAGCTATTAACAACAACTTGCTGCCTCTCCAATTATGATCTCCTCATTACGTTTGGGGATATACTTATTTCAAAACTAAATAATGAATAAGAGAGCCCATAAGTGAAGTTAGATAACCCATACCACATTGAAGAAATCGAGAAGAAAAAAGACCTTGGTAGAAAAATACACAAAAAAAGAGAAGCAAGCAAGTAGCAAGTAGAGTTCCTTTGCAATTACTTAACATGAAATCCCTCAAATAAAAGCAATATAAATATGAAATCAGTCAATTGGTGTTGACAAGAAAATTTGAAAAAGCCTTAATATCACCAAACAAAATAAAATCACAGATGGACAAACCTAGAAATCAAGTCCATAACTTAAATTCGTACCAAAAAAAACTTACTTGTGTTCTTGTGAAATCAACAAGCAGCGTAATATGCAAAACTCGAGAATAAGGCAGAGGCCGATTAGATTAGTCGATTGCTAGGGAACAGGAACGATTCGAGTGTGAACTATTAGTCGATTATTAGGGAAGAGACCGACACCAAAACTGCAGTTGAGAGCGAGAAGAGGCCAGGTCCAAGAGGAGAGTATGGAATCATATTTTCTTCCAAAACTGAACCTACCAGTCAAAACTAAGAAAGCGTTGGTCGGCGATGCCCTCTGGGCTTTTGCTGCCCATGGTCGTCGCTCCTGTGGCCTATGCCCAGGGCCGGCCCTGAGTAGGGTCTTTAGAAATCACACAATTGAAAAGCTAAAGTAGTGTTGGAGGGACTTAATATAAATAAACTATTAATTTTTTTCGTGGTCTATAACAATGAGGTGAAAAATCAGGGGGCAAACTCAAACTCCCTTTGCCATTTCCCCTACCCTTCTTTTGAGGAGTCACTTATGGCCCGTTTGGTTGGAGGGATTTGAAGGGATTGAGATTTCAAATAAGTTATTTCCAGTGCAAACTCTGATGATTTTCTTGAAATTATACTGTACTGTATTTTAATATTTATGCCAAACACTGCAGTCAAATAAGTCGTCATGTCAGTAATCTGATAACTACCCCCAATACAATGGATTGAATTGAAATCTCAATCCCTCCAAATCCCTTCAAATCCCTCCAACCAAATGGGCCATTAGAGCATCTTCAATGGAGGTTCTTATAAGAACCTTTTTTTGTACATTTTTTACCAACTCAATGCAATCTTATTAAATTAGCAACTCATCAAGAATTCCACAATGGAGATTCTTATAAGAACCTTCTTTTTATTGCTTTTGTTGACCCACTTAAGAGCCGTTTACCAAACGCTTGTCCGAGTAAGTATTTACCAAATCATATTATTTTGCCGGATGAATACTGCAAGGACAAAGTATCTTACCCGGTAAGAGCAAAGGCAATGACCGAGAATCTTATCCGATAAGTAAGGACGACGACTCTCACCATGGTAGCGTTTATCGGATAAATTGTTGCATATGATACCATTTTAGTAGACTAAAATTTTACCCAGTAAATAAGTGATAGTGTTGAATTTTGCCGATAAGCACTTACGAGGGTAAGTTTTGGTAAATGACCCCTTACTGTCCTAATTTTTAGTTCGTATATCATATGAGAAAATATGTTGCAAGTATCGAGAAAGAGATAAATTCAAATACGTTTTGATATGTACACAACGACAAAGTTTTAGATAAAATCCGAGCAAGACATAAAAAATATTGTAATCATCCCAACATCGTTTGGATCTCTTGAAGGGTATAAAAACTAAAATTTGAATGAGTGTGATTTTCTACAATCGAAGATTCTCAAATAAATTATAAGTCATTTTTTACAAAAATAAATCTTGAATTTTTAAAACCCTAGAAGTGGTTTTTATAAAATTATAAATATTTTTTTAGAGTAAATTACAATTTTGGTACCTACGATTTACATAAAACTACGAACGACGTCCTTGTGCTTCAAGAAGCATAATAATGGCCACTGGAACTTGCATTTTGCTTTGAAAATGGTTTTGTGACTTAATACCGTTAAAATTGTCAACTGTCTGAGAAGTATTTTTGTCTTTTTACTCTTTGTCTTTCACAAATTAGTCCACCCCATTCCTCTCCTTGTTGGATAAGAGACATCTTTCAAAGGAAATGCAAATTGCAGTAACTATTATTGTACTTATTAAAACATATACACGTTATTGTTTCTTGTACCAAAATTGTAGTCTGCTCTTTTTCATTTATAAACGTGTTTTATGACGATACTTCAACCTACTAATGCTTATAACATTAGGGAAGTATTTTTGAAGTAGGTGAATTTCAAACAATTCATAGTCTAAAGAGAATTAGATATCAAAATTATACAATCAAAATCTTGGCTATTGTAGTGATATTTTTAAGCTCAAAGGGGAAAGTCAGAAAAAATATTTCCAATTATACAAAGCACTTTATTTTTCAAATTAACATAAATGGTGAAATCTAAATGGGATCAAATCTTTTATTTAAGAAAACACTAAATTTTGAAAAAGAACGAACCAAAAAAAGTGTCAAGCTATATCATATAAGACAAACAATTTTTTTTTTTTACAGATAGTATTTTGGACGTCTGTAGGTGATTAGCTTCCTTATCCGCAACAACGATGTACTTGGATTTTTATGATTAAATTGGATCTTCTCCCAATCATTTTTAAGAACTCTTTCACTGATTAAATTGGATCTTCTCCCAATTCTCAAGTTTGTGATAAACAAAAATTTACCTAAAAAACGAGAGTTGAACATCACTTGAGCTTTCGTTTCACATTCTTCATTTGCAAGCGATATGAAATGATTTAGTGTATACTCAATTGGAATTTGAGAAATACTATAGCTATCAAGCTTATTGGAATTTGAGAAATATTACCCCCTCCCCCCCCCCAATCGCACGCGTGCGTGTGTGTTGTACTTACAGGGTAGTTGAGATTAAAGTCCAAGAAAACTTTTATTTTCTATTCTATTTGTTTGAAACTAAAAAGAACTTTTAAAATTACCATTTTTAGTGGATTTGTCACCTCCCCCTGAAGGTATCGCTTATAGACCACATAAGATTCAAGCCTAGCAAATCCCCATTCCAACAAGCTAAAAAAAATGGTCCTTAGTCTGAAATGTGAAATTGTTGGGAACTCATACGCATAAAAAATATTACATTGTGTGTGTATATGTAACAACCTCAAATATGAAAAGAGCGACCAATTTACTTTTTTCGATAATAAATCAAATAAAAGGATAAATCTCTTTCTATAAATCAATAACTGATTGCTTCAAATAACAATTCTATACTTAACATTAACAAACAATAAAGCAGATCTTACATAAGGTCTAAGTTAAGGACAAGTGTTACTAAAACTCCATAACAGTCGTTATTTCCAAAACATGATAGACGTCCCCAAATGGCTAAATCCTTCTCGTGACTCTAACTAGCACTCAACTCATTACAGTGTCGCTAGTACCATTCCCCAAGAACCTGATACACATGCCGACAAAGAAAAAAGTTAAGTTTAATGCCTAGTGAGTAGACATGGGAATTTTTCGGTCCCGGCCTCGATCGTGAAGGTAAGGCCCGGTTAAGTTTGGGTTGTAACCGGTCCTGGGTAGGGACCAAACCGGTCCTATGTTGAAAAAAATACTTTTTTATTTTAATTTTTTAAATATATGTAATTGCGTCGCTCAAATACACTTTAAAATACGTTTTATCATAGTTTTATAATTGGTTTTCAATCAAATACACTAAAAAATACGTTTTATTATAAACTTGTAGTTGCTTTTCAATCAAATACACTTAAAAAGTTAGAAATACATTTAATAATACATATAAAATACATTTATTTTGGAAAACCGGTCCCATAACCAGTCCGAGCCAGGCCAGTCCCATAACCGGTCTGAGTCGGGGACAGTCCCTGAAAATCGCTAAAATCCATAACCGGTCCCGAACCACGGTCCTATAACCGGGCCTTACCGGTCCCAGTTCTGGTCCTCTGGCAGTCCCGATGCAGGGTCTGGCCCAAATTCTCATCTTTACTAGTGAGTTCAAACAATTTTCATTAGTTATAAAAACGGTAAAATGGAAAGAATGTTATTTCAACATCCTTTGCAGACCGACCATTTTCGTGATGAAATCTTATTAACCAAAACACCCATTTAACACGAAATCAAAACTCAATACTTACCAAAACATGAATCAAGTTTACTATTTCCAATACTGAAAACATGGATGAAACTCAATTATCCAAAACACCCCAAACCACAGATAAGTTCAACATGGAAAACCACAATCCATGGATAAGTTCCAAGATACCAAAATATAAATTATGTATACACCCCAATCTCCATACCCAAAACAACACCGAAACATGGATAAACATTATCCAAGTACAACACCTTTCGGTGAGGAGGGAGAGCCATATACATCGAATATGGTGGAACACAAAAGTAGGTTATGTATCAACGTTATCGAAATACACTTTAGATCCATTGAATTTAGTATCACCTCAAGTCCTTAATGCCTTTAGAGCACACATCTATCGGGCGTCAACTCAAGGTCATTGTACCATTAGTGCATACGACCCACTGGGCTTCACCTCAAGGATACCCAATCTTAGTACCCATTTTCTCTCTAGTAGAGTTCCAACCTTAAGGTTCTCATTTGATCTTTAGGTGGCATTTGGTTTGCAGATTCTGGAGAATTATGATGGAATTGGAATGTTGAATTCCATTGACCAAATTCCTTTCCATCGTTTGGTTCATTCTTTTTCATGAAATGAATCTTCAAATTCCATTAAATTCCACAAATAAGGGAATTGAACATTTCTTGGCAATAAGATGGTATTTTGATGGAATGAAATGTTCTAATTTCATAATCTCAAATATGCCTTTTAACCCTATTATGATAAAATAGTCGCACACCTCCTTCTGAATCTGAACCACCATCGATCTGAACTATCGCCGACCATCGTTGATCTGAACCACTGCTGACCACCATCGATCTGAACCACCGCCGATCTGAATCACTGTCGATCTGAACAACTGTCGACCATCGCCGATCCGAACCACCACAGATCTGAACCACCGTCGATCTGAACCACTCTAGATCTGAACAATTGTCGACCACCTCCGATATGAACCACCGCCGATTACCGTCGTTCTGAACAACCGCCGACCACTGCCGATCTGAATTGTTGCTAACCACCGTCATCCGAACCACCGCCGACCATCGCCATCTGAACCACCGCCGACCATCGCCATCTGAACCACCGCCGACCTAAATCACCACTTACCACCCTCAATCTGAGCCACCACGGACCACCGCCGACCACCACCGATTTAATAATTATTTTATTGAAGTATTTAATAATTACTATAGTAGGTAGGTTGAAGTTTATCTTCTTAATAATTCCTTTGAGAAAGTGTATTTGTAGATACACGAAGTAAAGGAATTACCTATGTGATCGTGAAGTGTAGCCGCATTTCAGAAGGTTGGGGACTTGGCCTTTATACGATCATGAGAGGATTAGGACACTCGGCTTTATAATTGTGTCACATTTATTTTTTTGACGAGTAGGTGAAACTTGTATGTATTTTATCTTTAGGTTTTCAAATGAGTTGATGGGTTCAATCCTTAGGATACCTTGATTCTCGAATATTTAAAATGTGTAAAATTCTAAGATGGAAATTCAATCGTTTCGACATTTTCATTTATGTGCAAGTTTGGTGTTGTTTATTATTAAGATGTTATTTCATGGGTCGCACTAAAATGGGGGAGGATTGTTGGTGATTTTAGTGTCACCGGTCCATTTATGTGATTAGAAATAACATGATGCCTATATGGGTTTTATACTGTGATCTAATTCAAGTAAGATAGTGCGGAGTGCACGCTTGTTATAAGACGAGTATGAACCCGGTCGTGCTGTTATAGGACTTGGAGTAAATGTGGGAAATAAGGTTCAGGAAGTGAGCTTGAAAAGTGAGCTTGAAAAAATGAGCTTGAAAAGTGAGCTTGAAAAAGTGAGCTTGAAAAGTCAGCTTCAAACTTCGGAGGGGTCCCTGAAATTCTTAAGGGTCCCTGAACTTCTGAGGGGTCCCTGAATCTGAAGGGTCCCTGAACTTTTGAGGGGTCCCTGAACCTCTGAGAGGTCCCTGAACTTCTGAGGGATCCCTGAATCTGAAGGGTCCCTGAAACTTCTGAGGTATGAGGGTCCCTGAACTTTTGAAGTATCCCTGAAACGGTTACAATGCATTAAATGTGCAGTTATTGAGCAGTTACTAGATTTGTGTAACTGACCACTACTCCTAATTTTCAGCCATGATTATTATTTCAGTTACGTTATTTTGAGTATACATAAGAATTTATACTCATGAGTTCATGACGAACAAAGACACGATTTTAGACACGGTTTTTGAACAATACTCCCATATACTCTCCAGAAAATTGCTTACGTTTTTGTGCCTAAGAACGCAAGTGTTGTGAGTCTTATCTTAGATTGAATTTCGTGAAACCCAGGCATAGAGTCGAAATATCAATTCGGAAAGTGTTTTACACGATTCTCATAATAATCCAGTGATCGATTACCCTTGTTTGCCTACACTGTTCTAACAATCGAATTGGTAGTTGGGACCTCCAACAATTCTATTCCATCCAAAAATATTATGGAACCAAACGCCCCCTAATTTCAGTGGTTATTGATTGAATTTTATATGTGGTAATCGTCACCTATAATTGGATAGGAAATATTTGAGTGATTAATTTATGCGTCATATTATTTTCTTGATCCGAAGCCCATTTGCTTTGTTTGGCCCAATAGCTATGCAACCCGACCCGACTCCATGACAGTACACATCTTTCTTCTCGCTACTTCTATTCTTTCCTGTTCAAACCCACACAATTCTTCATAATTCACCCGTTCGAAGCTACCGTTTTCTGACGATTTAGGGTTACAGGACTTCAAAATTCATCATCAATGTCTGCTTTTGGCATTGGTTCTACTGCCAATACGAATCCAAACAAGTCAACTGAGGTATGGCGAAAATTTTATGATCGCAGTTTCCTTATTTGTTATTTTCGTTTCACTTTAATTCAAGAACTCATTGTTTCGTGATATGTGTATACTGGTTTGTTCCTTTGTATTATTCTTATTTTAATGCAAAATTATGATTTCTTATTAAGGGTTTCTTGTTTACGTTAAGAATTCATGATTTGTTCGGTGTGAAATTTCACCATTTTTATATTAAGTGTGGTTTGAATTTGAAGTGTTTCTATTGTTAACTATCTGTTATATATAGGTTGTATCACCTCCTACAGATGCTGTATCAAGCCTTTCTTTCAGTCCCAAGGCGAATTACCTTGTTGCTACTTCATGGGACAACCAGGTGCGTGTGATGTAAGCGATTTGATCTTAGATCTTTTTTTGAAGGTGCTACGTTTGTTTTTCAATTTTGTGCTATCTGGTTTGTTTAGGACATTTTATGTTTTTTAGGGAACATATATGTAAGGGGCTGTTTGGTTGGTTTGCCATTAAGTCCTTTATGGATAAAGTTGTGTGTGTGGATTAATTTGTCTGTATAAATTGAGAAGGTTTTTGTTTGGGAGGGTTTTTTCATAGATGGAAGAAACCTGTTTTTTAATAGGGAGGGACAAGCTCCGAAAAAAGCGGTTTTCTGCATAAAGCTCACCCCTAGAAGCTTACTGTATAAGCCACTCTCTATATCATTAAGCCACTACCAAACAGTTAATATATAGCTGACCGAATAAGCTTTGAGTCCCATTAAGCTGCTAACAAACAGACCCTTAGGCTAGATTTCGACGTGGAGGAGGAGTTTGTCTTCTGTTTGCAAACTAAATAGATTGGTGGTGCATTATTACATCTAAGTGAATATAGTTAGGATGATTAGTGTGATCTATTATTTGTGGTCTGATTTTCCTTTATACCATTAAATAATTAAATGCAGGTGAGATGTTGGGAGATAACAAAAGGCGGAACTTCTGTTGGTTCTGTAGGATCTGTAGGAAAAGCATCAATAGCACATGATCAACCGGTAACGCCAACTATATGTACTACTTGGATGATGAAATTACTAATGGTTTTTATATTATATTTTGATGATTGTTTTTGTTAGTTATCTTTTTGGTCTCTTAATTACTTTACTTGTTAGGTTTTATGTTCAGCTTGGAAGGATGATGGAACAACAGTCTTTTCTGGAGGATGTGATAAACAAGTGAAGATGTGGCCATTACTTTCTGGTGGCCAACCAGTAACCGTGGCCATGCATGATGCTCCTGTAAAGGAAGTTGCTTGGATTCCGGAGATGAATCTTTTGGTATCGGGAAGCTGGGATAAGACTTTAAGGTGTGAATTATATATATTTATATATATATTATATATATTTGAAGTATATAATATTTATATATGGCAAATAGAATAAAGAAACTCACACACCTTCCAAACCTCCCCGACCTCCTAGAAGGTCAAAGACTCACATTTGGCTTATTCTATAGATTGTTGAAACTGTTATATGGCTTTATTTATATATAAATATTTGGTAAGTGTCAAGCTTTCCCTAGGAAGAAAGATGTACATACATTAATGAATCCCCTAATGGAAAAAAGGCTATGTACAAAAGTTTGTAATTGTAGATACACACGTGCTATTGGATGAACAAAGTTTGTAATTGTAGACACAATGTCTTGATGAATATCCAATTTTACTACTCTGCTACTTCTCTTTATATCATTGGGTTAAATTTTATTACTATCATCCAAGTATTTAAACATACTAAACCCATATCCCTTTCTTATTTTATTATATATATATATATATTTCAACTTGTTTTTTACCTTCTTCTAGATACTGGGACTTGAGGCAATCAAATCCAGTTCACACTCAGCAACTTCCGGAACGCTGCTATGCTCTTACAGTGAGACATCCGCTGATGGTTGTTGGCACTGCAGATAGAAACCTTATAGTATTCAACTTGCAGAATCCTCAGGTACTCTTCTATGTCACTCAGATAGATAAAAAATCATAAATTTCTGGAAGTTCAAATAAGACAAAATAAATGGTATTTAAAAAAAAATACTTGTGTGTGGGCATATGAGATTGTATGTTTTATTTTCTTTAAATGCCAAAAAGTTGGAGAAGTTCGAATTTGTGATACTTAATTATTTACTCAACGTGGATCACAACAGGCTGAGTTTAAGAGAATCTCCTCCCCTCTCAAGTACCAAACTAGATGTGTTGCTGCCTTTCCGGATCAACAAGGTTTCTTGGTATGTTCCTACTTTTATATTGACTTTAATATGTTTCTTTAAATGTTATAAAATATATATATCTTTATTTGATGATTAATTTTGATTTTTAGGTTGGTTCAATCGAAGGGAGAGTTGGTGTGCATCATCTTGATGAACAACAGCAGACTAAAAACTTCACTTTTAAGTGCCACAGAGAAGGAAATGATATATATTCAGTCAATTCTCTTAATTTTCATCCTGTAAGATACTTACTTTATTACTTCTATTTGTAAATCTGAAAAGCTTATTTTTGCTTATTTTCAGATTCAGACGAACCTCTAATATTTTGTTTCCCTTTTCAGGTTCATCACACATTTGCAACTGCTGGATCTGATGGTGCTTTTAACTTCTGGGATAAAGACAGCAAACAAAGATTGAAGGTAGCTTTATACAATTCCATCGCCATTATCTATTTGATTATCAATTTGGAAATTCTTATATTTGCTTAATTGGTAACTGTCGTCAAGTATTCTTTTTTTCTTCTAAAAGATTAATAAATTTTCCTTTTTTAAACTTCGAATCTCTCTCTCCATCCGCTCCTAGAAAAAGTTGAACTTTGAGGTTAAGCATGATACTTTCCAAGTTCAAGTTCAAGTTCAAGTTCAAATTTGATTTGATTCTTATTTTGTTGGTGTATTTAGTAGTGTGTATTTTTAGCAGTTATACATGGTAAGATAATACACCCAAAAGTGTAATTCATACTTAAATTTTGAACAATTTTCAGCCATGTTGCCTATTTGAGATTTGTTGTTTTTTTCTTCTGATTGTTCTACAGGCTATGTCGAGATGCAATCAACCTATACCTTGCAGTAGCTTCAACCATGATGGCTCCGTATTTGCTTATGCGGTATGGCTTTGCTAACACACATATTACATACATATATATATATATATATATATAGAGAGAGAGAGAGAGAGGGAGGTTCAAACGAGAACTTTTTGGGTTTAAAGGAACACGAGAACTGGTCGGTCAAGTAGGAAATCATATATGATTTTGTACTAAGGGCCGGGTGACTTTCCATGCCACTTAAGTGGGCCCAAAAGTCGCCCGCTACCTCTTAGTGCAAAATCATATATGATTTTGTTTGTTTCTTTGTTCCTTTAAGTAGGTATGGTTCTCGTATGAACCCGTCCTTATATATATATATATATGTATGTATAATAATTCCTGAAAAAGAACCCAATTTTGATATGACGGCATCTTTTATTAACTTAACTCTCAATATCTTAAGGTATGCTATGATTGGGGCAAAGGTGCAGAAAATCATAATCCAGCTACAGCAAAGACCTACATTTACATGCACTTACCTCAGGTCAGACATTTTTTAACCACTTTTCCTTTTTTTCGTAAGATTTTTTGTTACATGCGATAACTGGAAACGTTTTAAAATGGCAGGAGTCGGAAGTTAAAGGCAAACCTCGAATTGGAAGCAGTGGAAGGAAGTGAAGATATGTCATATTTGCTATTTTCAGATATCCGTAGTTGTACATGTAACGACGTTACTTTGCGCTTCTTTTTGTCGGTATTGTAGACCGATTGGGTTGACAATGATCGTTTTCTTTGTAATCCATGGGGTGCTTGAGTTGTCATAAAATGTTTTTAACAAAATCTCTAGGGTGCATTTGGTTTCGGAAAACTGTTTTCAGAAAATGGAGTTGAGTTTTCATTCTCAGTTTTCTATGAAAAATTTGGAAAACGCGTTTGATTGAGATGGGTGAGTTTTTATTTTTCATTTTTAGAAAATTAGAAAACATGTTTAGTTGTGCATTTTCTATCACTTTTCATTTTCCATTTTTCAAATATATATATATATATATAGGGGGAGGGATTATACAAGAACACCCATGATTTAAAGAAACACTTTGTGGACCATGTATGATGTGGATCCTACATAATATTAAATCATAATATTCAATGGTCCCCACTATTGAATCAGCTATGATTTAATATTATGTGGGACTTACATCGTATATGGTCCACAAGGTCTTCCTTTGTTCATTTAAATTTACAAGGTTCTTATTTGAACCTTCATATATATATATATATATATACATATATATAGTGTGTGTGTGTGTGTGTTGGGGGGAGGGGAAACTATTAAAATTAGTTTTCTAATTTACATAGGATTTTTTAAATTGAAATTTTGTTTTCTTTGAAATTTTTGGAAACAAGATAAACCAAACGGGTTTTATAAATATTCATTTTCCTAAAATTTTCAGGAACCAAACGCACCTCTAATGATTCGATCAAAAATGGAAAAAAAACCCAATTAAAGCAACCAAAAATAGCAAGAAAATGTAACAATTGTGACCACTAGTTTATCAAGATTGATTTTTTACGATCACAATTTGTCAGAGATTAATACCCTTTAAAAAAGACAGCAAGAAAATGTATTTATTTGTTCATCTTGTTTACTTGCTACAAAACAAAAAAACCAAAAGTACACTAAAAACAGCATTTGGGGTTGGAAAATTCTTAACTCCCACCTGCCAATCTATAGACAATTAAAACAACAAAAAAAACCAAAACTCTAAAGAAAACACACAAAGAAAAAGAGTCTTAGGGTGACAATAACAACAAAGGAAGAATTTCCATATGCACAATGTTTGATTGATAATAAATATCGGGTTTTCGTTACAATGAATCATCCATCATCTAGGGCCAGATAATTCATCGGGACGAAGGTTATAAGTTGAATCGGCAATAATCCAATCAGTATTTGGATTATGTGACGAGTTGAAATCTTGACGAAACATCTCTTCTTTTTGCCACTCCTCCCATCTTTCCGCTAATCCATCGCCTTCCAACATTCTCACCACTTCCGACATCTTTGGCCGTTCCAATGGAGCCCCTTGTGTGCACAATAAAGCTACTTGTATTAATTGTTCCACCTCCTCATCGATATAATTACCTTTCATATCACCGTCTACCAGTGTCTCCAACTTCTTTTCCTTCAAAAGCCCTTTCACCTGTTGTAAAACATATAGACTTAGCATATATATCTGATAAGTTAGCTGTTGACTGATAAACTAGTTGCTGGCTAATAACCTTGTTGATAGAATCTAGCTGATAAAAAGCCAACTACTGGCTGATAAACTAGCTGTTAGCTGATAAACTATTATGTTTGGCAAAAAAAACACTACATTATAAGTTGAAAAATAATATAAAATGACCTAAAAGAACATGTTGAAAAATTAATTAGAAAAATATAAGTTGCATAATTGGAAAAAAAGTAGAGAAAGCCCTAAAAAACTTTTTTTTGGAAGGGTGTCCCAAACTATGTCTAGACTAATCCCTGGTAAACTCAGTGGCCACAATTGTTGTGTACGCCTGGATTCAAACCCTTGACAGATGGGATATTCCACCACATCCCCCAGGGCCTCAGCCACTACGTCACAACCCTTGTGGTTAAAATGCCCTTGAAACTTATTGAGTAGGTTTCCAATAAGCTAGTTTATGGCTAACCAACATGGCTTTTTCAATAAGCTTAAAGAAGATCAACATTCTTTCTTACCCAATCAAGCAACATGACATCATCATCGTTGGCAAGCCGAGCAAGATCAAAAGCCCGTTGTCCAGTTATAAGCTCGAGAAGCATCACACCGTACCCAAAAACATCCGTTTTTTCCGAAGATTTTCCGGTCGATAGATATTCAGGGGCTATATGTCCAATCGTACCACGTACAGCTGTCGTAACATGGGTATCTTTATAATCCATAAGTTTAGCCAACCCGAAATCTCCAACAACAGCTTCAAACTCCTCATCCAATAATATATTTGCAGCTTTTACATCCCGATGAATAATCTTCGGGTCACAATGATCATGCAAATATGCAAGACCTCTTGCGGACCCCAATGCAATCCGTTTCCGTATTGGCCAATCAAGTGGATCTTGTGTATCGGGTCTCTCTATAGTAATCACGTAAATTAGCTTGTTAGATATCACACCTCAAACCTCCAAGTTATTGACATATATATTCATTGGTGAATATACTCATTGACATATATATATATATATATTCACTGGTGAATATACGCATTGACATATATATATATTCATTGGTGAATATACGCATTGACATATATATATATTCATTGGTGAATATGCTCATTGACATATATATTCATTGGTGAATATACTCATTGACATATATATATATTCACTGGTGAATATACTCATTGACATATATATTCATTGGTGAATATGCTCATTGACATATATATATATTCACTGGTGAATATACTCATTGACATATATATTCATTGGTGAATATGCTCATTGACATAATACAACAAGTGAATATATTCATCAATGAATATACATCAACATTCATTGAAGAATATACTCATTGACTACATATTTTGACGAAATTGATCTAGTGTATATTTATCAATGAATACACTCTAAAATAAATCTTTGGATCTCAAATTATTTGCGGTTCTCACATGAACCCTCCCATTCAGTGTAACAAAGAATTTTTTCCTCAATCAATGTAATTTAACAGTTTCAAAATTCCCTATTTCATCTAACAAAGTTTTGAAACTACTTATTTTTTTTACCCTTTTTGTGAATATGTAAACATTTGACTACGTGGATGTCACGTTTTTACACTAAATAGGAACTAACCAAACTTTGTTGTATTTTTTAATGTTTTTATACGTTTTTACTCATTGACATAATACAAATACAAGTGAATATATTCATCAATGAATATACATTATATTCATTGACGAATATACTCTTTGAAATGTCGTGCATAAATTATCAATTAATACACACCGTAAAAAAGATCTTTGGTTCTAAATTATTTGCATTTCTCACCGTAAAATAGTGTAATATTCATCAATGATTTTTGCCATAACACAAAAAAAAGCTATATTGGTAGTAACGGGTACCTCTTAAGCACGATGCAACACTGCCATTGGCCATATATGGATAAACGAGCAATCGTTCAGTGGGTGTCATACAAAATCCACGCAACCGAAGTAGATTTCGATGAACGGCCATACTGATCATTTCGACCTCCGTTTGAAACTGCATCTCGCCACCTTGAGTACGCTCTTCTTTTAGCCGTTTTACGGCTACTAAAGAGCCATCGGCAAGTCGTCCTTTGTAAACTTTACCGAACCCACCACGCCCAAGAATGTTTCTGTTACTGAAATTATCGGTTGCAACTTGTAATTCACGAAGAGAAAACCTCTTTAATTGCCCTAAATGAACTTCAGGATCCTCTTCAGCTGCATATATATGTATATATATATATATAATTATGAGTAAAAAAGAAAAGAAAAAAGATACTATTTGTTATCTAACATTTCAACGTTTTCGTTTGTCGTGTGTGAAAATATGTCGAACCCCATTAGATTACTCTCCAAAACAGCCACTACAACAAAATCGGCTTTATAGGATGTCAAATATGTCTAAATGTCTTAATAGCCTGCTTTATAAAACTCAAGTTTAATAGTTTATAGGACCAAACAAATTGTGCATCGTATGTAAAGGTGTTAGAAATAAGTTGATAGAACGTTTTTGTGTGTGTTCACAAGTTTTTATGATACTTTTGAAATAAAACGGCATATTAGTATTTTTTTTGTATGACATTATTTGCAAAAGTGTCTTATATAAATTTATTCACAAAACACTTCTTAAATGTGTCATATAAAAAAAAACTAACTAAAAAACTTTACTGTAACACCTTTATATAAGACGCACAATTGTTTGGTCCTATAAACTTAAATCCTATAAAGCCATTTATTAAGACATTTAGACATATATATATATATATATATATATATATATTAAGCTATTTACTAAGACATTTAGACATATTTATTAAGCTATTTACTAACCGGGTACATCGAAGAAATGATCCTGTGGTTTTCTTCTTCGCCACCAAGCAAGTGCGATTGCGGGACCCGCAAACAGAAGAGCAGCACCGGCAGCAACTCCTCCAGCAATGGCCCCAGTGGCACTATTCGCAACTGAATGAACAAGTCAACATTACATAAATAAATTAGAATATAATATTTCCTTAAAAAATTAAGAATAAAACAGTAGCTATTAATTAATGTACGATATTTTAATTCATAAATTTTGAGTAAACAAGTAACATATCTCAAACACATTTAGATAGTTTAAATATTATACTTATATTTTTATCACAATGCAGCTGATTAATTTAGTTAAATAAATTTACAATTACCAGAAGGAGATTGCGAACTCGGTGGAGTTGGAGTTTGAGGAATAACTGCAGGAGCTCGTAATTCGGGATTATTCGCAAAACTGAAATAAAATAAGTTCACCATTAACATAAAATGTCACATTTTTTCATAAACGAAAAATGGAAACGGCTTTTTACAACATACCTGATAGGTGTGAAAAGAGAAAAAGAACCATTAACCGGAACATCTCCTCTCAGAAGGTTGTTCGATAGATCACTATATACAATACACATCAAAAATATAATTAATCGTTTGAAATAAATAATAATAATAATAATAATATATGCGTGAAAATAAAGAAAAATAAGTGTGTTAACTTTGATACTTACAGAACTTGTAATGAAGTTATAGTTGTTAACGAAACTGGAATAGTTCCCGTCAAAGAGTTGTTGTTGAGACGGCTGCAAAAACAGCAATGAAATTACACCATTATTTTCCAAAAACAACCAAAAATGGTCGATCATAAAATGGCAAAAAAAAATATAAATAAAAAATGAATTATGCGAGTTCATACAGGAAACGAAGCCTCTGAAGCTTGCCCAATGTATCTGGAATGACGCCATCTAAACGGTTGAGATAAAGATCCAAGCTCACTAAGTTGGTTAAGTTTCCGAGTTCATTAGGGATTCTTCCAGTAATGTTATTACTGTACAGTTCCCTGTAAAATAACACATTGGAATTATATAATATTTATTATATATTTCCAAAAAAAGATGGGAATTATAAAAGTGTATATTTATAGAAGAAACTAAGAAATAAGCATGAAGAAGGTTCCCAATGTTATCTAGAACTCATTTGAATGACTGGCGTAAAGAGTTAGTAACGTTCAATATGTATTTACAATTGCTTGTGCTTGACAACACGAGCTTTTGTCATGCACAAAGGGTTTTTAAGGAAACCGGATCTTGATTATATAATACATGTTGGAGACCCATATCAACCAGACGCAGACCATCAAACCTATATATATATATATAATATATATATATATATATAGAGAGAGAGAGAGGGAGGTTCACGGGAAAATGCTAAAAAAGAGAAAACTGAAGAACACCCTGAGAGCCCTCCATCCGGATGGTATGCACAAATGCATACAAGTGATTGAAGCTGGTTTTTTTTTCTATGCACCGGTGGTGCATATATATGCATTAGTGCATATGCACAAATGCATGTTACAAATTACCGGTTTGCATTTATGCATACCGTCTAGATGAAGGCTCCCATGGTGTTCTTCGTTTGCTCTTTTTTTGACGTTTTCCCCTAAACCTGACCCTATAATATATATATATATATACACACATATATATATATGTATGCTCCACCCATCATAATTTCCTTTCACGTTATCACATTTCACAAATTGATAACCGGATACTTTCTCATTGTGATTTCCTTGAATGATACTATGATAGTGGTTCTCTAGTTGAAATAGTTTAGTATCTTTCAAGAGAGACATTATTTTGAACAATCTCGAAAAGAACAAAGCCAGTATATACATATATATATATACATATATATCAAGTGACCGAGGTCTCATTGGGGCCATGGTGAAGATACAAGGCGCAAATCTAGAAATAGCACAAGTGCACGATGCACGCATAGATATGAAAAAAGCAGCTAGTTTTGGTAAAATATATAAAGATATGTGCACACATAGATGAAAACAAAGGTCCTAAACATAGAAATAGCACGAAAAAGACCATTATAATATAGTAAGAAATAAACTTAGAACCGGACACTTTCCAATTATATACACACACACAATACTTGTATCCAAGAAAAAGTAACAGGGATTGTAATAACTAATAACCACATATACTAAAGACAACTTACAAATATTGTAAATTAGTGAGTTGACCAAGCTGCGGAACGAGTTGACCCGACAAATTCGCGTTTCCAAGATCACTGCTTAAAACAAACACCAAAAAAAACACAATTTTTCCTTTAATAATAACATTAAAATCCAATCCAACAATGGACTTAGTTAACTTTTATCTTTATCAAAAACGAGATGATAAAAAGCTTACACTCTTGTGACGCTATTATCGTTATTGCACGTAACATGAAACCAAGTACACGGATTTACGAGAGTTGCATCCCAACTTTGAAGAACATTATTTGGATCACCTAATTGAGTCTTTAGTGCATTCAACGCGTCGCCTGTCTTACACACACACATTCAAACTTAAATCATCAAATCATCCTAAAAAAACACCAAATAAATTAATGAACTTTAATTTGCATAAATAAACAAGATTAACAATAACACCCTCATTTGCAATTTAATCTCAAATTCAATTTACTCTTAAAAGCCCAAATGCCTATAATTAGATTAGAACTAGAGACTACTTTAATTGGGGCTAAATCATTCAAAATCTATCTAACAAAACCCAATTGAAATAAATTACTACATTTGGTTAACAACAATATTATCAATCAATGAATCAAAGTCAACACATTCATCAAATCAAGAAAATGAGTATTGAAATTTAAAAAAGGCGATTCAAGAACAACAAAAAAAGCAGATACCTTCAGCATTCCCGTAGACTTTTGACAAGATGTTGAAAACCAAAATGAACCAGACGAGAGTAGAAGCTGAAATCAAAGAGACTGGCCGATCCATTTCGTAAAAACTAAAGCAACCGGGTCGGGTCGGTCAAGCTAAAAAGCCTAGATTCGTCATCAATTGCTGATTCAGATCAAGAAATTCAAAATACCCAAATACGAAACCCTAGTTTTTTTGAAGACGGAAACAAAAACCTCTGTATATCGTTCTACAAATCTAATCAAAGGAACAAAATAAAGAAAGAAAACCCAGTTGGATATGACGATATATAGAGCAAAAAATTGTGGGTTTTTGGTGTAATCAGAGAGATTGAATGAAGGAAGTCGTGGAGTAATTTTAGTCAAAGGTTCTCTTTTTCTGTGTTTCTCTCTCTCATAAAAGACAACTGGTTGTAATTTGTAAGAGAAAGAGGGATTATATTTCAAGATTTTTAATATAAGTTTTATTATCTTTGAGCCTGAAATACATACAGCAATCTGTTAATTGATTGTTGTTAAATCAATCAGCATAAAATGATAGTAGTTTATATTTTAGATAGAAAAAGAAAAAGAAAATAGAAAAGGACGTAGTGGGAGTGGGGAAAGAGATAACGGGGTCAAACGCACGCACGGGATTGGACCCACAATGCCCGCCGCATATATATATATATATATATATATATATATATATATATATATAGAGGGAAGTTCAAATACAAACTCATATTTACGTACAAACTATACAAACCGATTTAAATCAATACAAAAATAATTTTTTTTCATGATTTTTTCCATTAAATGTATGATTTAACATATTATTACACATATGTTTGTTTCATAATGTAAAAGTTTCACATGTATTTGTTTTCATAAGTTGAAAGTTTTTCATATATTTTTTTATGAAAAAGTTTCATATGTTTTTGTTTCATAATGTAAAACTTTCACATGTAATTTTTTCACAAGGTGAAACAAACATATGTGCAATAATATCTTTAAACCATAACATTTGATGAAAAAAAATCTTGAAAAAAATTTATTTTGTTATTGTTTTGAATCAGTTTGTATAGTTTGTACATAAACATGAGTTTGTATTTGATCATCCCTCTATATATATATATATGTATATATGTGCCTACAGATACATACAACATTACAACAACACAACTTTTAGTTTTTAGACACACAAATATAATGCTCTAATTCACCACCAACTTTTTCACTATCAGTATCACCATATAAACATAAATAAAAACCAATGTTTTAAAACTCGATTTTTTTAGTTGGTTGGTGATCAGGTTTCAGGGTAACTGGTTTAACCGGTTTAATCATTGAATTAATCGTTTTAATAATTCCCTTATATTTTTTTTTTTCATTTTCCTGTGTACATATATATATATATATATAATCAATAATTTAATGTCCATAAGTTTCAACAATAAAAATACACAATCAACAAGTTTTACATTAATTCAAAGACATTAAAAACACATATAACCATAAGTTTTTCATCAATCCGTAGGCGATAGAGAGGAAGCAAATGAGGTTGATGGGAGATACAGAGGGAGTCGGTTGAATGAATTTAGTTGAGTTAAGCACTTAAGCCGCTAAGGAGATCGATCATTCAGCGGTTTTTTTTGAATTTTATAAATTAGACGAGTTAACTGTGGTTTTAACAGGTTTTAACTCCAGTTTAACCGTTTTTTGTGAAACCCGGCCGGGTTGAAACGGGCCGAAAATAACCATTAACCCGGTCCCGGTTCAACCGGCCGGGTTAACCCGGGTTTTAAAACACTTATAAAAACTTAATTCTTTGATTCATTTTTCATTAATATTTTTATGGATAAAGTTTTATGTATGATAACACATAGGTTATTGTTTGATTGTTGTATTCAATAAACAGTATGAATGTCAAAACTCAGAAATGACTATTTTATCTCGGTCTAAGGGGCCGTTTACCAAATCTTATCCGGGTAAGTGCTTACCGGCAAAATTCAACACTATCATTTACTTACGGGGTAAGATTTTAGTCCACAAAAAGGGCATCATATGTAACAATTTACCCGGTAAGCGCTTACTGTGGTAAGATCCGTCGTAATCACTTACCCGGGTAAGACTCTTGGTCATTGTTTTCCTTGTATTCGCTCTTACCGGGTAAGATTTTTGGTACTTGTTATATTCCTTCGGTAAGGTAATATAGCTTGGTAAGTACTTACCCGGGTAAGCGTTTGGTAAACGGCCCCTAATTCTCATCTTGGTCATCACCTCTTCTTCTTACTTCTTGCATACATGGGACATAAATTGATACGGGTAATTTTTAGCAACTTAATGAGTTTAACTCATAATTTAGAGTCGGTTTGGTTCAGACTAGAGAATGAAAAAGAATGGCAATGAAAATGAGAATGGATTTTTATTTCCTCCAATTTAACCTGGAATGAAAACTTGGAATTCTAGAAGAATGAATTCATTATATTATATAAAATCAAACAATTTTTTTTATATTATTTTCATTGATTAGTGATTAATACCTTTAACCAAACACCCCCCTTATTTGGTCGTATGTATGACTATTTGATAGTGGGTTAATATATCGAAAGTTGCTTATTCAGTAAGTTTCTAGATAAGTTTTTCAAATTTTTTTCAAACCTACCATTCTCAATTAAAAAGTTAGCTTATTTTATCTATGAAAAAGCTTTCACTTGGGCTATCTATTATAATTTAGTCCCAAGTAATAACGAGTTACATGAGTTAATATATTTGTACGCAACCCGTAAAATTTACACATAAAATTCAATCGGAATTTATTAATGTAGACAGTTTAAGATCACGTCTAACAAATCTTGAACAAGTTCATAATAGTTAATTGAGGCTTTCACATTGTAGTATTGCTAAACGTTAACCACAATATACTATAATCGATTGGTCTGAGTTTTTGGTAATTGTTATTCGTTAAAAAGCTTAAGTTATTTATTTTAAGTCAAAACATAAAATTATTTTAGGGTCGTTTCGTCATTTATTATTTTATTATACTTTATTAGACCACTTGGGTTTGATTATTGAATACATCAATAGACAATATTGTATAACTAAAAGTTAACGGGTGTATTATTGCATTTAGGTGTGCAAAATGCAATCAATTTCTAAAAACAAGATTTAAAAGTGTAATTTTTTACAACTTTTAGCCAATCTAGATTAAAAACATGTTTTACATGATTTATTAGGGTTCCATGGAAGTCAAATTTGAGGGATAAATGTACCATGAGCTAAAAACGTAGTTTAGTAAAGTTCATGGACCATTGGGTAATTTTCAAGAAGTAGATAGATTAAATTGTAAAAACATAACTTTATAAAGTTTAGAGTAGGGGTGTAATGATGCGAGCTGAGCTCGAGTATCAATACACTCGACTCGAAAACTCGCGAGTAGCTGAAAACTAAACTCGACTCAAAAATTCACGAGTGGCAAAAACTAAACTCGACTCAAACTCAATTGCAATTTTTAAAGCTCGAACCAAGCTCAACTATTGAAATTTATGAAATTTTAGAAGTTTCTCTTATAAATTTTAGAACTTAAAGGTGTTCTTAAATTTTATAAAATTAAAGAGATGCACCTAAAACTACATCAGCAAAAAGATAACGTTACAAGCTGCATTCACATCACTCTCTTTTTATAGCACCCATCCACCCTTTCTTTTTTACTATATTTCTTCCAATCTAGGACAACTTCGCTAGCACTTCTTAGAGTTTTTTTTGTCTTTTTTTAACTATAATTTTAATTTTAAAAAATTGATTAGTTTTTATATTTAAAAAATGCACAATTTTGTTCAAATATCTAAAAGTATAAGACATTTTTATTATATTATATTTTATAAATTATATTATAAAATTGATTATATTTTAAAACTAATTATATATAAAAGAATCGAGTATCTCACGAGCTTTTCGACTCGACTCTTAATATGTCAAGTCGAGTTCGAGTCGAGTCTATTTGAGTCGAGTATTGACCGAATCAATCTCGAATAGCTCGTAAGTTGTCTCATATAATTTATACCCCTAGTTTAGAGTTTATTTGGTAATCCTTAAAAAAAATATAAAAAGGCCTTTTATAAATTAAAATCGTGGTCAAAATAGAAATTTAGAAACTTCATGTACTAAACTCAAAGTTTCCGTAAGTCCCTACAAAAGAACGTGGGTCAATTGAGTTCAAACCCTCCCTGCATATCCAACAACAAACTTTTTACCAAAGAGTCTTTACCTTTTTTTTTTTTTTTTTTTTTTAAAAGGCATATTCAACAAATTCCTTACAATTTCTTTAAAAATAAAGAATTAAAAGATAAAATTTAAAAAAAAAGATTGCATTCATCTTCAACAAATTTTCTATAATTTATACAAAATAATATTAAAATATTATAATTTTTGTAAATATTTATTTTTCAAAAAAATTTGTTGGTCATTTCATTTGGTAATCATTTTTAAAGTGAACTACATATTTGAAGAAAAACCCACTCTCTCTTACTTTCTCCATTTTGGAAATGATTATGGAAAAGCTATTGGAGCAAAATACTTGCTCAAAATCTCCATTTTGAAGAAGCTATTGGAGATGATCTTAGAAGGTTAGGGCTTCAAACCTCATTAAAGATGAGAATAGTGTGTGAATTTATTTGTTTCATTTGTCGTATATAAATATTATACTTTAAAGGAAAAAAAAACAACAAACGTATCAATTGAGTTCAAAACCCGTAAAATCCAATATTGATTATAATATTAAAATATTATTATCTTTTTTAAATATTTATTTTCAAAGTTTTTTATTAGTGTTTTCATTTGATAATCATTTTTTTGGTGTTCTTCATATTTATAATAAAATTTTTTTCTCTCTCCTACTTTCTTTATTGGGAAATGTTTGAAAAACTCAACAAACTATCATATTTTGAATGGTGAAGTCCTTAAACTATTTTTTTGAATGAAAAACCATTAAACTTTCTCATTTTGAATGATTAAGTCCCTAAACTACTTTTTTTTAATGAAAAAACCATTAAACTTTCTCATTTTGAGTAGAAAAACCATTAAACTTATTTATTTTGAACGATTAAGTTCCTGAATTATTTTTCAAAAAATTAAACCATTGAATTTTTAAAACTTGGTTACTTACAACTTTTAAACATAAACAAACTACCTTTAACCGGTTATCTTTTGATTATCCCTCTTATGATGGATAAAAAATAGATCAAAAAGAGAAAGAAATATGGCAGGGGCAACAACGTGCTAAGCGAAACGGAGAACAAACAACGTTGGGGTAATGGGGAATTGACGAGGGGGAGTGATACCATTGTTTGCTAGGAGTTTTAATTGCGTAGGGTTTTTGAAACGATAAAACGGATTTAAGTTTATTTTTAGTGAGTTACAAGTAACTTATTTAAAAAAAATTGTAGATAACTAATTTTTAAATGATCAATAGTTTATTTATTCAAAAAAATGTTTAGGGACTTAATCATTCAAAATGAAAAAGTTTAATGGTTTTTCCATTCAACAAAATAGTTTAGAGACTTAATCATTCAAAATAAGAAAGTTTAAGGATTTTTTCAATCAAAAAAATAGTTTAAGGACTTAACAATTCAAAATGGGATAGTTTGTTGAGTTTTTTTTGAACATTTTCTTTCTTTATTTTAGAGATAGTTTTGTAGAAGTTGTTGAAGCAAAATATTGACTCAAAGTCCTTATTTTCTCCATTTTGAAGAAGTTGTTGAAGATGCTCTTATAGCTTCCAACTCAATTATTAAACCCCGAATACTTATATACGGTTGATTTTTCTTGACCCATGAACACGAATGTGATCCGAGATAGCCCAATGGAACCTTTTGTTGAATTTTGAAGATTCACATAAGTTTTGGTTGATTATATTTTAAATTTTATTTCTAATACAATTTAAAGAGATCGACTCAATAATGGGTTTGTATTCATTGTCAAGACAATTCGTCTTTATCTATGGCAACATGTCAAATGGATGGCTTATTGGCTTTAGGGTCGTCGTTGCACTACCCAACTTAGCTAATTTGACTTACTTAGAATATGATAAATATATATATATATATATATATATATATATAGAGAGAGAGGGGAAAGTTCAAATGCGAACTCAAATTTGGTTGTGAACGTAAGAACAAATGAGAGCGCGACACGTGTCTGAATGTACATTATTCAGATTGAATAATCAAAGAAATTTTCAGACCGAATAAAATTGAATATAGTATTTATTCAGACCGAATATGACACATGTCGCACTCTCATTTGTTCTCACGTTCACAACCAAATTTGAGTTCGCATTTGAACCCGCCCCTATATATATATATATATATATATATATATATATGTTTGGGCAAAAATCTCAAACCCTCGACCGTCGACTAAAACGCCCGACCTAAAACTTTCTACGACCCCCGGATGTTAACCAAAGCCCCGAGGAGCGATGGTTGAATAAAAGGCTCGACGACAGACAAAAACGTTTGGCCGATGGTTCTCCACGACCCCTGGATATCAACTGCAACATCGGAAAACAGAGGTCGAGTGTAAATTCTCGACCACGGGATAGAACATGCGACCAAAGATATTTTACGAATTGTGAAGCAACAGTCGAACGGAAGTCCCAGATGAAACCTCTAACACACGCTCGACTTGGAACTATTAGTATCAAGATCCGTTACTTCCATCGACCAACCGTTATCTTCCCCACAGAACCGTTGGACGGTTATGCTTAAACGCCATCAAGAGCATTTGTGGAGGTAATCAATGACGATTAACCGTTACGAATAACCACGAATATAAAAGCAAAGGTTCGAGTTATCAAAGGGACACGAAGAACCTCCTCCGAACAAGAAAAATCACACCCACCTCTCAAAATAAAAGAACACTTAATAGTCTTACGAAATTCATACACTAGCTTAGTCTTTATATTCGTCTTTTCACTTGTAATCGTACGACCACAGTTCAAAAGGACGACGCCCCTGCTTGGCGTCACTTCTTCATAGTGCATCCACGATACTATCCTATCGTCCGTGGTTTTTTTCCCTCGTCTAAGAGTTTTTCCGCGTCACCAAATCTCTTGTCTCTTGTTTATTTTTCGTTTTATTTACGTTTGTTGGGAGGATCTTTCCTTTGATCGATCAGGTCCACAAACACCTCAAGTTGACTTTTGTTAAGTTAACTTTTTACATCAGAAAAAAAAAAATATATATATATATATATATAATATTCACTCTATTTTAAGGGTTTTTGGATACTGAATCTTAAGGATTCGTCAAATGTGGTTTATATCACACAGTTAATGCCTACAAAAAGTCACTTATTTGGCAACCATAAAAAACTCATGATTCCGTTTACAAAGTTGAAGATTTATTAAATTCTTGATCATCTTTAATCGGCAAAAAGAGTCTACAATTTTTATTTACCACTTTAGACCCTCAACGAGAAATTAATAATAGAACTTTGTATTTTGTTTAAATAGTTACAATTTGGATTATTATAACAGAATAGTTGTGTACATGTTGGATGCAATAGAGTTAATATTCTAAATCAAGAGACGAGAATGAAAAATTAAAACGAATTTTTTTATTAAAAAATAAAATCCGAAATTTATGTTTAGACATAGATAATTAAAAGCATCTCCAACAGTATTTCTGAAATGGAGAAAATAGAGATTTCGAGCATTTTTTTGCTCCAACAACATCTCCAAAACTTTCTCCAAAATTGAGAAACTATGAAAGAGCTTACAAAAATCTCCAAATTTGGAGACGTCTCCAAAAATGATTACTATGAGAGAGAAAATTTGGTAATTCTAACGGCTTTAGAGCATCTCCATCAGCCTCTCGAAAATAAAGAAAAACCCATTTTTCTTTTCTAAACTCCTCCAACAACATCTCTATATCATTCTCTAAAATAAAGATATTTGGAAAAATATCTAAATATAGAGATTTTTCTATATCTCTAAAAGAATGGAAGAAAAATATTATTTTAATGATTTTCACCAATAACAACCTTTATAATTTTAGAGATTTTTGAATAATAAATTTATTGAATATTTTAATAATATAATTTTTAAATAGATTCTCTAAAATAGAGAAGCTGTTGGAGGGAGTTAGAAGATAATAACTTTAGATATTTTGACTTTACATTCTCTATTTTAGAGAAAATTTAGAGAAGCTGTTAGAGATGCTATTATGGGTGACTTGCTCGTTTCGGAATGGGATTATTTTTAGAATTCCCAAGCCTAAGAAACCGGTGTTATGAGATAATATTATGACTCATTCGTTCTTTTAGGTTACAAATAGGAGAAGTAAGTCTAACATTAATTAGGTGAATTGGTTACAAAACTCCCCTTCTTACTATTTTTTATATGTAATTTTTTTTTTCCTAAGTTCTTGTTAGTTCTTATAAAATCTCTCCGTTTTAAAAAAAAAATTAAAATTATATACATAATCAAATTTTTTACATTTCCTTAAGGTGCCCTATTCAAACGTTTGACCGGATTTGGTCAACGATGGCGGGGTTTATTATTTCTATTTTCTACTATTTGACGTTTCAATCTCATATTTTATTTTATTAAAATTATTTCAGCAGCCCCTGTGTTTGGTTTCAATTTTCGACTTTGTGGCTGGTTGGTTAATTCCTTTTTTTTATTTATATGTGATTGTGTGTTTGAATTTTTTATATCTAATTTCTTTTACAAACATAATAAACTTAAAATTAAAAACTATAAAAAAAATACACAAATGGGTTTAACCCACACGTAAAAAAAAATGCAAATTAACTATATTAAAAAAACTTGTAATATTATTGTAATATAACAGGTATATATGGTGTTATTTGTAATTAAGGGGATTGAAAATCCCTGTTGAAACTGGTTTAACCAAGTGAGACCAGATCATTTTCGACGATTTAAGTGATATGGTGGTTCAGTCCAATCTGAAAAAGATTTGAATCGCTGAGTCCTCAGTCTGCAATCAAACATTTTTTAGTGGTTTGGACGATTGGACCGACCCGACCCGTCAAGATACACCTGTATAAGTTATATTTAGTTTTCAAGTTGCAGGCTCAACTTTTATTTATTATATTAAAAAAGTGTATCCAACACATTACGTTTTTAGTTTTCACTTCTTAATTGTCCACGTTTCTTAAATCAGTGCCAAAAATCAAAATCCAAAAATTCCAAATGGTCCATTAATTTACTCAATATTTGTCCAAAATTTTAACTATTGTTGATGGACTTGTTTAACTTTATTTTCAACTTAATGTTTTTTGTTTTTAAATTTTGGGGACATGTTTCTTTCATAATTTGGGATGATAATGACAGTTGGATTGAGGATGCTAACGGAATACACAATCTGGTGACAAGACACTTCACAAGGCTTTTCTCGGCTGGAGTGGGAAATCCGGACTTGATCACCAATTTGATACAAAAGAAGTTAACCGATAGAGATGTCTCATGCCTTGAGGCGCCCTTCACAAAAGAGGAATTTCGTGTGGCGCTTTTCCAGATGCATCCGGATAAATCACCAGGACCCGATGGTTTTAACCCGCGTTTCTACCAAAAACTCTGGAATTATATGGGGGACGATATCTATCATGCGGGCAAGACTTGGCTAGGAAACGGGACCATCCCTACTGATTTAAATGACACCATCCGTACTCTTATCCCGAAGATAGACTCACCTTCACATCTCAAAGACTACAGACCTATCGCGTTGTGTAATGTTCTTATGAAGATTATCACTAAAGTCCTGGCCAACCGTATCAAGCCACTCCTCTCGATGATCATTTCTGATAATCAAACCGCTTTTATCAAGAACCGTTTGATTACCGACAATGTCATAATTGCCTTCGAAATGCTCCACTCTATGCGCCGTAACACGCGCAAGAAAAATGGGGAAGTTGCTCTCAAAATTGATATTTGCAAGGCATACGATCGGTTAGACTGGAATTACCTTCGCCATGTGCTTTCAGCTGTTGGCTTTCCCACTCGATGGGTCAACATGATTATGCTCACCGTCGAATCTGTAAAGTATTTTGTACGAGTCAACAATGACTTGATTGTCCCCATCACCCCCCATCGTGGGCTTCGTCAAGGTGACCCGATCTCCCCATACCTTTTTATTTTATGTATGGAGGGGCTCTCGGCTTACCTTAGGCACGAGGAAAAGATGGACAGAATACACGGGTGTCAGGCGGCAAAAGGGGCCCCTCCGATTTCCCACCTCTTTTTTGCGGATGATGCCTTCTTCTTTTGTAAAGCTTCGATCGATGAAATCCGACACCTAAAACAAATCCTGACAACTTATGAAGAAGCTTCGAGTCAGGCAATAAATTATGCAAAATCGGGAATTATGGGAAGTAAAAACTTGGCCACCGACCTTGTTCACGACTTTTCTTGTATTCTTGGTATTGATAAACCCATTAACACGGGTCGGTACCTTGGATTACCATCGCTTGTGGGCTGGTCTAAGAAATGCATCTTCCGCTTTATACGTGACAGAATTTGGCAAAGGCTGCAAAATTGGGGAAGAAGACCCATTTCCATCGCGGGAAAAGCCACTCTCATCAAGGCCGCGGCCCAAGCCGTGCCAGTTTATTATATGAATGCCTTCCTCTTCTCGACTTCGACAACCAAAGAGATCGAAAGAATGATAAACTCCTTTTGGTGGGGTGGGAAATTTGACGGCTCTCGATCGCTAAATTGGCTCTCTTGGGATAAGTTGTGTGTTCCACAAAAGCTAGGAGGTTTAGGCTTCTGCGACTTTACCGCTTTCAATGTAGCTATGCTTGGAAAACAAGGTTGGAGAATTGTGTCAAACCCATCTTCTCTTGTCAGCAGAATCTTAAAAGCAAAATACTACCCTCGTGGGGTGTTTATGGAAGCCCGTTTGGGAAATTCCCCAAGTTACATTTGGAGAAGCATTTGGCATTCCCAACTCATTCTTAAAGCAGGGCTTCGTTGGAAAGTGGGAGACGGACGCACTATCAACATTTGGAGAGACCCTTGGATTAGAGACGACGACAACTTTAAGATCGAAACCCCCGTCGACCCCAATCGAGCTAACATGAGTATTAGGGAATTATTCGACCAACAATCTCAATCTTGGAACACGAATTTAATTAATCAGATCTTCAACCAGCGGGACCGAAAATGCATTTTCAATATGGCAACACCCTCAGATTCGGGTCCCGATAAACTCATCTGGCATTGGACACCAAACGGAACTTACTCTGTTAAATCTAGCTACAAACTCATTATGGAGCGGTTGGTTCCAAACACCCACTTAGAGATTGATGCAGATTGGCAAAGGATTTGGAAAGCTGATATCCCTTACAAAATCATATTCTTTGTGTGGCGAACTATCCATGGTGTCATCCCCACGCGTTGTGCTCTTCAAAAAAGAGGGTTGCAGATCTCTCAAATTTGCCCGTTATGTAATTGCAATCCCGAAAACAGTTGGCATGTGTTCGTTGGGTGTCCGACTGCAAGCCCGGTTTGGTCTGAAGCGGCTCTATGGAACACCGTTGAAAAATTAATGGAGGATTCTGATTCCTTTTCAGACCTGGTCTTCAGCTTTCTTAAGGAAAACCCACGTTCAGTCGGAGATCGGTTTCTTATGATTGTCTGGAGTGTTTGGCACCGCAGGAACGATATTTTATGGAACGACGGCCCTAGAGACCCATCCTCAGTTATCAGGCGCGCCAACAATATCCTCTCGGAGTGGAATGTCTCTAGTCGTCTTAGAATTACGGATCAAAGACCTTCTAATGCCCCTTGCGCCAACAAATGGCACCCCCCCTAGAGGGAATTTTTTGAAATGTAATGTCGATGCCGCCACTTTTGAGACTTCCAATTCGGCAGGACTCGGGGCTATCCTTAGAGATTGTAGGGGAACCTTCATCTCTGCCAGAGCAACCCCAAAAAACTTCCTCCCTCCGGTACGGGAATGTGAGGCGTTTGCTTTAAGAGATGCAATTTTATGGGCCCATGGACGAGGTTTATCCGATGTTATATTTGAAACGGATGCCAAGATAGTTGTTGACGCCATATACGATTCGATCCAGGATAATTCTGAATTTGGGGATATCATTAATGACATACGACGTTTTCTTGACACCCATGGGAACTTCTCTATCCATGCTATTGGTAGACAAGCAAACGAAGCGGCTCACTTAATTGTGAGACAATCTCGTTATTTATCTTGTCCTACTGTTTTCGATGTAATTCCTTCATTTTTGTTAACTTGTATCAACGATGTTTGTTATGATCATAATTTTAATGAATTGATTGATGCCCAATCGGGTGATGGCAGAGCCGAAGCCTGATTGCGTTTCAATCTTTGTTTTCAAAAAAAAAAATTGGGATAATATCTTTCAAAAATGTTATATTGGTAGAAATTTCATTTTGGAGATAAATGTTATTTTCTTTAGTTTAAAACCAATAATAAGCTCATACTGCCTAAATCAATCAGACGAGAGCTAGACCACCTTTTTGTGGTTCAGTTTGATCGATGTGGTCCCTTACTGTCAAACCGTTCAGTTTCAAATATATATATATATATACATATATATAGGGTTGATTTCTGTTACAAACCACGTCAATTCGTACAAACTGTACAAACCGCATGCAACCAATATTTTTTTTAAATTTTTTTCACTTTTTCTTAATTATTAGGGTTGATTAGTCAATAATGTATGAAAAAATTTCATCAAGAATACATGAAGGTTGGTGAATTAAGAATATGTGAAACAAGATTCATCAAATTGAGAGTTTCATGAATCAATTCATTTTCATGTAGAAAGAAAATAATTTCATGAAGAAAAAAATTATATGAAACAAATTCATTATATTAAACACTTTCATGAAAAAAAATTATTCAAAAAAACAATGAAACACGCGGTTTGTACGGTTTGTACGAGTTGACGTGGTTTGTATTTGAAATCTCCCCTATATATATATATATATATATATATATATATATAGACCACCATTGTGGTTTGAGGGATTAGACTGTTCAAACCAAAGCACATACACCTCTATCTTTTTATGACCCTAATTTTTTTACACTATGACAAAAGAACAAACGATGACCCATGTCATCATATGCACCATATTAGACCTGCCCCTAAAATTAGGTCACAATATCTTAATATATTAAGCTAGAATTTTCTTGAATTACCATCAATGCTGTGCATTCTTAAAAATATAAATTCTCTACCAACAAATGCATAAATTTATTGTAATCAAACGGTGATGTTTAATTGTATTATTATGTGATTTTAAATAATTCATACAATTTTATATTTTTTCATTCCAGGATTTATTAAACAATTAATTTTCATTTGTAGACATAAAATTAAAAATGGTAATTTTTGTTAGTGAGATTATTCGTTGAAGATAGAAATTAAACTAGGAATTATATTGATTTCAGATTGTTGGTTATGGACTCGATTGGTACCAGATAAAACCCGTTAGTTCCTATTAATGTCAAAATGTTTTTATTTGCCATTTGAGTTTGAATAGGATAGCCACTCGGGATAATTTGGATACGAGATGAATTGATGTTGGCTCATTGCTTTGTCCTTTATGTGATGTGGATTTGGAGTCAAGAGATCATTTGTTTTTCTCATGCTCTTTGGCGACGAAGATTTGGAGACAGACCGGTAGATGGTGGCATTTGAATATCCCATTGTTTAGTTCCTATGTGGCTTGGATTACATGGTTTTTCAATTTTCAGTTTAAGAATGGGGAAAATTGTGCTTTGAGGCAGTTATTTCTCACTATGCGCTGGTACTTTAGTCGTTTCGTAATGTGAGCACTTTTGGCAAGATGAAGCTAAAGAAGACGCGTATCTTTGACAAGATTGGGACTCCGCCGTATTGTTGGGTTTCTAATAGGAGTGACAAGTTTAAAATTAATTGGGTGAGCCGGCTTCATAACCCTTTACTGACTATTTCCTGTATGTAATTGTTTGTTATTGCGTATTGCTAGCTTTTTAATAAAATTGCGCTGCTATTAAAAATAATAATAATGCATCTTAATTCATCCAATCAAATCAATACTTTTAACAAATAGTATGATGAATAAAAAATAAGCATCCCTCAACGTAGTCCACTTATCCCATCAAAAATAGCAAATATCATAATTACTTATTTTTCGAGAACAAATAGCCATTAGATTAAAAGTACATGATGGAACAAGAAGATAAACAAGATTTCTTAGCTAAAAACATGGGCAACTCTATTTGCCTGTCTTCAGATAAACCTGGCAGAGTAAGAGTCATGTTGAATGAGAATCGTGTAATACCAAGAGATAAACCATCAAATTCTGATTTGTTGTCTTCAGAAGAATTTATAGCTTCAACCACCTCCTTAACACCCGATTCGAAAATTACCTGTTATAACCTTAAGTTAACAGTCCATGATAGTAGTTCCTGTATGAATGAGGTTCAACCATCTTTTTGTTTTTCTCATTTAAACTTCCATGAACCATATTAATCGAAAATCAATTAAACAAGTTCATTACAATTAATATGCACTTATTTCTTTGTTAGACAAGGGTGTCCTATGATTAGACTATCACTAAACAAAATGGAGTTGATGTTCATCTTTGTTTATGTGTTAATTGATGCTAAAATAATTGGGAAGAAGAACTTTAAAACAAATGGGCCATAAGACACCTATAATATCAACAAGAAACCAAAAAATAAAATGGTCGATATATAATGTAAGATGTGTCCTTTTTTTATTCACTTGAATTTCTTTTTGTTAATCAATTATGAAAAATATAAATATGGTTATTAGATATTTTTTAATTTTGACAAAACAATGGTGACCCGTCAAAGGATTGGTCGTTTGTTGAACGTTCATAGTTGTTGTTTGATAATTACGCAGACAAAACAGATATTTAGAAAATGAAAAAAAAAAGTTTTGTTAGAAGTTTTCAAATCATAGTCGAAGCTCATAACTGTATGTATCATTGTATGCGAATAATGTTTGTAAGATAGATTTTTTGTATGTATCATTGTGTGCGAATCGACTCTGTTTCTCTGATCAAGGTTCATGTTTCGCAGTGATTCATTGTTCTGGCTTAAAAGTACAAACATTTTTATATTGTTGAATATTGGTAAGCCTTTACAATTAAGCTTAAATTGTATGTAACAGGAAAAAAGAAAGACACGATTGTCCAGTTAACAGAGTCTAAGATGGAGTCGAGCTCAAGTGCATCATGACATTATGATGCTCAATAAGGATCTCCAATAGATTCTCTAAACTTTCTCTAAAATTAAAAATCAAAAATCAAAATCTTAAAAAATACTATATTCTCTAAAAGTTAATTACAAGGATTATCATGGGTAGCAATAATAAAAAAAATCAGTTGTTTCTCATGCACAGTCATTTTAAAGAGTTTTCCAAATTTAAATAATTTTATCATCTTTGTCCTACTTTTTCATTTTCAAAAAAGTTCTCTAACACATGTTAGAATAAAAAAATTAGCGTAAAAATCTTCATTTTGGAGAATAGATGATCGAAAGTAACCAACATTATCATAACGTTCCTTAGTAAAAAAGGACAGAAGCATCAACAACAGAAACACATTATATCTCAACTCAAAATATGGTTTTTGGGGATGAAATTTGTGGCGATACATTTATGCAAAACTTCTACCCTGAGCACACGAAGAGATCTTGGCGGAATTGCCACATATGAAATTGAGCACAATTTTGCAAAGAAATAGCCCACTAGTTGATCCTGATTCGACATTAGAAGTATATTGATTTTTCCCTAATAACCGATTTTTCCTGTAATATCAGTGCCAACTCAACAAAATAAAAACCTCAATAAAACTCAACAACAAACATTCTTACTAGAACCAAAAATCCCCTAAAAAATGAGTAAAGTATCGAACACAACAGTTGTATCATGCAACAAGATGCGAGAGATACAGTTATCCAAATTTGAATATTTTAACCGGTAAGATAACACGATACAATGATGTTTTACCGTTTTCAACTAAGGTAGATGACCCGGTTAAGAGGCTAGAGAAATCGCTGAAGGAAATCTTTGATCGTATCAATATACGGTGATTTTGTAGGGATGATATGACCATAATCGTGCTCAATTACAACACAACACCCTTCTTCAAATAAAGATGCAAGGCTTTTACTAGCATCAAATGCTATTTGTGTATCTTTTCCGTGATCGCTACCAAATATATGAAGCGAAGGACATTTGATTGAATTCCGCTCATTACCCGCTAACTTAACAGAAAATCCCGAGCATAAGATAACAAATCTGAAATCTATCTCACCTTTCAAACTCGTTTGCTGTTCAGCAATAGATGCAGCCATGGCTGCTCCTTGAGAAAATCCTAAGATTCCGTCAAATGGTCCATTTTTTGACACTATTTCTTTCAAATATGCAAGTGATTTATCAAAACCGCCAGTTTGCTGCTGGTATTGTAGAGAATCAAAAGGGGTTCGAGCTGCTTCCCATTCAGCTTCCCGTTCAGCACTTGTATTTCCATCCGTATCGGGATCAATAAGCCATGCAAACTTTCTATTGCATACTTTATGTGGTGGAGATATATCACCCTTTTCTTTATCATCAGATCGGGATTGGTAAATAAACTGCAGTTGATGTGGTGCATCGATATAAACAAGTTCAGCGATATTTTTAAGTTTTTTAGCTAAAGATGCGGTTCTTCCTTTAAAACTAGAAGCATTCTGCCGAAACCCATGTAAGCACAAGATTCTCAGTTTCTTTACACCCTTCATTTCATTCATCAAAACCCGAGTTGAAACAGCTTCAGGTTCAGCAATTGTAGCTGATTCAATAAGCTTACCATATTTCTGACATAACTCACAAACATAAAACATATCTTTACTTTGGCACGCGTTACAGATTAACACAAGCATTCTACAATAAGCACATCTGCTCCGTGAAGAGTAATCATCAAACGGAAAGCTACAAATAAGACACGTACCCAATATATTTGCATCAGAGCTACCGACTGAAACCCGATGATCGAAAACAAAATTCTTTCCTTTGAAAAACCCACCATCTGGAAACTGTTCCATATAACGTTGAATCCCACCATATAACTGAAAAACGTTTTCAAAACCAGCGCCTTTCGACCTTATATACGCCGATGCCATTTCACATCTGATTCCACCAGTACAATACATAAGAACGTGATTTCCACATAATTGTTCAGAATGAGCATCTACCCACGAAGGAAGATCACTATATTGACGTATTTCAGGATCCAAAGTTTCGATATTTGGAACACGAAACTTTCCGATTCTTGTCTCATATAAGTTTCTTGCATCCAATAAAATAAGTTTTTTTGATTTCCCACCGCTCTGAAGAACTGAATGGAACTCAGCTGCAGATAAATGTTTACCGGCATTTGATATTTCAGGCGGTTTTAAAAGAGGATGAGAACTAAAAGTAACTAATTCTTTAACAATCCGGATGGAAAGAGTAGTAAAACCGCATTCCTCTGCCACTTTGTCGTTTATGGGTTCACTGCATGATGCTAGCTTGAAATCTGTTCCTTCGAATAAATGATCTTTTGACATGACTGCAGAAATGTGTTCCTCCAAAGCCGATAACTTTCCGCCAATGGTGACATTGACGCCATGGGGGGCGAGGCGGACCCGGCCGAGAAGGGAGAGTGAAGTGCAGTTGGAATTGTAGAAGGTGAATAAGTCGTCAAGATTAGGGATTTTGGTGTATTTATAGTACAATAGAACTCCATATTCATCGTGTTTAGTGCTCTTCGAATCTGCCATTCTTGAGATGGGTTATGACCAAGACTTCTGTAATGTAAACAGAAAGGAGCAATATAAATAGCAGTTAAATCATAAATGAATATTCTTAGGATAATGCATAAATTGGCTTCATAAACTGACAGTGAAAGCAATATCAACATCAACTGAATCACCTTCAATAAACTGTGATAGATGTCATAGTACAGGGAATAATGCTATTGGAATCCATGGAAAATGAAAGTGTCTATGAACTTTAAAGAAGTGCAAATAGGCCTATAAACTTTCAAATTGATAGTATATAGGCCTATGTTGATCACCTTTTACTGGGTTTTTGGTATTCTTTTGAAAACAGGCAATTTACGTGGTTTCATGTGACTACAATTTGTTATAACTTATTTTTAATATGTTCATCTTCTTCCTTCATTTCTTATTTTCATAGCTTCATCTTCGTCTATAAGAACAAAACAATAAAAATACAAAGAATAGTCCACACTCTTTTGAGTTACACAAACATCATTATCCTTTTCATCTGTTGTTTTGCATCTCTTCCATCATCTCCTTATTCTATCTCCACTTGTTCATCACATCCACCTATTTAAGCTTCTGTAGTTTCATCAATGGCTTCTACAAGATCAGCAATGGCAGTTTCTTCCCGATGGAACATGCGACACTGACCCATTTCCCTAGGGTCACTAGGGTTTCCATTGATGAAAAACTTAACATCACCTTCATATCTTCATGTTCTTCTTGTCATTTTCTCATTGTGAAAATATGAAACACTAGAGTTTCATATTGTTAAATGCCTGATTTGAGATATCATTTTGTATATTAAAAGCCCACTTCTTGTTTGCTCAAGAGTCTATAAATGGTTACTTGATTGATCTCTAGCTTCCAATTCTTTATATAAGTTTTTTAACCAGGGCTCCAAAGCTGAAGCAAAATCAATTAAATTAAGCACTGATTTTTCATTTTAAATCTCAAACTTCAACAATCAAGTTGATTTAGGTTTCAAATTCAAGTTGGTTTGTGGGACTTTTGTTCTTCACTTTGAAATTAAAAAGCTTTCTAATTTTTCTACCAGTCCCTGTTTATATTATAGAGTGAATGATTGTATAACAGAGCCCATTAGCTTGAAGATTAATCTGGATTTCTTCTTTAATTCAGTCTTTCTTCTACTAAACTCATGGATTGCTAAGCATCCTAATCCAGCAATTAGGTTGATTTAGGTTTCTGATTCAAGTAGTTTTGTGGGATTTTTGTTTTTCACTTTGAAATAAAAAAGCTTTCTACTTTTTTCTATCGACCGGTCTTTGTTTATATTAATGGTTGAATGATTGTATCACAGGGCCAGTTGTTCAATTATCAAAAAAACGGTAAGTCGCCTATTGGAATGTGATGATCTGTAATTGTCTGAAAATTCCAATATTCGTAGCAAGTTAATATGAATGTTGAAGATTCATGTTTTGGGGATAGATAACCTAGTCTAAAAATATTGTTATACAATTTGTTGGCTAGAATTGGTAGTTTCTCTAAATTATAATGTTGTTGACACTTGATACTCAATTCCTAAGATCGTTTCTAGGAGTATTTAACAATTAGAGAAGTAGTTTACGAGCATTTTGTGGCCATCGAGAAAATAAGGAGAAACTGGTTATTAGGTTGTACTACCAATAACTATAACCAATTTGGAAAGTTGTGAATAAATCTTTAATGTCAATGATCAACCAACTGAATCAATCCCAACATTAACTTGATTGATGGATACTTTCTCATCATTGAATTTGTCCTACATCTTTATTTAGTTACTTAAACTGTTGTAAATAAGGTAACAAGGGTAGTTTTGTCCTTTTTCCTTTTTTTATAGCCTGTTTGGTCTTTTATTCTCCATTATTCCATTTCATAACATTGTATTGCAAGCTAATGACACTCTAGCCGACTTTTGGAATTCTCCCTATCTTTGTATCTTGTTCTAAGTTCAAGCTTGTGTAACAATATTAAAAATATCCATGTTAACTTATGTTAAAAACTTCATGTTAATATCTATTTATGTATTGAGGATGTTAACTTATGTGAACCTTCGACCTCCCTTACAGCATTGCCATCGAAATTCCGTTTAATTACATCCCTGCCACCTTGTTTTTCCCCACTAGTGGCAACGAAGTTCTTGGTAATTAGCAATGTGGAAGAAAGATCTCCACTCATTTCATTCATTCAGTTCTTGGTAATTGCTTTGCTTGCTGTACACTATTTGCAGGCTTGGTAACTGTAAGCTATGGTTATAGATCAGACTACAAAAGCATCCAAGGGCTACGAGATGGTTCCTATGGTTCTTATGGAGAAAAAGTTCCTAATCGATCCCAAGTATATATACACATGTCTTCTACTACCACTCAATGAGTCAATGACGTTAAATAATTTAAATTCATATAAGAGACCAAGAGATATTGATATCACATATATATAAAGAGCGTAGAAAAAAGGTAATTAAGAGAACATAAAATATTATACCGATAGTTCCAAATACCTCTAATCTAAGACCATATACAATTATATTATACACTAAAAAGTTAAATGTTGAAAAGGTAAAAAAAAATAAAGTAAAAAGAATTAAATAACGGCTTATAAAACCATGCATTGGGCCATGGCTAGCCACAGGGGTTAGTGTGGCATCAGAGATGAGTCTTGCACCATGGGGCGTATTTTATTCATGTTAAAATCTAGTTAAATTTTTTTTAGTTATGTCAAAAAAGAGTCTCAAATCATGTTTTGATTTTGGATAGAAAATGAAAAGAAAGATGAAGCATATAGGGTTTCATGAAGAAGTGAAGATGATGGTATAAAGACAAAAGAATTAAGATAAAAAAAAGGACAAGAAGAAGAATATGGAAGGAATTTTAATAAAATTCAACAAAATGAAATCATGTGTAAACACTAGATTTCATAAAGGGTAACTTGGTCCTTTTACCATTTTTTTGCCTTAATCCGGTGAGAGTTGGGGCACCACCGCCTAAATACAATTGCTCATAAGGTTCACAGGCCTAATTGCACTTCTTAAAGCTCATAGGCATATTTCTATTACCATGGGTCCAAATAGTATTATTTCCTACCAACATCAGTTCAACTTCATTTTTCCATAGAAAGAAGTTAGCAATGTCCCTTGCTAACATTGTCTATTGGCATGTTACTCATAAAACTTACTGTGAATCACTCATTAGGTGCTTTGTGGCATTTAATCAGACAATAAAGAAAAAATATTCACATAATATGAACAAACACAAACAGATCTATAACAAGAGCAAATTGTTGTAGTTTGTAGCAGGGATACCTGTTTGACAACAAACTTTGGGATTATTTCTCCACCAAATAGAGCACTCAATACCAAAATCTAGAAATGAATGTGAGCCTCTACCTGCAACCAATATCAATACTTAAGTATGATTGAACAAAAATAAACAATGAAAATGGCAAATTTCAAGATAAGTTCATTCGCCCTTTGAAGCATTTCTACAAACACCTTGCATGCTAAAAGCCTAAAACTAACAAAATAAATTTTTAAGCTCCACATGGTAAAACACCATAAAGATGAATGGAAGTTACTAAAATATGCAGAAATACTTCGTGGTTTTCCATGAAAACCAACTGGAAAGAAAAATGAAACAATCGAAGAAGAAGGGTTTGCATTCCAAGGACTTGTACCCCTTAACGATGAAAGAAATTGAATTAATTACCTTTATGAATTAGAAGCTTGTGGGTATCATGGGTTTACTTTGAAGTCGCTTCCATTGGTCCTGAAACTGACATGGTGGATTCATCATCCTCTCCGGCGAGTTTAGGTTCTTCAAAACCTGCAAGTGAACTTCCGAACCTAATTCTGATTTGGAGTAAATTACATGTTTAGTCCCTGAGCTTTACATGTTATAACACTTGAACGTTTCTTTTTTAAAGTAATTACATATTTAAACCCTAGGGTTAGGTTCAAATGTGAACTCAATTTTGGCTGTGAACGTGAGCACGAATCTCAGCCACACATCTTCGGTTATGGTGGACGCGATCACAAAGGATTGACGCGATTCATGGGAGGGTGGAGATTATTAAAGGAGGGGAACCAGGTCAAAACCGCCTTTTATTGACCGGATAAGTGACTGAGATTCGTCCTCACGTTCACAACCAAAAATGAGTTCACATTTGAACTTTCCTCTTAAACCCCCTATTGGTATATATAATTCATAACGAATTTGTTTCCTATCACTAACTCTCTTAAAAAAACTTTTGTTAAATGGGTCAACCCATAATAACATTTTAGTTATATATGTTATGGTTAACATAATGGTTTCATTTAAACGGAACCATTAATTAAGTTGCATGTTTTTTATACATGAAAAGTTTGTCTAGCGACTAATTTGTGAACTTCACATATCATTAGTAACAACATTATTTGTCAAATGATCCACCAAAAGACTGTTTCACTTTACCCAAAAACTTAGACGGACTTAGACGGCATATGATCATGTGAGAAAGAGAGTTAAGGTGAGAAACGTAAGAAGAGATCTGAACCATTGATCACTTTTAATTTCATACTCATCCATGAATTGCGCTTCATAAGGGAGTTGATTCGGTGTATCTCGATGCACCTCATCTCGGTGCATCTCATCCTAATGTGCATCCAAGGGTGGAGATCCCTTCTTACGCTTCTCACCTTAACTCTACTTCTCACCGAATTCAACCTAAACTCAGACTATCTTTGGCAAAGTGTGTAAAAACTAGCTATGGTTTGTGGGGCGATCAGTTAGTTGTCGGTCGGAAAGATAACAGATAAACTACTCATATTTGACAAAAGCGTACAAATGAAAATTGATCTAAAAAGACATACCGAAAAATACTCAATTTTAACATTATTTAGGCTTAATAGACATTTCTTGAATTTCATATTATATTAATTTATTTAAAAAATAATATTACTTAATAAACATAAGGGACATAACTAGAAAAATAATATGAAAAAAAAAACTTCTAAAGCTTATAGCAAATCAAACGAGGGTTTTTAATAAGTTTAAAAAAGAAGTAAACTTATGATTGTCAAAATAACCTTAATGTTACAACCATAAGTAACAAGTTAGACTACAAAAAATCCAAAATTCTTAAGATGGGTATATGACTATAGGGTTAGGTTCAAATGTGAACTCATTTTTTGTTGTGAACGTGGGGACGAATCTCAGTCACACATCTTCGGTTATGGTGGACGCGATCACGGAGGATTGACACGATTCATGGGAGGGTGGAGATTATTAAAGGAGGGGAACCAGGTCAAAGCCGCCTTTATTGACCGGATAAGTGGCTGAGATTCATCCTCACGTTCACAACCAAAAATGAGTTCACATTTGAACTTTTCTCTATGACTGACTATATATGTCATCTACTTCGAAAAGTAGATCCATTATTTTTGTAATGGCCTTACTTTGCAAAAATTGTGTGCCAAAAAAAAACTTGATAGTTATATATATTTGCTCGAAAACTATGGTGTTTCCAAAGCCTAATTAAAATAAGCAATAGAGATACACTTATGTTGCATCATGTTGAACAAGCCAGCAGGCATCAGAAAAGTCAGCTTTGATCATGTAGGTCAACTGTTTCGACTATAAGGTTCAAAACTCCTTAGTTTTTACTTAACATTGACTTAAACTTAAATAGCAATAAGGTTTGAGCTCCAAGACTCTTTCCCAAAGGTCATCAATTTAAGTTTCTCTAAAGCCACTGCAGATTTTTCTAGTTATTATTCAGGGACTCATAATATTAGTCGAGGTACATGTAAACTAGCCTGAATACCTATAGTTACAAGAAAAACATTGATGTTGTGACCAAACACAATTAACAAATGGCCAAGCTCTTAAATAAAGCCATGTGTGTGATTGGCACAGTTGAAATGTTCATTAAAATAAAAAACTATTTGATAAAAACTTAGAAAAAGAAGGAAACTGAATGATTGACCCGACCCAATAAATAAATAATATGTGCGATAGATAACAACATATTAACGATAGACTGGCCCAATAATACGGTTTTTAGACTCTTTCTTCTCCCATAAGCCAGACTTTTATCTGAAAAGATATTGTCATTACGTAAGTCCGAGAAAAGATACCAAAAGCTTAATGATGACTTATAGATTTAATTTAATTATTTTAATAACTTTGCATGATTATATTTAATATATTTGGACATTTCAACTACAATTATTGTTGATATCGTCACCATGGTCCCATAAACTAGAAAATTAATATATACGATTATGCGACTTTAACAAAAAATAAATAATAATACATAAATAAATAATAAACACTTAATAAGAAATAGTTGGTATCGATGGATCATGGTGGTAACTTAGATTCCATCAATTTTAATAGTAAAACAAATACAACTTGATTTAATTTAATATTTTTATAATTTAAAATAAGATTTATTAGATATAGACAAAGTTTGATTGGAATAATAATTTTAAGAGTAAATTACACTTTTCATCCATATGGCTGTATACTTACTTTAATTCTCGTCACTCTTTTGAAATATTTATAGTTTTGGTAATTGTGATTGTCCATGTGGTTGTATATGTTGTATATTTACTTTAACTCTCGTTCCTCTTTTGAAATAATTGCAGTCTAAGTTACTGTGGTTGCCATTGCTTCACTTTTGGTCCCTAAGACCAACTTCTGTTAAATAAGTCCGTTAAACCCATATTCCTTAACCCCAAACCCTAATCACTTCTCCAGTCAACTCCCTTAATCCCCTTCTCGGCGATTCGCCGATTCGTCATCCCCTCCTATAGATCCCTAACTTTCTCTTCCCTTCTCTACCACCTCACATCACCCCCACTAGTTCAAGTTTAGAACACCTGCAACACCAGTGGGTGCTTGAAAACATAGAAGTAAATCAACACTAATGGGTGGCTTTGATTTGAAATTAGGTTCTGTCTTTTTGTTTAAATTTGTGGTTTGCATTTGATTTTTGAAGGCGTGGTCGTTGCTCGATTTCTCCCATTGTCCATCCTCTTCCTCCCTCGGATATGGGTTTATTTTGAATCATTTTTTTGTAGATCAAAGAAACGATAGGAAAGGGAAGGATTTTCAGATATGGTCTGTTTTTTGGATTATTTTGAATCTAGGTTTGTGTTCACAATCGCCAGTGACTGTGGTGAGGTGTGCAAAGGATTCAAAGGAGGTTTTGCAGGTGAGGGGCGCCAGAGGTTTTGCAGGTGGAAAGCCGGAGGCTTTTCTCTTTTAATGGTAAGGTTTACCGTAGAAGATGACCGGAAACGGGTGAGGTTTGCCGGAAAAGATGACCAGAAGGGGTTTTGCATGTTGAATTGTAGAAGATGATAGAGAAAGTACGTTTGGGTCAATGTTAGGAAGGAAACTTGGTGGTGGTGGGTCCTGATTGTCATGTATATATATAGGGGCGGGTTTAAATAAGAACTCAGATTTGGTTGTGAACATGAGGACTGAGAGCGCGACACGTATCATTTTCAGACTAAATAATGAAGGAAAATATCCATACCGAATGCCGTGTTATTCAGACTGAATAATACTACATCAAGACTGGATGTAGTGTTATTCAGTCTGAATAATACTATACATACTGAATAATACTACTTTTGGTATGAATATTTTCATTCATTATTCAGTCTGAATATGACACGTGTCATGTTCTCATTTGTCCTCACATTCACAACCAAATTTGAGTTCACATTTGAACTTTCCTCTCTCTCTGGTTGTGAATGTGAGGACAAATGAAATGTAACCCAATTAAAGAACGTAACCCACCACTTTTTTCTTCTTTCGAGTTCGATCAAGAACCCATCGAGACCAATCAATAACCCAATTAAAAAAACTTAGAGTATATATGGTTGAAATATTCATGATAAATCTTATAGTGAAAATTAATATTTATGATGAATGTCATATTGATATGAATATTGAAGAGTTGTACTATGTAAGCATATAAAAATATTTATAATAAATAATATGCGATGCATGTTACAGTGAACATGTATATTAATGTTCACTATTGAACTGATGTATATAGTATGAATATTAAAGAGTTGTTTTATACACATGAACATATATAAATATTGATGATGAATGTTATAGTAAAAATGTATATTCCTGATGAAAATTAAGAGGATAAAAGTTTTTAATTTAAAAAGGAAAGACAAAAATCAAATAGTCAGGCTAGTGTTATTGAAATTGAAACTAGTTTCATTTTTACCCCTAATAACATTTTATTACTGTTTCTTGATTTTGATCAATGCACCAAATTTGTCGAGGTATTACGAGGGCTCTTATGTATTCAACTTTTATCTTTGAAGAAAATAGAAATTATAATTATTTGTAATCATATGTATTTGTACATAAAAGTTGACTAAATAAGAGCCACATATCTAGTTAGATGGTCTATTATTTCTCTTTCCATCCAAAAATAAGTGTCCATATTAACTAAATTTTTGTACTTACCTTGAATTAATTCACAAATATTTAAAAACTTATAAGATAGGTACATTAATTAAAAATGAACTTGTTATTTGGTTAACTATAAAATATATTATTTATTCATGCCTATAAGTATGTTTCATTTATGTTGTAAACACTTATTTTGGGATATAAAGAGTATTATTATAATTTTACCTTAATTAGTTGATATCCTTATGGAGTTATGCTTTCCAATCCGTGATCAATTACTCACCAATTCAGCGATCATACAAAGACTTTTAAATTTAGGGGTCGTTTACCAGATTTTTACTCGGTAAATGTTTATCAAATCACATTACCTTACTAGATGAACATGACAAGATTCAAGAATCTTACCCGGTAAGAGAAATGGTAAGGACCAAGAATCTTATATGGTAACTGAGGGTAACTACTCTTATCCGGTTAGTGCTTACCAGGTAAATTATTGCATATGATGTCGTTTTGATTAAATAACAATCTTAGTCTATAACGTAAATGAATATTAATGGTAATCGCTTATCAAGTAAACTCCCTATATGTTTTTAGACATATTTGTGGTTGGTCTTTTAGAGCATCTCCAACAGCTTCTCCAAAATAGAGAAAATTGAGATTTTGAGGCAACATTTTGCTCCAACAGATTCCCTATAATCATCTCCAAAATGGAGAAAGTAGGAGAAAGAGTGCATTTTTTTCTCCAAATATGGAGTTCACTTAAAAAATGATTACCAAATGAAATGACTAATATGAAACTTTAAAAAATAAATATTTAAAGAAAGAAATAATATTTTAATATTATTTTGAAGAAATTATACGTAATTTATTGGAGATGAATGTAATTTATTTTTTAAAATATTATCTTTTAATTCTCTATTTTAAAGAAATTATAGGAAATTTGTTGAAAATAATCTTACAAGTTTCATGTATTTTTTTGATTAAATAATCAATTTAAAAACAATTTTTAGGAAATTAAACTTTTTTTTTCCTTCTGAAAACTAGTAAATATCGAAAACACGGCGCGGACACGGATCTAGGAAGTATCTGGTAGGGCTGACGTACTTATTTGAGATACCTAGGAGACTAATTAATCCCGATTAGCCAATCCCGTAAGGACACGTGGATAAATGATTCCACTACAGATAGATCGGACGCAGCGAATAGGAAGCGAAGGAAGCACGTGTGTGATCCAAGGTTGGGGGTGTCGGCGGCTCCAGCTTGAGCCGGTCTTCAGAGCATACGGCTTTGATGCCACGTGCATTCCACATATCAATAATTCAAAGGTGTATTTATAATTTTATATCAAGTTATCAATAAGATATTTTATTTGCTCTCTTTTCCACTTTAATATAATTTTAATATTTTATTTTCTTCAAAATTCATCGTTTAGAAATGGATTACATATATATGCTACAAATTATTTTTAAACTTTTTAAAATGTATACACATTATTATTTTATGTATAAATGTTAAAGTTTCAAAACCTTCCATGTCCCACATGATGATGATATTAAAATCAAATCATATTTAATTTTTAAATTATAATTTATATTTTTATAATTAGTTATATATTTTTTATTTTACACTTTATCATATTAACATAAATAATCATATATAAACTAAAATATGTGTAAAAATACATTTTTTTACAAAGTATATTATTACAATCATATCGTCAATACATTTAAAATGTGTCTAATATTGAATATTTTTGTATTTAATCATACAATTAAATATCATAAATACATACAAATTAATTTGTTTTATACTTGAGTAAGCTACGATTTTCGTCTCTCTCATTTTGAAATTCCGTTTATCGTCTATATAGTTTGTAATTTATTGTTGTTTTCATTCTTACAGTTTGTAGTTTATTGAGACTAAGGGGCCGTTTACCAAACGGTTACCCGAGTAAATGCTTACCAAATCATATTACCTTATTAGATGAACATGACAAGAACCAAGAATCTATTAGAACAGGGGGGAATTATAGGGTAAATCGATCACTGGATTGATTTGAGAATCGTGTGAGGGACACTTTCTGAATTGATATTTCGACCATATGCCTGGGTTCACGAAATTCAATATAAAACACTTGCGTTTTTAGGCACAAAAACGTAACAATTTTCTGGAGAGTGTATTAGGATTGTTCAAAAATCGTGTCTAAATTCATGAGTATAAATTCGTATTTATACTCACTAATAACGAAACTGAAATGGTAATCATGGGTGAATTTTAAGAGTAGTGGTCAGTTACACAATTTACAGTAACTGCACCATTAATGCATAGTAGCCGTTCAGAGATAACTGATCAGAGTCGACCATGCAGAGCTCTGGTCCTTTATACAGAGCTCTGGTCCAAAACCCAGAAAACTCTAAGTCTCGAAGACCAGACCAAAGCCTCTGATCAAACCACGCAAAAGCTCTGTATCCGGGCTCTGATCATACCGTACAAATACTAAAATATAAAATATAATAGGATAATATTAAATACTAAAATGTATAGTTATTATTATTTTTTAATGAATTATTAGATATTTTTAATAGAAAATTAAATAAAATGCTCTTGATTTAATTCTTGAAATTTAACATAATTAGTTTAGGGACAAAAAAAGGAAAAAAAATGCTAACCACAATAAAAAAAACAGTTTTTAAAATATAAGGACAAAAATCATTATAAACACCAAACCATAAGGACGAAAATCGTGTAAAATATACTTTAGTATGATTCCCAATATCCCATTTGTTTCACTAAAGAACAATTTATAATTATTGGTTTTATAATCGTCAATAAATAATCATCACATTATTTATCAACGTGACAACGTCACTAAATTTTATGATAGAAAATCTTATAACATGACTATAAGGAGAAAGTTTTGATCATTAGTCTTAACTTTCTATCTAAACTAATTAGGGTTTTTCCTTTTACACCCTACTCTAATTCCCATTTACACCCTAATCTATTATTTTATTTATTTTAATTGGTTAAATACTAACTTTCATGATTATCTATCAATTTGATAGTTGTACAAACATTTTAATATTATTTAATATTGTAAAGGGTTAATTATAAAGGATGAACATTAATCATCTATGGTGAATATCATAATAAATAAATTTCCATCACTTTCTATAAAAGTCAAAAATCTTTAAAAACAAATTACATCCCTCTCTAATAACTAATTTATTTTAACAATTCTAGTTTTAATTATATTATTAAAATATTATATACATTTAACAAAATAACTTTTCTTTCTACCAAACATTTATTTTTATTGGTGAAAAAGAATTAATATACTATTTCTTTCCGCCATATAAAGTTTTAAATATTTTTCTTAAACTTAGAGATTTTTAAATATTTTTTTATTTTCTTTTTTTCTTCCATACAATATAACATAACTTTTGGAACACATATATGCTAAAATAAATAAGATATTTTTTTTTTCAAATTTAGAGAAACCTAAAACTCCATATTTAAAAGAGATTGATAACATTTAATTTTTCTGTCCAATAAAAGAGATTAGAATAAAGTATTTAGGAGAGAAAAAATAAATTTTATAAAATATATTAAATAATAACATAGTTAATGATAAAATTGTTAAAACAGAGTAGTTGTTAATGACGTACATAAATTTTCTATAAAAATTTTAAAATTTTATTATATTCTATTTTAAAAATAAACGCTCTAACTCTTATAAACTATCAAATTTTCATTACAACATAGTTATTAAAGATATTCTAACACTGTAAAAAAAACATTAAAAAAAAAAATTCAGTTTTTTTTCTTCTTAAATCAGTAGGGAACATAAAAGAAACACAAAAACACTTCCACTCTGAACTGGCTAATTCCAGTCGGCTAGCCGCATTATGTAAGGAACGGCTCCAAGTAAGTGGCGGCTCGAAGCCCCAGAAAGTGCAGACAATAGACATTGAATGCTATGCACTTTTAATTGGTTGTTGGCACGGGGTTGCCACGTCATCGGCTCACCACGTCCACTAATTCTCAATACCCCCAGCTTACATCACCCGGTTGGTTAAATGACTATTTCACCCATCGAGTAGTTATCAAGCATCCCCACACACTAGGGTATTATAGTCATAAAATTAAACAACGTCGCTGTCGCTAAAAAGTAATCAAACCCTCCGTCGTCGTCTACCTTCCAAACGATCCAAAAAGACAGTTGTACATCGTGGGGGGTATTTTCGGTAATTTCTTCCAATAATAGAAGTGGAATCTGCAATGTGTTGCACACTCCAAGTAATTATTTTGTATTAAATATTGAAAAAAAACATATTTTTCTTTTGGGTCCTTGTACTATTTGAAAAGGATGCATTTGGCTCTTCAAGTGTGATTTTTATATTTTTAGTCCCTTGATAGTCATGATTTTGTATATCATGAATTATCATAATTTAATAGAGGAAGGTTCAAATGCGAACTCAAATTTGGTTGTAAACGTGAGGACAAATGAGAGAGCGTAGTATTATTCAGACTGAATAATACTGTTATTCGGTTTGAATATTTCCTTCATTATTCAGTCTGAATATGACACATGTCGCGCTCTCATTTGTTCTCACGTTCACAACCAAATTTGAGTTCTTATTTGAACCCGCCCCTAATTTAATAAGTATATTTTAGTCGTATGATTTGAAATTCTTTGAGAACTTAAATACATTAGTATTAACTGTTTTTTAAGAGAGTTGGTAGTTCTTATGTGTCGATTAAACTGAAGAAACGACATATTCTTTTCTTATTATATTCATTTTTATTGAAGAGAACGAAAAATCATTATGATCTCGAACATAATTTAAGTTATTCCTATTGTTGAAAGTTCATATCTCTATAATCACAAAACTCTATTGAAACTATGTAAGTTAAAAGGTTTGCCATACTTGCTAAATTAGTAACTCCAGCTGCTCTTGAGATTACCTGTTCATTTCTCTAAATCATTATCAATAAATTCATTTTATTATGACGTAAAAGAAAAAACCGAAATGTTCAACTAACAAATACTTATTATAATATCACAAAATTAAAGGCCCATAAAAATAAAGTAAGGAATTTGAAGAAAGTTGATCAATCATTAGAATCATGTAGCAAAAGTACACCAAAGTACCAAACCGAAACTTTCAAAATCCATAACGCGTATAGAATCTTGGACTTTTCATGAATTGTGATGTTAACCATAGGAAATGAGTTGTTGAATACACTCTTTATCTCAATATATACTCACATTTAATTTGATAAGTAATCAACTAACAACGTTTGAATATTATGGTCATTTACTAAACATTTATCAGATAAATGCTTACAGGATGAGAATCGTAACGATAAAAAAAATTACCCGGTGAGAAACATGACAAGAGGTGAGATTCTTACACGGTGAGGGATATGGCTATTACCCGGTTAGTGTGAACCGGGTAAAAGACCCTTACAAACGATTCATTTGTTGACCTTAATGGTATCTGACAAGATAAGTGAAGATGATGACTTTTGTCGATAAGCATTTGGTAAATATCTGATAATTATCTAAAACGTATTTCATTTTCATAATAAGAAAATAGAATGTAAAGATTCGAAGTCAATGTTACAAATATAATGTAATGATATATGTGGAAGCCAAAAGGTACTCAAAATCATATCGAGGACTAAACGTGTAATTTGATGAAAAAGAAAGGGCTAAATAAATAATTCCTCCCATAGATATTCTCTTCAATTTGGGCTCTATTTTTCACTTCATTACCAAATTATTACTTCACTTGTGCAAACATCCTCTTTCCCCTTTCTCTCTCTAAAAACTTGTTTCAATCAATTTTCTATATCTGTCAACTGTTGTTCTTGAGTAGATTCTGATGTCTTAAATGGCTTCTTAGATCTGCTAAATTTTCCCGATTTTGATTCTTGAGGTATACTTTTATTTAGCTTTCCAATTCGATACATTTATTATGGTAATATATATATATATATATATATATATAATTTTTCTCAGGTGTAGAACAAGTTCCATTACTGATGATATCATAACTTATTGTTTATCTTCTTCCACGATTTGATTTTTGATTCTCCTAGGGTTTACCTAATTTTATTCTTATAATTTGTTTCAATGGAATTGGGGATTTTTTTTAACTTGGTTAACAAACAGTTTGTTAATTAGCTAGGTTTTCATTAAAATTTATCGAGGATTAGAGACTGAGATAACTGATTTTCGTGTTCTTAATTTTTTTTTTCTTCTGAATTTGTGGTTGCTTGATAAATCGACTTTGTTCATCTTTTACCCACCACAAATTTTGTCGTCATCTACATGATAACATCATCTCTTCGATGCTAAATTGGTGGCCCTTAGATTGTTTGTATATGAATATGGCCATATAATATATTTTTTCAACGTTTCAGTTGTTTTTTTCTTCTATTTATTTAATTAATTTAGTATTAATTTCTATGGGATTCAGCACAGATTGATGAATTTTGAAAACAATGAAGAAGAGAGATGATAGGGATTTTTTGCTATAGGTTTTGCAGACGTTTAATTGAGATGATTTGGGGGTAATAAATTTGAGACTTTTAAATCAAAACTGTAGCAAAATCAGCTCAAATCTTGAACTAATTACTCGATTATAATTCAATTCTATGGAGTTGGAGTTCTGTAACATATCTTTCATTCATTTACTTTGATACTTTCTATGAACCTTTTAACATCAAGCAAGATACTATATAGCACACTACAGATACCTTTTTGGGTAGAAAATGATTATTTGATGTTAAGATTCTGATAACTTACTACGATCTATGTAATAATTTATCACACAGATCAGTGAATATTAGATGTTTGTAGTCCAAATTCATATATAATATACACCAAATATTCATTTGTCTTCAAATTGTTCAATTTGTTTTTGGTAAATTCTTTTTACAATCTAAGTAAACTCTCGAAGAAAAAAGCTTTAATTTGATGTTTATATGTTTCTGTTTCTTTAATTGCAGGTTAATGAAGCTTAAAGATTTGTCAGTTAGGAGGAATAGAGAGTTTGCTGATCTGAACACCCCAATCTTTATCGATCCTGTAATTGGGTTTTATCCCAGAAATGTTATCAGATATACCTCTGAACCACGGCCTCTGCATAACAACAGGATAAGGTGCACATCCTTGTCGGCAACCGACAACTGAATGGATAGGTCAGATACGTCTGGCTTTGTGAGCGGTGGAGCTAGCTTATTGGAAACTTCTTTATTTCTGTTTATCTTAATATATAGATCTTTATAGATGTGATAACAATTTCCTTAAAAAAAACTTACCCCAAACCACTTCAATCACAAAAAAAATGGTATACAGTAACCCGAAAATGGATCTCAACGATGGTCTTGCACTTGTTTCTTGTAACGGTGAGCTGAATAAAACTTACCATGTTGGTGATACCACATTAAGCTTGGACTGCTTTGGTTATGGCGGAAATACGTCTAGTGGATATGAAATTAGCCGAGAAAAACCAAGAGAACAGAATATAAATAGTGCACCCGATGATGGTTGTAGATTGGTCCTCGGATTGGGACCCACACCGAGTATATATTCTAATGATTATTTTTCCACTGGAATCAACTCAACCAAAAAACCAACCCCTGGTTCCAATATGGGGTTGTCGTGTGAGGGTGATTCGGTCCTCAAACTTGGTCTCTCTGATCATTCTTTTATGTCAATGAGCGATCCAATTCCGAATCCAAATCCAAATCCAAACCCAAATCCAAATACAAATCCATCATTTTATTCTCATAAAGGATCTTTTGAGATACCTATTGATGAGGGTTCTACATCAGCTAAGAAATCAGGTGGATATATGCCATCTCTTCTTTTGGCTCCAAGAATGAGTAGTACTACAACCAGAAGCTTGATGCAAATGCATAACCTTTTGGAGCCAGGGGAGAACTCTAACCATGGTCCACAGTTAAGCTCTGAACCATCGGCTATCTCTGACTACTCCATGGGAACGACATCTGACCACCAAACGAGTAATTCTAGGAAGTGTAAGTTTGATGGGTGCACAAAAGGTGCTAGAGGAGCAACGGGTCTTTGTATCGGCCATGGTGGAGGGCAGAGGTGTCAGAAACTGGGGTGTAGTAAAGGTGCGGAGAGCAGAACTGCATACTGTAAGGCTCATGGCGGCGGGAGGCGGTGCCAGCATCTAGGCTGCACTAAAAGTGCTGAAGGTAGGACGGAATATTGCATAGCACATGGCGGCGGGAGGCGGTGTGGGCACCCGTCTGGATGCAGTAAAGCCGCTAGGGGGAAATCAGGACTTTGTATCAAGCACGGCGGTGGAAAGCGGTGTAAGGTGGATGGTTGTACTCGTAGCGCCGAAGGACAGGTGGGTTTGTGCATCTCTCATGGCGGCGGACGGCGGTGCCAGTTTCAAGGTTGTAGTAAAGGAGCTCAGGGAAGCACGATGTACTGCAAAGCTCATGGTGGTGGGAAACGTTGTGTGTTTGCTGGCTGTACGAAAGGTGCTGAAGGTAGCACTCCGCTTTGTAAAGCTCATGGCGGCGGAAAGCGCTGTCTGTATGACGGTGGCGGGATTTGCCCGAAAAGCGTGCACGGCGGGACCAACTTTTGCGTCGCGCATGGCGGCGGCAAGCGGTGTTCCGTCCCTGGCTGTACCAAAAGCGCCCGTGGCCGGACCGACTGCTGCGTGAAACATGGCGGCGGAAAGCGGTGCAAAACCGAGAATTGTACCAAGAGCGCACAAGGTAGCACGGATTTCTGTAAGGCTCATGGCGGCGGTAAGCGGTGCAACTGGGGCGGAGAAGGGGCGTGTGAAAAGTTCGCTAGGGGCAAGAGCGGATTATGTGCCGCCCACACGAGTATGGTTTCAGAACGAGATGTGAACGTAAACAAGAAGGGTAATTTCGGAATTGGACCAGGACTTTTCCACGGGCTCGTACCGGCTCCGAGTTCCACCATCGTTAGCAGCTTCGATAACACGTATTCTTCATCGGGTGTCAGCATTATTTCGGATTCCATCGAGTCGTTAGAGAAGCCGGCTAAGCGGCGGCAACACCTAATTCCGCCACAGGTGTTGGTTCCACCGTCAATGAAGTCACCATTTTCGTCATCATCGTTTACTATGCAGTTGAGCTCGGAAGGTGGTGATGGTGGGAGCAGTGGCGGCAAGAGGGCGGAGTTTATGGTTCCGGAAGGGCGGGTCCACGGCGGAGGGCTGCTGTCGTTGCTCGGAGGTAACATAAAGAATGCCACCACCAATATTGATTAGATTTTGGAATTTATTTTTTTAAATTAGGCAAGTATTTGATTTGTTGAAGTAATTGTATGTGTGTGTGTGTGTATAAAGGCCTTAAATGGGTGAATCCTTTGTTGTATGATAAGCAAGCATAATGGTGTTTTTTTTTTTTTTACTGAGCTTATTTTATTTATGTGCTCAGTGTGACTTATTTCAATTGTAATATGCTAAAATCAGCTTAAAACAAGCTGGGTGTTATGAATTTTTTTTGATATATAATGTTTATATATAGTAAATATTCATGCATACTGTTCGGTCTTTATCTTTAGGAAGGTTTGAGCTATTGACTTTTGAATTTTATCAATAACTACCGTTAAACCAAAGGACTTTTGGTTAGTTTTTGGATATTAAAAACATCTCCAACCAACAGCTTCTTTAAAATAGAAAAAATTATTTTTTTATTCTCTAAACTACTCCAAAAGCTTCTTTATCTTATTCTTTAAAATAGATATTCAAGAGAAAATCTCTAAATAAAGAGAATTCTCTAAATGAGTTTTTTATTTATTCCACCAATTATAGTTAAACTAATATCATCTTTTTATTTATATTTTTTAAAGTGTACTGGGATCATAAAATTATAAAATTATATAATCAATGATGAAATCTCTAAAATAAATGATCTGTTAGAGTTGATTGTAATTTAATTGTAATTTATTTTAGAGATTTTAACTTTTAATTCTCTATTTTAGAGAAAATTATAGAGAAGTTGTTGGAGATGCTCTAAGCTGAACTGGTTTTGTCTTCTTTTAGACTCACTGATGTCCCAACCTATTCACCGACAGTTTAGAAAAACATCTTTAAAGTCATAGCTTTCATATCATATCAATAATATGTTTGACATGCTAAACATTATAAAAACATATAACACATGCAATTCGTCTTTCAAAAATTAATAACGTATTTGATCTTTATGGTTTCTAAACCGACTTGAATGAAACACCAATAATGACTCTTGATCTAATAAACAGAACTAAGGGGGTGTTTGGGATTGCTTATTTGAAACAACTTATGCTTTTTCATAAAAGTGCTTATCAGCTTATGCGGTGGCAAACTGAAGTTTTGTAAAAAGTGTTTGGATTAGCTTATAGCGGTAGCAAAACGTAATAAGTTGAAAAGTTATTTTCCAGTGTTTGGCAAATTCAACTTATAGATGTAAAATGACAAAAAAACCCATATCTTAACTACTCCATCGTCAGCCAACCGGGACCAACCCTCTTCTCCTTCGCAAAACCCTAATTCTTCTATACAAAAACCTGAAATTGATCTTGTGAAATCGAGCAAAGGAAGTCAATAGCCGTCGTCCCCTACATCATCCATCGTCACAGTTCCATTTGATTTTGCTTTTCGATCTCGATTTTGATATTCGATCTTGATGACTGTATCAAATAGTAGTCTGTGAAGAAGAAGAAGAAGAAGAAGAAGAAGAAGAGAAGGGTAGGGTAGTAGTTCCAATCTGATACGAAGGTTGAAGAACTGGACGCAGGAGTCTGTGAAGAAGAAGGAGTCTGAAGGAAGAAGAAGAAGAAGAAGAAGAAGAAGAAGAAGAAGAAGAAGAAAGAGCCTGTGAAGAAGAAGAACCGTATACGTTGTAAATGGGTAAATTGGTAATTTGGTTTGCAGAAGTCATAAGCAGGTTTTCATAAGTCAGGAGCTTCTAACTTCTCCAAAACTCCTTTTCACCAGTGGTCAACTGGTATAAGCCTTCTTATTTTTTTCTCATCCAAACACTCAAATTAGCTTATTACCGGTGTGGAACCGGTATAAGTCAATAAGTTGTTTTGAAACGCAATCCCAAACACCCACTAAATCACGAAAACCAACATAGGACAAGAGTCAACGGTATAACTTACTTTACCGGTTAAGATTGTGGTCAATCAAAATGGTATTGTATGCAACAATTTACCCAGTAAACGCTTACCGAGTAAGAGTCGTTACACTCGCTTACCTGATAAGATTTTTGGCCCTTTCCATATTCATATGATAAGGTAAATGTCCCGATAAGTGTTTTATAAAAAACTCCTTAAATTCATACCTCAAAATCACTAGTGAATGCTTGAACTTTAACACCACTATTCTACTAAAATATTGCTTCCAAATCACACCAAAACCTCTATTTTCTTGTTAAGATTTGTCGCTGGAATCAAGAGAGAACAATAAAAATAAGAATTTGAGATATATCCCACACATTAGTTATTTTTAGGTATATAAATTTAAATGAATCCATTACGTTCTTATAAATATAAAAATCATTTTTTTAATCAACCAGAAGATCATAAATTTAATTAGAAACTTATGCCTTTAGGGATGGATCTAGTTGGTAAGAGCATCTTTAACAACATATCTAAAATTGATAAAATAGAGATTTTGAACATTTTTTTGCTCCAACATCTCTAAAACTTTCTTTAAAATGGAGAAAACATGAAATAGATTACAAAAGTCTCCAAATTTGTATACATCTCCAAAAATGATTACCATGAAAAAGAAACTATTTTTTTTATTATGTTTCACCAATAAGAAATTTGAAATTAAATGTTTAGATAAAACAAACAATATTTTATTAGAAATATAGATTATTTTAATATATACTGAATTTTGTAATCTTCAAAATCAAGATGCTCTTGGAGTTCAATGTAATATTTTTTTAGAGATTTTTAGTTTTGATTCTTTATTTTGGAGAAAATTATGGAGATGCTCTAATTAAGAACTGTTGTTGTTGTTTTAAAGTGTAATGATTTGGGCTCCTTCTCCCCGAATAACTTCAGTTCTCCTTTGTTTTAATTTAATCCTTTGCCATTATGAGTTATGAGAAACATTTAGGGGTCGTTTACAAACAAACGCTTACTTGTGTTAGCGTTTACCAAGTCACATTATCTTACCAGATAAATATGACAAGGACCGAGAATCTTACCCGGTATGAGATGAACGAAAGCAAGGACCGAGAGTCTTATGCCCAATAAATGATGACTACAATCTTTACCACGTTAGTGCTTACCGGGTAAATTTTTGTATACAATATCAATTTGATGGACTAAAATCTTACCTGTTAAGTAAGTGATAATGTATAATTTTGTCGGTAAGCATTTACCCGGATAAATGTTTGGTAAATGACCCCTTAATGTTTATTATGTCAGAACTTTTCTTATTATGTATTGAATTTAGATTGTTTTTACTCTTTTGCATTATGATCACTTTTTTACATTATTCCTTATTTCTTAGATTCTATAAAATTGCTATTCTTAAATATGTAAAGGTCGAATATCATCAATATAATATCGATACTTTTGCCATTTTCAGAATATCAATTTTTATTTTTATTCTAAATGGTGCACTATCTCATATAAATTCCTGGCTCTGTCCCTCTTCTCATTGTAGTTTCAAGATACATACAACCTAATTCTTTTTACCTTTTAACGAAGGATTAATATGGTGGTACGTGCCACCTATGGCACCAAGGTAGGTCCGTGCATGAAGTAAGGTAGTGACTCTTGCCGATAAACAGTTATCCGATAAACATTTGATAGACGACTCCTAAATCATATATTTACCTGAAATGGATGGAAAAAAAAGATTAACTACATTTTTCATTCACGTGGTTTGTTCAAAATTTGTATTTTCGTCTTTATGCTTTTAAAATAATGGTTTTAGTTTGGGCACTGCTTAGCTAAGGGTGAGAAAAAAGCGCTGATCCACTTATACTCGCTAGGGATTACTCTATTTTATGATTTACAATTTATTGTCTTTTTTGTTATTATGGTTTATAATTCTATGTTGTTTTCTCTCACTCAAACTTAACGGTAAACTACTGACATAGTTACTTAGGGAAAGAAAACAACAATGAATTACAACATAAGAATAAAACCCTATTTTTGAAAACGAAGGGACGAAAATCATAGTTTTTAACAAACTAAAACGAAAATCATTGTTTACTCTAATTTTTTTTAACGTAGGGGTATTATTGGAACAGCATAAACATTTGAAGGGCATAAATGTAAATTGAGACCATGCCTTTGGACTCTTGACTGTTGAGCTCGCGTAGTCGGAGATGTTGTATACAAATACAAACTCCACGTCACTTCCCGTCGTCTTCAGACTTCGGTTACAGAGCCAATACTCAAAACCATTTCAATGGCGGTGGAGGTCACCTAATGCTTACATTACATTGCAACTCCATTGCATTACCTTCAATTTCATCATCTCTCTATGCTTCTCTGATCCGAACATCTTCATCCAACCATCATTTACACAGGTATTTGAATTCGATTTTCCTAAAATTCTCTTCATTTTACTTTAATTTTGCATTTTACGCTTTCAAAATATGACGAAAACCAAATCGATCGAGTTCTAGTACGTTCTCATCGCGTATTTGCAGGATCGTTCGAAAGTTTGAATTTAGGCGGGAGTTCAAACGTTCGGTTCGTCATAATTTTTGTATCGATTTGATATTTTCGTTATTGAGGCGTAAAAGTTATTGATTTTCATGTTTAGAATCAATTTTTTTGGTTAGAAGTTTAGTTTGTGATAAATTGATAGTTTCATAATATACGAGTACGATTTGAGCATACATATACATGAAAATTGTTGATGATTCGTGTTTGCTTTGGAATTTTTTTTATACCTGCTTTTGTGATTGTTGAAAATTAGCTACAGATGGATACTCTCTACGGTATTAGCAACTCAAAAGTTCCTAAACGCAGCAGCCTGTCATCTATAAACAACTATGGACCACAGAATCCTTATTATCATCACGCAGGTCCTGTGCTAGATCAATATGCATCACCTGAAGGCCGCACTACTGTTTTAAAGGATTTGAATTCCCCATTCCTTAGATATATGCAATCTGCTAGGTCACTTTTTTCTTCGCCTGCCTCAGCTGGGGATCATTTGCCTTCAGCTGGATACAAGTATCACCGCAGTAGTCATCGGAGTTCTGAAAGCTCATCAAGATTTGAGCCACCACGTCAATCAAGGGAACCTTTACTTTATAGAAATAGTCCAGTGAAGGTGGAGGAAGATGTTCTGGTGATGGATGGTGTTCTTCTGAAGAATCCACAAGTTGATAGAGGTAGATCTTTGTCATCATCGCCATCTTTGACAGATTCTGGTGTATCTTCTTCCTCCAGCGGTGGTAAGGACTATAAGATGGACCTTTGTCTGTCTTACTTGGAGAATTCTGGCTTCTGTCGCTATGGAATGAAATGTCAGGTTTTTCCTCTATCTCTGCTCGGTAATTTCTAACAGGAAAAAAGTGAGATATAAAAGCAGGTAGTATAATCTTCAACATCAAAGATCAGTTAAGTCTTGAATCTCAATAATACATTTCATGGCTTAATTAGGTAGTTTAGTAGAGAGCAAGTGTTCCAATAGAACAACATTATTCATGTTCAATCTGCAATCAGGAAATGCAGGGTGTCTTGGGAAAAAATATGTGAACTTTGTGATTATGTATTCTATCTGAAGCATTTTTTTCTTCTAAAATCTTCATTTGCTAAAGAAAGAACATGTAACTGGGATGTAATTGAGCTGCTTAATCAACCTTAGCATGGCCAATCACACTGTATACTAGTTCAAGTAACTGTAATCCATCAAAAGTACAAAATATTTCAACTTGCCATGGTGATCCTTAATTCACTAGTTCATCAAATTTATGTATATAGATTTGGGTAGACTTGATAACTGATTTAGTCTTAAATGTAGCATCATGTGAGCCATACAAATTAATTCCCTGATATCACTAAACAAGTTACATAAACAAGCTTGAAATCAATCATTCTTGGGCCTGTCCTGTTCATCAGTGTATTAGAGTATTTCAACATACAAAAAGACAAATTCTTTGAGGCCAACTGTTACTCTTCAGGTTAGCCATTTGCATCAGAGCCTTTGAAACGGAATGTTTCCTTCCGGATTTGTTTGTTATTTTTATACTCATGCCTGACTTTGAATCTTAAATAACCCATGAAAAGCTGTATATAAAGCTCTATGATTAGCTGATTGACTTCATTGCACTTTGAGTCAAAAGTACAAACTTCACTCTTTATTTCATCTGTGATTCTCCGCGACTTCCCTTTTCGAATAAACCATGTTAATTAATGTTGAATTGGCAATTTGAACGTAGAATCATATAGTACAATAACACCACCATTTCATTTGTACAGTTTGCACATGGAAACAAGGAGCTGCGTCCATCACAATTATCTTCCAAGACCACACTTGAGGTATAATTGAACTATAATTTCAGCTGTATGTATTCATCCACAATGGTGGAGCTTGTTCATTAAGCTTTTTCCAAAACAAGGTGGGACCCACATGAAAAAAAACCTAGCTTGTAACTACACAAACAAAAAAGTGTTCTTTTTGTAAGATGCTTTTTCACAAGCCTATATGGCCAATACAATAAGCTTGCCAAAAAGCTATGCAATTAGCACAAATTGTGGAAGCAATTAGATCTAACTTTCTATCTGTTTGTTGTTTCATTCAAAATGTGCATAGACCCCTTGCAAGAATTATACCGTCTCAGGATCATGTTCATTTGGCTCCAAGTGTCGTTTTCTTCACCATGAAACATCCGAAGCACCATCTCAAACAGCTGCCACTTCAACTATTCAGACCATTTCACCAATCAAACTAGATGAACCCGCCACCAGCACACTGAACCTTAAAAGCACTGAATGGTCTCCTCTGGATGATGATATCGAGATTCAGACAGCAACTGATCATAACACCCCATCAAAGGACGACATTGAGGCTCTCATAACCAAGGTTGTTTATGGTCCCAGAAGAATAAAAAGACTGCCCGTTTTCGGTCAGATTTGCCCATAATAGATTCAAAAACACACACCAAGCAGTACAGGTAAACACACATGCATAATCTTGTATTCTTTTTGGGGATGTTGTAGATAAACAAACAAACAAAATCGGTTCAGCCATTTTCACACAACTGCTTATTCTGGTACAATGCACATACTGGAACTTAATTCGTAAAATGAGTATTAAGTGAAATACAATATATTGTTGTGGATAGTTAAGAATTAGCTTGTTTCTGGTCTGTAGATAAATTGTGGGTGCAATTTTTTTTAATCTGTTGCTCATGTGTGTGAAGAACACACATTGCAAAAATATATACCAAAATTAGTTAATGGACCTTTTAAATACAAAAGCAATCATGGGTGTACATACAAATTACAGTTATGCTGTAATGAATGCTAAGTAGAGAAATGTAGATAGAGGGTAGAATAATTTTTAATTATATCTTTATCGGTAAGAGACGTTGAAAAGTGTTTAGAAGATTGAAATAATATTTTATTGAATGTATTAAATGATATAATAATATAGTTAATGATAGAATTGTTAAAATATAGTTATTGTTATTTGAACCCAATCTAACCCAACCAATAAACCATAAACCTGATTACTCATATATATATATATATATATATATATATACACACACACACACACACACATATATATAGGGGCGGGTTCAAATGAGAACTCAAATTTGGTTGTGAACGTGAGGACAAACGAGAGTGCGACATGTGTTCTATTTAAAAAAATGTTCAGACTGAATATGGTATTTATTCGGTCTGAATACAAAGAAATATTCAGACTGAATATAGTATTTATTCAGTCTGAATAATTCTTTGTATATTCGGTCTGAATAATCTATATTCAGACACGTGTGACGCTCTCATTTGTCCTCACGTTCACAACCAAATTTGAGTTTGCATTTGAACCTTTTTTTTTCTCTCTCTCTCTCTCTCTATATATATATATATATATATATATTCTATGCATCTCCAACTACTATGTTAAAATGGTGAAAAGAAGGATTTTAGCAACAAAAGAAATTCTCCAACAATTAGGTCATGTTGTATGCTAAAATAGAGAAAATAGGAGATAGATCGTAAAAATCTTTAAATTTAGGGGGCGTTTGGTTCGCAGAATGGAATTGGATGGAATGAAATCTGTCAAAGGAAATTGACTTTGAAGGAATTGGAATTGGAATGTTGTCAGGTTTGACCAGCTGTTTGGTTCACAGAATTGGAATGGAATCTGTTGAAAAAATTGGAATCTGTCTGTTTGGTTCACAGAATGTAGCTTTGGAATTGGAATGAAATTCCAGTAAATGACTAAAATACCCTTTTTATTAAATTTAATTTTTAAACTAAAATTAGTTTAATAAAATAATTATTAATTACTTCAATTTTTTTAACACTAAAAATAATTTGAGATTTTTTACAGCTAAAAACTGCATAAAACAGTTAAAAACTACATAAAACAGCCAAAAACTACAGAAACTGCTAAAACAGCAAAAATCGTAATTTTTTTACAGCAAAAATAGCTAAAAACTGCAGAAAAAAACAAAAAACTACAACAAGACAACATCTGTTAGCGCAAGACATATTTTAGTTGTTGCAGGAGACGATGGAGAACCTAACTGCTAGGGGTGGGGCAAAACCGAACTGAAACTGGAAAAAAAAAACCGAGAAACCGAAAAGTCGAGAGCCGAAAACTAAAAAAAACCCCGAAATACAGAACCGAAATCCAAAACCCGAAAATTGAAAATAAAAAACCCGAAAAAAATGAACCGAACCGAAAAACCGAAAACTGAAAAAAAAACTCCGAAAAAACCGAACCGAAAATCCAAGTGAAAAGGTGTCGGCTTCTTTTTTTAGAGATTAGGGTTATAGTTCTTTTTATGATGAGGGTATTTTAGGCATTAATAAAATAACCAATTCAATTTCAATGAAATTCCATGGGTAAGGTAAGGAATCTCAAGTTGCCTCATTTTGGAATTCTTAGGAATTTACCAAATTTCAATTCTTGAAAATAATGAACCAAACAAGGGAATTGGAATCTGATCAAAGGAATTCAGATTCTAATTCCACCAGATTCCATTCCATTCCGGCGAACCAAACGCCCCCTTAAAGTTTAAAAAGAAGAATTTGTCTCAACTTCAACTATAGTATGGAGAAGCGGGACATGGAGCTTTTTACAAGGCGTGGTTTTTTTTTTCCAATTTTTGTGTATTTATACTTTTAACTGTAAATTTATATTTCTATAAACTTAGTTACGGTTTTATGGATTCACACGTGTCGCGGACTCACAGTTAAAACGAAGTTGTAGAACTGTTTCAAGTTTCATTTGAATATCTTATCACAAACCGTTTATATAATACCAATTAATTTACATGAATGTAGATTTTATTTTAATATCATCATATTATTAATTACGTCATAAAAATTCACCGTCATATGTCACGCCTTAAAAACCACCGTTGTCTATTGATATCAAATACCATATAGAAATGTGTTTTGGTATTACAAATTACCAACTTGCTGCTTTATTACTAAACTATTGGATGAAAAGAGGTTAAACTTCTTGATCAACAAGTCGGGCATACTGCATTAGTCTGTATAAAATTGCACAAACGTTAATTTAGAGTCTTTCTGAATCAACTTCAGTAGGAGTAGGCATGTCAATGTGTGTTCACACAACAAAATCACATCATTATCAACAACGGAAGCATCGACATAAGAAGACTTCAATGACACTAATAACATTTAAAAATAAAGACAAATATAAGATAACATAAAATTGTTAATAAATATTAATTATATTTATTTATTTTAATTTTTATCCTGGGTTAAATAATTTGGATGCTTAGAAATGTTATTTTGCATTTTCATAAAGAAAGAGATGTCCTGGTTTACCCCTCTATCTACACTAATTATGTAAGCACCTAAATATTTTAAATATCAAAATAGGGTTGTATTCATGTGAAATCAACCCAATACCATATTTTTATACTTGAAACTTTACAATAAAAACCGTAAAGATAAAAAATTTGAAAGTGTTATATTATGAATTTTCAAATGTAAAAAAGTGATGTCATTTAAATAAAAAAAATTTGAAAGTGTTATATTGTAAATTTTCAAATGTAAAAAAGTGATGTCATGAAAACAGACTGGTCTCACGTAGGTTATATTTGGTAAAAATAAGTTAGCTTATTTTCAGTATACACGTTTGGCAAACCAGAAGCTAGCTTATAAGTCAGCTTATTGAAATACTACTTGAAGTAGCGTTTTGGGAGCTTATTGTCATTTTTCCAATTATAACCCTCATTAGTATTAATTATTAATTATTAATTTTATTTTTTAATATGTCAGATAATTTTATATTTTTGTACGCTAATTTTGCCAAACAAGATTTTTTCATCAGTTAGCTTATCAACTTACAGCTACCTTATCAGCTATCCGCTAGCTCATCAGCTGGTTTGCCAACCATAGCCGTAATATAAAATTTAGAGTTAAATACAAATTTGGTCACTGTGGTTTACAAATATTAACATATAAGGTCCCTTAAAGATTTTTTTAACATTCAACGTCCTTGTGGTTTTCATTTTATAACAGCTAGGGTCCCTTATCCAACCTTTCCGTTAAATATTAACATTTAGCATGTTTTCTTTATTTTTTAAACAACATGGACCAAATCTGTAATTTACTCTAAACTATATAATTATATTTGTATTTTATTACTTATATAATTTTTATATTTTATAAAGTATAAATTATATAACATATTTATATACACCTAATATTTTTATTTATAAATTATTTATAAATTTATCTTTTATAAAATGTATTTTGTATTTATATTTATATTTATATATAAAATATAAATAATTTTATAAAATATATGAAAGATTTAATTTATATTAGAAACGGTTTATTATACAAATTGCATATATGAAAACTTCAAAGCTTCAAAGTTCAAATACATAAAATATATAAAATATATAAAAATATAAAATCTAAATACAAAATAAATTTTGTAAAATATAAATATAATATGATATTAAATATACAAAGAATTAATAATTTGTCGATATACATATGTACGATGAATAGAGATGGTGATAAAAGTGAGACATTAGATTTTTAGCAGGATCGTTTTGATGACAACGATGTTGTATATGTTTGAAATTTAACCTTTATATTTATATTTGCCGTATATATTTATATCTACATGAAGGTTCTAAATAGCGTGAGGCATGGCGTGGCGGCGAGGTCCTTAGAAGTCACGACGAGTCATGACGTTTTTTAAGGCGCGTCTTGTAGTGACAAAAAATATATATAATATTATACACATATATAACTTTTTTTCTACCATTAACCAATGAGTTAATGATATTAAGCATTTTAAATTAGGTTATAAATTAAAAACAAAAAAATAAGACACTAAAAGTGTACGAAAACTCAAATATGGTGTTATAAAAATCACGCACTGAACCCTAACGTGCCACAAACATAAGGTGACGACAAACACAAGCCTTATGCTATGGCGGCTGCCGCGGCTAGTTTTTTAGAACAATAATCTACATATTATTAATTTTTTGTATATTTATGATTATATTATATTTATATGTTATTAAATTTATTTTGTATTTGTATTTATATTTTGTATTTTTATATATTTTATGTACTTGAACCTTCCATCTATACATATTTTGTATATATTTATATCATAAATTATTAATTCTTATAAATTTAAGATTATATTATATTTATATTTTATGAAATTTATTTTGTACTTATATTTATATGTATTTATGTATCTGAATTTTGAACCTTATATTTATGTAATTTGTATGGTGGTCTGATTTATTGTTTATGTATTTGAATTTTGTAGCTTCCATATATGCAATTTATATAGTCAACTGTTTGTAATATAAATTGAACATTCCATATATTTTATAAAATTATTTATATTTTATATATAAATAAAAATAAATAAAAATATTAGGTACATATAAATATATAATATAACTTATAAAATATAAAAATTATATAATTAATAAAATACAAATATAATTATATAGTTTAGAGTAAATTACAAATTTAGTCCATGCGGTTTGTAAAATAAAGAAAACATGCTAAAATGTTAATATTTAACGAAAAAGTTGGATGAAGGACCCTAGCTGTTATAAAATGGAAACCATAGGGACGTTGAATGTTAATTTTTTTTTTAAGGGACCTTATATGTTAATATTTGTAAACCAGGGTGACCAAATTTGTATTTAACTCTAAAATTTACCAAAATAAATATTATTAAAAAACATTATTTTAAAACAAAAATCAAGTATCTTGTATTTTCATGGTATTTGGCCTAAATTTAATGGATTAAAGTGACATTGGATAAACCTCAACAAAACCAGACCGTATGTGCCACCCAATCAAGATGACACAATGGCAACCACCGTTCACTCTTTTAATCTCTCCTTCATTCCTCACCACACCTTTCACCACCACCACCACCACCACCGTCGCCGCCGTCACCACCACCACCTACCCCAATCTCCGATCAAAATTTCCGCTCAGCTTTCTCTAACAACTCCTCCATCGCCATCTTTACAACCAAAGCTCAACAACACCGGAGTTATCATCGTCGGCGCCGGTCTAGCTGGCTTAGCTGCCGCCATACGTCTCCATTCCGATAACATTCCATTCCTCCTCGTTGAAGCCTCTGATGCCGTCGGAGGTCGTGTTCGTACTGACAATGTCGACGGCTTCCTCCTCGACCGCGGCTTCCAGATCTTCATCACCGGCTACCCTGAAGCCCGAAAAATACTCGATTACGAAACCCTAGATCTTCAAAAATTCTACTCCGGAGCTAGGGTTTACTACGGCGGAGGATTTCACACCGTCGCTGATCCATTACGCCATCTGGCCGACGCGATCCAGTCTCTAACGAACCCAATCGGAACAATCGTCGACAAATCTCTCATCGCTTTGACTAGAATTAGGGTTTTGACTCAATCCGATGATCAGATCTTCTCCGCCGAAGAGACCTCTACTATTGATTTGCTTAAACGAATCGGATTCTCTGATTCCATCGTTGATCGATTCTTCCGACCATTTTTCGGTGGGATTTTCTTTGATAGAGAGCTTGAAACGACTTCGAGACTGTTTGATTTCGTCTTCAAATGCTTAGCTCTCGGCGACAACACTCTTCCGGCGAACGGAATCTCTGCAATTCCTGAACAACTTGCGGCAAAATTGCCCTCCGATTCGATCATTCTCAACACACCAGTAGCTTCAATCGACAAACAAGAATCAGAATCAAAATCAAAATCAGAATCAAATTACACTGTGAGATTGAACAACGGTGAGGTCTTGAATGCCGATTACGGAGTGATAGTTGCAGTCGAAGAACACGAAGCCGTTAAGCTTTTGGCGGGAAAATCAAACGGTTTCCCTGCTCAGATCAAAAAACCGGTTCGAAGCACGGTTTGCTTGTATTTCTCAGCCGATCGAACCCAAGTTCCGGTTCAAGATCCGGTTCTGTTCATCAACGGATCAGGAACCGGCATCGTGAACAACATGTTCTTCGCAACGAACGTGGCTCCTTCATACGGACCACCCGGTAAAGTTCTGGTCTCGGTTTCCCTTATCGGGTTGCACGAGGGTTCATCCGATGAGGACCTAAAGTCGAAAGTGGTCGAGGAGCTTAGTGGTTGGTTCGGGAAAGAAGTGGCGGCGGCTTGGACCCATCTTAGAACTTATCGGGTTAAGTTCGCTCAACCGAACCAATGCCCGCCTACGGATTTAAAGAAGGACCCGAAGGTCGAACTTGGGTTGTATGTTTGTGGGGATTATCGAACAAGTGCTACGTTCGATGGGGCTTTAGTATCGGGAAGAAAGGCTGCTGAGGCTTTACTTAGAGATCGATCTTTGGTTCGAGCTTCGTAAGGAGTTCCTTTGTGCTTAATGAATATACGTTTATGAAAGGGTCGTTGGCTTAGCGGTATTCAGATTCGTATATTCTTTAGAGGTTAAGAGTTGAAAGATTATGTACGTAAGTATTGTATAAAAACAAAAAACAATTTGTAAATTTTGAGTTCTATCCAGGCGATTTTTTATATATCAAGATGATTGTGGATGGTTTTTGTATATGTATCGATGTGTATGTGAACTTTCAAACGTAGGGCTGTTTATTGAACGTTTATATTTTAAGTGGTTATAGGGTTGTTTTATCTTATAATAATGATTATAATTGAGAATCTTACCTAATAAAAACAATAACAAAGATTAAACATTTATATGGATAAATGCTTACCAAGTACAATTACTTTACCGAATGAATATGTTAAAGAACAAGAATCTTATTTGGTAAGAGCAACGGCAATGACCGGGAGTCTTACCTGGTAAGCTGGTTAACGGTTACCGGGTAAATTGTTGCATAAGGTGTCGTTTTTGTGAACTAAAATCTTACTGGTAGTGTTGAATTTTACTATAAGCACTTATCAGGTAAGTGTTTGGTAAACGACCTCTAAGGTGATGTTTGGTTCGTAGATTCTGGAGGAATCATTGGAATGTTAAATTTCATTGACCAAATTCCTCCCCCTTGGCAAAAAGCTAAAAAAATAACCGAAACCAGTCTCCGAAAATGGCGTCGAGACCGGCAAATAATTTTTTTTGAAAGGCATAGCGGCATCCAACCAACGAACGACTACCACGAACACAAGCATACACGCACGCACACCTCCCCGACGGTATCGGGCATCCACGGGCAGCCCACTAATCTGCCGCTGTCCCGGCCCAGCTTAAGCTGAACCTAGCGCCCAACCACATTCTGAGACTGGGTTGGGGGGGAGGGGACCCGTCAGACGGCCAGCGAGGCGGTACTCCTCATGGCGTCGAGACCGGCAAATAATATGTTCTAACTATACCAAGTCACAATATAAATTGTAATAGTGGTAACTGGTAAGTCAGGTTGATCCATAAGGATTCGACGTCACAATTATTCGACTTCTATACTATTAGCAAGGGGGTATAGATGAGATTACTAACACTAAGCATATTATCAAAAGCATTATAATTAAAAATCCCAACAATACGTTCATCCTCTACATGATGCAAAACATTTATGATTGATTTCTATGGTGCATTACCTCACAAGTTTAAACAGGCTATAGTTGTTAACAAGCTCTAACAACCTCGATTTTTACTTAGATCGAACTAACCAAAATAAACTCTTTGGTTAAATCTTAACCACAAATGAGGTTTTTTTAGCAAGCTCCTAAATCCCCATGTGTGATTTAGCTTAAATGAATTAGGAAATTCACCGATTCAAAGTAATAAGCTCACAAGCTCGGCTTACTAGAGTTTGGCTCGTAAGAATTAATGACATATGTTCCAAAACCTTATTGAGATCGAACATTCCATTTGTCACTTTCCTTCTTCTTCATGACCCCACCTGCAACCACAAGATTGTTACCCTTCTTCAAGATACTGCTGGAAATGTAAGAGTTTGGAAGTTTTCTTCCTCCCACTTTGGAAGAAAGACAAAAGTGAGAATGCCTTATAAGGCTTTACCCTCCAATGGGCCTTGAACTAATTGATGGCTCATGGTAGGGGTTGTGGATGGTAGGTCCAACACGCGCGCGAGGCTGAGGCTGCGACGGCAAGAAGGCGCACTTTGCACTTCGCATTAGAGTAAGAGGAGCCTCGCCCCGAGCTCCCGAGTTCTTTTTACTGAAATTTTCAAGAGAGGAAAAAGGCAGCAAATATTTTCACGATTTTTTCTGTTTTGACTAAGTCTAATCTGTTAGATAAAACCGATTTAATTATTTTAAATTATAAAATCGTGGGATATAGATGGAGATCGACTCTCAACTGTTTTCGCTAATCTTGGGGAGCAAGCTGAGCAGTTAGGGCTTGGAGATTATGGTGGACGGTTAGGGTTTAACCAGTATAAATACTGAGTTAAACCCTCCTCATAAACACACTGAAAACAGAAGCAAACTGCTCTCCTTTCTCTCTCGTTTTTCTGCGCTGCCCACTGCCATCGTTTTCTGCTACTGCTTTCCAGCCATTTTCTGCATCGATCTCGCTTTGGTTTCGTACTCACTGCTGTTGTTTACGGACCGCGAATCTGCATCGAATCCTGGGGCTGTGCGGTTGTCATACTCACAACAAATAGGGTGCCGTATAAAACCTTAAAGGACAGATTTTTTATAAACCGTGCAACTTTTCTTCTTCAACGAATTAATCAAAAGGTTAGTCTTAAATTTAATATTCTGTCAATTATTAAATTTAGTTCATTGAGTGAACGTTCTGTTTCTACTCCTTTCTTTATCGATTCTATCGCGAAGGATAAATTCGAGATTGTTTAAATATCATAAATATTGGTTTCGAATTTCCGAATTCTGGTTGGACTATTGTAACAACTAAAGCATAAATCTTGGTTCATTAATTTTAATAAAGTTTCTAATTTATATATAAAGCTTAAATCTTTTTATTTAAAAATTTAATCTTTTTATTGTTTCTAAATGAATTTATATTTTTTCAATACATGTCACTTTCACCATTGCTCTTTTTCCCTACTTACCAACATGATAAAATACATTTTGAGCTCATATTTATAATCAAAATACATTCTCTAGTTGCATCAAAAGTCGCATTAGTCATTGTGGAACATAGTTTTCAAATGTTCGCCAGATTGAGCATATTTTCTCAAGATTGAGCATATTTTCTCAAATATTTATTACATGAGATATTTCTTAAATGGGAACTGACTTAAGCATACATTTCAAAGAACATGGGGAGATGAATTTTAGGGCTTTTTACAACGCCCAACTCTCCCCTCATTCCTCCATATGAGGACGGCATATGACATTAAGCACCATAAGTCTCTTATTTTCAATTCGTCATAAACCACTCTGATTCTGGCCACCATCACACTTGTTATGTCCAGAACGAACATATCCATCTAAAATCCATCGTAACCTCATTTCTATCTTCTCTTCCTAGTTTTCAGATCTATTGGATTTCAGATATCTTTTCTTTGTTTAAAAATATCAATATTTTTTAGCTCATATTTAGATCAACCAATTTTCATTTTTCAAGTTTGATTAATTCTTTTATGTATTTAGATTTAGATATGTGAATTTTACCTTGATTTTGATTTCGGTTTTCATAGTATATACAACAGGAGCGGTCCTACTTTTCGTTGTCGATTTTCTATTAATCTTGATTGTTGCTGATGATGGCACTGATGGTTCTTGGTAGAAGATGACATATCTGGACTTTGATGCATTTTTTTGGTCACTTAATTTATAGCTCTTGATTTAGGTACGTCAATGGGAGGCTTATAGACGATCAATGAGAAATCTGGTGGCAATAATTGATGATGGTTATATTGTTGATAAAAATGAAGGTGAAAATGAATATGAAGAACGTATTTTAAAAAGAATATTATTATATAATTATAAATAAATAAAACTATAACATGACAATTTTTAAAATACCACATGGACAACATATTACTCGTGGATGATGATATGGCATAACAACATGTTAATTATGTCATCAAAATTCCTGTTAATATCATCCGTTATAATTAGTAAATTTTTTAGGGTATAAATGCTTTAATAAAAAAGTAATTTGAAATTATTTTAATGTTGTAATAGGAACAAGTAAAAACTTAATGCTATAACAAAGAAAAAAAGGTACATCCATATTTTTGTACATTTAATCCTTTAGTTTGCTTGTTGATTTGATAAAATATGTATAATAAATTAAGGGCATAATTTCTTAAAAAGAAATTAGATTTGATAACTGCATATTACATTATCAATTCTTGGTGACATGATGTCACAACTCACTTATTGCTAGGGTAGTGAGAAGATTTCATAACTTAAATCTTACAAACCATTAATCATATTGTAACATAATAGTTCAAATATCATAACAACTTAAATATTGGTTTATAATAAACCACACGCATCAAACTTCCTAGTATACAATATTCAATGAAACACAACATAAATAACATCGTCAAGGTAACGTTATGGCGACTTCCAACATATACCCTTACATCATATCTTGTCCTTAACTGCCCTCGGCTTCACTTGTTGCTCCTGAAACATATGTTACTTATTAACTTACAATGTGTTCATTCTTTTAGATAATCAACAATAGTTTGTACATAGCAATGCGTTGAGAGGGTTACATAAACTTTACAAAATATAAACAGAAGATACGTGCATTTCAAAGTATATGTATAACTAAAGGTGCGTTTGGTATCTAGAAATACATGATAAAACAAGATAGGACAAAACATAATAGAACATGATAGAATAATTGTTTAGCGTTTGGTAAGATGAAACTGGGCATGACAAATAAAATGATCAATTTACCCCTAATGAGTTGTTCATATCTTTTGTATGTTTTGATTAATTTATGTAATTTATTAAATTAAATTAAAATAAATATTTTTATAACAAAATATATTATTAGAAAGTTTTCTTCAAGACAATTAAAATGACACCAAAATAAAGGTGAAAGTTTAAAGAGCATAAAATTCAATAAATAAAATTTAAAAAATAATAAAAATATAAAGTGGGAGGCGATTTGATGTTTCAGAAGAGAATTATGTTTGATTTTTAGGTCATATAAATATAATATTGGTCTATTCCATCTTGTTCCATACGTGGGGGCGGAACATGCCTATTCCTTATTATTTTTGTTCCACATAAAAGTTCTGCCAAGAGTGGAATAACAAACCATGTTCTGTTCTGTCATATATGGTGTACCAAACACATTTTAAATGATGAGTTTCATAACCATTATGCATATGAATACAGAACATATTCGTACATGTAACTTGGAAATGATTAATCTAGATCTCAAACATGAACCAACATACAATAATTAATTAGATATGCAACGTTTTATGAGCAACACAAGTACATTTTTATATTAAACACATATATCATATGTTGTTTTTTGTTGCAGAAGTGATATATGCAATATCTATATTTATATTTTACGTTTAAGGATGATTGTATATACATACCGTATCTTTTGGAAACACAAATATGGAGCGGACCATCAATCTGAAGATTAATCATGGTTCTATACATTGGGATTTTGTTTTCATCACTCAACTTGAATGCGAAGCAACCCAACAAGATTGAAGAGAATATCTTCATTTGCCTATACGCAAAATCTCGACCCAAACAAGTTCGTGGTCCCGCCTATGTATAAACAAGAGAAATTAAAGGGATTATTACTCTCTCTCTCTATATATATATATGAAAATGTATATCAATGAAAAAGAAATATCACATGTACTTGTTATAGCATAAAGTGTAGGCCTAAAGGCATGGGGCTCCTCCCTGTAGGTCACTAGTTCAAGTATGTACATGTTAAGGGTTTGTGGGATTAGTTGAGTTGTATTAAAGCTTTAGATATCCATAGTAAAATAATAGTGACTTATAACTTATATATATAGACTTTTGACAAACTAGTTGATAAGGTAGATGATAGTTTGCTAAACTAGCTGATGAATAAATTATGTTTGACAAAACCTAACTTATAAACATGTAAAATGATGAAACAATAACAAACAATTATTTCATAACACAATTAAAATAAATTTTAATAGAATAATATTTTTTTTCAAATAATATACATGTCAACTAATACAAATTTATAGTAAAGAAAAAAATTAAATAATATATGTTTACTGAAAGAATTTAAAATTGATTATTATATATATACCGTAAATTTTGAATTTGTTCAAATTTAAAAAAAAAATCTATATTAATATATGATTTTAAATAATCATTACATATAATATCAAATAAAATTGATCAACTTCACATATACTAATTCGTTAGCATTTTTCAAAAATATAATTTAATAAATTAAACTAAACATTTTATTAAGGTTATTTAGCATATTTTAAATATCTAGGAATAAAATAAGTATGTTTTATGTAACTTACATATATATTTTTATAATTGTTATATTTGCTTTTTAATAATTAGATATATTGAATAATAGTTAAAAATAATAATTGATATAATTAATAACATTTATAAATAATAAACAATTATTATTAATATATAATGTATAATTAAAATTAATTAATAGATTTTAACTACTATAAATTGATATTTATGAATAATTAACATTATTTTTCTCTTTTAATAATAATAATTAATAACAATAATTAATTAGAGTCAAAATTGAAAAAAATGTCAAAAATCTATTCATAAGTTACCCCAAACTTCTTATAAATTAGCTTATACACATTCAAAATATTACTCAAAAAATATGTTAATTTATGTTCGTCGAATAAAACCAGTCATGAGGTTGTACCTTGTGGATATATGTGAATTAAATGGTATAATTTAATACTAACCTGAAAAGCTGTAAACTTGAAAGGGTTCACTGGGTGGAAACAACCATTCTGATCAAGCCATCTTTCAGGTCTAAACTCAAGTGCATCGTCACCCCATATGAACTTCATCCTTCCCATTGCATATGGCAAGTAAACTACCACATCCCCTTTCTTCACACTACAACCATCTGGCAGAACATCATCTGAAAAACATATCTTTGGGTCCTGCAAAATTTCATTTCATATCATCTGCATATTCTTTGGAAATTATCATCCATACGAACAAAATAGGAAAAAATTAATAAATTGAAACAGGTGTTGAATAATTAAGTTTCCATACCAATGACAAGGCAGGATAGAGTCTGATCGTTTCTGTTAAAGTTGCATGAAGATATTTCATCTTGTCGAGAGCTTCCTCGGTCACACGGGCTGCAAACTCCGCGACACTTATGGTCTCTAGTTCTTCCATGTTCATGTTGGTTGCTTCTTGAATCTCTTTTGCAACCTTATCTTGAATTTGAGGATGTTTGCAAAGCATGTAGATGAACCAATACAAACTAGTTGCTATAGGATCTTTACCAGCAAGTACAAAGTTTACTATTATGTCTCGTATGTATTTTGGATCTGTATTGTTCATTTGCAAAAACCTCGATAGTATGTCGTCTTTCTTCAACTGCAAATTCCATGAAAGGGTTTCTTTATTTGAATGAGAAGAGTCAAACTATATATATATATATATATTATATCCATTCTTGACGTTATATTGGCCCTGAGGGTATATAATTTATAAAAGCCCTTGATAAGTAGGAAAGAAATATTCAAATATCTACATAAGTTGAACACATAGTAAACACAAGGAAAAAAACCTTAACAAATTACGTATTAGGGCATTCACAAATAGTAAGCTTAGGTTTAGTTTTATTGTTTTATGCTACGTTCAATATTTGTTCTCAAACTTTACAAATTTAGTAGATTTAGAGTGTTAATAATTTATTCACAAATAATAATATTATTTCTAAAAAATTATTCACAAGAAGTTCACAAATTATAATAACATTTCTAAAAACTGTTCACAAATTATAATAACATTTCTAAAAACTGTTTACAATGTGTTTATTTTATATGTGCACGCTTAATTGAATGTGTTTATATGCATGCAATGGAAAGAGGAAAGAGGAGGGAGTGATGTGTGTGTGTGTGAGAGAGTGAGAGTGAGAAAGATTTTTAAATTATATTATAATTTTACGGTGAAATAACCTTTTCAAGTTTAAATTGAATAAATTGAATCTCATGAATTAAAAAGTTATTGAAATAAGGTTTTTCTATACTATATGTGTCATATACATATGTGTATGTGTGAAAAATCCTATGAAAAAACAATCAATTTGTGAAAAGGCAGAAAAGAATATAGACCTCCTACTTCATTAAATTAAAAATCTAAATAAAAATAATCCAAAATTAAATTAAAAATCAATAGTGATTATGAAACCTTAATATGTCAATCCCAAACGTTTTCAGATATTTGAACACAAAAATATATTTGAATAGTCACTTGATGAGATTGTCACCTCCATCCTATCTGGTTCTACCACTTTATATACATATATATATATATATCATCGAAATAATAAGAATTCATTTAATTATTATGATTTAAATATTTTTGGAAAATAATTAAAGTTCATTATACTTTATATTAAGAACAATCAAAATGTTTATGAAGCCATATGTTCATCATAGTAGATGGACGATTGATGAGATTGATTTGTATGAATTATATTTAATTTATACTTTCTTTGTGTGTTTATGCCTCTATCTAAAGAGAATATATAAAACCTTACCAAAAAATCATCTCTTTTGTTCTGCATTTGTTCAATCTTTGTTTTGATCAACTTATAAACAAAGTCATCAATCACTTTAGTATTTTTCTGTAACTCTGCTTCCGTTCCAATATTAAAATACTTCTGGATCTTCCACGATAAGTCAAAAAATCTTCGAAGTACCAACGCATTTGCGTCATCAAATGCACGACAGAATCTAGCTCCTTTTTCATTTGAACCACTAATGTTGTCAAAATCGATTCCAAAAGCGACTGTAAATATTGAATCAGTCGTTGCTTTCATGAACAAGTCCTGTATGTATGCATGTTGGGAATGTGGTGTGTAATTAGATCTAATGACAATTAATAATCAATGGGATATAAGAAATAGTTAATTAGTAAGCAAACATAAAAAAACCTACAGTTATATCGACTGTGTGGTTGCTACTTGCTGCTTTGGACAAAATGTTGCCAACTTTTATAGCGTTTTTGGTGAAGACGACACCGCTATAATCTCTCAACACTTTCTTCGAGAATTCATGGCTCGATACCTTCCTCTGTTCTCTCCACTCGTCCCCATCGACTGTGAATATTCCATCGCCAAGTAGATCCTTTAGGACGTTGTGGGTATAAGTTCCCTAGAATAATGTTGCACAATAGTAATCTTAGTTATATATTTACAATAATATAATTTATATATAAAAATGCCAAGACTATAAATAAATGTTAATGATACAACAATTAGCTATAAATGATTTTCGTTTGAAAAAACTTATTAAACCCGAGCAAGATTGGTTAGACCTAATACATTACACAAGGAAAAAGATAAATAAAAAATTGAAACGATGAAATCCAATTTGGACACGTACCTTGCCATAATTTTCGAAATTGGTCTTGAGGATATACTCCACAATTGCAGGGTCAGATGTAAAGATCTCACCATGAAAAGGGTTATACACTCTGTAAGTTTTATATTTTACGGCAAGATCAGTATTGTAATCATGCAACCTGCGAAAATTCATGAGTTGATTAATCTTGTTCCCACCAATTGGATGATACTTTTTCATCTTCTTCCCATATTTTTGTTGTTGATTGTAGAAAAATAGAAGAAGAAGAAAAATAGCTGTGATTATTAGAGGGAAGATTGGATTTGAGACCAAATCAATGTAAGATGCCATAATTGGAAATGAGAGATGACAGGGAATGTGAGTTTTGGAAACAAGCAAGGGATGATTAATATAGGCTCCCCACTCTTGTCACCTTTAGAGTGAATTACAATGTTGGCCCTTCTGTTTTGTCTATTTTTTTTGTTTTGATCTTTAATATTCATTATTTACATTAATGGTTCTTATTTCATGTTCCATACTCTAAAATTTGGGAATGCGACAAAGAGGTTTCTGTCCTAGATCCCCAACACTACTAAAATGAAAGCCTTTTACCTACGAACTATTCCCTGGGAAATCCGTCGCTAAAGGGTGATCCGTCACAAAACCGTCACAAAAAATTGTTGCTAAATTGTTGGTGGGTAAATCAGACCAGTGACAGATTACCCAGAAAATTTCAGCAGTAATCCGTTGGTATTTTCTTGAAAACATTGGATTTCATCGAAACCATTAGTATTTCCTGGGTGATCCGTGCTAATCACCCACGAAAATTTCCCTAGGTATTTTTTTTTGTGGGTGAAAGTCATTTTTTGTATAGTGCAATTTTCGTCCCCATTCCCGTCCCCAAAGAATAATATGATCACATCTTCATCCCCGTCTCCAATGGGGAATTGATGATTTTTGTCCCATTTATATGTGATATTTTAAAATAAATGTATTGAATAACACATTTGATCCAAAATTGTCCATGTTTAAATTTCACACATTTCTGAAAAATTTATTTTATAGACTATCAAATATTCATATGTTAAATTAATCACAACATGATACGTAATTGTTTAATCAAACATTTTTGATTTTCCATCTTTTTTATCTATAAGAAGTAAAAACAAGTTATAAAAATGTATAAAAGAAGAAATGTAATAAATATTATTCATAAATCTGAAAGATATTAAATCCAACTCTTAAAATAAAATTTATTTAATAATAAATATATATTATATTTAATATACGGGATGGGGCAGGTTGGGTATCACGTTACATGGCACCATCCCGGTTTTTAACTTTCTAGGATCTCCGTCCCATTCCGGCCGGTCCCTGCATCGGCCATTGAAAAGGAATGGGGTTTTCTAGATCCAAACCAACAATTACATTTTTCTTGGAATTTCGCCTAAAATTTTATTTATCCATAAACAAATTGTTTGGTTTCATGACCTTATATATTTGATTTTCTCCTCACTAATTATCTACTGATAGAGTAAATAAAATTATGATATAATTTGCTTTTCAGACAAACCAAAATAGTAAAAGAATAATCTAAACTGAACCGTTTAGCACGAAAACCAAATAACATGAAATCATTTTGGTTCATGAGTTATTTGGTTTCAAATTTTTTTGACCTTTAAGTCTGGCCTCAATAACCTGAGGTTTTAGATCTGCCACTAGTCCCTAATTTTGCAGGAAATCCTATACCCTATCTAGACGAGTCTACTTCCTATGCCTACCAAAATCGTTTGCCATGTTGACACAATTTGACGAATATCCATTTAATTTGTATGTCCCTTACATTTGCCTACCAATCTTGACCTTTAACTATCATCAATGTGTTTCCCATAGAAATTATTATTACACCACATGTATCTTAACTTATAACGATTAGCATCCTTAGTCTTGTGCTTCAAAGCCTCCCTTGACTACCCCAAATATATATGGTTGGCAACTTGACATCTACTTCCAACTGGATGTAACATATAAATGGGACCCTCTCTTGGATAAGTTCCTTTTCTTATTCTATTATAACATTTATTTATATTTATAATTTATTACTAATTTTTTTTATTGGTATCATTAGTGATTTACTAATACTTATTTGAGTAAAAAGTAGATACTAACAAACTCAACCGACCTTATATAAAATCTGTCTTTAATGATACCAATATAAGAAGACATTTTTTTTACTCATTCAACGATTAAGGGCTAGCAACGAGGTTTTGGATTAAACCCAGGATCAATCATCAATATTGTTATTATTTATTGTGATTTAAGTGTTGCAATTTAATATGTAATCATATTGCCTTCTCTACTTTTTCCTTTTCTATAAGATTGATTTTAAAGGAAAAAGAAATGATAATATAAATCTAAATAATAATTATTGAAAACAAAATAAATTTCTATTAAATATCATTCAATATTATAAGTAAGAGCATCAATGATGTCGTTTTGAGGGAGGTTTTTTAAAAATGAAAAACTTTTAAATCGGGTTCTTCAATATAGTAAGAGGTTTTTTATGAGAGATATTTTATGAGTTTTTGATCAAAGGTCTTAAGTTCATGATCTCTTTTGTTAGAGGTTTCTGTATAGAATTATTAAATTTTTTGTATTTAATTATTTTATTTATATATTATAATTAAATTAATATATTTAAATAAATTAATTATACTTAAATATAATAAACAAATAGATAATTAAAGTATTTTTTATATATTTAAATCTATACTAAATTAAAAAGAATGAGTTTTGGTTATTCTTGAATTTTTAAGAGATCCAATTTTATAAGCAAATAATACAAATGTCACAACAACTTATCTATTTCAAGATGTAATTATCTTTCAATAGTACAACATTCATGTTCGACGTACAACTTGTTTAAGCCGTATGAACACCAACTCCATCCCACTACCCACCCGGCCACCCGACCCCCATGATTCCTTCCCTCTCCGCTTCCCACTTCTAGTAAAATCTCCCCATGTCTTGTTATCCAAAGGGTGATTTCAAGGATGTTTACAACCCTGGGCAAAAACTCGACTATTGCCACAATCACCAAAAAGGTGGGTCATTTGAAATATCACGATTGATTGTTGGGTCTTCTGAGAAAAACAATGAATTTGTAACATACCAAAATTTAAACCAAAAGAAAACATAATAATACCAAAAATCAACCATCAAGATTCCAACCATCAACAAATTAAGTCGATTACAAAGAAAATAAGCAGCGGAAAGTACTAAAGTCAATAGATGAAATTACTAAATAAGGTATGTTATTCTAAGCTAACATCTTCTCTAACGGCTCACGGCTAAATCTAAACTCCAACAACGAGTCAAAAACAAAATTGATCTCTAAAGTACACGGTGGAGATATGAAATACAACCACAACTGGAACTTACTAAATAAGGTTTTGCATATAAAGATTAACAAGTTAAAACCATAATCGTTGTATAAAGCTTTTAAAACATAGCACGTTGGATTTAAAGAGGAAAGAGAACTCACCTGATGAAGCAACACCTTATCCCAAGCCTAGTGACTACTTAAGGTCAAACCAAACACCTGGATTAGACAACGCAAAAGTGGTGTTAAACCCTCTTAATTATCTTAGAAACTATCCCCGTAAGTTCATAAGACAATCCCCTAAACAACGCTTCACTACTAGCCCATAACGAGAAATGAAGCAAAATTTAAAAATTCCCCAAACAGATGGAAATGCGGGTTGTATGCGGGTTGAAAGTCACATGGAACCCGTATTCGTGTCTGGTCAGACGTGTGCGATTTCTGCCCAAAAGTCCTTATAGATAAAATCAACGAAAACTTCCCAAAACCGAATTTAAGGCCTAAAAACATAATATTCGATGTATTTGATGGTCTAAACTAATAAATAACTTCAAACCCATCATCAAACATGGTTAAACCCAATATTTCCCAAGATACAAAACATGATTTTAAACCCAAATCTTGAAACCCTTTGATTGATCAATTGAAACCAAGAAACAAGATGAGTTTTCTCATGAGTTTTAAAGATGAAATACCAATATCAATCTAAAACATAATCCACACAATATTTTTATTGAACTACCCAAATATGAGATTGCCCCAAATCAAATGTTGAACCCTAAACTCCATTAATGGAGTGTTTTGCTCAAGGATGAAAAGTTCGTACCTTAAGAAGATAATTCCTCCTTGATTTCCACCAACAAATGCTTCAAAGCTCCCAATCTTCTTCTTCACGTCCTCTCCCCAAAACATACACTACACCAACCTTGCTAAGTGAGTGGAATTATAGAGAACCCTTATAGTTATCCTCCATAGGTACTAATTTGGGCCCTAAAAATCATATAAAAGGCCCATCCATAAGACTGAGCCCAAGTTATATAAACAATAAGGATTTGGGCTATTACAATTCCTCCCCCTTAACAGAATTCCATCCCCGGAATTCCATCACTAAAAAGATATGGATATTTATTCTTCATTTCCGATTCCATCTCCAAGGTTGTTTCTTGCCTCTTATGAAATCGCCTATGCACCTCCACAAGAGGAATTTCTTTGTTTCTCAATCTTTTTACCTTACGATCGATTATCGCGCTTCCGGTTCTTCCGTGCAGTTTAGCTTTTCATCTATCTGCACATCTTGCAATGGTATCGCCATATCCGCTTCCGTTAAGCATTTACTCAAAATCGAAATGTGAAAGATACTTTGTAATTTTACCGAAGATTCCAATTTATATGCCACTTCCCCATTTCATTCCCAAATCGAAAATGGTCCGATGAAATGATGACTTTTAGCTTCATTTTCTTACCCAAACCGCATGATTCCTCTCCACGGTGACACTTTTAACATCAAAGAGTCACCAATTTGAGATTCTAACGTTATTTTCTTCTCGTCGGAGCAACTCCTTTGCATATCTTGAGCTACTTTTCGTCTCTCCCGGATTTGAACCATGTTGTTCAACCAATGATAATTGCTCTTCTCAAGTACCATTAAAGCCAACGACACGAGCACATAATAAAAGTCCAAACGTTTGATTACTTCACTCCACCCATCTATTTAGAGAAGACACAAATGTTCTCCACTCAATATAAGGTTCCATCACTTGATTACTCTCTCAATAATAGAACTATACTGATTATCTCATCCGACATAAAATGCCACAACAATAGTGCCTTGATCAAAATTTTAACAATGAACAAATCAACCAACCCATACGTTGACGATGCTTTCTAAGTAACTAATGGACCGATTTAGAAAGTCGCTTCCTACCTAACAAGCTTTTTAGGAAATCCTAGAAACTTTGACAGAGAGTTCTTTGCAATATGGTTTCAATTCCACATATAAATATCCACAAGTTGTAGGTTTACCATATGGTCGTATTGCTTCTTTTACTTGAAATCACACCAATCACTACCCAACCTAGGGGTAACTTATTTCTTTGTGCTCAAACATCAAATAACATTAACAAAAGTCAATTTGCATATATGTTCTCATATCAGAGCGACCAAAGCCAAACTCCCATAATCATTTTCCAGATGTCACCCAATTAGCCAACTCGATTACCAATTACACATCAACCCATAAATGTTTCCCTTCAATGATAAAATAAACTTAACCATTATTCAACACACCACATGACCTAAAATAAGTTGTAGTCAGCTCGATTCACCTCTGGATAATTTCACAACAAAACACTTAACCTTTAAGTCTAAACGCATTTTTGAACTCTACAATATGATTCTTTCATTCCCACAAAACCTACGCGGATGAAGATGATGTTCGTTTTCATACGCTGATCAAGGTTAACTGTAAATCAGAAGATAATATTCAACACTTTGAATACTTTAACACGTATCAGATAAACTTGGATTTCACCTTTAGGGAACTACATGATCCAATGATTAACTTCTCATAGTCAAAGTCACCATTTGTACCCTTGTGTATAGTTCCTTTCTTTCCTAACATCTCGTCACGAGCGAAGAGGTTGGTTTACACTTTCCGATCTAAGCAGTCTCAAAGTTTGATGGTGAAACAACCAAAGAATCCGTCCAAACAAAGATTACATGCATAATCACCAATTTACAAATTTTCATCTTCCTTTGAGACATCCCACTGCACTATAACTACTCTCAACTATTCTGATTCGAAATCAAAACACGCGTTCAAACATAGCATCCCCAAACAATCATAAAATTTTCGACTTCCTTTTATTCTACTTTCTTATAGTTCTTTATTCTCAAAACCCAATGCGGAGTCGCCTTCGCCATAATTTTCACTATCTTGCCCAAGTTGCTCGCTAATACTTCATGTTAGATCTAATTAGCCCCAATTAGATAAAAAGTTTTATAAAGAATTGTATTTTGGGCTTTTTGCATGTTATGAGCTTGGGCTTTGAATTTGTAAATGCACACCTATAAATATGGTGTCTTAGCTTCCTTTGTTTTTGTAGACTTGGGAGAGAATACACCTTTTACACATATAAACTTATGAGAGTCGATTAATTCCAATGTGTGGTGTTCTCTACATTTCCCCTCCATATTGATCGCTATATGAATATGAGTTGATGATTCGATGATTAATGTTCTTTAAATTTCCATCTCTTCTCTACAATTTATGGAGTTTTCTTAATTGTTGTCCATTTGGGATCTAACAATTGGTATCAGAGCCAATTGAAGAAACTTTTCTTCAATTCGGTCATCTATGGCAACATTTGAGAAATTAATGAATGATTTTGGTGTTTTGGTGCTTCAATTATTTCAATCACATGAGCCTAAACTCACGTATCATTTCTATGATTCAATCTTCTGTTTTGTGCTTATTTGAGATCCAATATTTCACCTATATGAGATTTGGATAATCATTAATAGAAGATTTTATTGATTCTAAACCAAATTTGTTTCTGCACACCACATGTTTGATGAAATGTGTATGTGAAGATTTAATTTCAATTTGATCAGATCTGATCAGCTTTACTACATGTGTGTATGTGTTTTAATAAATTTTGATCTCCCTCCCTTATTGATCTAATTTTTTAGCACTAAGTAGGTGATTGATCTTTGACCTCGTCTTGTTGTGTGCTTGAGTCCATTGGTTCTCAACATCTTGGTAGATTAGCTGTCGATCTTTGATCTGGCCTTATTTTAATCCGAGATTGGACTATTCTCTTTCAGTTTGGGTTTGATTAACAACCTTCATATGAACTTATTTTTATTCAAGGTTGTCCGATCTTTCAATTTTTATTGTTCAAATTCCACAACAGGAAGTTTTGCTGTAGTTGGTTTAAAATAGAAAAGAACTGTTCCTAATACTCGAATAGAACTATTGATTTGGTTGTTCTTGATTATGGCGAATGGTAGTATTAACATGTGGTTTTATTCCCCACATCATTCACAGAATCATAGAAGGTACTTCGAGTGTTTCACAGTGCAACTACTTTTGAACCATGGTTCTACGGGGTTCCAGTTTTGGTGCACTCAGATATTGATAAAACCAACTACAGTTACCATGGAGAATTATTCTTTTGACCCCTCTAGAGTAGCATCTGCATTTGGTCTGAAGACTTCTAAGATTTGTTATCCAAAACCTTATTATGGTTTGGTTGAGTGCTTTCAAGTGGCACTATCTATTCTTGATCCTCATCTTGTTGGAAAGATAACTAACACTGAAGATTGTTCGAATGCATCACTGTCAAGAGGCAGTGGATGTGAACCAGTGAGAGTTGGAGAAATGAAAAAAGAGGCCAGTTAATATCTCAAAGGTTTTGAAGGTTAAGCGGCAGAAATTAGATGGATCTGAAAATATTAAGCCTGCTTTGAAATATGTGAGCAAGGCTGGCTACCTATCCTAAAAAAATGGAATAAGCTGAATATATAAACTCTTTATTTTGTTTGTTTATTGAATGCCTGAAACCTTCTAGTGGCAAGGATAATGAGTTAGAAACTTATTTAACAGCTCGTAGCATGCTCTGCAAGTACCATTGGACAAAATTTTCAATTCAGATATCTCATCAGATGCTTGAATGGATTCCTTGAATTTATTAGCAGGAAAATCAAGAAAGTTTAGGTCGACTTGATTTATCTATCTATCTTAAAGCACTTCACAATTTTCTGCTTAAACAAATATTTCTTCCTGTGAAAGATGAGCTTTTAAGAGATAATGATGATGCTACAAATCTAATGCAATTAATGTTGAAGATTCCGTGGAATCATTCTCTCGTGGCAGCTGAACCCTATCTGCCATGGAAGATGAAATGTTTTTGTCTTCAGATTCTTTCCGTGATGGGATCTTTGTCTGAAAGTGGGAGTGATTTAGATATTCTGGACTTGGGTATTCATGATGAAGCAAAAAAAGTCAGAAGTAACACTCATACAGTTCTCTGTATGTATCTAATGTGCAGACCAACTATCATCCTAGAAGTAATTTCAAGCCAACCATCCAATGAGGTCCTATCTGTCGTTAAGTCTGATGTTCAGCTAAGCTAAACTCAGATCCAAAGCTGATGTCATCTCTAAATGCAACAGAAAGTGGTGGCTGCATGTATTAAGCTCTAACTTGCAGCTGTCCAGATTAGTTTAGATCGTGGAAACTCTTGGAGCTACGATTGCAATTGACTTTGTTATCCATCATTCAAACGTTGGTGTGATGAGCAGTTGGCTGTTTTGTTTAATCTGTCAAGAAGCTTCAATCCGAAGATGCAAGCAGAAGCAATCAGACGATGCAATCAGAAGCCGTGTACACAAAAGCATTTTTTTAAGCTTTCAGAAGCTAATTTTTCAAATCAGAAGCTTATTCAGAAGCTTCATTAGTAGCTTAATCAGCTTAAATGAAGCATTTGAGAATTTGTCCTGAAAGGTGTCCAGAAGTTGCTATAAGAAGCTATTCAGAAGTTGATTATATTTGCTTCCGCTTACTGTTTATTTTACATTCATAATCAACATCATTTGAGTATAAATGGGGATCTGGGTTCCAACAATCCCCAAGACTCTTTTTAGCCAAAATCGAGTAAAACCTTAATAAGTCAACACTTACGTAATTTCCCAAAACAAACATCTTTAGTGAGACAAACAATTTTCTAACTGAAATCGTACTCACAAATTTCCAAACGCCTCAAAATGCAATAATGTGTATTTTCCAATGGATTATAAAACAAATACCCCAAAATGCATTATCACCGAATAATTTCCATTTACGATATAAATTATCAAAACAACCCACAACCATGCTTTACATTTTAAAATATCCAAAAGCGTTTACCAAATATGTAAATCTCACCAAATACTAACACGTTTGATAAATGATAAGTAAACATGTTAATACTTCAAAATAGACATTTTTGGCATGTACATAGTTTTCACAAAGCAACGTGAACTCACTTTGCTAGATTTTGGCTAAATCTAGGTTTTACCCCAACTTCAGTTTCCTTTGATGAAGAGTCCAGATCTACAAGCATCTATCAGTAGAAACCTTGTCTAGTTCATAAACAACCTAAATTAAACCAAGAGTAACTCCCAATCATCAGATCTCTAAAACTCATGGTTTTCAAAACACCCAAAATGGTCAAAACCCTAAAATACCGAAGATACCTTAAAATAACTGCCATAAAGAACTAAATAGGAAGGTTTAATTTGGCAAGAAATAGGGTTTAAAAGAGTTAGAATAACTTACAATCTCGTTTTAGGGAAGAACCCAAAGCTTGGTCAACAATGGTGATAGAAACTTGGAGAAGATGAAGTGGTATCTTTGATCTTGAACCTTGATGAGGATCTAAGACTTTGGAATGGCTGGGGAAGAGGGATTAATATTCCAAAAATCGGAGTACATTAAGAAAGGGAGAATAAATTCGATAAAGAGAATGAGTTGAGAAGAAAATGGAGTTGAAATTCGGGTAAAAGGACTTTACTACACCCACCAGAGATCCACGCGACTTGGCGCGTGACCAAAATTACGGCACAGGTCGCCCGCACGCCCTTACCCCCTACTCGACAGAGAGTTACGTGACTTCCCCCGCAACTTGGGTTGAGGGGAAGGTCGCGGGAGATGCTGAAAATGTGTTCACAAATTATAAAAAAAGTATTTCTAAACAAGTATTCATAAATTATAATAGTTATTTTTTTTAAAAGTTCATAATGTTTTACTTTGTATGCACATTTAGTTGTATGTGTGCGTCTATGTTACAGAGTGAGGAAAAAGGAGAGAGAAGAGAGAAGAGATGAATGAGAAGAGAGGAGAGTTTTTAAAATTAAATTAGGTTTTAATTTTTTGCTAATTTTTTTGGGTATAAATTAGATTAAGCGGAACTTTGGTATTAAAAAGTTATTAAAGGAAGGTTCCCCAATGATATAATACATTAAATATTACGTGTGTGTATATATATATATATAGAGCGAGAGAGAGGAAGGTTAATGCGAGGATGGTAACAATTTACGAGAATGCAAGGACAATTCTCAGCCAATCATTTTGTACATGAAAATTTTCATTTACAAAATGACATATGATTCACGTACAAAATTATATATGATTAGCCGCGACTTTTCACGCAACTTGTCCGCAGGAAAAGTTGCCTGTGTCATTTTTATGCTTACAAAATCACATATGATTTTGTACATGAAATCATATGTGGTTTTGTACATGAAAAATTTCATGTACAAATTGATTGGCTGAGGATTATCCTCGTATTGTCGTAAATTAGTACTGTCCTCGTATGAACCCGCCCCTATATATATACACACACATTTATAAAATAAAATAAAAAATTTGTAACTTGCTATCCTCTTACCTAACAGGCAAAGATTTGCCTCCGTGGAAAGGATGATTCATTCGGATCATCATAAATAGATGAAAATACTCAACATTAATTGAACAAATTTAACGAGCATTAATAATAGGGACCCAACTCGTAACAATAATGAAACCATAAGTACCAATCTAGAGACGAACCTAGAATTTTTTTCAAGTGTTTGTACCATTTGATTATAAGAAACAAATATAGAAATATTTTTCACAAAATCATCACTGATCAATTGGTTAGTTTATTGCTTTTCATATGTGAGGTTATGTGTTCAAGTTTTTTATTGCAATTTTTTTCATAAACATAATAAACCTAAATTAAAAGTTAAAAACTATAAGAAACTAAAAACTAAGGAAATTCGAACTCGGTTTTGCAGTGGAAGAAAAGTTCTGCAAACTAACTCTATCAAAAAAAACTTGTATCCTCATTGTGGTTTTAAAATATATATGGTGCCACACAACAAATTGATATGATGACACTTTTTACAACCCTATAATATTTTACATTACAATAGATGAATGAAGCGATGACCCGTACCACCACATCCATCACATGAGTATGTCTCTGACCCGATCAATAAAATGAATAAGGGACCCAATTTAGAGTTTTTACATAATCATAAGGACGATATCTGTAATTCATATTATCTGCTTATAACGCCTTTGCCCACCAATGTTGACATGTTTATACAAAGCCATCGTCTAGTAATCTACTACTTCGACCTCATATTTACATTCAACTCCATTATTCAAGGATAGATACTCTATTGGATCTTTAGATACACCATGGGATACAAAGCCATCGTCTAGTCATCTACTACTTCGACCTCTTGAGATCTTTAGGAATAAATAGTTTCTCTTTCTTTATTATAATGATAATTTATTAACGTTATTAGAATTTCTTTATTATTTTACTATTTCATTTTATTTAAGTGTTGCAATTTAATGTATAATAATACTGTATTCTTTTATTCAAATACATATATTTTATGTGCGTGCCTATTATAATTATAAATCTTATTTAATAATAAATAAAGAGCGCCATCTAACAATACATCATCATTACCCAAATGATAAAGTTTGATGATTTAACTAATTAATAAACTGTGTGATCATTATCAGTGTACACATAATGTCCTTTGTTCTCGATATCTAGATTGAAATGTGTCATCCTTGTTATGTTCGATCTTTAGTTTCTCAATTCTGGAATATACTGATAAGACAGATATCCGTATCCTATAGGGGGCGTTTGGTACATGGGATAGAACAGGACAAGACGAGACAAAACTCATTGTCTGACGGTTGGCGCGACATGAGACAAGACAGGAATTCACTGTTCCATGTTTGGCGCGACATGATTCTGGGACAAGGTGGGACAAAAAATGTTTTTTTCTTGTTCCACCAAATAAGTGGAACAAGATGGGACAAGAATGAGATAGAAGCTAAAATATCACTAATCTATCTTCATTTGATATATAACCTTAAAGCATCCACAGTGGCGGAACCTTCAATAACCCTACTTGCCATATTTTCTCTTACCATATCGTTTACACATCAACAAAGCAAGAACCTCCATAAAACTCTACAATGGAGGTTCTTACAAAAACCTATCTTTCCTTATTTCTAATTATAAAATGTAATTTTATTTTTAGATTATTATATAAATTATATATATGTATATATTTTAAAATTATAAAAAAAGTCAAATAAAATTTATTAATATTTACTTTTCTGAATTAATTTAATTTTGATAATTTAGATATTTTGTTAACATGTTTGAAAAATAACTAAAACATTAACATAATTTTATACTTCAATTAAAAAAAATTGTAAAATTACAAAAATATTAATTTTTATAAAAAGTAACATTAAATAACAAATAATAATATAGATCACTCATAATTTCAATTCGACCAAATATGTTCAACCAAGTCGAATCGAAGTGAATAATATGATGAAATAGTTAAAAAAACTTGTAAATTTTTTTACAAGAAACGAATAAAAAAAAATAAAAAAAATATATTTTGTAATAATTTCTTTATAATTTTTTGTATCAATTTTAACTTATATGTTTTATAGATTTATAAAATAAAATGGTTGAAAAATAATTAAAATAATTACAGAAAAGGAAAGTATAAAAGAACCCAGGTTCCTGTGGTTGAACTAGGTTCGAATAACAACCTGTGACTGGACAAGAACTTCTGTCCCATAGTGGAGGTTCTTGAAAAAACCCTAAGAAGAACCTCACTAAAACCTCCATTGTGGATGCTCTTAATATGATATTTGTTTTAATGGTCACCACCGTTAGTCACGGCCACCGCTATCGCCGACGACCAGCGGTATACACCGTTGGCCACCAATCACCATCGTTCATCACGACCACCACCACCACCATTGGCCACCTCCACCACCTCCTCTACTACAATAACCTCCTCCTCCACCTCCACAACCGTTAGCCACCGATCACCACCGTCCATCTCCACCATCACTACCGTGGGCCACCTCACCTCCACCATCGACCACCACCACCATCACTGGCATCTTAACCACCGTCCATCGTCACCAGCACTAGTACCATAAGCTACTATCACCTCCTCCACCAATATTGTAGACCACCACCACCACTATCCACCATCTTCACATTCTCCACAACTACCATCATCCACCAATCACCAATTCCTATGCTTCCACATCCATTGTTGTTGCAACAATCTTCACCGTGCCTCTGCCAAGCCTAATAAAACATAATTTCTTATTTGTACAAATCGTTTTTTTTTTCAAACTATCAACAATTAGAACACATTTTTTATTCAAATTTTGTATTATTATATATGTATGTACTTATGCATGTGAAAGTTATTTTTTTCTTTATTTGTGTTAATTATAACAATTATATGATATAGTAAAATCGTCAAATAACTCTTGGGGGCAACTTGTCTAGTTCTGGCCTGTCCAGCCCTAGTCGTACCAAACACCAATCATACACTTGTTATGTCCAACCTTGTCTAGTTTCGTCCTGACCTATCCTATCCAATCAGGTATGCGTATCAAATGCTACCATACTGATTATCTGAGCATGCATGCACTTCCTCAGAAATATTCAATTGAGGGGCTCAGGGATATCACTCTTGTCATCCACGAGCAAAAAATACCATCTTGATCAATGCTAGTACTACTAAGTGATGTATGGTATATCCAATAATCATTATGTCACCTAGTTAATTACGAAATGATTAGAATTAGTTATCAAAGTACGTCACTCGTATAGAACAACTTCATGCTCTTAAATCAAAGACTATATGTACAATGACCACATGAGAAACGTTTATAACACTCATATGACATCCAATGAAAGGTTCTCATAGCGAGTCACATCTAGTATGCTAGATCCCATCTTGTACCCATGTGTATTCTGTATCTCCATACAAATCCTTGCATACACTAGTCGTACCATAGTAATTCAACCTAAACCCAAATTATACTTGATCAAGGACATTTTATGATACATTATCATAAGATTATTATTACGTTTAGATATAACAAAGAATAACACATAAATATAATAATTTGGCAATATCTTTCATTTAATAAATAGCATGACACAATGTCCAGACAAAATCATCTAGTGATTTACTTTTGGGCATATACACTAACAGGACCGTCTCATATGGTTGGTAGTTTTTTTTTTTGCCATAAGGTAGGAGTTTTCTTAATTAATAACAAGAAATCTATTATATTACAATACAAAAATAGAATTCACACGGATGAAATAATTAAAAGAGTTACCAAAAGGCCTTTGTTCTAGCAGTGTCGTAGCCCTTACCATCGCTACAAGAAATATGTTCTATAGTGACAAATGCTATAGCAACGACTTTCAAGTCGTTGCTAAAAGTATTAAAATAATATTTTTACATATTATTGAAGGGTTCAAATTATTATTTAGAAAATGTAAATCTATTTGAATAGATTCAAATTTTTACATGTAGTCACAGTAGAGATTAAAAAAAATCCCTTTAAAATTTATTTGAATAAATAAAAATAAATTATGGATGATAATTTTATTTATTAAAATAAGAAATATAGTCTAAAAAATTAAAATTTAGGAGCTCAACAGCGACGATAAGTCATCGCTGTAGAATAATAAAAATAAATACTCTCGATTAAAATTTTAGTTTTCCAAAATTTACATGTTTTTTTTTTAAAAATTGAAAATAAAATATTTCTACCCTACAGAAACACATGTCGTTGCTGTAGAGCCAAGAAAAATATAATTAAAAATTTAGTTTTCAAAATTAAAACGTTTATCATTTTTTAAAATGAAAAATAAAATATTTCTACCCTATAGACACGACTTGCCGTGACTATAGAATGAACTTTTTCTTAAGAAAACAATAGTTCAAATAAAATCATACTTCACGGACTTAATGATATTTATATTAAAACACGAGGAAGAAATAGCTCAAATTAAACTTAATATCACAAAACCCTAATAACACAAATTGCACAAATCGCTGCTCTCCCCTACTCAAATCGCTCAAATTGGCTGAGCTTCTTCTTCTTCTTCTTCTTCGTTCACTGAGTTAACAGTTAATGAACTCGTTGAGCATCATCATATCGAGGAACTAGTTATGAAGAGGTGATTTGTTCGTAAACACTAGATTCTTCTTCTTCGTTCTTCATTCTTCGTTCTTCATTCTTCGTTCTTCTCCTGTTCTTCATTCTTCTTTCAACGAAATTAATTTGATTTCAAAGGAGGGAGCTGGAATCCGAGTGGCCTCCGAAAATGTATATCTCTTTCTCTTTCTCTCTCTGTTTATCCGTATATGAATGTATATCATCTGCGATGAGTTTAATTTAACCTTCCAGTTGCAAATGTTTGGGTTTAATCACATTTCATATTTATTTATCTCATGCTCATCAATTTGCATCGCTTTAAAGACATAAAGACCTATTTATGTTGCATTTTACCATCCAAACTTCTCCAGCCGCTAGCTGATTGCATCTACTCGTACCCCAATATCATGCAATTTAAGCGTTACGTTTTGTTCTAATAAGAATAAGATTAACTATCACAAGTAATAAGTTTTGATGAAGTGCTTTTGCTTTCAATTTAGATTTGTGTCCTTTTTGTATTTATGTGAAATTCAGTGTAGATGCTTGCATTTTAGGAAACCTGCACATGTTCTTGTTTCATATAAGAGCTTCCTAGTTTCTTCCCAATCAAAATTACATTAATTAACAGAAGCCCTTGAAATTTTATTTCAGATCTTTTGTTTCAACTTTCAGAAAAACAATTTTATCGTGACATTTGATTATAGAATTTTGTTTCAACAGATCTGAAGTATCTCATTCATAGTATAGTAGTCAGGCTACTTAACTGCTGATTTCACTTTTAACTAAAGCAACTCAGCATGAATATTGTTTTTGGTCATGTTCAACATTATTTTGGGAAATTGGTCAAAATGAACATTTCAGACTTTTTATTGTGTACGGTAACCATCTCTCTCCTCATTTGACAAAAGTAACCAAAACCTCCGGTTTTTGACGGAGGTTTGACTTTTCCACGATTTTGACCAAAATGTCCGTTAATTTTGACTAAAACCTCCGTTTTTTAACGGAGGTTTGACTTTTCCTCGATTTTGACCGAAAAAACAGAGGTTTGACTCCAACCTCCGTTAAAAAACGGAGGTTTATTTAAATTTTTTTTTTAAAATTATTTTTAATACGAAATGCGGACTTTTGACCAAAACCTCCGTTTTTTAACGGAGGTTTGGTTTTTCCCTTTTTTTTATTAAAATAATTCTGGAATTTTGCATATTTCATGAAAAAACGAAGGTTTGACCAGGTTTGACCAAAACCTCCGTTTTTTAACGGAGGTTTTTTAAAAAAAATTCTATTTTTTCGGTGGAAACCCTAAAATTGTTTTACCTCTTTCACTTTCTCAGCCGCCTACCTACCCTTTCTTCATCCCCTTTTTTCTTCTTTTCTTCCTTCTTTTACAAACACTTTGCTATTCTTTATTTCCTTAACCGCACCACCATTTTTACTCCATTTCTTTGTCCAAACTCACAATTTACAAACAATAATATTAAAAGATTTGAGGACCACCTTCAATCTCATCTTTGTCACTTTTGAGGACCACTTCAATCTTATCTTTGTCACGTTTGAGGACCACCACGTGTTTTTGGCACCGGGAAATTACACACGTTTACGAAATGGTTAGTTTATTATTTATGTGTTTCATGTATAATAGTTTTACTTAATATTTGTTCTTAATATCTCATCTAGCTCATGTGAACGGCATGTTTGAATATGTTCTTAATATTTGTTCTATCATGTGTTCTACCGTGACTTTAATATGTTTGAATATGTTCTTCACAAAAATTTGTTTCAATATTTTTTTGAATATGTTCTTCAATATATTTATTTGTGATATGTGATATTTATTTGTTTGAATATGTGTTTGAATATGTGATATTAATTTTTGTTGGTATACATTTATTTGTTTGAAAATTAATTAAATAACTATAACTTAAAAAAAATTATACTTGATTGATAAGAGATTATACTTAAAAAACATAGTAATTTTGTTGGTCTACAATTATTTATGTTAATCAATAGGGTGTAAAATAAAAAACAAAATATTAAAATATATGAACGAAATTTAAAAACTAAAATGAAACGTTAAAAAAAGGTATATATTAATAGGGCATAAAAAAAGATATGACTGAAATTTAAAAAGTAAAATGAAATTTAAAATGAAACGTTAATCAATAGGGCATAAAATGTATATATTTTAAAAATAAGTCGTTACGTTTTGAAGGTATTAACGACACGATTATAATGGTATAATTTGTAAAAATTGTATCTCATGCATGTAATTTTGTACCTCTTAAAATTGTAAACTCATTTTGAAGATATTGATGACACGATTATAACGATATATATAAAAATAGAAACTTAAATTTTTAAGTTACAAATCAAATTGTATTAATTAGATTTATAATAATATTTATGCAGGCCAATGACGATACTGTACCTTCGATTACTGTGAAAGCAAGAGTATCACTGATGATGGAAATTAAGGAGAAGTTAAACCATGAAAGAACGATTTTATTTAGAAATACATGTTTTGGTTCATGGTTGGATCTATCTGACACCACTGCGGATCCGGTGTTATTGTATACATTTTTCCAGAATCAGTCATACCCCGATGGTGCAACTGAGCAAGAGTTGTATTTCCAGATAGGACCGCATCAGCTTCATTTTGGTCGGGGGGAGTTTAGTTTGGTGACGGGCCTTCGTTTTGGAAATACTACGATTGAACCTTCGGTTAGGGATGGTTTCGTTAGTAGGTTTTTTGATGATGATACACCTAGGTTGGAGCAGGTGTGGGCTGCTTTTTGTGCTATTGAAGAGGGGTGACGATATGGATGACAACGATGTCGTCCGGGTGTGTTTGATGCTTGTTGTTGATATGTTCTTTCTTGGTCGCCAGAAACCAAACAAAATTTCTAAATATGTGTTGATGGCGATAGAAAATATGGATTTTTGGAACAGTTTTCCATGGGGGTCTGTTATTTGGAATTTTACAATAAGTCAAATGTATAATTGTTTAAATAAAAGAGGACGCACATCGTCAAATAAAAAATTGACAATTATGGGATTCTTATTTGCGTTGAAGGTTAGCTAAATTTTTCTCATTTAAATCTTTATACAATTTACATGTATTTCAAATTTAATTATTGTCATTTAATTATTGTTGCCATTGTAATTCGCAGATATGGATTGTAGAAACGTTTCCATATTGTAGTAGGTACTTCATTAAAAGTAATAACACGTACCCGAGGGCAGTTCGTTGGACCCGGGTAACAAAAATGTTAAAACGTAGCCACATCATGAGGATCATTAATGCGTCGACGGTATGTTTTTAAATATTTTTATATATACGATATTTAAGACACAAAAATGTTTATATTTTTATGATATATATAGTACATATTAACTTTTTAGTTTAATAAATATTTAAAGTTCGAGCATAAAATAACTTATCAAACTAACTGTTTCTTTATCCATATTCGTTATAAAATACAGATAATATATTTTAACACGATTAAATATGGAAAATATATTGTAAAAAGTGTTGTAATTGATTTTTTGAAAATGAATTATTTTTTAAACTTTTTCTTATTGTAACATCATTTTATTTAAATATGTTAAGAGGCGGATATGCAACCACTCTACAACCTCCAACTAGAGCCTTTGGAGGTTGCATCCCAGTAGTATGTCGATAACCTCATTTTTTTTGGGGCGGGATTTCAGCAGCAGGGATCCCATCATTCCGCTCATCAGGGCCAGGGATCTCAGGCCCATGGATCCCATCATTCCGCTTATCAGGGCCAGGGATCTCAGCCCCATGGATCCCATCATTTGGGTTATCAGGGCCATGGATCTCCGACCCATGGATCCCATCATTCGGTTTATGAGAGCCAGGGATCTCAAGCCCAGGGATCCCATCATCATGGTCATCAGAGCCAGGGACCTCAAGCCCATGAATCCCATCATCAGGACCCTTATTCCCAGTATCTCGAGAGGTTGGTGGAAGTTGAGCGTATTCAACAACTTCATCAAACACAATGGGATGGGTTGACACCGTACCTGCCTCAGATTCATCGTATTTCCGAGCTTGAGCGTATTCAGGGAACTCATCAAACATCCCTGGATGATCTTCGAAATTGGAGGCAGTCGGTTGATGACTGTTTCACGTCATATGGTGATCGTACACAGGCAAGTACTTTTAATAATACATTATTTTAGTATTTATATTTTGTTTACAATATATACAAATTGGTTAACTATTTATATTCGTGCCTAGATGCCAACATACGACGCGCCACAGGCACCAGACAGGGAAACCAGCTTCCTTGATTTGCTGGTTGCGGCGGACATGCCTTCAAGCTCCCAGATTCCGTTTTCCATGACACAGTCGTCCCATATGGTAATTTATACAATTCATTTGCGTTGTTCGTATGAAACTCTATATATTGACAATATATCTCGATTACATTACGCAGCCGGTTCATCCATCTAGCTCATGCATGCCGCATGGCATGCCTAGCTCATCCATGTCGCATGCCATGCCTTTCATGTCTGGCCCAGACATGTTTCAGACTCCGGCTCAGATTCGACCTCCTCCGGATATACAGGGCAGGCCGCACCACGAAGTTGGAGGGGGGCGATGTATAGTAAAACCTTATACAGCACTACCGCATACCACTACTCCTCCCGCTAGACTTAGAGGAAATAGAGGTGCACCTAGAGGTAGAGGCAATGCTAGAGGTGCACCTACAGGTAGAGGCAATGCTAGAGGTCGAACCCAAGTTCAAAATCTTCAGACCAGTACTGAGCCGGAGGTCCTGAGAGTATACAGGTCGGAAGGGTTGCCAGAAAAAAGCATGATTACGTTGATAACGATGGAACTCACTCCGACATGGTGGTGTACATTACTGGGAGAGGAAGGAATTGGGACGTTCTTACACTCGGTTAGTTTTATAGTTGTAATTATAAATTTGGTTGTAATATGTAGTTCATGTCTAATACTTTATTTTTTATTAATAGCATGTAGACGCGTGGGCGATAATGATGCATTCAGGCCGAAATGATCGCACTAGATGGACGATTATGTCTGCCGACTTCTTTCAGAAGTTGTGTGAAAGTGAGGCCGGTTCAGCCATTCCATAGGCTGATGGTTCAATGGCAACAGCAGGATGGCCAACATGGGCATCAATCCATGAGGTATTGAAACTAAATTAACTTTTATTTATTTATTAATAGTCATCAATTAAATTCACAATATTTTGAGATCTAACGTTTTATTTTTCCAGGTCATAATGCCAATATGTATCCTGAATGAACATTGGGTGGTCGCCGAGTTGGACTTAGATGAAATGAATCTCACAATATTCGACACCAACATCGGCGGAACCTATAAAAGGCCATTGAGACACTGGCTGCGTGCTTTTAGGGTCCGTCTAGAAGCGTTTTTACTAATTATTGGTGAAACAAGTCGAGCTCAGCGTGTAGGGTCCAACTCATTAATCCAGGCCAATAACGTACCGCAACACGGATTTCTCGGCGATTCTGGTCCTTTGGAGTGTGAAATGATATCTTTGTTGGCGAATGGCCTTATCCCATCCGTTGATACAATGACTCGAACGTCGAGAGAAATACGTTACCATATGGCTGATGTATTTTGGGATTTGCGTATTTTGGAATCATGTATTGTTTACGATATTAAAATGTATAAAAATGTATTTTATAATTTATAATTTAAAATGTATTTTTTTTGTTATAATTTGTTTTACCTTTTCAGACCTTTTCAGCCTTTTTCAGACCTTTTCAGTCTTTTTCAGACCTTTTCAGCCTTTTTCAGACCTTTTCAGACCTTTTCAGACCTTTTCCGTCTTGTATTAAAAATATTTTCTCCAAATACACACTCGTGACTTCAAATGGGCATTTTCACGACTATATATAGGTGATATGACGAAGTAGTAATTCACATCTTCCTAACTAGCATTTCCTCCTTTCTACTTTTCCTACCTACAAAGATGCCTTTTGAAATACAACGTTTTTGGAGACTTAGAAGTACATCTGAACCGCTGCCGCAATGGATAGAAGACCTTGTGTGTTAGTAAATCTTTTTAATTTCCATAACTAAATTGTCTATATTCAAAATTTTCTAACTTTTATTTACGTATGACGAATATTTCAACAGACGACGGTCCTCTAATATTTATTATGAAGGTCCATCATAACGGAACTTTCACACCATCCCCCGGTAGATCGTATGTGAACGGCATGGAAATATTTGTTGACCTAGTAGATGGTTAGTGTATTTGTCTAGAACACATGCATCAATTAATGACTCAACTTGGTTATGATGAACACGAACGAGCTGGAATGAAAATGTATTTCAAACCACCAGAAGCAGACTTGGACACTGGATTGAAAGAACTCGTGGATGACCACTCTGTTTGGGATATAACTAATTATCAGTGTGAACCTACCCCGCTTGAAGTGTATCTGGAAAGGGATGGTGCAAGCATAACCTTCGGTGAAGGGATGGTGCAAGCATAACCTCAGATGGTGCAAGATTGATGTATTTTATTGGGCTTTATGTTTCTCTTCACGCGTGTTTCAAATAATTGTTAGAAATTATGTATTTTAATGAGAAATTATGTTTTATGACTTTATTAATAGCACAAAATAAATCGTTAGATTTAATGCGAAATGAAATTATGTCTCACCAAACTGTTTTATTATAAAGCAAAGTACGATTTAAGGGCTTTTTCAGGCGAATCTGTCAGCCTTTTTCAGGCGAATCTGTCAGCCTTTTTCCAGTGAATCTTGAAGCTTTTATCAGGAGTGCTAGGTGGTCTTTTTCACCCTTTTTCGTGCAAATCATCACCTTTTTCCGGTGAATCTTGAAGCTTTTATCGTGAGTGCTAGGTGGTCTTTTTCACCTTTTTCAGCGAATCTGTCACCTTTTTCGTGCAAATCACCTTTTTCCAGTGAATTTCGAAATTACCGGTTTAACCTTTTCACCACTATATATAGGTGATATTTATTGAAGTAGTAACACACAACTTCCTATCATTGATTCTCAAACCTTTTAATACTCTTGTAAAACACAATGTCTGCAAACAACCGATCTGGAAAGAAGAAAACAACAAACAAGGCTGGAAGTTCTCGCACAACAATTTCCCAACCATTACCATTGAATGATGGAACGTACAAGCGTAGCTGGAAATTGCCATCAACGGAAGAGGAATGGGTAAATTTTCGAAGAACTAACGCGGACCGTCCAATAACCGAAGAGGAGAATGATGATTGGGAAGTTGCATGTTTTGAGTACATGAATACACCTCCATACAATCCACCACCAATCTATTCAGATAGGTTTGCTAACCCTGAGGGGAACCCTCCGACGTCTCAACTCATGCCGAGAAAACTGAAGGCCGCCATTATGGAGGCGGACGAGGAAATCACGACGCTTGGTGTGAAATGGAACAACAACAGGGCTATACAAAATGAAAAGGAGGCAAATATTATGGAGAAGAAATTCCAGCTTGCAGCCTTGCAACAAAAAATCAGTCAAGAGGAGAATGAGGTCAAAGAGATCAAAGAAGAATACGACGTTCTGGAGGACAAGATCAACGAAAAGGCTAAGTGGATCATCCAATGCCAGGATATCTATCCTTACTAAATATCTGGATTTTGTTTGTTCTTATTTCTCGGTGTTGTTTGTTTTTCATGTTCTTATTTGATGTTGTTATTTCTCGATGTTGTTTGTTTTTATTAAGTACATGCCTTCTTATTAAATATATGTTTTAATGTAACATAACGACTGCAACAATAATCATGTTCACTTTATTTTACACAAAAAACAGGTAACCAACACATAAAAGGTTACAAACATGGTTTAATACTCATTGAGATCATCGTTGAGATCAAAAGTATAATGTCCATGACTTCCATGAATATCCTGGTTCGATAATGGCTGGGTCTGTCGGCTTCCTGATGCTCCTTGATTGCCCACATTTGCCCATGTACATGTTCTCTTAGTATGCCCGCTTTGACCACATCGACTACATTTCTTCCGGATGGGATCCTCACCACGAGAAGGTATACGAGCATGTTCACTAGGTCTTCCAGCCGCTTTCTTTATCACGGGTGGACGAACTAGAAGTAGTGGTTGCTCTGGAACAACCCATGTTTCTTCAGTGCCAAGCGGATAAATGAGTGGTGCGTACGTTGCTCGAAAATTACTCGCCCTATAGAAAGGCAATGCCAAATTGCTGCAGTCTGCAGAGCCTAGATGTGTAGCAACAGCGATTGCATGGCCGCAAGGTAAGCCGGATTTTTGCCATTTCAAGCACGTGCAAGTACCTCCATGGTAATTACACGTTTCGTTTCTACGATAATTACGCACTTCATAGCAACCCTGACCAATTTCATGTACCGTCCACGATGCAGCTTTGTAGGCTCTCTTATAAATTTTGTTCTCCGCCCACGGGGTTAGAGCGTTGGTCATCGTCTCTAAAAAACATATTTATCTCGTTATTATCGATTGCATCAAAAGCAGTAGTAGTACACAAAATTAGTATTAGTACATAAAATAACAAAATTTAAACGATTTTAACCTCCTTTTGTACGGCGTTTAGAATACCACTCTTGTTGGAAGTCTCGAAAGTACTCGAAAAGCCCACAAATTGGCATCTTTCGAGCATAACGGCACAGTGCATTGATAGACTCGGCACTGTTGGAAGTCATTATGTTGTAGCGTTCTCCTTTGAAATGTGCCGTTGTCCATTTCTTTGGATTAAGCCGGTCCAACACTGTACATCCTATGGGTAAAGCGGCTCGTAGAGCTAACATGCGCATTTCGAAATTGTCAAACGTATACGCTTGGCAGGTCTTCCAATATAGATTCTTCTTATGCTTAATCCCGGGGTCTTTGGTTTTTATGTTCATCTCTAGGTGGCGACAACATAACCCGTGATGTGCCCTTGGGAAAACGGTGGTAATTCCTTGGTTTATTGCAGCATGCCTATCTGATATGAAAACCAAATCGGATAATTCTCCAATACATTGCTTCAACATGGACAAAAACCATGTCCACCCCTCTCCATTCTCGGATCTACCCACTCCGAAAGCGACCGGCACAATTTGGTTATTTGCGTCCATAGCAACTGCTAAGTACGTTGTTCCCAAATAAGGGCCCTTCAAATGGGCACAATCAATTATAAGAACTCGACGCAAATAAGATACAAACGTCTCAATCTGAAAATTAAGTGGTTCACATGTTAGAAAATTAAACTACATAGTTATGAAAAATTATATTCAAAATGTCAAAATTATACTTACCGCATAACCAAGAGCAGCGAAACACATCTCAAACCGTCCATGACTATCTGTTTCAATCCTTGTCACCGTACCAGGATTACGGAGCTCTAAATTATAGAAAAACTTAGGTAGTCGGTTAAACAAATCACCCGGGTCACCTTGTACAACCATATTTGCATAATCTTTCGCTCGATATGCTTGCCAGATAGAAATATTAATATTATACTGATGTTTTATATCGCTTATTATGTCTTTTGCACGGAGTTTCCTCCCACTATCCTGCACTTTAGGTAAAATTAAATTACCCAACACCATTGCGGTTGCTTGACAGTGCCTGCGATGCAACTGAGTCTTTGATCAGGTGTGCACGTCATCCACCTTTAGTACATGAAACATCTCCGTGGAACCGACATTCGCAGCCGTCATACGCCATTTACAACTTCCAACATAACATTTCGCCTCAAACCTGGATTTGGAAGATTTATGCACTTTATATTCGAAACCCTCATCAATAAACTTTCTCGAAAGAGCCAATTTCATTTCATCTTTCGTTTTAAATAACATCCCCACTTTAACTCGTTCGCTGCGAATATAAGGTGTAGATAAGTTAGGTGTGATGACGGTTTCCGGTGTTGGAAGGATAGGAGGCATATCAAAATAATCGTTACTCCCGGCAACTAAATTTTTTGATTTCCTTTTGGTTGTTGGTTCTTCATCACTATCAGTTATACCCAGGTAGAAAACATATGAATCGGGGTCCAATTCTTCTTCTTCTTCTTCTTCTTCTACTTCTTCTCCTTTTTCTCTTTTTTCTCCGTCTTCTTCGCCTCCTTCTTCTTCTTCTTCTCCTTCTTCTCCCCCTTCTTCTTCTCTTTCGTCATTACCATGATATGGTACATCATAGACATAAATTGTTGGCGCTTTATTTAAATTAGCAGCCCATTCAAAGAAGACCGCAACTTGATCATCGTTTTCCAAACGATAAATATGATCGTCATTTTTTAACTTGTACGCAATTGTAGTAATACCAACCGAATAGACAACTTCACATTTATGGCATGCATAGACAAGCAAATCCGAAAGCGTCATTCTGGCTGGCAACTTGACCGGGTGAGACGGTTGATCAGTAACATATTCCCATGTTTGATTAATTTTTTGCCACGAACCCCCACCAGAAATACGCAACTTAATTTTATAAATTGAAGAACTTGAAGAAGTCATGATGTAAATCAAGGATACAAGAAAAAAGAAGGATTGAAGAAAATGGTTGTCTACAATTGAATCAGATTGTGGCTTTTAATAAGGCTGGTTGTTGGTTTGTATAAAATTCAAATTATTTTACAATTATATTAAATCTTTGACATTTCCTTTCAATGTCAGTGGGTGGAGTGCAAACAAAAAATTCTGATGAAAGTTACTGAATATAAGCATGGTACTTGTTGAAAAAAACAGTGTTATTACTATTTATATAAGTACTTGTTGAAAAAAATAGTGTACAACAAATTGTAAGTGAGAAATTTTGACCAATTTCCCATTAAATTATTCTGATAAAGTGAGATAAAGTGATGAGAAGTTAGATAAACTGAGACATTAAATTTAGTCTGATAAAGTGAGACATAAAATTTGTCTGACAAACGGAGGATTGACAATAATAAATTAACGGACGTTTAATGGTGATTAACTGCAATTTAACGGAGGTTTGACCATAATTAACAGGTAATTTAACGGAGGTTGACCATAATTAACTGGTAATTAACGGAGGTTTATGATAATTAACGGAGGTTTAGGTGGTAATTAAATAGGGTTTCCACCGAAAAAATAGATTTTTTTTAAAAAAACTTCCGTTAAAAAACGGAGGTTTTGGTCAAACCTGGTCAAACCTCCGTTTTTTCATGAAATATGCAAAATTCCAGAATTATTTTAATAAAAAAAAAAGGGAAAAACCAAACCTCCGTTAAAAAACGGAGGTTTTGGTCAAACGTCCGCATTTTTGGTCAAAAGTCCGCATTTCGTATTAAAAATAATTTAATTTTTTTTTTTAAATAAACCTCCGTTTTTTAACGGAGGTTGGAGTCAAACCTCCGTTTTTTCGGTCAAAATCGAGGAAAAGTCAAACCTCCGTTAAAAAACGGAGGTTTTAGTCAAAATTAACGGACATTTTGGTCAAAATCGTGGAAAAGTCAAACCTCCGTTAAAAAACGGAGGTTTTGGTCAAAATTAGCGGAGGTTTTGGTTACTTTTGTCAAATGAGGAGAGAGATGGTTACCGTGCACAATAAAAAAGTCTGAAATGTTCATTTTGACCAATTTCCCCATTATTTTTTCCCCTTTATTTGAATGAGGTAAGTTGTACGATTTCTAACTAAAGCAATTCAACATGAATATTGCTTTTGGTCATTAATTTTTTTTCCCTTTGTAACTAGCTCTGTCAGCTCAGGGTACTATGGTTGACTGCAGGAAAGCCTCTGCTCTATTTGCTGAATAGCTGTTTGGATTCAATTTGCTCAATAGCTGTTTGAGTCCAATTTGCTCAATACAAGCCGTCGCAACAACCGCCACAACAGGATCGGGATGATGATGACACACGGAGTGACTCGTACAATGATTAGACATTTATGTATTAATATAGTTGAGACATTAGCGTTTATTTTATGTTATTGATTTTGTGTGACAGTTTCAAAAGTTTTATATCACGGTTTCAATGTTAATGAATTAGGGTTTTTAAAATTATTCTCTATTTAAATGAATATCAGATTATTTGATTAAAATATATATATTTTATAGCTAAATTTAAAAAAAAAATGGGTTTTGACCTACTGCGATGACATGTCGTGACTAAAGGTTAAGAATTATAAATTAAATATTAAATATTTTATCTACTTGAAAACAAATTTAATTTTCAATTTCTATCTCTAGCATCAACAAGTCGTTGCAGTAGATAAAATATTTAATTTTGAATTTTTAACCTTTAGCCACGACATGTTGTCGCAGTAGATAATTTATTAATTTTATCTATATAATTTTTAATCTTTAACTTTAGTAACGATATGTCGTTGCAGTAGATAATTTTTAATGTTTTCGATTTAATTTTTAATTTTTAACTTTTAGCGACGATATGTCGTCACTATAGAAAGCTACAGCCACGAACCTGCAGTGACGATCTCTACAGCGTCGATAGTCGTCGATAGACCTATGGTGACGAAATTTTGGTTTTTAGCGACGACAATTGTCGTCGCAATAGATCAGATTTGTTGTAGTGCCTCTTATGAGGCCAAGGGTTCAAACCTCACCAAAGGTGAGGAGGGTGTGTGAGTTTATGTGTTGCATTGTCGTATATAAATATTATATACACTTCAAAAAACATCAAAAGAGTCGGTGGGAGATGAATGACGGAGAATTCGTAGGTTTTGAAGGCAAGTTATTTTAGACTTTGGTATTATATAAAAAACTAAGAGAAATAATAATTAATAATATAAAATGAATGCCCAATTAGCTTCTTTACATATTTTCCTATCCAATATAATTCATAAATACATTTTTAATTAGTTAATATAATAGTAAAAAAAATTAGGTCCAATTAGATACTAAAAAAATTGTCTATTTTATTTACTAATTTTTTAAACTATTACTATATACTAAAAAAAAAACTGGACCCCTATTTTTTGTAGGCCTTAGACGTCCACCCAACCCGCCAAGACGACCCTCAGTAACTCCAACCATACTCCCTACATCATTAGTTACATTATAATTGATTTAGTTTACATTTCTAATTATTGGAGCAAAACGTGTATTTCCCGGACACGCAAATCGGCCCACACAGACTGCCAATTCCCAATGTGAGGGGCATACCTGACTCACTCAGCGGCAAGGCGATTGCGAGGATGCCTGGGATCGAACCCAAGACCAACGGCCTATTGGAGCAAATATCTCCTCGCCCCTTAGCCAACTGAGCTACACGCCATTGGCTTACATTTCTAATTATTAATATCATAATTGTTATAGAATAACGGATTTGAGAAAGAGAATATGAGGGTCGAAAGCTTCAATTCTTATTCCATATGAATACATATTTATAGTCATAGGTGGATTAGTCTCCAAGAATCATAATACCTATCTAATACATATATTTACCAATAATAAAGGGATTGACATCCATTCCATATTTATCTATTTCCATAACACTCCCCCTTGGATGTCGATTAAGAGTACTATGCATCGTTAAAACCTTACTAAGTAAAACCAGTGGGAAAAAAAACTTAGTGAAGGAAAAAGAGTACATAGTCACTCCAAATACACTTGGGGTTGTTGCCTCATTAAAAACCTTGTCAGGAAAACCCAATTGGGACAAAACCATGATCAAGGGAAAAAGAGTGCAACGCGTATTTTCTCCCCCTAATAATTACATCACTTGAGTTCTTTAAGTCGGCGCATCCCAATTCCATGGACCAGTCTTTGAAACGTTGAGTTCGGAAGAGACTTGGGAACAAACTTGTTGAACACTGATGTCGCCGCTTTTCTGCAAATCATGTGTGAAGAAGAATTTTGGAAGTATATGCTTTGTTCTGTCTCCTTTCATGTATCCTTCCTTGAGTTGAGCAATACATGCTGCATTATCCTCATACAAGACTGTTGGTAACTCTTTATCTGAAATAATACCGTAGGATCCTCGAACATGTTGTATTACATTTCTCAACCAAACACATTCCCTACCAGCTTCGTGGATGGCTAAGATCTCGGCATGATTCGACGAAGTAGCTGTCATGGTCTGTTTCGTGGAGCGCCATGAAATCGCTGTTCCACCATTAGTGAATACATATCTGGTTTGCGATCGACCGGTATGGGGATCTGATTGATATCCGACATCTGCAAAACCAATTAAACTTGCCTTTGATTGGTTAGTAAAGTATAGACCCATAACTTTGGTACCTTGGAGGTATCGAAAGATTTGCTTTACTCCATTCCAGTGCCTCTTTGTTGGACACGAGCTATCTCGCTAATAGATTCAAAGAAAACGATATGTCCGTTCTTGTATGACCTGCGAGAAACATTAGTGCCTCAATCGCACTTAGATATGGTACTTCAGGACCAAGAATATCTTCATTATCTGTTGGAGGTCGAAGAGGGTCTTTCTCAACATCAAGTGACCTCACAACCATAGGTGTACTCATTGGATGTGATTTATCCATATAAAACCTTTTCAACACATTTTCTATATAAGTTTCTTGATGTACAAGAATTCCATCTTTAAGATGTTCGATTTGTAGCTCTAGACAAAACTTTGTCTTTCCAAGATCCTTCATTTCAAAACCCTTTTTCAAATATTCCATTGCCCGAGGAAGCTCACCGGGAGTTCCTATTATATTTAAATCATCTACATACACGGCAATTACGACAAACTCGGGTCTAGATTTCTTTATAAAGATACACGGGCAAATCGAATCATTCTTGTAACCTTCTTTCAGCAAATATTCGCTAAGGCGATTGTACCACATACACCCTGACTGTTTCAAACCATATAATGATTTATTCAATTTATTCGAGCAATGTTCTCAAGAACTTACTTTGCATGATTCAGACAGTTTTCAATCCTTCAGGGAGTTTCATGTAAATATCAGTGTTGAATGACCCATATAAATAAGCTGTCACGACATCCATTAAACGTATATCAATTCCTTCTTGTCTTACCAGACTTATAAGGTATCGGAAAGTAGTTGCATCCACCACGGGAGAATAAGTCTCCTCATAATCAATTCCGGGTCTTTGTGAGAATCCTTGTGCGACTAGTCGTGCTTTATATCTCACAATTTCATTTTTCTCATTATGTTTTCTTATGACGACCCATTTATATCCGACGGGTTTTATACCCTCGGGTGTACGGACAACAGGTCCCAAACTTCCCGTTTCATTAGTGAGTTTAATTCTGCCTGTATAACGTCTTTTCATTTTGGCCAATCTTTTCTGTGCATGCATTCATTGACAGATTTTGGTTCTTGATGCTCCTCATTTTCAATCACATTTAGCGCTATTTTATATGCAAAAATATCATCGACGTCGGTTTCATTTCGATTCCATACTTGTCATGATATAATTTATTGAGATCTCTTCATTTTCAGGTACCTGAGGTTCTTCTGGAACCATCATGTCTAGTGTCTCATCAGGAGACTTTTCTGGTGTTTCTCTTACCTCGTTTTGAGCATCTTGGTTATTAGCTCCCTTTTTATTTTGAGGATTTTTATCTTTGGAACCGATTGGTCTACCACGCTTCTAGCATGCTCTAGACTCATCCCTTTAGGATATAAATTTTAACTGGAGCGTTAGCAGCTGGCACATGTGACTTTGTCACTCTCTTTGGATCAGTGAATGTGTCTGGTAATTGATTTGCAAGTCTTTGTAAGTGAATTATCTTTTGAACTTCTAGTTCACATTGTTTATTTTGAGGATCAAGATGAGATAATGATAATTCGCGCCAACTTATATTATTTTGATTTTCTAGCTGTTTAGTCCCTCCCCCTAATGCTGGGAATTCTGATTCATTAAAATGACAATCAGCAAATTGGGCCGTAAATAAATCCCCCGTTGATGGCTCTAAATATTTAATTATAGATGTGGATTTGTATCCGACATATATTCCCAATCTCCTTTGAGGTCCCATCTTTGTGCGTTGTGGTGGAGCAATTGGGACATAAACCGCACATCCAAAAATTCTTAGATGGGAAATATTAGGTTCCTGACCAAAAACCATTTGTAAAGGGGAGGAAATATTATAACATGTTGGCCTGATGTGAATTAGTGTTGCTGCGTGCAAGATAACGTGGCCCCAGGCGGAAACTGGTAGTTTAGCTTTCATAATCATTGGCCTGGCTATCATTTGTAGTCTCTTGATAAGCGATTCAGCAACCCATTTTGTTTATGAACATGAGCTACAGGGTGCTCAACTTTTATCCCAATAGACATGCAATAATCATTAAATATTTGGGAAGTGAATTCACCAGCATTGTCTAAACAAATTGTATCTGGAAAATGTGCTCTCAATCGTATTAATTTGGGCAAGTAATCGTGCAAACGCCAGATTGCGACTTGATAATAAGCACACATGTGACCATTTGGTTGATGCATCAATCAAAACCATAAAATATCTAAATGGTCCACAAGAGGGGTGTATTGGCCTGGCCCACATATATCCCTTTGTATCCTTTCCAAAAAATTGAGGGATTCAAACCCTTTTTTGGCTGGTGATGGGCGAGTGATTAGCTTTCCATGTGAACAAACTACACAATTAATATCATTAGTTTGAAGAATCTTTTGGTTCTTCAAAGTATGCCCACATGATTGTTCTATTATTATTCGCATCATTACTGACCCGGAATGGCCTAACCAGTCATGCCAAATAATAAAGTTTTCTTGGTTCATAAACTTCTGGTTTATGACTGCATTTGATTCAATTGCACTTATTTTAGTGTAGTATAAACTGGAGGAAAATGCAGGCAATTTTTCCAACACTTGTTTCTTTCCTGACATCATATATGTAATATGAATATATTCATGATGTCCTTTACTTGTAGTCTCAATATGGTATCCGTTCTTACGGATATCCTTAAAATTCAGTAAACTTCTTTGAGACTTGGGGGAATAAAGTGCACTTTCAATTTTCAAATTAGTTCCGCCCGGTAATAGTACATGGGCTTTTCCAAAGCCTTCAATTATATCTATACTTCTGGATATTGTGTTGATATTTGCCTTTTGTGCAGTTAAATGAGAAAAATAACTACTTTTCTTGAGGATTGTATGTGTTGATGCACTATCTACCAAACATATGTCCTCATCATCAATGTTCATTTGTTTTAAGTTGTTCATATTTTCATCAGGTACTCAAGTTCTCCTGAGTCCAAAATAGCGTAAATAATGGAGAATATATGATTTTCTAAAAATTATGATTATTATATTATCATTGATAGTATTTCATCAATTTCTGAAAAATAAATCATTCAATCTATTGGACTTCCAGGTAGTAGGGAATCACATGGATTTCTTAAGTCCCTGTAAACCTTAGGGCTATTTACACCCATTTGACAAAATCCAATTGATATCTTGCACTTTATTTAATTTGAAGATAACATTGCTGATTTATAGAGATTTTTAACATGATATAAAAAGAACAGGATTTTGACACATGAGGCCAATTCTAATGATTTAATACCTTAATAGTATTTAGAATGCTTTTGGTAGAAGGCCAAAAAAAATGTGGATAGGAAGTATACCTTCCAAATATTAATTAAGATCGAAAAATGAGTAGGAACTCATTATCAAGAAAAATATTTGTATAATATTTTAACATTTGCATGCTATTATTTTGAGCTTTTGGTTAAAGGCCAAAATGTATGAGATGTGGAAAAGTAACTTCTAAAAAGTTAATTATAAGATTGAATATAATGAGTAGCGACTCATAATCAAAGATATATATAATGATTTAAACTAAATTAGGACATTATCATCCCACCATAATGTTATCAATATGGATGGGGTTTAATTAATCGGATACATCAAGAAAATAGATATATATCAAACTATAAGTGATTTAATTGACATATCCCAATATAAAATTGACGAGGTAAATCAATTTATATAATATTAATAAAATAATAATTAATTACCATGCCAAAATTTAAAATAATTAAATATGTATCTGATCCAAAATAATATTCACATGCCTTATATGATTAAATGAGCTAATCGAATTTTAACAACTTCAATTAGATAAATTAATGAATACAATTATGTTAATATATAAATAGAATTGTTGTTGATATCTATGGATATATTATATTCATATTATATAAATGGATATATACAATTATATATGAACAGTGAGTAGATTATAATCAAAGCTATGTTTTGCGAAGCTAAAAACTCTAGTTTTACGATATTTGCCATGAAATATAAGATTAATCTTTTAAAAAAATCATGGCTTCGTAAAGAAAAATCGAATATGTAATGTTGAGTAAGGAGATCCCGATAAAATTTTATGTCGAGTAAGAAGGGGTCGACAAAAAAAATTATGTCGAGTAAGAAGAGCTCAACAAAAATTGCAAGGTTCTATAATCTTTTATATCGGTCTTGAAGACCCGACAAGAAAAGATGTCGAGTTCTATTAACTCGATAAAAAGTCAAAGGTTTAGTTCAGGGGTTTTTGTCGGCTAACAAGGACCCGATAAAAATCCAAAAAAAAAATTCGGCTCATGGGTTTGTGTCGACAAAAAAGTTTCTAGTTAGGTCAAGTTAAGAAAGAAAGATTATTAATGTTTATGATGTGTACTTGAGATCCCTTTAAACCAGAAAAGCTGCAAGAGTCACTAGTTCTTGAGTTTTCTCAGGTAAAAGGGAAGCAAAAGCACCTCAGAATAAACAAAAATAATATCCTTTTGGAAACAGTAATAGGTAAAATTTAATCCAGTCTTATCGAGGTATACTAATGAGTTGATTCGAGAAAAAATCCAGATTTCTGGGTTTGATCGGTAAGAAGATATATCGAGTATAAAGTAGAAAGTTTTAAGAAATCCGGGTTTGATCGATAAGAAGATATATCGAGTATAATGCATAAAGTTTTAATCGATAAATCATGAAATCGAGATTCATACATTTGTTCTTGAATTCTTACTTCATTGTTTGCTTCTTCTTAGTGTCACCTCGGTTTCTCCCTTTTTCTTCAAGAGAATCGTGCTGATAACATGTTATAGAATAACGGATTTGAGAGAAAGAATATGAGGGTCGAAAACTTCAATTCTTATTCCATATGAATACATATTTATAGTCATAGGTGGATTAGTCTCCAAGAATCATAATATCTATGGAATACATATATTTACCAATAATAAAGGGATTGACATCCATTCCATATTTATCTATTTCCATAACAATAATTAATAATTTCAAAAAAAAATATAATAATTAATAAAAACTAACATCTATTATAATGTAACAATTTAAATTAAGTTAAATATTAAAAACTAACAAATAAGATATTGAAAAGATAAATAAATCAAATTAATGTTGTGTTACAAAAACCGTGTATTACTACATGTAGTGCCTCAAGCTTACCTTGGCGCGAGATACAATCTTTGAGCCACGACACGTCTTGACAATTGTTTATTACAAATGCTATACTTGTAAATTTCAAAAGTTTCTTTATAATTTTGAAAATGTTTTTCTATAAATATCTGAGAAATTAATACAAATAAATTGATGTTTCAATTATATTCTTGCAAAATAATGCTTTAGTATATATCTAATATATTATTTTTGTATTTTAATATGTCAATCTGTTCACATATAATCTCTTATCTATTCATGTACAGGGTTTCTTTTATATGAAGGGAGTATCTGGTTTCAAGAACTTAGTAGTATGCCTTTTTCTCCCCCAATCCTAAGCATCTCCAAGATTTCTTCAAACACACTTCTCCAAAATAAAGAATTTACATTCAAATTTAAAAAGAAACTCAACTCCAACAATTTCTTTATTTTTTAATTTACTATATTAATTATATTATCAAAATATTTTATAATAAAAATACTATTTTATTCCCTCATACTTATTGATACGAGTATACATAATAAAAATTGCTTCTCTAATGTTAATATTTTTGAAGAATTTGAAGAATTTCACAAAATTTTTCATTCTTTCTCATTTTAAAGAATTTATTGAAGCAAAAATTTGCCCAAAATATGTATTTAATTTTGGTTTCAAAGAATTTATTAGAAATACACTTATTCCCTAAACTAATTAATATCTCACATTAATTTGAACCTCCATTAATTTCAATCAAAGGCACGTCGATGCTTCCAAGTTCCAACACCTGAAGACCTACCAACACTTTGAAGCGAAGCTGACATCTGAAAACTATATGTTAATTGGATGTATAGCATCTGTTTATCTTCTTATATGGTGTAGCTTGGGCTAAAGGTCTTTGTCGATTAGGATAAGGTATTCATGCAGATGCATGCATGAATGTGAAAATAGTCAAATGCTAAATAGTTCCTGTTTGGGTACGTTACACTGGATAAGCCATGTAAAACATAATATTGATTATTGTTCATGTTTGGTAGGACTTTTATATAAAACGGAGTGGAACAAATGCGTTCTACCTCTGCTTCATGAAATAAAGTGAAACAAACTTATATTTTGCCGATATGTAACATCAAAATAAAAATCTAATTCTCTTTTAAAACATCAAATATACCTTCCTCTTTACATCTACTTAAATTTTATTTATTGTATTTTATGTTTTCTCAACTTCCACTTTACTATCTTCAAAATATGATTTTTATACATTTTCTATAATTTGGCTAATTTATGTAATTTATTAAATATTAACAATAATAAAATAATATAGAAAATGTATAAAATAAAAATTGGAAACTATATAAACTTTTTATTTTTGTGTTATTTTAATCGTGTTGACGAAAACTTTTTAATAATATATTTTGTTATAAAAAAAATTATTTTATTATAATTTAATAGATTACATAAATTAATAAAAAAATATATAAAAGGTATAAAGAACTCGTTAGGAATACATTAGTCATTTTATCTGTTTTTTTTTTATGTCTTACCAAACCAAACATTGAACACTTGTTATGTCCCGTGCAGTTCTATTTTATCTTATCCTACCTGTCTGGTTCCATTATCCAGAATATTATTTGAAACCAATGCTTAACAGTGCCTGGTATGTACACCGCATACCATATAATTTGACATTCTTTAGTAGTGAACACTACTAGAAAAGTTAGTTTCATCGACGACTTGCGACGGATTCAATCCCTCGCTAATTAGCGAAGAATTAGCAAGGAATTGACCACAAACCACATCCGTCGTTAATTTAGCATAGCAAATAACGTTATCTTCACATTTTACTGCATTTATACGATATACATGATACACTTTTACCCCTTCCGACCCTTCCAGTAATTAGATTGTTGCCTAAGTAACTCACCAACATTAGATTGTATGAATTTAGTATTTTAAATTGTATGAATTGTTTATTTTAATTTTTGTTGGAGAATTTTGGTTTGATATTTTATGGGCAGGTTTTGTATATAAACGATACAGGAAATATAGATTTTTAACTGTGTTTTAAAATTACTAAAAATCAGGGATAAAAATCCTTAGCTTAAAGTTGGTCGGTCCCTCATTAATTCGTCGCCTATTAAAAGTTCCTCATTGATCCATCGATAAAACCTTCCATCATTGATTCTTCGCTATAAGATCTTATCGCTGATCTGTCGCTAAAAGCTTCCGTCGCTGAATCGTTGCGAAATGTTTTCGTCGCTAACCCGTCCCTAATAGGTTTCTTCGCTAATCCGTCACTGATAAGTGATTGTCGCTAATTTGTTTCTAAAAAGAAATCATCGCTGTTCTGTCGCTAATGCTCGTCCCTGATAGCATTAACCATGACCGTTTGTCAGATGGGCTATGAACGACAAATCAACTACGATCAGAGAATTAGTGGCAGATCCTAGATTTAGTGACGGATCAACGTTGTAGTTGAATTTGGGTTGTCAAAAAATTAACTTATATCAAAAACTTAAGAGGTTATTGCAAAATATTTAAATTATATATAAATAGATAGATTTAAACATACGCATTTACGCAACAACATGTAACTTGGGGTGGGGGGGGGGGGGAGGGGAGTATTTATCATGCATGGGGAATTAGGAGGCATAGGGAATTTGAGGGTCGGCTTGGCGGGTGCTTGTGGTGGGAGTTTGAGCATGGGTAAAGACTTAAAAAAAACAGGGATATCGTTTGTAAATTCTTTAGGGAAAGGGATTTGTGATGGGGGGATACTCCTCTTTTGGAGGGTTATATGGTTGGATAATTTTAGGATTTTGAGATATTCCCAAAGCTTTACAGGTTGGATTCTTATAAGGAGGGTTAAGGGTTTGGTTTGCAACCGAGTGGTAAAAATAGATAATCGTTGGTGGGGGTCGTGGGAGTGAGCGATGGAGATTAGGGGAAGACCAATTGGTGATTTGGAGGAGCTAAAATTATCCCTTAGTAATCCTAAATGATAGAGAATTAGAGATTGATGGATTTGGTGGTTAGAGAAAATTGGGCACTTTCACTACTAGAAAATTGAGTATTTTCAACGAAAATTTTCAACGGAAAAATGTCGTTGAAAATTTTCTATGAATTTTAAAGGAATTATTGACAAAACATAAATTTTCTACGAATTTTCAACGAATTTCCGTTGAAAATCTCTCACAAAATGCATTTTCAACCAAAAACTTTTTGACGAGACATTCCGTTGAAATATTTTTGGTTGAAAATGCATATATGTTTGTGAGAGATTTTCAACGAAAATTCGTTTAAAAATTTATGTTCTGTCAATAATCCTCTAAAATTCGTAAAAAAATTTCAACGACATTTTCCGTTGAAAAATAATTTCCGTTGAAAATACTCAATTTGCTAGTAGTGTTTTCGGTCTCAAACATAAGATGCTTGATCGATAACAAATTTTTGCAGGTTAATTTTGTCCCAACTCGTTGGAATTTTGAATAATTTTTTGGCGGTTTAGGTGGGAAAGGATTCTGGTACGAAAGAGTCTTCATGACAAAGGTGTTACATCCTTTACCCTTATGCGGCAACATCGAGGAAATTATCGAGCACCCTTCTTCTCTATATAGCCCTTCTAGATTTTCTTTGTGGAAGGACGTATCCAAGTGGCGAGGTTGGAACTTGACATCCTTATTTTTTTGACGATTTGTTGAACGGATCAAATCAAACTTCTTTGGCATTTCGAGTTCTAAAAGTCACCTTTCGAAGGCGATATTGTGGATCACTCTATTTAATTTGGAAGAATCAAAATAATCGAGTCTTTTCAGACAAACCGAATGACTAGCTTGATTAGTTCTTCACTACAACTATTCTTTCATTCCAATGGATCTCCAAGTGTGCCAAAGGATTCCACTTGTCTTGGTTGGATTGATGTAGTGGTCAAGATTTCGCCGTGTAGTTCATTTTTTAGGCATGGGTTTTGTCTGGTCTCTTTTGGTTTGAGGCTTTGCTTTGCCTTTCCTCTTGCTGGTTCCTAGTCCCGACTTTGTTTTCTATGTCTTAGGTTGCTTTCTGTATCTTGCAAAAAGGTTAGACCCTTATTTTGTTGTACTTTTTGTTGCTCTAATAAAGCTCTTGTTGCCTTTAGAAAAACGTTACTAATTTTTTTAGAATGTTGTTATGACCCATTATTTTTCCATTTGAACTCTCATTTACCATCTATCATTATTTCAGTACATTATATCTGACTCATTACATCTAACATCTTATTAAATAATAGAGTAAATTACAATTTTGGTCCTTGTGGTTGTAACTTACTATTAATTATAGTCTCTCTTTTAAACTAATTACAGTTTTAGTCATTGTGGTTGCCTTTTTGTTTCAATTTTGGTTCCTCTGCCTAGTTTCATTAAACGATTATGTTAATTCAGGGGCAATTTATTCTTTTTATGGTTTTATTGTATTTGCTTTATTTGTTTTTTAATTTTTTTTAGCTTCGTCTTTTTCCTTTTTCATTTTGTTAAAATATAATACTCTCTCTCTCCTCCCTAATCTCTCCACACACCAACTGGTGTCCCTTCCTAATTTCAATTCCCTTTCATTTACCCCTTTTTTTTTATTCTTCTTCATCTCTTCCATTATTCCATTAGCTCGGTTTTTTTTCTCTTTTTCTAAAAGCTAATAAAGAACAAGATTTATTTTGATTTATTTTTAGGAGCTAACCAATATAGGTGTTGAAGCATCTTAGGTTTGAGCCCGAATTTTAGGTTTGGTTTTGATAGTTTGGGGATTGTGTCAATACGAATAGAGTGGCTGCCTTTTTATTTTGTGTAACAGGCAAAGGAGAAAGTCAATCTTCTGAGCCTCTTTCTCGTTGATCAATTCGACTTCGCTCCGTTGAAAGGTCATAAAATGTCCTAAACTTCATTTATTATAGATTAAGGGGTCGTTTACCAAACGGTTACCCGGGTAAGTACTTACCAAGCCATATTACTTTATCGGAGGAATATAGCAAGTATCAATAGTCTTGCCAGGGTAAGTGATGGCGAGGACTCTTACCACGGTAAGCGCTTATCGGGTAAATTGTTGCATACGATGCCGTTTTCGTGGACTAAAACCTTACCCGGTAAGTAAGTGATAGTGTTAAATTTTGCCGATAAACACTTACCCGGCTAAGATTTGGTAAACGGCCCCTAAGACTTGTGCTTTCCATTTTTGTTTGATTAGGTCCTTGAGCCTAATGGTCATTCACCACCTCTGTTAACTATAAAGGCAAATTGCATTTCTCCATTTTAGTTACTTTTTTAATTACTTGCAGTCTTATTCATCAAGACCATCCAAGAAAACCTAAAACCAACTTTCTTCTTCCTCTCTTTCCTTTTCACTTGACTCTGCATCTCTCTCCCTTTATGCATTTGTGTTAACTATGATAAGTAGCAAATCACAAGAATAAGATTAGAAACATCAAATAAAAACACAATATTAGCTCCAAATTTTCTTTGTCATATGTCTATTTCAAAGTCAAAAGATTATAAAATGAGAGAACTAGTCTCAAAGTCAAAGTCAAAGACAAAAGACTATTTATACCACTAACAAAATATTACACAATAAGCCCTTCTACTTTCAACAATTCAAATTCTAACATTCTCCCCCTTTGGTGAAAGTAGCACGTCCCTTGAAAAAATCTGACCACTTCAGACATGAATTCTGACACTATGTGTACTGAATTCATCTTCTAGATGGCTCTTGTATATCTTGGACGTAGGCGGAGAAGGACTTCCAACCTTCTAACATCATTTATGTAATCAAGCCTCTTTTCAATTTCTTTCAAAGCATCATTGATTAACCCTTTGTCTCTCTGATCCATTTTCTTCTTAGCTTTATCGTCTATCTTTATCTTTTCTTCTAAATACAGTTTGATGGTCTTTAGAGTTCCATCACAGTAGCAAGCTATTTCACTAAAACCATGACAGAGAGAATTTGGAGCTAATATTGTGTTCTTATTTGATGTTTCTAATCTTGTTCTTGTGATTTGCTACTCTAGTTAACAATTGATATCAGAGCAGACAGATTTCAAGAAGAAATCATCAATTTTTGTAAGAAATCTTGTATTTTTGATGTTTTTGCGTTTTCTTAATTTTTGGTAAGAAATCTTGTGTTTTTGATGTTTATATGTGTTCTCTAGAGATTTGGGATGAGAGAAAAATAGATAGATAAAATGGAAATTTATAGAAAAGTCTTTGGGGGTGATTCACCCAACATGGGCTTTCATTTCCTTGGCTCAGTTTTTGCCATATTTGTCCTTCATTTGCCTTATAAACTTCATTTTGGCACCTTAGCCTCCTTTATCAAGTATTATGAGAAACTTGTGGAACCTTTATCAAGTATTATGAGAAACTTGTTTTCCACGGTAGCAACATTTCCTTTAAATATGTTGTTATACTTTAAATTTATAGACCTAACTTAAATCAGTAAAGGGTAAATTGGGTATCGTGTTTTTCAGGGAGTCAGCAGTCAAACTAATACACTATTTTGTATCGAATGCAAGAATGTCACAAAAGATATGCCCAGGGGCGGACCTAGCATGGAGCATACAGTGGCACGGGCCACCGTATTATATCGTCATCGTAGGGTAAAATTTTCGGATATGTTAACAGTGCAACCGTATAATTTCACGGGTGCTCTTAAATAATTTAAAACTGAACTTATAACACAAATAGAGTAGTTGGCCTAGTGGTTGTTTTCAAGTAATTAAAGCTCCTTACAGAGAGATGGTCTAGGGTTCTATCCTACTTTGATGCAAAAAAGTTAATTTTTTTAAACAACTCTATATAACATTTAATAACAGAGTAAATACTCTATTAATTTCGTACTTAAATAACATTTAATAAACGATCTATTAATTTCATATTTAATCATTGATTTTCACAAAAGTATTTTTAATTTTCTTTTTGTTATTAAAGAATCAATATCAAATACTAAAAACCGAAAAAAAAACTCTTGAAGTTAACAAAAAAAACCGAAAAAATCCCTTGAAATCAACCAAAAAAATCGAAAAATTCTCTCGAAATCGATAAAAAAAACTTAAAATCCCTCGAAATCAAGCAAAAAACTTTAAATATCTCCCGAAATGGTTGAATTAGGTTAAAAACACATCGAAAGATATTAACCGTTAGTAAAAACGTAAAGACACGTCGATAAAAAAAATATTTTTTATAATTACTTTTTGTCTATGTTGTATGGTGTCATCGTATCACAAATTTCTGGGTCCGTCCCTGGATATACCACTCAATTGAATCAATATCAAGACTCAAAATTGAAATCTAATTATCACAATTAACACTAACTCAATCAAACTTGGGAAATAATTAAATTAAAACTAAGAAGCAAATAAATAGAAAATCTTTTTGGCTTTTTTATAGAGAAAAATTAAAAAAGAATGAAATTGAGAAAACGAGTTCTAACGATGAGAAAAGGTCAAGATCAACCCTCTGTGTCTAATTAACCCAAGTGTTTCACCAATTTGATTAATTTTAATGAGATATTCAATTTTAAAGGCATTGCGCAAATAAACATGCTAAGAAACCGATCCAACCCTTGGCAAAATCCATGTCTATCCAAACCAACTAACGATCTTCCCATCTACACTACACTATTGTGTTGATCAGTACGGTCAGGGATACCAGTGGACTATCCAAGTTACGCCAACTGGTTACTAACACCACTACAAATTGAGTATTTTCAACGAAAAATGTCGTTGAAATTTTTCTACGAATTTTAGAGGGATTATTGACAGAACATAAATTTTCTACGAATTTTCTACGAATTTTCAACGAATTTCCGTTGAAAATCTCTTACAAACATGCATTTTCAACCAAAATGTTTTCAAAGGAATGTCTTGTCAAAAAAAATTTGGTTGAAAATGCATGTTTGTGAGAGATTTTCAACGGAAATTCGTTGAAAATTCGTAGAAAATTTATGTTCTGTCAATAATCCCTCTAAAATTCGTAGAAATTTTTCAACGACATTTTCCATTGAAAATACTCAATTTTCTAGTAGTGTAAAACACATTAATTTAAACCCATGTAAATGTATCACATATTAAACCTTAATCCGACAAAATCTGTCACATTCCGTCCCAAATGACATATCTATACTTTTTTATGCAAATTGAAACTAAAATATAACTAACAAAAACAAATCAAAAGTGGACCACATATGGGTTTTCACGTCAAATCGACCTTGAAGCAAATTTAGCTCATTATCGAGTTAAAAAATTCAACAATTTTTAGATATCTAAGCATTATCACAGGCATCGATCGTATAAAAACACAAAGCAAAATCACTAATAAAAGAACAAATAAACACCCAACAATCACAATATTCAAGTACCAATACCGAATATAATCCCAACAATATTAGAAGAAACTATGAATCACTTAATGTAATATGTAGTTGAACTATGACCGAGAAAACGAAAACTAAAGACAATAATCGAATAAAACTGCACGATCAAAAACCTCCAACAGCCCCTTCTCTGATTATGCGTATCAGCTTATCAACAAAACCCAAAGATCCCTATGCTTTTGTCTGCGATCCCCAAAACCTTATAACAGATGTCTCCCCAATTTTAATCAAACACCTCCTTTATATTTTCTCTTCCATCCACGGCCCAACACCAAAATCCCAAGCTCATTTTCCTTTTAATATCTTGTTTTCTAATTTCATGTCACTACAACAAAATTGAATTTATAGGACGTTGTCAATAAATAAGTGGTTTAATATACACTTTATAGAATATATATTATATGACCAAACAATAAAGTATCATATTTAAAGACGTAATAAGTTTATAGGACGCTTTTGGTCATCATAACAAAAAAATTAGGACACTTTTTATTAAAAAAAAAACATCGGATTAGCTGGTTTATAAGACACTTTAGAGAAAGTGTCCTATAAATCTATCTTTTATAGGACACTTGTGTTTATAGGACACTTTTTTTAAACAGTATCCTATAAAATAGTTAATATGACATTTCTTTATAAAAGTGTCCTAATAAACATGTTACGACGCCCAAAAACGTCCTATAAACTTATTACAACGCCTTTAGATAGGACATTTAATTTTTTTTCGCTATAATTTGTGTTTTATAAAGTGGTCTATTAAGACTCTTATTTATTAATGGTGTCCTCTAAATACAATTTTGTTATAATGTCATCACACATATTTTATTATCTTTTGTTTTTATTCCTCCACCGTATCTTTTCATAAATATAGGATATATTTTCCTTTTTATCTATTTTAACTTGTACCACGGTTGTACCAGACACAAGTTGTTGCTGTTTATGCTTGTACCTTCTGTATGTTAGACTTGTACCATGGCTTTTCTGTTCAGCATCACTCTTACGCCTTTGACATCAATTTCCGCCTGGTTTCACCCGGAATTTGCAAAAATGCAAAACATGAACATTGTAGTTCCGTGTGTCGTCTTTCTAAAGAATCTTGAATCACTTGAATAGGAGATCGGACGGGTGAGGTAATCTTGAAATGCCACAATCTCACGAATATGTCAACATCTATCTTTTATCCTTTTTTCGCCCCAAACTTTTTTGAACCTATTAAATTACAAAAAAATATTAATTAATGTAGTTCGGTTTACCATTTTAATGCATTAAGGAGGCGTAGGGTAATGGACGAGAAAATAAAATAGCATTTAACGACCAATCATATGCCAATCATATATGAAGCAGGTGTTACACTACTAGAAAATTGAGTATTTTCAACGGAAAATGTCGTTGAAAATTTTCTATGAATTTTAAAGAGATTATTGACAAAAAATAATTTTTCTACGAATATTCAACGAATTTCCGTTGAAAATCTCTCACAAAATGCATTTTCAACCAAAAACTTTTTGACGAGACATTCCGTTGAAAAAATTTTGGTTGAAAATGCATATATGTTTGTGAGAGATTTTCAACGGAAATTCGTTGAAAATTCGTAGAAAATTAATGTTCTGTCAATAATCGTCTAAAATTCGTAGAAAATTTTCAACGACATTTTCTGTTGAAAATTAATTTCCGTTGAAGATACTCAATTTTCTAGTAGTGTTAATAATCAATTTTGTTGAGTGTGAGGTCAGATGTTGCTGTATTAATAACAAAACACCTAGAACATTTTTTAAATGATGACATCATTTGACTATAAGAAACAAATATAGGGAATTTTTTTTCAAAAGATGGCACCATTTGACTTTTTCTCACATCGTTGGGGTGAGATTGAAAATGATTAGGTTGCATTTAGTTAGTGAAAAGTTTTCTGTTTTCTAGAAAAATTTTCCAGAGAAAATGAAAATTTGGAAAACACGTTTAGTTCGTTCAGTTTTCAAAAATTTACCAAGAAAACAAAAATTTTCATTTTCTAAATTTACATTAGATTTAAAAAACAACTTTTATCAGTTTTCAAAATTTTCATTTTCTAAAAACTTTTCCACATTCACATACACACTGTCTCACACACACACACACACACACACACACACACACACACACACACTTTCACACATACACACACATTCACACTTTCATTTCCTCACACACACCCACTTTCACACACACTAACACTTTCATTTTCACAGACACAATTTCACGGACACAAACACACATTCACACACACATACACTCTTTCACACACACACACACACACATACACTTTTACACACACAAACACACGCACTTTCACACACACATTCACACTTTCATTTTCATACACACTTTCACACACACACACACACACACACACACTTTCACACATACACACATACACACTTACACACACACACACACTAACACTTTCATTTTCACACACACACACACTAGCACTTTCATTTTCACACACACAAACACAGATTCACACACACAAAGACACGCACACACATTCACACACACACATACACATTCACACACACATACACACACTGACATTTTCATTTTCACACACACACACACACATATATTTTCACAGACACGCACACATATTCACACACATACACACGCACATACACATACACATTCACACACACACGCTGACATTTTCATTTTCACACACACACACACACAATTTCATATTCACACACACGCATTTGCACAAACACAAACACACACACTTTCACACACACACACACATACATTCACTTTCACACACACACACTTTCATTTTCACACACACGCATTCTCACAAACACACACACACACTTTCATTTTCACACACACGCATTCTCACAAACACACATACACACTTTCTAATTTGAAAAAAAAATGAAAAGTGGTAGAAAATGCACAACTGTAACATCCCAGGCCAACCATACCGGATATTGTCCGCTTTGTTCGCACACCTAGACTCACGGTTTTAAAACGCGTCTGATAGAGGTGGTATCCAAGTCCCTTATAAGGCAACTTTTGTTCTCCTTCCCAATTAATGTGGAACGTTACAACAAACAAATGCATTTTCTAATTTTCTAAAATGGAAAATGAAAGCTCCAGGGTGCATTTAGTTAACTGTAAAACGTTTTCAGAAAATGAAATTGAGTTTTCATTCCCAGTTTTCTATGAAAATTTTAGAAAACGCGTTTAGCTGAAATGGTGAAGTTTTTATTTTTCATTTTTAGAAAATTAGAAAATATATTTGGTTGTGTATTTTCTACCGCTCTTCATTTTCCGGTTTTCCATTTTTTTCGAATTAGAATGTGTGTGTGTATGTGTGAAAATATGGGCGTGTGTGTGTGTGAATGTGTGAAAGTGTGAGTGTGTGTGAATGTGTGAAAGTGTGTGTGTGTGTGTTTGTGTGTGAACGTGTGTGTGTGTATGTGTGTGCGTGTCTGTGAAAGTGTGTGTGTGTGTGTGTGTGTGTGAAAGTGTGTGTGTGTGAATGTGTTTTTATGTCTGTAAAAATGTATGTGTGTGTGTGTAAAATATGTCTAATATTGTAATATTTGTAAAAATGGAAAATGGAAAATGAAAACTGGTAGAAAATGCACAACTAAACGCGTTTTGAAAAATTTCATAGAAAACTGATAATGAAAACTCAACTCCATTTTCTGAAAACGTTTTCTTTGAAAATGAAAATAGTTTTCGCTAACTAAACGCACCCTTAACGTTGTGTTCTCGAATTTGGAGAGAAAAAAAAAGAAAAAGAAATGGACGGAAAAGAAAGAAGAGGAAAAAAAATTATTTGCGTTCTCGAAAGTGAAGTAAAAGGAAGGAAATGAAAGGAAAGAAAATAACTTTCATGTTCTTGAAGAGCAGAGAAAGGAAAAAATGTCATTTTTACTGATATGTCCTTTAAATTAATATAATTTAGGATGAAAAATTGGATAATTTTGTAATTTTATTAATTTTTTAAATGATTTTAATTTATCTTTTTAATTTACTTTCCTTTCCCTTCCTTCCCTTTCTTCCTACATTTGGGAGGAAAGTTTTGGAAGGAAACTAAGTCTTATTTTCCAGCCTTTTCCTTTCCTTTCTCTCTTTAAAAACGTTTCGATAACACAAGTTTTTATTTACTTTCCTCAGCTTTCCTTCTCTTTCCTTTCCTTTCATTCGAAAAATGAGTTTCTAGAACACAGCGTAACGGTGATCCGTTCTTACGTTTCTTATCTTAACTTTTTTTCTCACATGATCCTTCGTGTATCATAATGATGTATTATATTTGTATAACGTTATGTGTGTATATATATATTATAAATAATAATATGATAATAATATACATTATAATATAACAAGAATGATAATATATTCTAATAAAATAACAACAAAAATATGATAACCCATTTGTCGCCTATTTGCAAAAGTTATGAAACTATCCTTCTATCTTTTGCATACCCATGCAAAGAATTATCCGGCGCTTCATTGTCAAAATCACAAATGTTGACCATATGAAGAGTTACTGTCAGTTCTTTACTTTTCAAATACTCGCGACACGTGAGAACAAATGAGAGCGCGATACGTATCGTATTCAGTCTAAATAATGAAGGAAAATATTCAGATTGGATGTAGTATTACTCAGACTGAATAATACTACATTCAGTCAAAGAATATTTTGTTTCATTATTCGGTCTAAATATGACACGTCGCGCTCTTATTTGTCCTCACTTTCACAACCAAATTTGAGTTTGCATTTGAACTTTTCTCTATGTATGTATGTATGTATGTATATATATAGGGAGGTTCAAATGAGCACTTTGTAATTTAAAAGAACACCTTGTGGACCACATATGATGTGGGTCCCATATATTAAAAAATCATATCTGTTTCAATGGCGGGCCCCATTGATTCAAATATGATTTTTTAATATGTGGGACCCACATCATATGTGGTCCACAAAGTGTTCATTTGTTCCTTTAAAGAGGGGGTGTTCTTGTATGATCCCTCCTCTTTCTCTCTCTCTCTCTCTCTCTCTCTCTATATATATATATATATATATATATATATATATAGAAGAGTTCAAATGCGAACTGAAATTTGGTTGTGAACGTGAGGACAAATAAGAGTGCGATGCATGTCATATTTAAACCGAATAATGAAAGAAAATATCCAGTCTTAATATAGTATTATTCAGGCTGAATAATAATACATTCAGGGTTTGTTTGGTAGTTGCTGGATGGTCAGGAGGTCAGAATGCTTAAGAGGCTCTATATGATATAGTGTAGAATGAAAAATGGTTGTTTGGTAACTTCTCTGAATGGACAGGATGAATGAGAATAAATTACCATTTTAACCTTGTGTATGACTTAATCGGAATGAAATATAACTGTTTGACAGAGATCTGAATAATAAAATTATTTTGCAAATATAATTTTAAAACAACATTTCATATTAATTCAAACAAGCATAACATTACTTTTTCAAGTTCTAGAATAAATAAAAACATAACAAACAAATTACAACATAATGTCAACATAGTTTTTGAACAATTCTTAATTTGACGCATTTGACATTAACTGATTAGCAATCTGGTCACGTAAATTTGTCATGTACGCATTGTTTTGAGTACCAAAATGTCTTACATCCATGTCATCATCATTGACTCCCTCAATTTCTACTTGTCTCTCGACAATAAACATGAAGTCATACCTAAATACAAATTGTAATTGCAACTTTAATTAAAATGATTGCAATATATGAATCCATATGTGTTCAATACTAAAATTTAATTATACATCACCATATGCTAGAATAAAAGCAAATCTTCCAAACAAGTACTATAATTGCATAACATTAATAATGGAAAATTTTGTAACATAAAGAGGGTATTTTTCGATAAGGATTGATGTTGAGAAATTTAAACCAAGAAATTAATATCTATCATATCTTTAACTTTTAACATACATGACAGTTATGGAACTTAAAAACCCCATAGCATATAATTAGTGGTATCTATAAAAAGGATAAAATCAGATGGAGAATAAAATCAAATTGGATGAATGTAAAAGGTAAATCATTAATATCGAACTATATATATATATATATATATGAAAAATCGTTAAAAAGGAAGCATAAATCGAGGAACATCAGATGGAGAAATCAATGGAGAAAATCGAAAAAACAAACGGCTCCTCACATCCCTTCAAATGGAGAAATCAAACAACCCCTCAGACAGAGATATCAAACATCAGATGGAGAAAGCGTACCTGAAACAACCAGGGGGCGATGTGGGAGGACGACATGGGAGGGCAGCATGGGAGGATGGCAGCGAGGGAAGATTCGTCGGACAGTCGTGGGTTTCACGGAGAATTGGGTTTTTTCACGATTTTGGAAAAAAAAAGAGAAAAGTGAAAGAGGTTTGGTGATGGATGCGCTAAAGAGGGTATTTTTGGAACAAAAGGAACTCTGAACCATTTTGCAATGCCCTAATTAAAAAATCGCTCAGAGGTGTTTGTCAAGGATTCAGAGGTCAATTTTTTTTTGCCAAACAAGACAATATCTCAACACTATTCAGATGTAGCTCTTAATGGCATCATTCAGATGCAATTAAACAGCCCCTCAGTCTGAATGTAGTATTATTCGGTCTGAATAATACTACAAGACAATACCTGAGTACTATTCCGATGTAGCTCTTAATGGCATCATTCAGATGCAAACAAACAGCCCCTCAGTCTGAATAATACTACATTCAGTCCGGATCTTTTTCTTCGTTATTCGGTCTGAATATGACACGTGTCGCACTCTCATTTGTCTTCATGTTCACAACCAAATTTGAATTCTCTTCTGAACCCGCCCTTACATATATACATACATATATGAGACCATTCCCTGAGTACCAGTACATCAAGTGTTATTTTACATGGGTTTTTTTCCATCTAAGGTTAGGATTTAATGTACTGTTTAACATATACCCTTTTTACAATGTGTTTATTTTTACGTGTATTTGTTTCACAATGTATCATTACTAAAAACTAATATATATATATATATACATATATCACTACTAAATGAAAGATTTTTGCCTACGAACGTTTGTATGGGAAATTTGTCGCTAAAGAGTGATTCTTCACAGAACCGCCAGAAAAGTTGGTGGCTAAATTGTTGGGGGGTAATTCAAATTAGTGACAACTTACCTTCAGATTTTTTGGGTGATCTATTAGTATTTTCTGGAAAAAATCGGATTTTACCGAACCATTGGATTTCTCAAGTGATTCATGGGTAATCACCCATAAAAATTTGTCTGGATGAAAGTTATTTGTTTTGTGGTGTATAGGGTTGGGTTTTGGTGAGCAGGAGAGTTAAGGTGATAATTGTAAAAAGAGATCTCCACCCATGAATGCATATTATGATGAGATGCACCGAGATGAGATGCAACATATCAATCCCCGTATCAAGAATGATCCATGGGTAGGCTTGTGATTAAAGGTGATCAACGGTCTAGGTCCTTTCTTACGATTCTCACCTTCTCCGTTATAAAAATATATTTTACATGATATTTTTCCTCAAATGTTTGGATTTAATTAAGATATTGCTTCACATATATTTGTTTCATAAAATGATAGTTTCACATGTACTTGTTTCACCACATGAATATTTTTACATGTATTTTTTATTTCGCTTGGTGAACCAATTTTTTTTCCACATTTGATCTTTTCACAAGGTGAACATATATGAAGCAATATTTTAAATCACAAGTTTTGATGAAAAAAAATCATGTAAAAACTATTTTTACATCGGTTCTCATGGGTTTGTAACATATTTGTGGTTTTCATTTGATTATCGTCCTATATACATGTGTGTGTGTGTGTATATCAATTGATACATAGAAAGAGATGTCGTAGAGTTGCATGAGAGTTTAAAGGTGAAGTTGAAGCTCTATTTTACCAATTAATTGATATGAATACATATTCATTTACGATAGATAATAAGTATAAAAGCCATTCCATTTCGGAAAAAGACCACTCCTTTTCCAAAAAAGAACAAGACCCCAAGTACTACAGATAGATTTATTAGATTTGTTGCTAAAATATCGATATTAAACCCAAAACTCCCAACGGATGTCTATTGGCCTAGATAAACGAAAGAATTAGTTACATTTTTCATATGATCTCCTCGTATAGCTAGGTAGACTAAAAAAAAGAGCATAGTTCTTTTTGTATTACCTTGCCTTCTTTTATTTTTCAGCAGCTAGGATTTAGACAAGGTGGCATGGAATACATATGGTAAGCTACAACAATGGTTAAAGAACCTAACGTAGCTACGCTAAGACATAATTTAGCATGGATAAAAACAGTCAATCGATCCATCCTCGTTTCCTTAATGTTAGATATAGAATTGTTGGAAGTATAAGGGATAAAATGTAATTCTTATTTCCTAGTATAAATAGTTGTTTTGAGTTTCATTTTGTGTAAGTCTTTCATTTGTAACACTTTGACATTGTAATACACTTTGACATTTGAGAGAATTTTACTTTTGATTATAATTGTTGTTCTATCATTTTAGATTGGTTTGCAACATTGGAAGTTAACACTTAAGTACAAATGAAGTGCGAAGCAAGTGAATGCTACCTTTGGTAAGGTGTGGAGACGATTGCTTCTTTGATGAAAGAAGGTTTCTAGTCTAATCTTAAATAAACCCATAGAGAAAGACTTTCAGAAGAGACATGATGGAGTAAGACAAGAGATTGGACAAATATAGGATCTATGAGGAAATTACTTAAAAGTAAATTTTGTGCTACAGCCCTTCCTATATCATAGAAAAGGATCTTGTGGTTAACTAATTGGAAAGCTCCCAGAATAGTCGGGGTCATACCCAACCGAAAAAGGATGTTATTCATGCATATTTGAATTAAGTAACTATAGTAGAACCTGACTTGTTGACCCTTTTGCCTTTCCATTGATACAAACGTATTTAAGTAATTGGCGTTTAAGACCATAATGAAAAAAAATTTGTTTTTCTTCTAGGCGAATACGATATTGGGATTTTTTTTCCAGGATGCGATCGGTTTCGATCTCCTTCCATACTTCACAAGCAACAACTAGTTCACAACTCCATTTGGTAGCCTCAAGAATAATTTCATTACCTACGGTAGCAAGATAGCGTCCCTTATTACGAGCTTATACACATGTTTCTAGAGATACTCAATTAGCTACAACACCGGGTGCATTTTCATTGATATAGAGCTAATTCCATAGATTTATTGGACGGTCCCAATAGCGTGCATCCAGTAGGAATTGAACCTAAGAGTTTGCCAATTATGAGTTAGGTGCTTTAAAGATTCAACCATGGAGGCTTAGCAGGTCATAGTGAGTGAACATATTCCAATTCAAATGGAATCCACTGATTTCTCCTACTTCCGTTATTGTTTTTGGATTGGTTGTAGGTCTTGCTTCTATTGGACCTAGAGCTGGTCAAAGTACTGTTGCAGGTCAAGCTATAAAAGGTATCGCGAGACAGCTAGAGGCGGAGGGGAAAATACGAGGAACTTTATTGCTTAGTCTTGCTTTTTTTGGAAGTTTTATCAATTTATAGCCTAGTTGTAGCATTAGCACTTTTATTTGTGAATCCTTTTGTTTAATATTAGAAATATGAAAAATCAATGGAATCTTTCAACTAAAGGAATGAGATGCTTAAATGGAATTTTTTTTATTTCTAATAAATCCAATAAAATGCTCTAAAATGCCCACATACGACAAAGACTTTTTCTTGTCGTCGGAAAAAGAAGAAGTCCCAGCCCTATTAACATAGAAACTAGAAATGGAAGGAAAGGTGTTATCCACACATAAAGGGGATAAAAAAGAAATGGATATCCTGAATCATAGAACTCTAATGAAATCTACGATCAACCAATATCTATCGAATTTGAAAAAGAGTCAGCAGAGATGGTTCGATCCTCTTTTTTTTTCTCGAACCGAGAGATCCATGAAATGAAATCCTAAAAGTGCATATGATAAATACCATCAAAGCCTAATACTGCAAAGGATTTTTTTTAAATACACCGGATAAAAAATATGGAAGTGTTTATAACTTCTCCATGAGGACCTACCCCCAACCTATAGTAGCTAGGTGGGGAAGTAAAATTAATCCTTGTTCATATATAGGCTTCTATGCTACGGAGGATGACACCTGGCCAGTGCCGGAAGGTTAAGGAAGTTGATGACCTGATGAGAGGGGAGCCGGTGACCGATGCCCCAATAAATGATGGTCGTAACTATAATGGTCCTAAGGTAGCGAAATTCCTTGTAAGACTGCTGGGTAATAAATCGGTTCTTCCAAAGCTCAACCATTAGTTTCGTTCGCAACAATCCAATCAGTTCTCCAGGCAAAGGATCGGAAAAACTTTTTAGTTATGAATCGAGTATAGAACCAATAGGTGATGCTTGGTAAGAATTTACAACCCGCTATTATATGATTACTCTAGTTTTTGATGTTTTTGATGTTGAAAGGACAAGGAAAGATGGAATATTGCCGACAAACGTCTAATATTGAATTCATCCGACTCGACAGTACCCGTTTGGGGAACTTATGGTGCCAAAGTCACTAAATCAATAGGTTTGTGAGTCCCTAAAGCTCACTATGCAATGCTATGTAATGTACTTTATTTGCTGGGTTACAGGCGGTCATTTTGCTAGCGGTTTATTGATAAGGTTAATTTATCAACCTTATTTATGTCACTTTTTGAGTCGGTTTTTAGTATAATTGGGTCACTTTCTAGATGAAGCTTTCAAATATAACTATTAAATCCTAGTTTTAATAAATTATTCTAGAGGATGAAAAGATGTGTAATTTTGGGCCATAAACCAACGAATCTTACGTTGTCATCTCTTTTATTTTTAGGACTAAAGGAGCAACACAAAGTGGTCGTCAAAGATCGCAAGCATTGGATGAAAGCCGAAGAGGGAGTCGGAATCTCAGCTAGGCCGAAGACCCAATGGGCAAAAGATTTATTTTTGTTGTAATGGGCCGAACTCACTCTTTTAATAGTATACAATTGTGTTGTTTATTAATGGGCCTTATATTAGTAGTGATTAAGACATTAATGGCTTAATGGATAAAGCCTCACCCCCTTGGTTGTAGTATATATATACGTATGCATGGTATTGTTGGAAGGCATCCTCACTTTGTCTTTTGTAATAGAAGAGACAAGCATCTTTAGTCGTTAACAACTCATTGTCTTCCATTGTTATAAAGCTTTGCTTGTGGTTTGGTCTTCATATAAGGAATATATATTTAGTAGTTTTGAAAAGCATTCTTATTTTCAAGTGAAGTCTTTGCTCTCCATACTCAATGCCGAATCCCACAAAGAAGTTTTCAATGATTTCATGTTTGGTTTATTTCTAAACTCTCCTTTATTTAAAACTTGTTATTAACTTGTTATTTTCAAGGTTTTATAAATCCCTTTTTAGAAAATCATCAAAGTTATTTTCGTCATCTTTTCAAAGGTTCATTTTCACGTTTTCTAAGCCATAGGTATTTTCCATCTTCGTTATTTACAAAATAGTTTTCTCAAATCTTTTATAGAAAGACACCAAATGATGGAAGGCTAAAATCCTTAACTTGGGATATAAGGTAAACGTCAAGATTGGATTTCGGTAAGACGATAAATGGGTGTCTCGACTATATCCGATTAATCCTTAAGTTATTGAAATTGGATCATTAATATTTCATTATAAAATACCCATAATTAATTGAAAACTAGTTATCGGTATAAAAATGGGTTAACCTTAAATAAGGTTACGAAAAAATATTAATTCTCAGAGACGACGATTAGTTCCTTATAATATCTTTTTATCAAATTATCTAGTTCCGTCTTGACAAATCCTTGCACCTCATGCTCCTTTTTATAATCGATTTTTCTCAAATCACAATCAAACCAAACCCAATTTTAGTTGATAAAAAATTCTCAATTTCGCCACCTGAAATCAATTCCATTAAAGACTGTGCTTTTGATTATTATGAGCTTTAAACACCATCTCTGTAGGAACGATATTCAGTACTTGTACCATTATTACTTGTTACAATACGATAGTAAACTAAGGTGTATACTTGCGCTGAGGTTTATTTTAGTGTTGATTTTATAGGGTGCACAAATCTGACCAACATTTATTATCTACCCTGGTTCAGACCACTAACAAAAAATAACGTATCCAGAAATTGACAAAGTAAAATTCCCATATATTCATCAAAGGAAACGCCCCTTTTGAAGATAGAATTCATTTTCCTTGATACCCAACATTATGCATGAACGGATCCTTGAAAAATGAAAATAGACGGTGAGTGCTCGATCGAATTGATCTGGTCATGTAGGAAAAACGTTCAAGTCTACCGGTCTGTTGTTTGGGTTCCTCGGCTGCATACATCACTGATTCATTTTTGTAATTAAGCTTCAATTACATCAAAGGTATTACTAAAAGGTTTTTTTTTTTGTATACTTATAGTTATTATCTTGATTCTGAAATTAAAGAAAGATAGTAAATTTCTTCTTATACTGTAACTTAGAATAAATGGTTCTCTCTGGAGGAACGAAATGGCAATTTGTACCTATTGAACATTTTGTAGTTTTAGTGAGAGGATGGGAGGGTTAAGAATTTACCTGGTGTGAGATATCAAGTTGTTCAAAAAACTCTAGTTGCTATCAAAGTAAAATATCAATTTACTACAGGGCATTTACCTAGCCAACGCTTAGATCCGACTCTACCCAACTTGGTTCACCCCAACCTTCCCCACTTGCCCAACTATTCCATAGCTCCAACTGAAAATTTACCTTGTAGTCAAAGGAACTTTAAACGTAATGGATAAATGAAGGGAACAAATATTTTTGGGAGGAGTTATTCGTCTTTCTAGTCTTCTACACATGAAAAGGGTCTTAAAAATTATTTTCTTGTGTCGAAAAAATAAGGATCCGTGATATTGTTCGTCAAAGATTCCTAATGTCAGTTTCGATTTTTTATAGACGTATCAAAATTGTTTTTTTAGAGTTATTGCCTATTTTATTTATTATTATATTAGCTTCGAATTACTGTATCGTGGGCCATGAAACGGAGACCCTGACAAAAGTTATGCACGTTGAAACTTGACATGTAAGACCCTAAAAAATAGAAGATAAATTAAACCGAAATAATTTGTGGAATGGAACTAAACATCATGAAGATCACCCAATAAATGGGGAATGAGTAATAGAGTTTACATCAATAAACGGATACTAAACAACAACCTATTAATCTATACAATCTGGAATACAGATTATGTTCGGGTGTTGCTAGTATCCTCAAAATAAATAATCTAGTAACTCCAAATCGTACACTTGAAAATGTAGTCCCAAAAGACGCCTTTACCGGTACAACGCTCTACTAAACCTTTGGGAGCCCCGCTAGAGCGATCACCTGTTATACATGTCATTTGAGAAAAAATGTTAGACATAACGCCTAGTAAGAACAAACATTTAACGATTAAAGCATTAAAGAAACTTATAAAATTTTGAATATAACTTTAATCGAAATTGTACATAGTGAGGTGTCCTTACCCTTGGGAGGGTGTAAGGGAAATTGTACATAGTGAGGTGTCCTTACCCTTGGGAGGGTGTAAGGCATCTACAATTTACGGGAAGTCTCGTCTTACCTTTGGTAGTGGCGGAACACACTAGTAAGTCACATCACAAAGTTACATGGCATCCTTACATAGGGAATGTGTCATTAGCATCAACCCTATCCGAGTCTTTAGCCAAACCGTATCACATAGCATCAACTCTATCCAAGTATTTAGCTACACATGCCAATGAGTTCAATTCTATCCAAGTCTTTCACTCATGAGGTTCTAAGTTCAACCCTATCCGGATCTTTACCTTGTTTCCTCTCAATTCAATATATATTCAACAAGGGATGTACCCTATATCAACTCAATGTCAACCGACTTATATGCTTATGGTTCCATTACATTCTAGCCGAAAGTTTTAATATATCTAACAAGACGTATTAAACAATTAACAAACCCAACGTTTGATATACAAGTCATCATTAAATAATCAAGTCCCAATTTTACTTAACAATATCCCAAATATGAGACACAAATATTTCGAGTTCCAAAAGTCACCATACTTTGAAATAATCATCTATCAAGTGATAAATACCGTTTCCCAAGCTTATTTTATAAATAAGAAACACAATTTACCCAAATTTGACCTAATTTGTCAAAATCATGAAATGTATAAATACTTGAAATGTAAGCATTGTGAAAGTAAAATACAACATTTTAACATGTATAAAGTTTTATAAAAGGTTAGGATAAACTCACACCACTAGGATTTGTGGAAACCCTAGAAAATCTCACACACTTGGTGAGGAAGATGACACTTAAGACTTTGATTATAACTAGAAGCTTTTGCTTGAAATCTTAGCTTGGAGCACTTAATGCTTAAAGAAATCTGGTTCAACTTGGTGAGGAACCCTAGAAATATTTATGCAGAGAAAATGGAGTAGACGAGGAGAAGTTAATGAGAAATGGGGCTGAAAAACGTAACTTTTGGTCATCACAGGCGATTGTGTCATAGGCGATTGTGACATGTCACTATCACCTAACATGTACCGTAAGTTGCAATTTTCATCAGATGGAGCATCCATGCGATGTGTCCTGCGATTGTGCCATGGCACTATAGCCTGGCACAATCGCCCAGGTGATACCGAGAGTTCTTCAGTTTCTGGCCTTGGTTCCTTTCCTCCAATTCATTTCAGCCCAACTTACTTCTTTTGGAACACTCAAGATAGTTAACTACATCAAGATTAAGATACGAAATTCCAAACTTTGCGTACAAAATTTCGGGTGTTACATGGCACCCTTATGTTATCCTTTCTAGTCATAGGCCTAAAAAATAACAAGGCTCGGTTCTCCAAACCAAGATCGCATCAGGGGATCATGGTAAGGGAAGGAGATGGTGGCCGATGTCGGAGACGAGGAAGACTTGACATCTTTTAGGCGAATGGAAGGAAGAGATGGGGAGTTAGGGGGTCACGTGGGATATATAATGTTTGAGGAAGGAGGTAAGGTTAAGTCACTAGTAGAGGGTTGCATGTAAGCGACAAACAATCCAAACTTCATGTCTCCCTCATGTATGTATAAAAGGGTGTATGTATATATATCTATATATATATATAGGGTGATAATCAAATAAAAACCATTAAAAGGTTAAAAACTTGTGAAAACCGATATAAAAATAATTCTTTTATGAACTTTTTTCATCAAATGCTAGGATTTAAGATATTATTTCACATATATTTGTTTCATAACATGAAACCTTCACGTGTATTCGTTTCACCATATGAATATTTTTTACGCATATTTTTGGTTTCTCTAGGTGAATCCAAAAAAACATTCAAATGTAATTATTTCATAAGATAAACCCAAACATATGTGAAACATTTCCTAAATTACAGGCTTTGATGAAAAAAAAATCATGTAAAAAATTATTTTTATATCGGTTTTCATAAGTTTGTAACATTTTTGTGGTTTTTATTTGATTATTGCCCTATTTGTAAATTTAAATAATACAATATTTTTCATAGGTTATTTTGAGAAATGATAAATATTTGAGAAGTAAAGAAGTGATCCTAGCCTTTCATACGACCAAGATCGGATTTGACTAGTTAAGAATTGTTGGTTTGACCACCTGGTCAAAATTTGCGTCTATACAAAAAATAGAAGGGATAGTTTCGTAACTTTTACAAACATAGGGCCAAACGGGTTCATATGTGAACCCATGTGATTCACGTATAAACTATATGTTCATATGTGAAACCATGTAAATGTTATGTAGTAACACACTGAGAGGTCATTAGAGGGGCCGAAAACTCTGTTCACTATGAACTATTTTAACTGATTCACATATGAACATGTATCATATATATATATATATATATATTAATTAACCGATTCACATATGAACTAATTAACTATTCACATATGAACCAATGTGATTCGCATATGAAGTAGTTAACTCATTCACATATGAGCTTTTTGTGATTCACATATGAACTAATTAACCAATTCACATATGAACATATAGTTCATATGTGAATTACACAGGTTCACATTTGAATTTTTTTCCGCTTATTTGTAAAATTTACGAAACTACCCATCTATCTTCCGCATACCTATGCGAGGAATGATTCGTGTTCTATAGTCAAAGTCACAGATGTTGACCAGATGAAGGACTAGGATCACTTCTATAATTCTCAAATATTTATCAGTTCTCAAATAAACCTTTTCCTATAATATTTATTTATAGAGTATATATACATACTGTAAGTTATTATATGCCCATGACAAGCGTCACACATGGATATTGCTAAAGAGTATGTAAACCTATAGGATCACATACAAAGAATGTGTTTGCTTCTAAATAAGTAATATTGAATATTAATTATAAAATATGTGTTAAAATGTAATTCTTACGAGATATTATCTGTAAATAATTATGATTATTTAATATTTTACATAATGATATTATTATTTAATGTTTTAGATAATTATATATTACAGATAAGCATTAAACCTTATTTGAGTTATGGGCTGACTATGATACCAGTCCATATAAATTGGTTGATAGGCCAAAATCAATTTCAGTTGATTTATTCATTTAGATTTCGGCTATCAACTAAAACAAAAAAAAAAAAAAACCTTTTTCTTTTCTGTAATACACATATTAATATATGGTTCTTGGGCAAGTACCCGGTGGGAGATCAAAGCATGTTTCTGTGTGGATCAGTTATAGAGGAAACCTCTGTTGGTTTCATGGTGCCCAATCAGATACATCGTCAGATCTATAAAGTAAAGAATTCTGAACATCTATGGTTTGTTAATATTTTTAATTAAATGTCTCATTAAACCAGCTATGAGTTTTATGTTTTAGAAAAACTTTCTGATTTGTGACCAAAATTATTTTTTCCACTGCGTAAACTGTTACCAAGGGTATTAAAACCCAATCATACGTATATTATATATACATACATATATATAGGGTGATAATCAAATGAAAATCACAAAAATGTTACAAACTCGTGACCACTAAATTATTTTTTTCATCAAAATCTAAAATTTAAGATTTTGTTTCACGTATGTTTGTGTTCACCGTATGAAATAATGACATGTGAAAAAAAATATTATTCACTTGGTGAAACGAAAAACATGCATAAAAAATATTGATATGATGAAACAAATATATGTGAGATAATATCTTAAATTCTAGCATTTGAGAAAAAATAAATAATGAAAAAAAAACATTTGTATATCGGTTTTTATGAGTTTGTAACCTTTTGTGGTTTTTATTAGGGGCGGGTTCATGCGAGGACGGTAACAATTTACGAGAATGCAAAGACAATCCTCAGCCAATCATTTTTTACATGAAAATTTTCATATACAAAATCACATATGATTCATGTACAAAATCACATATGATTCACATACAAAATCATATATGATTACCCGAAACTTTTCCCGCAGCAAAAGTCGCGCGTGTCATTTTTGATGCTAGTACAAAATCACATATGATTTTGTACATGAATAAAATTTCATGTACAAAATAATTGGTTGAGGATTGCCCTTGCATTCTCGTAAATTATTATCGTCCTCGCATGAACCCGCCTCTCTCTCTATATATATATACACACACACATACATAGGGTCACACTACTAAAACAGAGAGCTTTAACCTATGAGCATTTCTCTGGGAAATCCATCGCTAAAGGGTGATTCGTCACAAAACCGTTACAAAAGTTGGTGGTTAATTTGTTGGTGGGTAAATCAAATCAGTGACAGGTTATCCAGGAAATTCTTGGGTAATCCGTTAGTATTTTCTTGAAAACATCGGATTTCACTGGAACCATTAGTATTTCCTAGATGATCCGTGGTAATCACCCAAGGTTGAATTTTTGTGGGGGTGAAAGACATTTTTTTTGTAGTGTCAGGTTTTAAGAGAAAACGTCAAAAACGAGAAAACTGAAAAACATAATGGGGTTCTTCATTAGGACGATATGCACTAATCCGTACTTATAATTTGTCACATGCATTTATGTATATGCACTAATGCATATATAATTATAGAAGCATTGGTGCATAGAAAAAAAAACGTTTGTACGCATTAGTGCATACCGTCCGGATGGAAGGCTCCCAAGGTGTTCATTCAATGGAGAATTTCGCGATTTCTCCGGCGAATTTGTTTTATACAAGGACCAACACTTTGTGGTCAGATAATCCCGAGGCGAGCGTCAGTGGCCTGGATTTCACCGTCGAGTTTGTTGTGTCTGAGATCTAATACAGAGGTTTTGGAGTTCTGAGACTGTCTTCGGGATGGTTCTGATGAGGCGGTTGCTGGTGAATAATAAGACAAGGAGATTTTTTAGGTGGTGGCCAAGTTGAGACGGGATGAATCTGGTGATGATTCCGGGTAGAGAATGATTTGAAACCCGAATATGAAATCCTCGAACCCAACCTGAAGCCCTCGAACTAGATCCAAAACCCGAATCTGAAACCGAATCGAAACTGTTGAATATGGGGTTGGTTGCACTAGAAGGACATAAATACATGTATCCTAGTGGACCCGTGATGGAGGACAGTTGTTGACCGGTGGTGGTGGTGGTGGTGGTGGTGATGGAGATGGAGGCGCTAGTGGTGATGCACATGGTTGATGCAAGTTCTAGAAAATGGTTGACATGGTTGATATGCAACGACGTCCATACTCACAATTTTAGGTTTGCGTTACCAAAAGAAATTGAATTACCAATTTACTCTTTATGTTATTTTAGTAAATAACAATAATTATTTAAATGAATTGGTCCATATTGGTTATTACAGTTTCCACAAACTAATCAATTCTTATTTGATTAGGCCCCTACGTATACGTGTGGGTGTGTGCATATATATATATATATATAGGGGTTCATACGGAAAGGTAACATGTTTAAAGAAATGAAGGAAACATTGTTAACCACATGTTTCATTAAATCAATTGTTATAATATTGATGGCATTGTTTGTAATATATGGTAGATGAAACATTCTTTTCCACCAAGGGTAAACTATTTGAGGGGCATAATTGGTAGGAGTCAAATTAGATCAAAATTCAAATGATTTATGTATCATAAATTATATTATAATATTATATCACATAATTGGTAGGAGCCACATATTATATTATATTATAACATAACTGACATTGTTATCATTTGTGAATAACATTTGTACAAAATCATGTATGATTTTATATTACTTTTGTACAAAAGCACATATGATTTTACATTAACATTTCTACAAAATCATATATGATACTGAAATCATATGTGATTTTGTTGACATAACTGGTATTGTAATCATGTGTGAATATCATTTGTACAAAATCATATATGATTTTACATTTACATTTGTACAAAATCACATATGATTTTGCATTAACATTTGTACAAAATCATATATGATACTGAAATCATATGTGAATTTTTAAACATTCATAATCATCAACACTTCTCGTTTAAAAAATCTTACCTTCAATTTTTAAAAATAATAAACATTTTCAATTTTTAAAGTTTTAAAAATAATAAACTTTTTCAATTTTTAAAGTTTTAAAAATAATAAACTTTTGTTTAAAGATATTTCATATTAAAATTTTTAAAAATAATAAACTTTCAAATTTAAAATAAGACATCATGAATAGTTAAAGTGATTTTGTTAGGACTAAAAAGTCCTAAGTTTAGAAAGTTTTATAAAGAAGGAATTAATTAATTATATCTTTCCATATTTGGTTTAATTCTTTATGGGCTTGGGCTTACCATGTAATAGACCCTACTATATAAAGGAGTCTAGGGTAGAGGATTCATTAATGAGAGTCGTCTAAATTACTTTAGCGTTTGTAATCTTTATGCTTTATTCAATAAAACATACGACTCAATGATTTCCGCATGAATTCCTCTTTTGATCTTGTTGAATCGGACTTAACAGATTTGAAATAAAACTCACGAATAGTCAAATTGGTTTTTATTTCTAAAATTTTAAATCTATCAAATAACATTTCACAAAAATGCCCCTTAAAGTAAACAATATGGTATTTTCTAATTTTTATTTTTCTTAAAATAAATATGTGGCTAATAATGGTTCTTTTATTTCTTTAAACCGGATTGATTCTCGTTTGAACATCCCTCTCTCTCTCTCTCCCTATATATATATATATATATATATAGTTGGAGATTCAAACGAGAACACCCTCATTTTATGAGAACGTGAGAACGCCTTTATCACATGTCATAATACACGTGAAAAGACCTAGTGGTGTGCGTACGACTTGCCCTGCAACTTAGGTCGCCTCAAAGTTAGTTCGCGTCTATGATTTAGTATCACATATGATGGTCTTGACGCATTAGATTATCACATCAATAACACCCTTAGCACATGTGATAATACATTCGATGGGTCTTAGTGGTGTGACGGAGACATGACTCGCAACATAGATCACGTCAAAAGTCGTCCGCGTCTCTTATTTATTGTCACATGTGTATCATATGTGATAATACATGTGATTTTCTATACTAAAAGGGTGTTCTCGTCAAATGGGGTGTTCTCGTTGGAACTCTTCCCTATATATATATATATATAGAGAGAGAGAGAGAGACAGAGAGAGGAAAGTTCGAATGCGAACTCAAATTTGGTTATGAACGTGAGGATAAATGAGAGCACGCCACCTGTCATATTCACACTGAATTATGAAGAAAAATGTTCAGACTGGATGTAGTGTTATTTGGTATGAATATTACTACATTCAGTATTATTCAGAATGAATGTAGTATATTAAATTCAGATATGATGTGGGTCCCGTTGAATCAGATTGATGTGGGTCCCTTTAAAGGAACAAAGGAACTCTCTTAGGACCACATATGACGTGGGTCCCACACAATAAAAAATTATATTTGATTCAACGGGACCCACCATTGAATCAGATATGATTTTTTATTGTGTGGGACCTACATCATATGTGGTCATAAGGGTGTTCCTTTGTTCCTTTAAAAATGCAAAGTTCTTATGAGAACTTTTATGTGGTTCAAATGAGAACTTTGCATTTTTAAAAGAACAAAGGAACATCCTTAGGACCACTTATGATGTGGGTTACACACAATAAAAAATCATATCTGATTCAATGGTGGGCCCCATTGAATCAGATATGATTTTTTTTATGTGGTTCAAAGGGTGTTCCTTTGTTCCTTTAAAGATGGGTGGTTCTCGTATGATCACTCCCCAATATATATATATATATATATATAGAGAGAGAGGGAGGTTCATACGAAAACCTCAAACATTTAAAGAAACACGAGGACGATTCTTGACCAATCAATAATTATTAATATTAATTAAAAAAATATTACATTTAATATAATACAAAAGGGCATTAAGGTCTTTATTTTTTAATATCTAATTATGGATAAAAACTAAATTGCTAAAAATATGGGATTCTTATGAATATCCCAAATCTTTCCAACAATTTCTCAAAAAAATTCACATTTCCGTATAGAAATTCCACCTAATTTGTAAAGATATATTTCATATATTTAGATAAAACATTGATTAAAAATATATGAACATCTATTTTCATTAAGCCAAGAACAGATTCTGCATACAAATTGTTGATACACCAAATGAACCCCATCTGTAAAACAAAATGGTTATCATGTCTAATATGAATGAAATAACCCAGATGAATGTGGATTCCAGTAACGATCATCGATACGATGCTGATAACATCGACTTTAACGATGGAAATGGATCAAACAATCTCATCTAATACATACGTACCATAAGTAATCACATATACTTTACACAAATTAACCAAAGAGAGAACATGAAATAATTTCTTTATATGTTAGTACATCATTAATATTCACAAATCACAGTTGGAAACTTTACATACTAAATCACTAATATTCACAAATCATATGTTCATACACAAATCACATGTGCACAATTTACATGCTAAATCACTAATATATTCATAACTTACACATAAAGGATTAATATTCACACCCACAGATTTTCAAATTCATACACAAATCATAAGTGAACACATTTTCATTATCATTCACAAATCATATGTTCATACACAAATCAGTTTTGAACAATGTACATACAAAATCATTAATATTCACAAGTCACATGGTCATACACAAATCATAAATCACTAATATTCACAAATCATAGGTTGAAAAGTTACATTCTAAATCACTAATATTCACATTGATTGACATGTGATTTGTGTATGGTCATACACATGTGATTTGTGTATGGTCATACACATGTGATTTGTGTATGGTCATACACAAATCATATATCACTAATATTCACATGTGATTTGTAAATCACTAAATCATAAAGCACCAATAAATCACTAAATCATAAATTACTAAATCGTTAATCTTTATAATGAGAAGAGTTTGGGATTTAATTTTGGATTTTATCACATATGAATTAAAAATAAGGAGATAAGGAATATCATTTCCCTATTTATAGGGATAATGATTCCTAATAGAATCGTGTAAAAGAAAAATGCAATTCCTATTTTACCTTGAACAAAATAATTAATCCAATTAAAATACCCAAATATGTAGTATATTTACATTTATTGCCATTAAACAATTTGACCATTGATCAATCTCAATATAAGGCTGAGATTGTTCCCTTTGTTTTCTTATATATAGTGCGTCCTCGTTTGAACCCACCCCTATATATATATATATAGATATATATATATATAAAGAGTTTGATGCTAGGACGGTAACAATTTACGAGAATACGAGGACAATCCTCAACCAATCATTTTGTACATTTATGATTCATGTACAAAATCATTTACGATTCACGTACAAGATCATATATGATTAGCCGAGACTTTTCCCGCGACTTTGTCCCGCGGCAAAAGTCGTGCGTGTCATTTTTGATGCTTGTGTGTGTATATATATATATATGGGCATAATCTTCTGAGAACTCCAAGTTTTGTGAGATCCGTAAGGTCCATTTTTAGCCAATCATTCTAGTTAAATTGTTTTTTAATTTAATTAATAATAAAAGGCTAATTTTGTAATTTTGTAAAAATGACAACTACTAAAAATTAATTATATTTAATATTATCATAACTTTCTCTCTCTCGTCATTTATCTATTCTCCTAAACCCTAATATCCTCGTACATGAAGCGAACCCTAAAAAATATTTATCTTCTCACTTTTTCTTTGTCTTCTTGGAAGCTTTCTTGCCACTTTTTTTTTGCAGAGCGAAGAACACAACATATCCATTGATTTTCGGCTGCTCTTCCAAATCCTTGATTTCTAGTTTCTTTCAAGTGTCTTGGTTTTCTCTTTCGTCGTCTTCATCGTAGTTGATGTTTTTCTGAGGCCGCGAATACCTGGCTGAGACTGAGAGGATGGAGGGATCTTGGTTGCCGGTGGTGATGGTTTGACCGGTAGGAGGCCATAATCTTCTTGCAGATCCTATCCTGCTGATTAATAAGTCGTTTGGTTGCCGCTTGGGTGGTTCGGCCGATTCAGGGTCGATATGAGCCGGTTGCAACACTGATATCTTGAATAACATCTCCCTCATCTCCGCCATATTCCAAATGACTCTCGCCACCTACAGTGCACATGTCGTACAATCTCCGGCTCCGATTCACAAAGGAGGTAGTTGTTTTGATGGTGGTACATAGGGCTTCCAATTAAATTTTGTTGATAGTTTGAGTTTTCTTTAGGATTATTTTAAGATCATAATCCACTGTTGTTTTCTTTAAGATTATTTTAAAATGTTCACAATGTGTCCGCAATTTGGTATGAATGTTATTAGTTGCTCATAATTTGTTCAACAAGGTTCACAAGGTGCACGTATGATAAATGTTGTTGGTTTATTTGGTGTTGAAAGTCGGTGTTCAAAAATCGAACCAGAATTAGTGTACATTGTGTGGAATGCACATTGTGCACATTTTCATCCAACTACAAAAACTATCACTCCTGGTGTGAACAACATGTGTTCACATATTGTGCACAACCTTTGCACTGTGTTTAATCCGGTGAAAAAAATGAGAGAAAATATAGGTGGGGCCGAGAAAGAGGGGGAGGAGAGAGGAGAGAAGAGAGAGAAAATTTACAAATACCTATAATCCCCTTTTTTAAAAATTTTAATTTAAAATTAGCAAAATTACTAAATTCCTAATTTAAATAAAGTGAGTGGCTAAGAATAGACCTCACAGTTCTCACAATAATTACGGTTCCCAAAAGAAGGACCCCTATATATATAGGGACTTATATATATTGGGGCGGGTTCATAGGAGGACGGTAACAATTTACGAGAATGCGAAACGCTTTTTTCATGTACAAGATCACATGTGATTTTGCACTAACTGTAGCGGACGACTTTTGGGGCCACTTAAGTCGCATGGAAAGTCGCCCACATCATTTATGATTTTGTCCATGAAAATTTTCATGTACAAAATGATTGGCTGAAGATTGTACTCGCATTCTCGTAAATTGTTACTGGCCTCGCATTAACCTCTTTCTGTATATATATATATATATACATGTTGGTTCATTTAAAAACTAGACGAAGGGTAGAAACTATATAAACTTTGGCAAATCAATATAAAAAATAATTTTTTTCATGATTTTTTTTCATCAAATGCTATGATTTAAGATATTATTCCACATATTTTTGTTCCATAATGCAAAAGTTTCATGTGTATTTGTTTTTCATAAGTTGAAAGTTTCTCATATTTTTTTTATGAAAAGTTTCATATGTTTTTGTTTCATAGTGTAAAAGTTTCACATGTAATTTTTTCACAAGATGAAACAAACATATGTGAAATAATATCTTAAATCATAGCATTGATGAAAAAACATCATGAAAAAAATTATTTTTATATTGATTTGCCAAAGTTTCTATAGTTTCTACCCTTCGTCTAGTTTCTAAATAAGTAGCCTCTATATATATATATAGAGAGAGAGAGAGAGGAAGGTTCAAATGAAAACTTTGTAAATTTAAAAGAACAAAGAAACACCTTGCGGACCACATATGATGTGGGTCCCACATAATACTAAATCATTTCTGATTTAATATGATTTAATATTGGATCAGAAATGATTTAATATTATGTGGGACCCACATCATATGTGGTCCACAAAGTGTTCCTTTATTTTTTTTAAAAAGGGTGGTTCTCGTATGATCCCTCCCCTATATATATATATATATAGAGGAAGGTTCAAATGAGAACTTTGTATTTTTAAAGGAACAAAGGGACATTTGTGGATCACATATGATGTGGGTCCCATATAATATTAAATCATTTATAATTTAATATTAAATCATAAATGATTTAATATTATGTGGGACCCACATCATATGTGGTCCACAATTTGTTCCTTTAAGGAGGAGTAGTTCTCATTTGATCCCTCCCCTATATATATATATATATATAGAGGCCCCTTCAAGTGTTAACTCAATTATTTGTGTTAACCGTGTTAACCCATCGTTCACTGGTGAACACCATGCTCGTTCACTGGTGAACACGATGCTCCTGTACTGACCAACACGATGCTCGTTCACTGACGAATGGTGTTCACCAGTGAACGAGCATGGTATTCACCAGTGAACAATGGGTTAACACGGTTAACACAAATTATTGGGTTAACACAAGAAGCCACTTATATATATATATATAGGGGCGGGGTCAAATGAGAACTCAAATTTGGTTGTGAACGTAAGGACAAATGAGAGTGTAACACGTGTCCCATTCAAAGAAATATTCAGACTGAATATAGTATTTATTCAGTCTGAATATTTCTATATATATTCAGTCTGAATAATCTATATTCAGACACATGTCGCGCTCTCATTTGTTCTCACGTTCACAACCAAATTTGAGTTTGCATTTGAACTTTCCTCTATGTATATATATCTACATATAGCCGAAGGTTATTTTGAGAAGTGGTAAATATTTGAGAAGTAAAGAAGTGATCCTAACTCTTTATACGGTCGATATCAGATTTGATTGGTCAACAATTGCGGTTTTGACTGGTCAATGATTACAGTTATGAGAAAAATAGAGGGGTAGTTTCGTAACTTTTACAAATAAGCGGCAAACGGATTCATATATCAATCTATGTGATTCACATATGAACTATATGTTCATATGTGGACTCGTGTAATTAACATATGAACTATTTTAACCGATTCACATATGAACATGTGTTATTTTTATATGAACTAATTAACTGATTCATATATGAGCCCTTGTGTTTCACATATGAATTAATTAAACAATTCATATACGAACCTGTGTGATTCACATATGAACTAATTAAACAATTCATATATTTAACTAATTCATATATGAACAGGGGTTCAAATATGAATCTGTTAATTAGTTCACATGAGAATTAATTAACATGATCACATATGAAGATATAGTTCAATGTGAATTACATGGGTTCATATATGAACCCGTCTTACACCTATTTGTAAAAGTTACAAAACTACCCCTCTATCTTTTGCATAACCATGCAAAAAATTATCTGGTGATTCATGGTCAAAGCCGCAAATGTTGACTAGATGAAGGACTAGAATCACTTCTTTACTTCTCAAATATTTATCATTTTTTCAGTGATTTTTTCTCTATATGTGTGTGTGTGTATAGTGGCGGATGCAGCTGCAAAAAGGGGGAGTCCCTTCCCCTCAGTCAGGGACGGACCCAGAAATTTCTTCATACAGTGGCATCATATAAATAATATAATATTTAGGTTGGTGGACTCGGGAATTTTGGTGAGCGAGTGCCGCTTTAAATTGGATCAAACGCTCGCAAAGCCACTTCATGTATTATTAGCCGAATTCCACCGTTTTCAAAAAAAAAATTCAAACTTTTAGGTTGATTCCGAGGGATTTTTCAAGTTTTTAGATCGATTTTGAGAAAATTTTAAGTTTTTTGTTGATTTTGAGGGACTTTTTTGGTTTTTTTGGGTTAGTTTCATAAACATTTTCAATTTTAATAGTTCGATTATCACCATCTTTTACCTTTTTTTCTAGGTTTCTAATTTTGTTTCGTTATGCATATAAGATTTTAGTACTAAATAGGCTATTTTGTAAATTAAAATTGACTAATCAAAGTAAAAAAAAATTATATTTATTACAAAAATTAATGTCAAAAAAGACAACAACTATAATTAAGAAAATTAAAAATAAACAAAAAAAATTAACATAAATTGACGGATATAAAGTGTTTTCTAATTTTGATTTAATTAGTAAAAAATGATGTTAATCAAATTAAAAATAGTTGAGCCCTTTTTTTCCCCTCACATTCTCATAAAGCCCTTCCCTTCCTTGGTTGTACATTCCTATAAGGCCATTCATTTTCCTAGACTTTCTTCATACATTCACTTTCTTATAAATGTTTCCCTTTCCCCATGAATTTTTAATACATTTACCATCTACTCTTTTCTCTTTACCACATGAACCAAGCAACTAGCCAACTATAAATATAAAAATTATAATTTTAGGGTAAATAGATATTAAAATAGAGAAGATTACCTATGGTGGTGGTGAGAACAGAGGACGTCGTGAGGTCACAGAGGACTGGTGGCCGTTGCCTCGCCGGTTGCCGGTGGTGTGTAGTTTGTTATCAACTGCTTCAATTTTCAATCAGATGTCGTAAAGGTGGTGTTACTCTCCGGTTTTGAAATTTTGTGTTCTTACTGATTTAAATTTAGCCCTAAATGAAATTGTATTGGATTTGGGGTTGGGGTTGGGCTTTTAGAATTTAGGCTTTATTTAGGATTTGGGCTTTGGTTTTATTTTTAGGTTTTTTATAAATTTGATTTATGATTTTAGGCTTTATAAAACTTGATTTAGTTTTTTAGGATTTTGGGTTTCTTTTTTAAATTTTCAGTTACACCCTTGAACTTTTATAAACAATACGGTTGCACCCTCGAAAATGATACGGTTGCACCTTTAAAAAATCGAAATTTTTTTTACCCTTCGACGGACAAATAATACGGTGGCACAGGCCACCGTGTGACCCTTACTGGCTCCGGCCCTGCCCCCAGTGAATTTTAAAAAATATATAAAATACATAAATTTAGGCTTAGTCCCTCCCAGTAAAATTTTCCAAGAGATCCCAACTTACCGGCAATTAACAAAAACACTACAAAATTCTCTTGAAATCAATAAAATAATCGAAAAAATCCTTCGAAATCGACAAAAACATTAAGAAAGTTCCTCAAAATCGACAAAAACACTAAGAAAATCTCTTGAAATCAACTAAAAAACTTTAAAATTTTTCCGCAACACATCGTGTGACTTTACGCGTCTTTAGTCTACCTTAATGAGACCCCAGTGGACAAAAATCTTGGATCCGTCGCTATGTGTGTATATATAATATATATATATATATATATAAAGAAGAAAATGACAAAAATATAAAAATACTTTTCAAGTTTGGTTAATAAAATTTTTAAATGCCTAAATGGCTATAAAAAATTATGATCAACACATGGACGAAATCCATGTATTTTACTCTATAACACAAAAACTTTAGTCTATTTAATAATAATTTTTTAAATAAGAGACAAAATAAAGACATATAATTCTTAATTATTTAAAAAATAAATTTAATACATAAAGTGTTATAACATATTACCATGTAATTTGTAAACCACAAGTCCACAACTACAATGCATGTAATTAACCTTTTTTAATAAGCATTTCCATGCAACATGGCGACTTTGCATATTACGTATATGGAAAAGCTTCACTTTTTAGATGGCTCAATTTTTTAATATATATTTTCATGCAAAATTTGACTTTGCACATACAAATATCATTCGTGTCAAAACTTTATTGTTATTAGTGTTTTTGTTATTTAGTAATATTGTTAATATTGTTACTTTACATTATATTATTTATTAAAAATGTTATTCTCTTTGTCCTGAAATGAGCATTTAATTTTTTTAGTTTATCTTATATATGTTTTTTTTAATTCTACACTTCATTATGTGACGGACAGAATATATATATTTTTATTATTAAGAATAAAAATGTCTTTTAATTATCTAAAAAATAATAAACCATTTTGATTGTGGTGTAGTGGCTGATATGTCTAGGAGGATGTAATTCAAAATATCTCATCCACGTCTTGTTCAGATCTAGACGCTACCAAAGTTTTTGTGGCCATGGAGGTTCACCTGCGATGCTTCCATGTCATTTATAGTTGTCCGGAGGATTAATCAGTGTGTATAAGTTGGCTTGAAAACCGACGGTTAAAAAAAATATATAATAATTATATATTTCTTAAACTATGTCTGTTTTGTATTTTTATTTTGTGGCTGACGAAGTATAGTGTTAAAGTAATCATTGTTACTTTTTTATGATTTGAAAGGCAATATTTTAGAAAAAATACCCTTTTGTTTTAGCAATCAAATGCTTTTATACAGTGTCATGCCACATTGCCAGTAGATTTTTAGATGTGACATTAACGAGTTTTTGTGAAAGGTAACAGCATCCGTAACAATATCTCCAAAAGGAAGAAAAAAAAGAGTTTTTGAGTAGTTTTTTTGCTTTCTTTAAAATAGAGAAAGTAACAAAAAGATTGTAAAAATCTTTAAATTTAAAGAAATCTCTAAAAATGATCACCATGGAAGAGAAATATTATTATATTATGTTCCATCAATAAGAAAAATTGAAATTAAATGTTTAGATAAGATAAATAATATTTTATTAGAAATATAGAATATTTTAATAATATAATAAATTTTTGATCTCTAAAATGGAGATGTGTTGGAGTTGAATGTAATATTCTATAGATATTTTAAATTCTAAATCTCTATTTTGAAGAAAATTATGCAGATGTCCTTAAAGATGCTCTAATTATTGAAATCTAACAACGAGATTATTAATGGTATTAGCCACTCCAATGGTAAACCTTTTAATAAGTTTTTAGTTTGTAAAAAAGCTTTTGAAAGCGATTTTATGTATTGTTAGTGACGTAGACAGTAGGGGGCAGGCTGGTGCTAAAATACTTACACATATATAATTTGTAATATTTACTGCTTATTTTATAATAACAACTCTTTTTTCTTGTATAAACATTTTATAAAAATATCATCACATCAATAAAAAAATAACTTAAATGAGTATTACTACCCTTGTACAAATTTTAAAAATATATAAAACAATGTTTCATAAAATTGCGTTTAGATTTTTATAGTGTTATTTTTTGTCCTTCGAGTTAATGAAGTCTATTTTCATCCATATAATATATAATATAAATATTTATGTTAACATCATCTATGCTATATTAATAAATTAGTAAAAAATAATGATTCAATTAATGATATACATATGAATTCGAATAACATTACAATATAAAATATTTATCTCTTTTCTAACACTTACATACAAAAGCCATAATGCTTATAATTTTTTTGCTTGGTTTTCTATCTACACAAATAAAATTTCCTCTTATAATCCCACGAGACTTAAAAGAATGAACATAATCGTATGTCTCACATTAACCTCTTGTTTGAATAAATTTGATGGACATGTTAAATTTGAAATCGATAAGCCCCCCCTAAAGTTGAACTCTGGTGACGCCCCTGTGTATTGGAATGAAAAAGGTTTTTAACAAAAGGTCATAGTTTTCCGGCTGGTTATTGGAAATGTTTTTTAGTATCTGATTTTTATTTTAACCCTTTCTTAATAATTTACTTTTCATATTTCCCTCTCTATATAATCATATTTTATTTTTTGATTTTTTATCATTTTTGTTTAATTCATTTAATTTATTAAATACTCAAATAAAAAATAACCTCTTATAATAAGTAAGCTCTTTTTGAAAGCGTTAGAATGACATCAATATTAAATAGTAAAAAACATATGATAAAATCAAATATATTTTATAACAAAATACATTATTAAAAATCTCCCATCAAAACAAATGATTCGTCATTGTACATTTGCACTTTTGTATCAATGAGTATGATTGTTTACTTCTTTTTTTATAATTACACCAATATTTAATACCCGATAAAATATAAATTTCATGGTCTTTTATTTTTTTATGGGCATGACAAATGAACAACTACAACATAATAAAATGTTGTGTGATAATTAAATACAATGTATTTATGATAGTTTTTAGGAGATGATTGTATAAGACAATTTAAATAGAATATGATAAATGTTAAATTTTAAATGATATAAAGCTTTTCAAAAGATTATTGTATTCGAGAAAGGTTTTTAAGAATATGTTTTTGTTAAAATAAGTAAGTGAAAAGCTGACGTAATAAAAAAAATAAGTCGAGGAATAGATTAAGCATTATGGATGCTCTAATAATTAATAATTCATATTTATATATTTTACTGATATGATATAAATATGTATAAGAAATCGTAGGAATAATTTCTTGATATCATTTAAATTTGGTAATTACATACGCTACATCATTAGTTTTTGGTTTTTGGTGATAATATGTCGGACCACCTCTTTCATTATATATGACACACCTGCATGTAATAACTTAAATCATAAATACCATTTGTCACATCGTAGCAAAATTACCCCTTATTACATATATTTTTTTTATTGATCAGTAATAATAATGTCAGAAATTTTAATGTAGTATACACAATAATCATAATTTATTTATATATAGACTTCGGATTTTATCAATTAAGATTAATCAATCCGATTTTGGAGTTAATTTGGATAGTGATAGAAAAAGACGCTACCAAATAGTTTACTACGAAGATTCTGTTGATTAATATATAGCTTTAATGGATACCCATTTCCTACGTCATTTGCTTAGTGTTGCAGTATACTAGACTGGGGTGTAAGACAGTGCATATATCCATCTGGTTGCTTGCATATAACATCAATATATACAGATGCCGAACAGAAGAAAAAATGAAAAATATGATTGATAGAACAAGATAATATATAGGAAACTCAAAATTTTAAATCATGGATATATATATATATATAGAGAGAGAGAGAGAGGGAGGCGGGTTCATACAAGGACGATACCAATTTACGAGAATACGAGAACTATCCTCGACCAATCATTTTGTACATGAAATTTTTCATGTACAAAATCACATATGATTTTATGTACAAAATCATATGTGATTTTGTAAGCATCAAAAAGGACACGGACGACTTTTCCCGCCGGCAAGTCGCGGGAAAAGTCGTGGCTAATCATATATGATTTTGTACGTGAATCATATGTGATTTTGTACGTGAATCATATGTGATTTTGTACATGAAAAATTTCATGTACAAAATGATTGGCTGAGAATTGTCCTCGCATTCTCGTAAAAAGATACCGTCCTCGCATGAACCTCCCTCTCTCTCTCTATATATATATCCTTAACATACTCAAGCGACTCCCATTATTGGTATCAAACCAATATCGAATCATACAAGCTAAATCTTCTAATCAATAATTAGGCCGAAAAAAGAACTTTAATTTCATTAATTCATTTTTTTCTGTCAAAATGTTTACTTTCATCCAAAAATTGACTCCAGTTTTTTATCTTGTTTTCCTTGCAAAATACTGTATTTCTATGCACACCATTCCTAGTCTTTAAATTTAAATTGAAAAAAATTAGAATTCTCAATTCTCTATGACGTCTAGACGATAATTTTTTTTCAAAAACAAGCAAATCATAATTCTTTTTGTCTCTATTTAGAGTTTTTATTTTTATGTTTTGGAATGGATTCATCAAAATTATTCTTAGCAACATTTTTTGGTTTTCGATATCTTTGATTACTTTGGTGCTTATTTTTATGAACCAATGAAATACCTATGATTTGATACATAAAAAATTGTCCGTCATTTTTTACAGATAGACGGGCACGTTCCATAATTAATACTCTATTTTTTCATTAATTCTGTAAGATCCAAACGCTCAAAACATTATATCAGATTCATTTCTTTCCTTTTAATACAAGATAGAACAATTTTGCTTACTTTTCTCAGGTTAAACAGGAGACCGTATACCGGGATATTATCTATCATTTTTTGATTCAATTTACTCACACGTCCATTCCATTGTAATTGCAAGGGAAACTCTACTGTAAGGACGATTCTTAGTTTTCGGATCGGTTGTAAAAAAGATTCTTCAATTTTGTTTTGATTCTTTAATTTAAAATATTGCTTTGAATTTGATGGGCTAAAATTTAAAAAATCCTCATTCTGCTTTTGCTTTCCAAAAAATTACTCATCCTTTTTTTTTATTTCCAAAAAAAATACTCATCCTCTTCTTCCTTTGCATCCTCATCCTCCTTCTTTTTTTACATTGATATTTTTATTTTCACTAAAAATTGGATTTATATTCAAATTAAAAAGAAGTTTAAAACATCGTAACAACTTAAAGATTGATTTACAATGCAAAATACATGAAATTTAGTGGTACTCAATACAAGATTCAATAAAATATCCTTTGGCACAACTTAATTAATACAAACTATTCACCACATTGTAGCACAATAGTTAAAGCATCACAACAACTTAAACATTAAAAATTGGTTTAAAAACCCAAATACATCAAACTTAGTAGTACACAATACTCAGTGCAACACAACAAAAAATAACATTGTCAAGGACATGGTGACTTCCAACATACGCCCTTATATCATATCTTCACCCTTATTGTTTTCGGATTTGTCTACTCCTGTAACATACACTATTCATCAGCTTAAAATTCATTGGGTTTATGGTTTTAGACGGTTAACAGCAGTTCGTAGATAATAGTGCAGTGAAATTAAGAGTTTAAACAAATAAACATAACATACGAGCTTTTCAAAATACTTGTAGCATGAAAAGAAGAGTTTCGTAAATGTTATACATATCATCCATAGATCATACATAGATGCAATTTGGATATGATTAGTCGAGATTCCATATCTGAAGTAATGTTTTATGAGTAACAACGATACCTTTGTTAATTTAGCAAACACATATTAGAGCATATGCTATCGATATATGCAAACATGTATTTTCAGTTTAATTAGGACAATTTGTGTATATATATACCGTATCGTTTGGAAACAAAAACATGCAGTGGACCGTCCATCTGAAGATTAATCATGGTTCTGTAATGTGGGACTTTGCTTTCATCGCTCAACTTAAACGCGAAGCAACCCAACAAGATAGAAGAGAATATCTTCATCTGCCTATACGCGAAATCTCGACCCATACAAGTTCGTGGTCCCGCCTATGAATACAAAGGAGAAATAAAAGGGATTATAGTTTAATGTTATGCATGAAAATGTATATCAATGAAAAACATGTCAAATGGGGATGTTGCAACTATATTATGCGAACCTGAAAAGCTGTAAATTTGAAGGGGCTCGCTGGATGGAAGACACCATTCTCATCAAGCCATCTTTCTGGTTTAAAGTCAAGTGCATCATCACCCCATATGAACGTCATCCTTCCCATTGCATATGGCATATAAACTACCACTTCCCCTTTCTTCACGCTACAACCATCTGGTAGAACATCATCTGAAAAGCATGTCTTTGGGTCCTGCATAATTATATCATATCATCCGTATATTCTTAAGAAATTTTTATTATGAGAGTAACATTACTACCATTTGTTAAAGGCTCATCCTTAGAAATTAAAACATGATAAATTAATTAAGCAAGTGGTAAGATTGCATACCATTGACAAGGCAGGATAGAGTCTGATGGTTTCCGTTAGAGCTGCATGAAGATATTGCATCTTGTCGAGAGCTTCCTCGGTCACACGGGTTGCAAATTCTGCAACATCTATGGTCTCTAGTTCTTCCATGCTCATGTTTGTTGCTTCTTTAATTTCTTTTGCAACCTTATGTTGAATTTCAGGATGTTTGCAGAGCATGTAAATGAACCAATACAAACTAGTTGCTATAGGATCTTTACCAGCAAGCACAAACGTTACAACTATATCTCGTACGTACTTCTCATCTATATCCTTAATTTGCAAAAACCTCGAAAGAAGGTCTTGTTTCTTCAACTGCAAATTCCACAAAAAAATGTAATTAGTCTCACGTGTTTTCTTGGTTTAAATGAAAACAGTGTGAACTGTATATATGTCCATCTGAAAATTGATTTAGAACTCGCAAAGTTTTTAAGAACCAACTATTTAGGATGAATATTCATCATGAATTCAAGATTGGTTTCACGGTTTTCAAAATATTTGATGTTTTTATGCATCTACTATACGTCTTTTATTCAAAAAAGAGTATATATGCTTACCAAAGTATCATCCTTTCCCTCTCGCATTTGTTCAATCTTGGTGTGGATCAACTTATAAATGATGTCATCAATCACTTTGACATTTTTCTTTAACTCTGCTTCCGGTCCAATATTGAAAAACTTCTGTATCTTCCATGATAAGTCAAAAAATCTTCGAAGTACTAATTCATTTGCATCATCAAATGCACGGCAGAATCTTGCTCCTTTTTCATTTGAACCACTAATGTTGTCAAAATCGATTCCAAAAGCAACTTTAAATATTGAATCTGTTGTTGATTTCATGAACAAGTCCTGTATATATGCACATTGGGAGTGTGATGATTAGCTCTTATGACAATAATCAACGGGGTATTATAAGCAAATGATAGTGAGAAAATTAATTAAAGATTGAGAAACGTACAGTTATATCAACTGTTTTCTTGCTATTTGCTGCTTCCGACAAAATGTTGCCGACTTTTATAGTGTTTTCGGTGAAGACTACACCGCTAAAATCTCTCAACACTTTCTTGGAGAATTCGTGGCTCGACACCTTCCTCTGTTCTCTCCACTCGTCCCCATCAACTGTGAATATTCCATCCCCAAGTAGATCCTTTAGGGTGTGGTTCATAAACGGTCCCTACAATATTTTTGCACCAAATTAAGTAACTTGCAACAAGAAAATAAAAGGAGTAACTCTTATAGCAATCTCTCTGATTGTGAAACCTTAATAAAATACTTTACATGGAGTGAAGAAGATATTTAAATGTTGATCATAAATGATTCCCATTTATCTACTGTTAAAACCAAAATTGGTTTGAAGTAAACAATGACACATTTAGTGCACATACCTTGCCATAATTGTCGAAATTTGTCCTTAGGATATACTCCACATTTGCAGGATCAGTTGTATAAATCTCACTATTACGAGGGGTATATATTCTATAAGTTTTGTATTTTGTGGCCAAATCAGTACAATAATGATGCAACCTGCGAAAGTGGATGAACTGATGAAACTTAGTCCCGCCAACCGGATGATACTTCTTGGTCGTCTTCCCTTTTTTTTGTGGCTGATTGTAGATGTAGACTGAAAGAAGAAGAAATAGAGCTGTGATTATTAGAATGAAGATTGGATTTGAGAGAAAAACCATGGAAGTTGCCATCGTCTTGGAATGAGAGGGATTGTATTTTTTGAAACAAGTTTGGAATGACTAATATAGGGTCACAACCGCCCCCCCTCTATTACTTTTTTAATTTATTATTATATTTATTTTATTATAATATAAATCATTATTATTATTACTTTTCTTTTTAGTTATTATCATTATACCTAATCAACTGAAACAAATCCATTACATCTTGCTTGAATGTAAAAATCTGAAAACAAGATGTATGTAGACTTGCCATTTATTCAGAAGACAACACGTCTATTTTATTGAAAACCCATTTACGTAGCATTACGTGCAAAAAGTTAAAGAAAAAGAAAAGTAGAAGGAAAATAAAAACCAAGATTAATAAGTAGAGAACAAGAAGGAAAAAAAGTAACAAATGAAATAGGCACAATGAAACATAAAATCAAAGGAAAACACGCTACTAAAATGGAGGACTTTCACCTAAGGATAATTCACCGGAAATCCGTCGCTAAAGGGTGATCCGTCACAAAAGTTGGTGTCTAAATTGTTGGTGGGAAAATCAAATCAGTGACAAATTACCCAAGAAATTCATGGGTAATCCGTTGGTATTTTGTTGAAAATATCGGATTTCATCAGAATCATTAATATTTCTTATGTGATCCGTGGTAATCACCCATGAAAATGAAAATTTCCCTGGGTGTTTTTTTGTCGGTGAAAGTCATTTTTTTTATAGTGACACACATCCTTTAACCTAATGTAGGACTTTGTAACTCTATAGGCAAACTCCCTAACGCTTCCCTTGTACCACCCTCAACCTCTCTAACTCCCTTATTCTATTTGTTAACCTTGGTTCTTATTTCCCTTAGTTATATCTTATCTTTCATTTTTATCTCACAATTTTGCATGGATCGGGGTTATCAAGGACATAGCTTAGACGATCTAATCCAAACTAGGCATAGGTTTATACACTTAAATCTACTATATTCTAGACATGTCCAAGGTGAATATATTCATTCTTAACTGCTCATTCCATATCCTCCTCTACTTTCTTCATGAGTGACACCTTCAGTCTCATGTGAATATGTCAAAACCACCTCAATCTTTCCTCGATCAATTTCTTTGTCATTGATGCAACTCACAACTCCGCCGAGAAGACCTTGTTTGATACCTTGTCTAACATATGGTATGGGCTCAAGTCCATCTAAGCATCTTCATATTCTATGACTTGCAACTTTCTTTCATGAACCTTTCTTGTCCCCTAACACACACTAGAAAACTAATGACTTTCACCCACGAAAATTACCCAGGGAATTTTTCGTCAATGATTACCCACGGATCACCCAGAAAATACCCGTGGTTCGGTAAAATCCGATGTTTTTCGGAAAAATACCAAAGGATCACTTAGAGAATCCCTGGTAATCTGTCATTAATTTGAATTACCACCAGCAATTTACCCACCAAACTTTGTGACAGTTTTGTAAGAAATCATCGTTTAACAACAGATTTCTCAGGAAAAGGTACGTAAACAAAAGTCTTTTGTTTACTAGTGATACTAACCTATAAAACATGGTTGGTCTGATCATCACTATCCATGTTAATTTGTCCTACAATTTTAGTAGAATCTTCTTGTCATACAACACTCCTTGAAAGTTCTTCACTTATAGTCATCTTGTCTTTATGTGATGAATTTCATCATCTCCATGACCTTATTCCTCTATTCGAATCTTGCAGCCTAGCTTATACTTAAGATTATCATTTTGTGACACCTTTTCCCCCAATGTTGACTTCTACTCACATTAGTTATGTTGTTCACCCAATAAAATATTGCACCATGACTAATAAGCAAATTAATCTCGTGTTTTCAGAGCCACATTTCACTACTCCAGCCTCTTGTTGACCTCTACATAACTCCGCTAGCAGCACAATATCGCTTGTAAATTAATATACAGTATATGAGATACTCCTGGGCTCCTAATAAATACTTTTCCTTATTTTATTCTAACAATAATATTATTCCTGATTCTTTTATTTTTATTATTTTTATTTATTTAACGTGCTGCAATTTAATAATAATAATAATAATATTGTATTTTCTACTTTTTCGTTCTTTTATAAGATTAGTTTAAAAAAAGTATGTTTTTTTCTTGAAATTAAAAGAACATAAATAATAGTAAAAAAAGTAATTAAATTTAAACATATATAATAAAGAAATACGATGTTACAAATAAAAGAATGTTTTTTTGTATACACGTTTTAATAATTGTGACAAGAATCAAATATCATTAAAAAATAGTACTGTATTTTTTAATAAAAATTTGTCCGAATTAAATGTAAGACAATTTTAAAATGACATGAACCAAATCCACGACTACTTTAAATTAAACTTCATTTTGGTCCTTTGGGTTTTACGAATTTTTGGGTTTTAATTCATACAGTTTGCTAATGATGCGCCTTTCCTACCTCCAACGATTCTTGATTTGCTCGATTTGAGATTGTTAGTCGCATTTGATTTTGAGATGGGTCGACGGTCGTATTTGATTTTGGGAGATCGATGATAGTATCTGATTTTGTTAAGGGTTGCAGACATGTTTGGAAAAAATTAGGGGAAAGGTATATGAGTAATTTCTAAAATAAATTCAGTTTAGTTTTAATAATTTGTATTTTTTAAATGTTTAATGATAATTAAATTAGGGAGAATGATATATATGTGAGTTTATCAGATTTAGAAGATATATACGTAGTTTTAAATTTTACAAAGATATATACGTAATATAGGAGGTTTTTAAAGACGTAGATGAAATAATCCCTTATTATTTTGGCACATCATAAAAACCCATCACATTGGCAAGGTAGCATCAACGAAGTTGATTCTGGCGAGTAGAAGGTGGTCTAGTGAGTTTAGGTCGAGAGATAGCGTGAGTTTAAGACACACTATTAAGTGCTCAAATACTATCCAGTTATTTATAAAGCATCGGGTAGTTTTATAAAAAACACACTACCATGTAATCAACTTGGTTGTTTGTAAAACACCAGGTAGTTTTATAAAAAAACCCACTACCACATAGTCAAATACTACTCGGTTGTTATTAAAGCGCCGGGTAGTTTTATAAAAACACAGTAACAAATGATAAAATACTACCCGATTATTTGTAAAGCACCAGGTAGTTTTATAAAAACACATTACCAAGTAATAAAATACTACCCGGTTATTTGTAAAACACCGGGTAGCTTTATAAAAAAACACTACTATATAATCAAATACTACCCGGTTGTTTGTAAAGCACCGGGTAGTTTTATAAAAAAAACCCACCACCACATAATCAAATACTACCCGGTTGTTATTAAAGCACATGGTAGTTTTATAAAAACACGGTAACAAATGATCAAGTACTACCCGGTTGTTTGTAAAGCACCAAATAGTTTTATGAAAACACATTACCAAGTAATAAAATACTACCCGGTTGTTTGTAAAACACAGAGTAGTTCTATAAAAAAACACACTACTTTGTGATCATATACCACCCGGTTGTATTTAAAGCACCGGATAACATTTAAATTTATTAAAAGAAATATAAATATAACCCGGTTATGTTATAGGAACCGGGTTATAGGTTATATTTGTATTTTGTGTTGTAGTGTGGTCTGATGAGGTTGCAAAATGACTCTTGGTCGAGAGCTTTGCATATCATTTTTAGGTTGAGGGTTAAAGGTAGAATAGTCCTTTTCTAAAGATGGCAAGGAAAAATATTTCTATTATTTACTAACCTATGTGATCCCTAAATTTAACTTGTAAGGTAGTATAAAAGACATTGTTGAAGTATAGAGCCTGACCTGCAAAGACAATCCAAAAGCACCCAACCCGATGATCACCCTGCAAGGCAGAGCCCTGCCTATATCTAAAACCCTCTTCTAGTTTCAACCTTCTCTACATTGTTAAAGTATGAATCTGCTAATGTTCAACCGTTCTCAGTTCCCACCTAAAGCTTGTTAGAGCACTTTACACGTTGACTGCCATCATTGGAAAGTGCTTTGACTTAGCTTCTATAAGCCTATAAATAACAGTTGGTATCTTTTACATTATAAGCTTTTGAATACATTTTAAACACACACACAATTGAATGAATTGTTGTGAATATTGTGAGGATCAATCTACGCAAGTGTAATTCAATCTTTGATCAATACAAGATGATGATGATGACTATATCTTCTTCATGATATCATTTCATATTCATTGTTTGATTAAATCTGTAAATTAAGAAATCTGAACCAACAATTGGGATCAAAGCAGATTAATTATTTTTAATCAAATTTGTTTTCTCAAATTTATGTGGCAATTTCTTCACAACCTGCAAACCTTGTTCCTAAAACCTTGATTTCACAATTTTTCTCGTTTGATCATATTTTATGTGATCTCATTAGTTATTTTATGTTTTGAATAACAAATCTATAATTTGTTTACTGTTCTTTTTCTGAAATAGCAAATTCATCATGGAATTACGGTTTTGGATCTCTCTCAAAACCTCCAACTCTTATTCGAGAAAAATATCCATAATGGAAAATACGTATGATAAATTTACAGGAAGAACTAGATACTAATCTATATAAATCTCTACTGAATGGTCCTTATTTATACAAAGCTCATGTTCCTACAACCGATGAAATTCCTTCATATTACGTACTTAAGGAAGAAAAGGAATAGGACAAGGATGACATTGAAAAAGTTGAAGTTGATCGTAAGATTAAGAGATTACTCATCATGGCCATCCCAAATGACATATTTCAATCTCTCGATTCATGCAAAAATGCTAAGGAAATATGGGATGAGTTGGCTAATCAACTCGAAGGAGGCATCAAAATAAGAAGATCCATGGAGTTCAATGCCTGAACGAGTATACTAGCTTCTTGGTCTAGCAGAGGAATCTCCCCAGAAGACATATGATCGTTTTAATACACGTATCACCGAGTGTAAGAAGAACAATATTATTAGATCTAAGGAAGAACATAATCTCTTGTTCTTGAAGAGTCTGAATGATGAATGGACCCAACTCTCAATATCCTTACAGACAAATCAAGACCTAGAAGGTTGGTCTCTTCACGACATCTATGGCACTTTGGTTGCCCAAGAACAAGAAATAAACAAGAAAAAAGTGCCTTTGGGAGGCCCTTTGGTACTTGTTTCTGAAAAAAAAAGAAGTCAGAAATGCACGATTTGAGATAGTTAATAGAAGAAAATAAAGAGCAAAGGACTAGTCATCACTAGTGACTCACAACAGAAGATTCAGATTTTGATGATGATCTTAGTGCTTTTGCATGATTTTTGGCTTGATCACTAAAGAATTCTCAAAGAAATTGGTCAGGAAGCTGTAACACCCGGAAATTTTAGTTAAGTTTATGAAACTTTGGAAAAGACTGATACAAGAATTCTGGTATTTCAGGCCTATTTTCAAGTATTTATATCATATTTGGTTGGAGAATAAAAGAATGAGTCCAATGATATTTTTCGGAGTCAATTTGGAGCTAAGACGAAGCAAATATGGGTAAAACATCGTCTAAGGCTAGTTTTCATGTGGGTTAGGATGGAAGCTGGTTACGAGGTGAGTTTTAGAGTTGAAACTAGCTTGATAACTAGCCTAGGCACTTTTGCACTCAATTATGCTTAGCGTGAGTTACAAAGCCAGTTAGCAAATCGTAACTAACTTCACAAGTATCCCTAAGCTCTTTTTACTTGATTTGTGCTTAGCGTGAGTTACAATGCCAGTTACGAAAACGTAACTAACTTCACAACTAGCGTCAGGGTCTGTTTGGTCAAGAAGGAGCCGCATGAGTTACCAACGCCAGTTACGAAACGTAACTGGCGTCCATATCTGGCGTCAGCCTCTGTCAGCGTTTTAAAGACCGAAAATCGAGATCTTTCTCATTTGAACCATATCTCTCTCAATAATGCTCCGATTTGGGTGATTCAAGTTGCTATGGATTCGTCTCTTGAAGCTCTACAACATGGAAACAAGTATGGATAGAGGCTATTGGTTGATTTTGGAGTTCATAGAAGTGAAGGTAAGATCTTAATCCTTGAATCTTGAATCTAGGGTTTGGGTTCTTCCACAACCAACTCTCATTCTCTCTTGGGTTCGTTCTTGTGTATGTTTTGGAGGTTATGTAGGTGTTCTTGAAAGACTTACACCATGGATCTAGAGGTGTAGCTCGAGGATCTAAAGTCTTTACCGAATGGAACTCGGCATTGGGGTAAAACCTAGATTTAGCTTAAATCTAGCAAGGTGAGTTCAAGATACTTTGTGACAACTTTGTACATGCCAAAAACGTCCATTTTAAAGTATTAACATGCTTCACTTGTTATTTATCAAATGTGTGAGTATTTGTGTAAGTTTGCATATTTGGTATAAAAGGATTTATAAATCATGAAAGAGGCTTATACTTGGTGTTTAGACATTTTGACAAATAAATTATAAGTGTGGGTTGTTTGGGTGCAATATCTTTAATGAAAACCATTTGGTTGTATTTGCATCTTTGGAGTTTTGGAGCTTATAAATCGTTGAAAGATTACAGATTATTGCATTATGGGTCATTTTGTAAATGCATGAGTATGAGTTCAAATCTAAACTTATAAACTCAAATACTTGTTGTGAATGTAGTATTTTACTGATTCCTAAACTTAATTTCAAGTGATTGTGTATTTGGGTAAGTTTGGAGGTTTTGAGTCAAAATGAGGATTTTGAGTATTTTGTTGTAAATGATGAGTTGAGCATCATTAATGGTTTAAAAATACTTGGAAAGGTTATAAAATGAAATAATCTTTGGTTTTGAAACTCAAAATGATTTGACCTAATTTTTGGTAAAACTTGGACTTGAAAGAAGATGGTTTGTTGAAAAGAGTTTTCAAGGTTGGAAAACTAGTAATACGTCTCGTTGATGTATTCGGTAGTAGGACTAGTATGTAATGGATCCATAGGCATATAGTCGGTTTAAAGGCGTGATTGTTGTCTCTTTTTGGTCGCATAGAAGTCATAGGGGGCCTCTTACCGTTGGGTATAATGCTGGATCATTACCGGATTCCATTGACTCTATGCATGCGCAATTTGGGGTCATCAGGGGGCCGTGTACTAAGGTGCATAATCGGTTATAGACCGGTTGCCAGTGACCATTGCGCGGGCTTTCATAGGATCCATGGGGGGCCGTATACTAAGGTGCATAATCGGTTGTTGACCGATTGCCATTGACTCCTATGGTTGCTCAACATCGAGTAGTGACCTACTTTTGTATCCGTCACCAAAGATGGTATGATCGGGAATCCCCCGTGAACTTTGGATATTTCTATCCCTTTAAAGATCCGCGTGAGTTAACGTTTTATAAAACATGGTTAAAAGTATGTTTTCTATCTCCACGTTTATAAACTCAATCATAGTCGTGTGAGTATTGGAATTGGTATGTCGTTAAAAGAATATTTCTATTTTAAAGTATTCTCTTCTAATGTCATTTTGGTCTAAAGCTTTTATTATGGGATAGTGAATTTGGGGAAAGACGTTGCTTTTATAATAAGGTTATTTCCTTTGAGAATTATATTTTATCAAGCACATCTTTTGGTTTCAAATCAATCATAAATATGTTAAAAACTCTTGAGCTCACTAGGCGTTAAGCCTAACCCTTTTTCTTTGTCGGCATGTGCATCAGGTTATCGTGGGGGTTGGTACTAGTGACACGTGTGGACTTGAGTGTTAGGAAGTGGCACAATAAAGACTCTTGGTGACGTTTTCTGCATTCGGAGATAGCGACTCTTATTGGTTTAGTAACACCCAACCGTAAGTAGGTCTTGTATAGGACTTGATTTGTTTGTTGTAGAGGCTTATTACTAATTGTGGTTTGAGGAAAGTTATTTATTGATTAAATATTAGAAATTTTAAATTAATCGCTCTTTCCAGATTTGAGGGTGTTACAAGTTGGTATCAGAGCATAAGTTTGAGAGATTTAGGTATTGATTTAGATGCCTAGACTCAAACTAACGTATTGATTAAGTAAGCAGATGTGAGATTTCACAATTAGACACTGTAAGATAGGATGTTTGGAGGTTAATAGATGCACTAGAATCGAGAAACATGATGATGGTAACAAGGATCCGCATGTAAGGTAAATTTGTATTATTATCCGGCCGGTGATAATAGGAATTTACAGTTACGTGTGTGTGCTTGAGACGCATTGTCATGGTGATCGATGGGGTAGTGAATGAGTTCTTATGGCAGTGACCGTTGAAAGATTTGATGGATGTAGCAATGTCACTTTGAATGACATATAAGTACGGTGATTATCTTAAGCCGACCATTTTGGGTCAAAGGTAATGGTTAGTTATGAACCATAAGCTTGTTGAATCAACCTAATTTCGGGAGGAAATTGTAAATCGATGGATTTAGTGGGGGATGATGGTCTTAAGATATGAAGCTTTCCAATGTTGGCTTTGTGGTGGACTTGGCAAGCATGGTTTAAGACTTTGGGTCCCAACCGGATGCATGCACGACATTTGTTTTAGAAATAAATTGCAAAACTATTTCGGATTTGTCAAAGGGGTAATCATTCTGAAAAATGTCTTGGGCACACTCAAGAGTGTAGCCATGTCTTGGATTTTGTTAAATCGTTTTAGTTGCATGAAAATTGTACTAAGAATTTAATCCATACTATTTTGCTAGAATTGCAAATTTTGAAATTATATCTCAAGAGAGTTTAAATTTGAAACTAACCTAAATTGTTTCGTTGTTCCGAGAAACGTACACATATCTTTTTTTTTACGAGTTTTGAGAAATTATTTGGTGTACGTGAGTTTTGGGTCAAGATTGAAATGCATGAACTATCGTACCTCCTACGGTCGTTTACGAGTTTCAGTTAAACTTTGGGTGCGTACTATTCACGAGCAATTTTGAGATTTTGGAATTTTTGGATTTGTTTTAGTGTCGGTTTTGGGGTATAAGAGTTTGTTGAGAATTTTATTCCACGTCATCTATGTTGGGTATAAATATTTTGAAGTCGTCAAAAATATAAAGTTCCCATCGGTATTATTTTAACTTTATGGGAACCTCTTGTTGCATAGAGTTTGCATACATTCTAATTATAGCATCTTAATTTAGGTAGCCAACATTCTGGAAAAGCATAAGAATTTTATTAATTGGCTTCAAATTTGAAACCCAAATCAAGTTGATTTCATAAGGTGACCCAGATGCATGCACATAACGTTTGGATAGTTTTGAAAAAGTAAACGGATGCATGCTATTATTGTTGAGAAACTTTACTTTGTGCCTTCTTAAGGCTTAAAGAAGGAAACATCTGGATAATTTGGCACAAACATTTTGTACCACTCTATTTTAGTGCATGAATTTCTCTTACATACATGATGGCAATACATGTGTGAAATGGTTATGAAGATTTCATGTTTGTTAAATCTTTGATAAATAAAATTGGCACATTTGCTTAGTCATATACTTGTAAAACCTTGAACTCATTAGGAAACCTTGGTTGTAAACGTCATGTTGTGGTGGGTATTGCATATGTGGGACGATGAGTCTCCGTGAATTTAGTAATGATTGTCTGGCTTGTGAATTGAGAATTTAGTTTGAACGATCGGTGTATATAAAAGCTTTTGGAAATAGTAGACTTTGAAGCACTCCGGGTTATTTTATGTGATGGTCTTCTTGTTTCATCAACCTTCGGGTCAAAGTTTATGGGATTGATTGCTTCAAGGAGTTGTTTGTTTGGTGTTTGTGTGATAAGGATGTTTCATCTTGGTGAGCTTTAGTGATTGAGGACGATTTGTTGAGTTGTCCATAGATTGGGAAGTAAAGCTTTGATGTTTCAGCGCAATTGGAAAGAATCGTGGGATCAAGTACTAAAGTGTGGTAATTATGGGATTCGACATCCCATATTAAGTGTCAACTCTGGGATGTCGTTGTCGGCTGATGCATACTTGTGGTACTGACCTTTTACAAACTTAGGTGTCAACTTATTATTTTCTTGAGGTCAAGAAACATTGTTGTATTTGGGGTACCTAAATTGAATCTTAGTAAGTGTTCGAAAGCTTTATGCGGTGAACTTGAGGAGAATAGATTTTAGTGAATGGTGATGTTTGATAAGGATCATTTGAGTTGCTAAGGAAGTCTGATAGTTCTTTGGAGTTTTGTGTTTGGCGAAAGTTTGGGTCTGGATTTGGACCAAATTTTTGAATAAGAGTTTCGTCATTGAAGGGACGATAAATCTTGTATGATTTTGAATACTGGGGAATTTTAGTAAGAAAGTTAATGCAGTCATTGAGTGGAAGTCGCTTTATCGAGGAGACTTTGATTGTCGAAGTATAAGATTTACTGTGGGCGTCAACAGATGGTATATTTCGGGATGTTTTGCAGGATTCCCTTACCACCCAGGTAAGGTCGACATTGTAACGAGTACTCCGATTTGAAAGATGTATGTGTGGTTTTGTTCAAATAAAATTTTGGAATATTATCGAAGGGTTGTTTACATATAGGAACCGTATTCTAGTTGGCTAAAAGTTGTTAGAAAGTGCTAAGAGTAAATTCTTTTATGGCAATTTTCGCGGAATTGAGAAGTCGAAATTAATAGTTACCTTTGAGGAAGTACGAATCACTTAAGGTTGGGAGCCAATTGCAATCGTATTGCTATAAAGTTTTCCAACAATGCTCAGTGTTCACCCTGAGGGTGGTGTAGCATGTTAAGTCAATGATTAAATGGGGGAATCAGCGTGTAAATCGTCATAGTAATCTCGATAAAAGATTTTTGAACCCCTTTTAGAGTTAATTCATTTTAGTGACACTCTATTGGGAAGGGAGCCATTCGGATTTGTGAAATAAGGTTATTTGGATGTTTGCCTGTTTATAGATTTCGAGGACGAAATCTCCTTTTAAGGTTGGAAGGATTGTAACACCCGGAAATTTTAGTTAAGTTTATGAAACTTTGGAAAAGACTGATACAAGAATTCTGGTATTTCAGGCCTATTTTCAAGTATTTATATCATATTTGGTTGGAGAATTAAAGAAGGAGTCCAAAGATATGTTTCGGAGTCAATTTGGAGCTAAGACGAAGCAAATATGGGTAAAACATCGTCTAAGGCTAGTTTTCATGTGGGTTAGGATGGAAGCTGGTTACGAGGTGAGTTTCAGAGTTGAAACTAGCTTGATAACTAGCCTAGGCACTTTTGCACTCAATTATGCTTAACGTGAGTTACAAAGCCAGTTAGCAAATCGTAACTAACTTCACAAGTAGCCCTAAGCTCTTTTTACTTGATTTGTGCTTAGCGTGAGTTACAATGCCAGTTACGAAAACGTAACTAACTTCACAACTAGCGTCAGGGTCTGTTTGGTCAAGAAGGAGCCGCGTGAGTTACCAACGCCAGTTACGAAACGTAACTGGCGTCCATATCTGGCGTCAGCCTCTGTCAGCGTTTTGAAGACCGAAAATCGAGATCTTTCTCATTTGAACCATATCTCTCTCAATAATGCTCCGATTTGGGTGATTCAAGTTGCTACGGATTCGTCTCTTGAAGCTCTACAACATGAAAACAAGTATGGCTAGAGGCTATTGGTTGATTTTGGAGTTCATAGAAGTGAAGGTAAGATCTTAATCCTTGAATCTTGAATCTAGGGTTTGGGTTCTTCCACCAACAACTCTCATTCTCTCTTGGGTTCGTTCTTGTGTATGTTTTGGAGGTTATGTAGGTGTTCTTGAAAGACTTACACCATGGATCTAGAGGTGTAGCTCGAGGATCTAAAGTCTTTACCGAATGGAACTCGGCATTGGAGTAAAACCTAGATTTAGCTTAAATCTAGCAAGATGAGTTCAAGATACTTTGTGAAAACTTTGTACATGCCAAAAACGTCCATTTTAAAGTATTAACATGCTTCACTTGTTATTTATCAAATGTGTGAGTATTTGTGTAAGTTTGCATATTTGGTATAAAAGGATTTATAAATCATGAAAGAGGCTTATACTTGGTTTTTAGACATTTTGACAAATAAATTATAAGTGTGGGTTGTTTGGGTGCAATATCTTTAAATGAAAACCATTTGGTTGTATTTGTATCTTTGGAGTTTTGGAGCTTATAAATCGTTGAAAGATTACAGATTATTGCATTATGGGTTATTTTGTAAATGCATGAGTATGAGTTCAAATCTAAACTTATAAACTCAAATACTTGTTATGAATGTAGTATTTTACTGATTCCTAAACTTAATTTCAAGTGGTTGTGTATTTGGGTAAGTTTGGAGGTTTTTGGTCAAAATGAGGATTTTGAGTATTTTGTTGTAAATGATAAGTTGAGCATCATTAATGGTTTAAGATACTTGGAAAGGTTATAAAATAAAATAATCTTTGGTTTTGAAACTCAAAATGATTTGACCTAATTTTTGGTAAAACTTGGATTTGAAAGAAGATGGTTTGTTGAAAAGAGTTTTCAAGGTTGGAAAACTAGTAATACGTCTCGTTGATGTATTCGGTAGTAGGACTAGTATGTAATGGATCCATAGGCATATAGTCGGTTTAAAGGCGGGATTGTTGTCCCTTTTTGGTCGCATAGAAGTCATAGGGGGCCTCTTACCGTTGGGTATAATACCGGATCATTACCGGATGCCATTGACTCTATGCATGCGCAAGTTAGGGTCATCAGGGGGCCGTGTACTAAGGTGCATAATCGGTTATAGACCGGTTGCCAGTGACCATTGCGCGGGCTTTCGTAGGAGCCATCGGGGGCCACTAAGGTGCATAATCGGTTGTTGACCGATTGCCATTGACTCCTATGGTTGCTCAACATCGAGTAGTGACCTACTTTTGTATCCGTCACCAAAGATGGTATGATCGGGAATCCCCCGTGAACTTTGGATATTTCTATCCCTTTAAAGGTCCGCGTGAGTTAACGTTTTATAAAACATGGTTAAAAGTATGTTTTCTATCTCCACGTTTATAAACTCAATCATAGTCGTGTGAGTATTGGAATTGGTATGTCGTTAAAAGAATATTTCTATTTTAAAGTATTCTCTTCTAATGTCATTTTGGTCTAAAGCTTTTATTATGGGACTAGTGAATTTGGGGAAAGACGTTGATTTTATAATAAGGTTATTTCCTTTGAGAATTATATTTTATCAAGCACATCTTTTGGTTTCAAATCAATCATAAATATGTTAAAAACTCTTGAGCTCACTAGGCGTTAAGTCTAACCCTTTTCCTTTGTCGGCATGTGCATCAGGTTATCATGGGGGTTGGTACTTGTGACACGTGTGGACTTGAGTGCTAGGAAGTGGCACAATAAAGACTCTTGGTGACGTTTTCCGCATTCGGAGATAGCGACTCTTATTGGTTTAGTAACACCCAACCGTAAGTAGGTCTTGTATAGGACTTGATTTGTTTGTTGTAGAGGCTTATTACTAATTGTGGTTTGAGGAAAGTTATTTATTGATGAAATATTAGAAATTTTAAATTAGTCGCTCTTTCCAGATTTGAGGGTGTTACAGGAAGCCCTTCGAGAAGGAGTATAGAATGGAGTATAGAGAAGAGAGATACCATAAGTACAACTTAGATCAGAGACCCTACAAGCCCTACCAAAGAGAGGTCAAAACAGAAGCAAAGAGAGGGGGATCTCAAAATGCTATAGATGTGGCAAAGCTGGTCACTTTGCTGCTTACAACAGAGGCAAAATGGTTAAGAATGTTAATTATTACACGAAAAAAGTACAAGTACAAAAACAGAAAAAGGAGTGTTATGACAAAAAAGGAAAATTGGGTTTTTGACTCCTTATTTGAAGAAGATACTAGTAAGGCACTTGTATGCATGATAGCCAGAACCTACGAAGGGACTAAGGGGCTGTTCGGTTCGTTTTCTGTTAAGACCTATATGGATATAGTTGTCTGTATTGATATAACTATCTGGATGCTAGCAGATGAGTTGTTCGGTTATTATGCGGAATAACAGGTCTGATCATAAATTACCATTTTACCCTTGGTCTAAATTTTTTTGTCTAGAGAAAATACAGATTGAAAAAGAACCTGTGATGTTTTCCCTTTTATCCATCTTATTCAACAACGTCTAAAACCTAGTTTTAGGTGAACCCCAAATCACATCATGTCTGCAACTCAAATTTTAGGTATAATTTTCATAAATAAAGATCCAAATTGTTGAATTGTTTCTGGGCAACACAGGTTTGCAAGTTTTGGGTGAACTTCAAAGAAAATCATCCACAACGTCAATACCCAAATGGCCAATGAACTGACTTGTAATGTGTGGATCCCAGAATATGAGGTAACGATGTGCTTTATAAACAATAATCAATAAGAACACGAAGAACGCTATGAATATGATGAAGATCCGAAGTCGGATATCTCACTTGTATTGAATAATAACAGATTTATCTCTCACAGTTTAGCTCTCAATATTTCGCAGTAATGTTCTTCTTCTTCTAATGCTAGCCCTAACCCTCTATTTATATGTATAGGAAATACAGTGTAAGGAAAGTAAAGATTAAGGCATTATACACTTGCCTTATTTACAAAATAGAATGTTTCCTTATATTTAAACATTAAACCTTTCCTAATTTAATGACTTTGTTGACTTTACACTTTAGCCCTTCACGTCTTCAATATTTATTATCTCGGATACAACATTTTCAGACCTAACAATCTCCCCCTTTGTATTCGAGATTACAATTCAGCAAATCAGCACTCTTTTGAAGACGGTGAAACTTTTGTCAACAAATCTTTCTTCTTGATTCTTTTGCTCCCCCTACGAAAATGATCTCTTGTAATCTCCGTAGCCCCCCCTTAACATTAGCATGAAAAGAAAATCGAAGGAGCCGCTATGTCGTAGGGTATAAAACTTGTTGGGTCAAAAAGCATGTCGGGTTAGGTGATGTCAATGAAAAAAGATCTCGGGCCAAGTAGATTCGACAAGAATTGATGTCGGGCCAAGATGAGTCGATGAAAATTTATGTCGGGTCTTAAGCACTCGATAAGTCTTCAACTTTATCTTCAGCAGTTGACAAAATCATTTTACTTCAAAAATCAAGTAAGGAAACTCGACAAAATCAGTATTCAACAAATCAGTATTTTGTCATCTTCCTTTTCTCATTTCGTGTCTTTGATATACTATCTCTCCCTCATAATGGGCATTTTTCTTTGATACTTTTTCTCCCCCTCAGAATAATAAGGAGAATCCGAAGCATTATGAACGATCAAAGACAAGAAGTGGATGTGAAAAAAATGGGTAAAAAATCTAACATAGGAGCACAAATAGCAACTATTATCACTTAACTTAATTAAATTTAATTGAGTGTCCTATATTCAGTATTGGCAGCGGATTGGCACTGATAGGACTTCCAGTTATCACAGAAGTAAGTTATAAAACTAACTTCTCAAACTGTTCCGGCATAAACACGAAGATATGCAATGTGAATCACAAAGACTCGTGCAATGTGTAGAAAGAATTTATGCAATAAATGCTAATTTTAAGGCTCAAAATGTGAAAATACATTTCACAGACTCAATGTGCATTGAATGTGAAGTTCGGAGACCGGAGGTGTGTCTTCCTTTTTCAATATCTTAATCTTCCGAGTGAAGATAAGATAGCAGAGATGTGCATTCTCCGTGATATATGAAACAAATATCTTTTGTGAGATACTTGAGTAGTTGGGTGGGGTGACACGAGTTATCGACATTGGGTACATGTATAGTTCAATATTCATCTCCAAAGAATCGAGAATGAATAGATTATGTGGCTACCCGGATAACTGTTTAGGTTTGGTAAAGACCAACTATTTTCTTTTAAGTCTTGTCACACTCTCACATTTTTTATATAACGCACATCTACTTAATTTTATCTCAATTACACCCTTTCAAAATATAGCTAACCTAGGGATGTGTTTCATGGGTAGGTCCTTCCGGCTTTGGTTTGACCATTGAAACGTCTAAATCCTATCACACAAAGAGTTAAAACATTAAAGTCCGAGTTCTGAACTGAAGTATTCAGAAGTCATAATGCAATGTAAAACGGGTTAAGAGCAGGTCCATAGCTGAGATACTATGAAGCTAAAATAAATGGAAAAAATATGATACTTTCCTTAAATGTAGCATAACCTTTTGAAAGATTTTCATGTGATGTGCATATTCTGAATTTAGACCACACATGACATACCTACAAAACAGATTAAAAAGATTTTGGTACCCAAGTTTTGTTGGGTCCTCGGAGGTTAGCTTTAGATGCAATAAATGGGGAAGTGGGGATACTGTAAGTACCATACCATTTATGATTGAAATTTTGATTGACAAAATCATTTGTTCCACATGTAGAACAACAAATCTATGTGGCACTTAGACTAATTAGCTGATTGATAGATTTGACAAAATAAGGCAAATTAGTCTTGGAAACAAATGATCTTGTATCAACTACAGGAGATGTATGTGACATGTTTCCAACACTATCATCTGTAGTTGATTGCTTCCTCCAGACCATTTTAAACTTCTTGAAATTACCGGTTTTAGCAACAAAATCATTTTAAAACTGATTAGAGTTATGAGTTCGAGAATTTGAAAAACTATATGATTTGGAGCTGTTAGAATAACTATTTGAATTAATACTTGAAGAACAGTTATTCTTACATATAGGAGAAAGAGGAGTTTGCTTTGAACTTGAAGTAGAATCAGAATCATGAGGAAAAATCAATTTTTCAAGATCATCTAACTCCGCATTTAAATGCTCGGGAGTAAGTTGTTTGACTGATTCTGAATTCATTTGTTTTTGTTTTGAAAGTTCGTTTTCAAGTTTTTGATCTTGCAGAATAAATCATCTCTTTCTTTTGTGACCAAATCATATTTATTTTTAAATTCAGATCTCAAATTCTTTTCAGTTACAAGAGTTGTTTCTAAAACAGATAATTTGTTTGAAAGTTTGTAAATTTTATTTTCAAAGACTTGCTTCTCTTTGTCAAAATCTTTTTCCAGATTTTTGCTTTTAGCAACGATCAAACTACATTTCTTGATTAAATTCGTTTTCTCAGTTTTAAACGCATTTCTTTCAACTTTCAAAAGTTTTTCAAGATTAGAAATTTGTTTTGAAAACTCCTGACTTTTTGTTTCAGATGATTTTCTCTCTAAAATCACAATTTGCTCAAAATCAGACACTTGTTTAGAAAGTTTTTGAATGGTCAGTTCACAAGTTCTAATTTTGCTTTCAAAGTCTTTTCGTTCAGACTCAAATTTGTGTTTTTCATCAGAAGTTAAAATCCTTTCTTTTTCACATTCCAGAAATTCAATTAATTTTCTTTTAAGAACCACACTATACGTCTAATGATCTATAAATTTTTCTAACTCAGAAATTTGGTTTTTCAGATCAAAATTTATTTTTATCAGATTTGGCTTTTTGCAAAACTCTTCATATGTATAATATTTAGTTTTAGAATACTCGGTGAGTTGTTGCTCCAAAAATTCGTTTTGATTTTGCAAAACTTTTCTTGATTCTTCTGAGTTATTAAATCTAGATTTGAGATTGACATGTTCTCTTAAAAGTTCATCCAACACTTGCATGTTGTTTGTGTGTCTAGTTTCAAGTTGAGAGATTTTTGCATTTAGCTCAGAGATTTGGTTTTGAGAACTCATCGTGAAAGCACGGGTTACCTGATAAAGTGATCTCGATCGGTGAGTTTTTGGCAATTTTCTGAGATTTCTTTGGAAAACAGAAGGTGTTCTTGATAGATGAAGGTTTTTTTCGGGTGATGAAGGGCCGAGAAGAATTTTTCTCGGGTGATGAAGGACCGAGAAGAATTTTTCTCGGGTGACGAAGGATCGACAAAAATAAATTGTCGAGTGGTATGGTCTCGATAAGAAGATTTCTCGGATGTATGAGACTCGATAACAATTATTGTCGGGTAAAGGAGACTCGATAAAACTTCTAATAAATTTTGAATCGATAAGAAGAGTTTTATCGATCACAAGGGTCTCGATAACTTCAAGTTTCTCGATTAATCAAGATTCGACAAAAATAATTTGACTCGATAAAACAATGAATCGATAAAAATTTATATCGATTCCTGTTGACTCGATTAATAAAATTTGTCGATTTAAAAGGACTCGATAAAAAAATCAAAAATACTTAATCTTAGTTTTTCTTTAACCGATAAACCAGAAACCAAGAACAAAGGGTTCTTGACTAAAAAGAACAAGTCTTTTTATGGACAAGAATGTCTAAGTTCTCGAGTTTCTTATTTGTTCAGTCAAGAAAAAAAATTAAAATTACTAGAGTTTATGATTTTTACTAGAGAATCCTTTAGTAAGAAAAGCTGCAAGAGTCACTAGTTCCTGAGTTTTCTTATGTAAAGAATATCAAAAGTAATTAAAATAAACTAGAATAACTTTAATTAAAACAGATTAAATAATTTTGACTAAAATCAAGAATAACTCAATATGGATCGACAAAAAATTTAAGCGCATGAAGTATGAATCAAAAAAAAATCAAGTTTATCAAAATAAGACTTTTTATCGGGTAAAGCTAATGAAGTAAGGATCGAGAAAAACAGAAAAAAAAGTATGAGTTTTTATCGGGTAAAGCTAAAACAGTTTGAATCGATAAAAAGTCAAAAACTCAGAAATCGAAAATTTACCTTCTGTTTCATGAATAACTTCAGAAAATTGAAAAAGAACTCTGATCGTCTGCTCTGATACCAATTGTGGATCCCAGAATATGAGGTAACGATGTGCTTTATAAACAATAATCAATAAGATCGAAACCTAATAAGATCCAAAAAAATGGTGGAACGGAGACCAAATCGAGAGCAAAACCAAAAGTCGGAGATGGTGAGTCGTTGAAGCTAGAGAAGATGGAAGAGGGAAGATGGAGCATGAGATACCAAAAGTCGATGATGGTGATTCGTTGAAGCAGAAGAAGATGGAGCAGGAGAACGATACCTGTTTGTGAAGAAAGATGGAGCAGGAGAAGAGGGAAGAATCCTAGATCGATGGGGTGTTGTTGAAGATGCGATCGATGGGGGAAGAGGGAAGAAGTCGACAGTCTGTATTTGAGAGGGTAGTTGGGGAAACAAAATATAATTAATGGGCTGAGTGTATAGGACTATAGTTTCTCAGCTGAGCGAATCAACCACTATCTGAGCGATTAAGCTCTTACCGAACACATAGATATGGCTGAGCGATTCAGCCATATAGGCTATTCAGCCCAATAAGCATCTACCGAACAACCCCTAACTCTGATGCTTATTTTGAACCTAAGGTATGTCCTATCTCTGCACATGCTAAATCTGACCTTGTGATGACTGTACATAGACCTCCTGAAGATTATCTAAAACTTAAACATAAACTCAAATTTGAGTAAAATGAGAGAAAAGAAGCAAAAATAAAGTTTTTACGTTTACTAAACAAACTAGAGAGAAAACAAACCAAAATCCTTTTCTTTCAAAACATTTACGTTTACTCCAAAACAAAAGGGCAAAAATGTGATTACAGGTAAATTTGATCCCACTTCTTCAGGAACACTGAAAAATTCAAAAGGAGAAGAAAAGTAGAGAGTCATAGCTCCTCAGCAAGAGAAATCAAAGACTATTTTCAAAAGAATAAAGTCCCTAAACTAGACAGGAAGTTTATAAAAACATCTAATGCTAGTTCACAATCAAAATATAAGGCTAAAGCTTCTAGCTCTGTTAATCCAAAGAGAGTTTGGAAGCAACCATAAGTGTGTGTTCATACCTATCATTACTTAAATCTCTTAATTCATATAAATAAGCACTTTGATGGAAACAAATGTGTTTCTTCAATAACAAGTCCACATACTCTCTTTCTTGTTTTTTAGAAATGTCAAGAAAGTTGGCGATTGCATAGAAGAATTTCTCATCTCAGTTTTTGTAACCTCAATAAACCGGCAAAACAGAAGTCGGTTAAAAAGCTACCCAGATTTGAATTTTGACAATTAAAAATCATCTATGAACTCTTTTGAAATGGGCAAACTCAAGAGAGCAATGAAGTTGGACTAATTTGGAAACATTGGGCAATTTACTTTATACCTACTATTCTGTCTGTTTTTGGTTCCAGCCATTACTATCAAAGCTATTGGACATCAATGGTATCGGAGTGCGCCTCTGTTTTATTCTATGGGTAAAGGATCTAATTGATAGAGTAAATTACTCCAGATCATTGGAAATGTTGCATGTGGATCTATGTGGTCCAATATCAATCCAAAGCCTCTCTAGAAAAGAGTATACCAAATATACTTGGGTGAAATTCATAAGGACGAAATCTGGAGTCCTAAAGATACTAATTATTTTGTTAAAAAAGATTAAAGTGTTGCTCCAAAGCAAGGTCCAGAAACTGACAATTGACAATAGAACTGAATTGACAAATGCAAGAATGGATGAATACTTTAGTCATTGAAGTCATTTATTAAAACTTCTCTGTAGCAAAGGACACCACAAGGAAATAGTGTTGTGGAAAGAAGGAACAAAACCTCAGTTGAAGCTGCAAGGACCATGCATGCATCCTCTGATCTTCCAGTCTATTTTTGGGCAGAAGATGTATCAACATCATGTTTCACACAGAACATATCCATAATTAACAAAAAGGTTTCTTAAAACCCCTTACAGGTAATCAATAAAGAAAGCCTGATGTAAAATTATATCATGTCTTTGGTTGCAGGTGCTTTATCCTCAATGACTGATAAATTCATATTTAGACTTACATCGAATCCCTTGCATGTAACCACGTTTTAATTCCTAATAGACTCCCCTAGACATTGGTTACAGATTGATAGTTGATAAGAATCAAAAGAATGGCTTTAAATCAACATAAAGCATGTATTTCAAAGATCTATAGGTCTAGGCATACTTTACAAATACACCATGGGGGTGAACATAGAAATCAGATAATGTTCAAAAATAACCTACAACTTATATCTTTTAAGCCTAGATTTTCCGATTTTGATTTCTCTTTGGTTGGCACAAGTAATAGAAGCAACAACCCATATCAGATAAAAAGAGAAGAAGCCAGTCCAGCTAATGTCCAGCATCAACAAATCCATCCCGTTCGATTTCCAGTCTCGGGCGACTTTCTCCAACCAAAAACTCGTTATCAGTTGTTTCAAGACCAAATCCAGCTGCATGAGTTTTCGGTATGTGAAACTCACACCCAAACCTGCGTTAGCCTCTATTTTTTAGTCTCAAAAATGCGTCGGGCGAGTTTTTCTAGGGGTTTATCCACACCAAAGTCGCGTGTGTCAAAAATCAAACAACCATGTTCTTATCAGCGGTTTCTTCATCAATTGGGAGGTATAAAAAGGAAATGATAATTGTCGATTAAGAAGGGGATTCGATGGATTTTCTTGAGAAAAAGAATAGAGACGATTTCTAGAATAGAGACGATTTCTAGATTTTTAGATATCATTGGAGTTGATGTTGGATTTTTAAACTAGGGTTCTTCATCAAATTTCAGATTTTTGCCACTTGGAAGTTTAATTTGTGTTTCAAAATAGGATTACGAGTATCTAAGTTTATATTCCTAGTGATGGGATTATATCTAGTTTGCTTCAAATCTTGTTGAGACTTGGTTTATGTTATATTATCAATCGGATTTTATTTATGCAATCCTTGTTCAAAAGTGTTCTTCATTTTTGGGTTTTTGGTTTTGAGAAGGCTAGTTGTAATTAGGAATCCGTATTTGTTCTTGATTTCAAATTGGTAGCAAGTAATGCATCAATGGACCACCAAATTGAATGATTTTCATTATAGGATTGTGTAATCTAGGTTAAATGTTTGGGCAGTTCATTAATTAGGATTGGCGTTTGTTTATTGTGTAATGCGATTGGTAGGTTGAATTCTACGTTCGTCATTAGACTCAAGTTAATCAATTAGGAACTAGTCCACCGAGCTCCTCGTTCTAGTTTAATTATAATGACAAGCGAAGGGTTTGGTGTGTGTAGACACTCACGTCCAATCTAAAATCAGCTAAGAAAATGTTTTTACGTACAAGTCAATGATACATGATTTGGTAAAGAATTGGTTATACACATCACCAGGTTTTGTTCTTGACATCAACAAAAGAAATGGAGGTGGTGTCCATCGGTGAGGAGGGCCACAAACCAAGAAGAGGTTGAAAAGGTGGGATTTGGGAAGGAAACCACGAGATTGTGGATGAATCTGGCTTCGTGTTCCATGTTTTTAGAGAGATAAGGAGAGGAAACGAACCAAAGGAGCAGCAAGCATATCTAAGAACTTGAGAATCCATGGATAGTTCCTTCAAAAACTACTTGGATATGTGCTCACCAAGTGTGGATTTGAGATTCAAACTCGTTGGTGATGTACTTCTTGATTTCATCTTCATATACAAAATTTCTGGGCTCTTGGTTCTAGGTTTAGCAACTCCATCTTCATCTTCATCGACACTGTTCTTCTTGATCCGAAATCACCGGAGATAGGGATAGGGGTAGGGTTTGTCGGAGCGGCAACAAAACAGGAAGGGGTTCATAGAAGGGTAAATTGTTGTTCTTCATTGGGGAGGGTTTGATTTTGTTTGGGCACATAATTTGGGTTTCTATTTTCACTTTTTTAAGACGATTTACCGGAAAATGGCATATTTTCCCCTCACATGAGGGGGCATATAAAAGGTCGTACAAATTTGATTTTAATGGTGTTAATTTGAGGGAACTTGAGTGTTATGACATTGAAATTTTATGGACCATAAGTGTGGATATATTTTGTTTTAGAGACCAAATTCAAAATTTGAGCAAACCACATAAACTACTAGTGTAATTCACTCTTTAATTTTTCTATTAAAATAAAGAAAATAACTAAAATGCCAAAAAAGTAAAAATGCATCAAATAACAAACTTTATTTTAGTTTCTATTTAATGAAGAATAATAATTGTTTCACTATTGAATGAAAAACTTTTATGTTCGGAAATTTTGCTGAAATTTTTATCACTAAAAAGTGATCCGTCATAAAAGTTAGTGGGTAAAATGTTTGTCAGGGCCATTCTTTTGGTTGTTAAAACTGCTATTTTTAACAGGGCCCCAAACATATGGGGCCCAATTTTACATATTTTGTGAAGCCCTAATATGTAGCCCGCTATCAACGTCAAGATTCTAGAGCGACTGTAAGTTTGCCGATCAAGAGCGGCAGAGCACCTCTTGATTTTCTTCTCACTTCTATTTCCAATCCGGCGATTGAAATTCCCAAAGATGATTACTTTATGATTTGGTTCTTCAAGAACAAAGACGCTATCTCAATTACATATGACTTCATCTTCCGCATCTATACTATACGAGTTGTACGACTGGTTTTGAAGCAAGATTCTTCAATCTCTAGTCCTCATTCTACAATCGATATTCAACGAAACTCTACTATTGATGCCCAACGAGTCAACAAGCAACATCCAAGGTTTCATACAACTCTCAGAGTCTCACCGGTCCTTGAGGTTTGTCAACATTAACATCAATGAGATAGATTATATTCCTTTTTATATGACTGAATTGATCCTTCTTGCTATTTCTCTGGTTAAATCAATTTGAAATTTTTTGTATGTATGTTAAATTGTTAATTTTTGTAATTGGATTTGTTTTATTTATTCTCATATTCTGATAGATAAGGGTTGTTGTTTTGTGTGAATTAGATTCAAACTGTTAGGTTGTTACTTATTTAGGTTCATTGATTCAAATTCTTAAACACACAAATTATATCCAAAAATCAGAATCTTAGTTCTTCATATTTTTAGGTTTAGAAATCAAAATTAATATGCTCTTTAGGTTTAGAAATCAGAATGTTAATAGTTTATATTATTTAGTTTCAAATAATTAATCCTCTGGTTTAGGTTCAAACGGATCAAATTGTTGTTCGTAAAAATTAATGTTTAGCTTGCTTTATAAAATATATGTGTTTAGCCTCTCTTTTCAAAAGCTTATATGTGTCTTTGATATCTCATTGTAGAGTGTCGTCTAAAGCTTTGACACTTAAAAGTATTAAAATATGTAAATGATCTCTTAATTTTTAGAATGTGAATATTTGGTGTATATTTTTATGATTTGATCATCATAATTTCTACGAAAACAACTAGTAATTCTTGAAGCAATGCCAACAATTGAAATTCAAGAAGATCATGTTTCAACATAATCACATTGTGTTGTGTGTAAAGAACCATTTGAATTGGGAACAAAAGTTAAAGAAATGCCTTGCCAGCATTTATACCATTCCGATTGTATCCTGTTGGGTTAGCTTTACGTAATTCGTTACTCCTCAAGCAATGTTGTTATCATTTTTTATTTATTTCATTCGATCAATGTCTCATCTTCTAGGGTTAGAAAATAAGATTTTAAATGTCAAAAATAATCTTAGAAAAATGATAAGTTTGTTACTCAAGAATCACAATCTATGTTAGAAAAATTATCTTACTTAAGTGAATTTCACAATTTTAGTTTGCCATTTTAAACATTTTTTGTTCTATTAACTTGCAAGACATTTATATAATAAATAGTATGGAATTTATACTTTATTTTCTTTATTACTTGTTTTGTCGCTCGGTTTGTAACAGGACCTTCAAAAAGATTGGAACGGCCCTGATGTTTGTGGGTAAATCAAATCACTGACAGATTACCTAGAGATTTTCTGAGTGAACCATTGTTATTTTCTTGAAAAATATCGCATTCTACCAAATCATTGATATTTTCTAGATGATCCGTCGGTAATTACTGATGAGAATTTTCTTGGATGATTTTTATAAGGGGAAATCATTTTTTGTACCGTTTTTTTAAAGGGTATCCTAGGCATTTGCCTAGACTAATCCCTGACAATTTTAAAACTACTAAAACATGCTGCCCTGAGATAATTCTCCAGTAGCCACAAGTTATTTGCGCCTGGATTCGAACCTGGGGTAGATTAGTTATCAAGTCTCATCCTCCATAAGTCTTAACCAGTACGTCACAAATCTCAGCTAATGCAATGAATTTTCTATTTTTTCTATTTTAGGACCGAAATAACCTTACAACGGTACATTTTAATGTATTTTTCCCTTTTTATTTTAATACGCATTTTTCATGCAACGTGGTGAGTGGTGACTATGATTATAATTTAATATATTGGAAAACTTTACTTTTTAAACGACTCAATTTTTTAATATACATTTTCATGCAAGATTTGAATTTCGCACCAATATATATCATTTATATCAAAACTTTATTGTTATTAGTATGTTTTTTATTAATACTGTTATTTAGTGTAATATTATATATTTCTATTATTTAAGTATACCTTATTTGTTATTTTTTTTTTTTTTATTCTTCTTTAAAAGTGCTATAACTTTAAAGTATTAATCATTACTACTTTTGTGTGATGCAAATTTTTAAAAAATAGAAATCATAATATTTATTCTAAACGGTACGGTCAACGTCGAGTGTTTTTTTAATTTAATAAAAAGCATAAATAATAGTGTTTTGTCTTAAAGGTGGACTGCTGTTTTTAAATACAAATACAAATCACACTATTTATTAGTTTTAAGAGTTTTCCTTCTTTTTATTGGAATTTTTTTATGCACTTTGTTAACCATGTATTGTTATTAAGAATTTTTTTTAGATGGGCTTTTCGTGTAACATGATGAATTTAGAGTCTAGTGGTATTTATTATTTTTGTCGAATAGATGTATCTTTAAGGTTAATTATAGGTCAACAAAGTCGATCAATGTGTTTCTAACCAAATTCAACTATTGAATTTTTTTAAATTGATTGGTTTCGATGGAGCTTAATTTTCGGTTTTTGTTTGAAGGTCCTTTGTATTTTCTAATTTCTTAAAACACTCCTCATTTCATACCTTCAAAAGATCAATTGAACGGGTGCTAGCTAGAGTCCCGCTCGGATCTTCATAGATCCACCCTGCTTTACACTCCTTATAGTTTTATGCAATTCTATTTTACCATGTCACCACTTTTTAGATGTAACATAAATATATAATATGAAATTTTATAAAGATGGGTGTTTTAATTCAACAACGAGATTGTGCTGATGCCTGATGGTAATAATTAATATTTCATTTTTATTTTCTTATTGATGCAATAAAGACATATATAAAACGTTGTATGAATAATATCATAATAAGACATTATATTGGTAATTCATAAGCTACATCATCAAATTTTGGTGACATAATGTCACGCCACCCTTTTTATTAGGATCCTGACGCCATGCATGTCATAACTTAAATCATACAAACCGTTCATCACACTGTAACAACTTAAACATTGGTTAACAATGCAAATTACATGAAACTTAGTAGTATACAATACTAGATTCCATGCAATATCCCGTGGCACAACTTAATTATAACAAAAAACTATTCACCACATTGTAGCAGAATAGTTAAAACGTTACAACAACTTAAACATTGGTTTACGATACCAAATAAATCAAAATACTCAATGCAACACAACATATATAACATAGTTAAGGACATGGTGACTTCCATACGCCCTTATAGATCTTTACCAGTATTGTTCTTGGATCTGTCTGCTCCTGTAACACACACTACTCATCAGCTTAAAATTCATTGAGTTTACGGTTTTAGACGGTTAACATCGGTTCATATATAGCAATGAAATTAAGGATTCAAACAACTAAACATAACATACGAGATTGTCAAAATATATGTAGCATGAAAAGAAGAGTTTTGTAAATGTTATATATAGAACATATACATATGCTACTTGGATATAATTAGTCGATATCCCATATTTCATGTAATTTTTTAAGGAGTAACAACAATACCTTGTTAATTTACTAAACACATATTAGAGCATATGATATGATATATGCAAATATATATTTTAAGTTTAAAAAAAGTTGTGTGTATATACCGTATCGTTTGGAAACAAAAACATGCAGTGGACCGTCCATCTGAAGATTAATCATGGTTCTGTAATGTGGGATTTTGCTTTCATCACTCAACTTGAACGCGAAGCAACCCAACAAGATAGAAGAGAATATCTTCATCTGCCTATACGCGAAATCTCGACCCATACAAGTTCGTGGTCCCGCCTATGAATACAAAGGAGAAATAAAATTAAAGGGATTATAGTTTAATGTTATGCATGAAAATGTATATCAATGAAAAATATGTCAAATGGAGATGTTGCAACTACATTATGCGAACCTGAAAAGCTGTAAATTTGAAGGGGCTCGCTGGATGGAAGACACCATTCTCATCAAGCCATCTTTCTGGTTTAAAGTCAAGTGCATCGTCACCCCATATGAACGTCATCCTTCCCATTGCATATGGCATATAAACTACCACTTCCCCTTTCTTCACGCTACAACCATCTGGTAGAACATCATCTGAAAAGCATGTCTTTGGGTCCTGCATAATTATATCATATCATCTGTATATTCTTAAGAAAAATTTATTATGAGAGTAACCTTACTACCATTTGCTGACTGGCTCATCCTTAGAAATTAAAACATGAGAAATTAATTAAACAAGTGGTCAGCTTACATACCATTGACAAGGCAGGATAGAGTCTGATGGTTTCTGTTAGAGCTGCATGAAGATATTGCATCTTGTCGAGGGCTTCCTCAGTCACACGGGTTGCAAATTCCGCAACATCTATGGTCTCTAATTCTTCCATGCTCATGTTTGTTGCTTCTTTAATTTCTTTTGCAACCTTATGTTGAATTTCAGGATGTTTGCAGAGCATGTAAATGAACCAATACAAACTAGTTGCTATAGGATCTTTACCAGCAAGCACAAACGTTACAACTATATCTCGTACGTACTTTTCATCTATATCCTTGATTTGTAAAAACCTCGAAAGAAGGTCTTGTTTCTTCAACTGCAAATTCCACAAAAAAAATGTAATTAGTCTCTTGCGTTTTCTTGGTTTAAATGAAAAGAGTGTGAACTCACTAAAAAAAATGACTTTCACCCAAAAAAAAAAACATCCAGGAAAATTTCCGTGTGTGATTACCACGGATCATCCAGGAAATACTAATGGTTCTGACGAAATCCGATCTTTTCAAGAAAATACCAACGGATTACCCTGAAATTTTCTGGGTAATCCGTCACTGATTTGATTTACCCACCAACAATTTAGCAACCAATTTTTGTGACGGTTTTGTGATGGATCACCCTTTAGCGACGGATTTCCTAGGGAATTCTCCGTAGGTAAAAGCCTTAAATTTTAGTAGTGACTATATATATGTCTATCGGAAAGTTGATTTAGAAATCACAAATTTTTTGAGAACTAACTATTTATGATGAATATTCATCATGAATTCAAGTTGGTTTCACGATTTTCAAAATATTTGAGGTTCTTATATATCTACAAATAGTCTCTTAGGTCAATTGGCAAACAATATGTCTTTTATTCAAAAAAAAGTATATAAGCTTACCAAAGTATCATCCTTTCCCTCTCGCATTTGTTCAATCTTGGTGTGGATCAACTTATAAATGATGTCATCAATCACTTTGACATTTTTCTTTAACTCTGCTTCCGGTCCAATATTAAAAAACTTTTGTATCTTCCATGATAAGTCAAAAAATCTTCGAAGTACTAATTCATTTGCATCATCAAATGCACGACAGAATCTTGCTCCTTTTTCATTTGAACCACTAATGTTGTCAAAATCGATTCCAAAAGCAACTTTAAATATTGAATCTGTTGTTGATTTCATGAACAAGTCCTGTATGTATGGACATTGGGAGTGTGATGATTAGCTCTTATGACAATAATCAATGGGACATTATAAGCTAATGATAGTAAGAAAATTAATTAAAGATTGGGAAACCTACAGTTATATCGACTGTTTTCTTGCTATTTGCTGCTTCCGACAAAATGTTGCCGACTTTTATAGTGTTTTCGGTGAAGACTACACCGCTAAAATCTCTCAACACTTTCTTAGAGAATTCGTGGCTCGACACCTTCCTCTGTTCTCTCCACTCGTCTCCATCAACTGTGAATATTCCATCGCCAAGTAGATCCTTTAGGGTGTGGTTCATAAATGGTCCCTACAATATTTTTGCACCAAATTAAGTAAGTTGTAACAAGAAAATAAAAGGAGTAACTCTTATAGCAATCTCTCTGATTGTGAAACCTTAATAAAATACTTTACATGGAGTGAAGAAGATATTTAACTATTGATCATAAATGATTCCCATTTATGTACTATTAAAACCAAAATGGGTTAGAAGTGAATAATGACACATTTAGGGCACATACCTTGCCATAATTGTCGAAATTTGTTCTGAGGATATACTCCACATTTGCAGGATCAGTTGTATAAATCTCACTATTACCAGGCGTATATATTCTATAAGTTTTGTATTTTGTGGCCAGATCGGTACAATAATGATGCAACCTGCGAAAGTGGATGAACTGATGAAACTTAGTCCCGCCAACCGGATGATACTTCTTGACGGTCTTCCCTTTTTTTTGTGGCTGATTGTAGATGTAGACTGAAAGAAGAAGAAATAGAGCTGTGATTATTAGAATGAAGATTGGATTTGAGAGAAAAACCATGGAAGTTGCCATCGTCTTAGAATGAGATGGATTGTATTTTTTGAAACAAGACTGGAATGACTAATATAGGGTCACAACCGCCCCCCTCTATTACCTTTTTAATTTATTATTATTATTTTATCATAATATAATTAATTATTATCATTATTTTTCTTATTTAATTATTATTATTATTATAACCCAAAACCATATCAAACAAATTCATTACATTCCGACCCCTAAAACATAGTTGGTTTGATCATGGCTATCCATGTAGAATTTGCATTTCAAATTTAGTTGAATCTTCTTATCACACAACACTATCATGATTGTTCTTCACTTTAGTCATCTTGTCTTTACATGGTGAATTATCATCCTCTCTCTCTCTCTGAATCTTGCAGCTTAACTAAATACTTAAAATTATCATATTGTGGCACCTTTTTCCCCCTAATGTTGACTTATATCCCAGTTAATCATGTGTTTCCCCAATAAAATTATTGCACCACGTTTAGTCCTAGAACGACTCATACGCAAATCTTGTATTTCCAAAGCCGCACTCCACTAATCCAACCTCGTATTGACATCTATGTTCAGCTCTGCTAACGGTAATGTCGTCTTTAAATAATTATACGCTATACGGGATACTCATGGACTCCTCTATACGTAAATAAATGTTTTTCCTTAATTTATTGGGAAAACTCTAAAAAAAAAATCCAATGGACTTTTGTATTTTAAAATGATTAAGTAATTGGACAATTTTTTTGAATAAAAAACATTAGACTTTGTGAGACTTGTTAAATAAATCAATGGACTTTTTGAAACCTGTTAAATACATTATTCTAACAAATAAATATTTATATTTATAAAACCAAATGAATAATACTGCTTTTATTATACTTCCCACAACTTATGGAAGTTGGGATAACTTATATACTAAAAAGTAGCGTCAAATATATCAAAAATTGCATAAAAAATTTAAAATACACCAAAATATATCAAAAATTACGCCAAAAAATAGTAAAATATTCAAAATACATCAACGGGTGCACCAAAATATACCAAAGTTGCATTAAAATATTCCAAAAATTGTTGCAACATATACCAAAATATACCCAAGTGACCGTGAACAAAATACATATGAAACAAAGTATTGTAAAACAAATATATGTTAATTAATATACTAAATTCAACATAGAGGGAAAAATCACGTGAAATAGCACATGATGCAACAATTTTCAAGGTTATCACAATTTCTTGGGTTATCAAATGATTAAGCACACACTTATATATATATATATATATAGAGAGAGAGAGACTAGTTCAAATACAAACCAGTTAAATGTTACAAAGTATACAAACTCGTAAAAATCAATATAAAAATAATTTTTTTCATTATTTTTCTTACATCAAGTTCTATGATTTAAGATATTATTACACATATGTTTGTTTCATCTTGTGAAAAAATTACATGTGCAACTTTTACATTATGAAACAAACACATGTCAAAACTTTTGCATAAAAAAATATATGAAAAACTTTCAACTTATGAAAAAAATACATGTGAAATTTTTATATTATGAAACAAATATATGTGTAATAATATATCTTAAATCATAACATTTGATGAAAAAAATCATGACAAAAGTTATTTATATATTGATTTGTACGAGTTTGTATAGTTTGTAAAATTTAATTTGTTTATATTTGAACCTCTCTCTCTCTCTCTCTCTATATATATATATATGATATTTCAATTACAAATCAATCAATTCGTATAAACTCCATGATTCATTGTTTTATTGAATAAAATTGTTTGATGAAAGTGTTTAATATAATGAAATTGTTTTGTATAATTATTTTATTAATGAAATTATTTCATATATTTTTGTTTTTATATGAAAATGAAATTGTTTCATATATTTTTTATTAATCAAACTTCATGTATTCTTGATGAAATTGTTTCATATATTATTAACTAATCAACCCTTATAATTAAGAAAAAATTCAAAAAAATGATTGGTTGAATGAAGTTTGTACATTCCCTCTATATATATATATACATTTAATAAATGTAAACAAGCATAAAAATATATGTTAAAATAAACAAAAAAATATGCATTAGTAGAAGTTTTGATTTATAAATATTGTTACCTTATTAAAAAACAGAAAAATGTTAGGATACATTTAATAAAAGTTTTTATTTATATACATTATAAATAAAAATAAAAAGTATAAACATTGTAAAAGATTTATTAAAAAATAAAAAGTAACATAAAAATAAAAATATATGTTAAAAAAAATACTCATTTAAACACAAAAATGTAAACATTGTAAAAGATTTATTAAGAAATGTAAAAAAAACAAATTAACATTCAAAAACTTTACCTGATTCGTAAGTTGCAAGTTATATTTTTAGGTAACAAAGACTTATTTGTTATATTTTAAACTTTCCAATGATTTTTTTATTCAAAAAATTTGTGAAAGGACTTAATCATTTAAAACATACAAGTCCATTGAATTTTTTAGACTTTTCTCTAATTTATTACATAACAATAACATTATTATTAATCTTTTTTATTATTTTAATTTATTTAACGTGTGGCAATTTAAGACTAATAATATTAAGTAATTTTTTGTTCGTTTACAAGATTTGTTATTTGATATTGTGTTTCTACATATATAAATAATGATATTTTGTCAAAAACATATGAATTTAACTTTTTTTGTTTACTATCATTTATGAGTGACTAAGTCTTCGAACTATTATTTTGAATGAAAAAACCATCAAACTTTATCATTTTGATTGAAAAAACCATTAAACTTTCTCATTTTGAATTAATAAGTCCCCGAACATTTTTTGAAAAAATAAACCATCGAACTTTTAAAAATTGATTACTTGCATTCTTTTAACAACAAAATTATTTATAATCGACTAGAAATGTTTAAAGTAAAAAGATAAAATAACAGATCAAAACGAGTAGCTCGATGACAGGAGCCAACAACGTGATAGACGATATGGAAAACATACAACGATGGGATGACGAGGAATGGTGAGGGGGAGTGATATCGATGTTTGCGCGGGCTTTCATTGGCATAGGGTTTAGGAAGGGTAAAACTGCTTTAAGTTTTGTTTTTTTACTTTCAAACTTTTCAAGTTGGTTACCAATATTTTTTTGGGTTAAAAGAATGCAAGTAACTAATTTTAAAGTGTGGTTTATTTTATTAAAAAAAATCGTTTAAGTACTTAATCATTCAAAATAAGAAAATTTAATGATATTTTCATTCAAAACAATAGTTCAAAGACTTAATCATTCAAAATAAGAGAGTTTAATAGGTTTTTCTTTTAAAAAAATAGTTTAGGAACTTAACACTTAAAACAAGATAGTTCGTTTGATTTTTTTTAACTTTTCCCTTAAAAAATAAAACATAAAAAACGATAAACAAAAAAAATCAAATTCATATTTTTGTGACCAAAAATTAAATGCATATATTTTTAGAGCTGTAATAAAATTTTCCAAGTTACGATAAATAAAGTAATAATTGTGAATATACACGTTTTAATAGTTTTTTTTTAAAACATTGGAGATGCTTCCACAATTCCATCATGTATCTCATTCCAAATGATGTTTAAATACTCATTCCAAATGATGTCTCTGTAATAAAATGATTTTATAGGATGTCTAAAATTAAAAAAAGGTTCTAAAACAATACTTAATTGGATATAGATTTATATGACCAAATCAAAAAGCGTCATATCTAAAAGCATTATAACAGATTTATAGGACGCTTTTAAACATTTCAACAAGTTTTTTTACGACGATTTTAAAATAAAATATGTAAAGTTTTTTAACGACAATTCAAACATAGGCTCTGATGCTTCATCCAGAGCTAAGCAAACAACCTTTAAGTATGCAATCACATCAAGGTGAGTTTTAACACCTCACCTAATGAGTCCCTCACTCCCTTGTACTCCGGGCATTCTCAATTACATATTTTTAAGTAGGAGCTGAAGGATGGTCTCAAGGAATATAAAAACTGGAATTAAAGGTTTTTAATTTTAGGTATTCATCTTATAATTTTGGTTTGAATATGCATAATCTTTTAGTAGGTTCAGCCATTGTATTTTTCTTGTTCTTGTGTCCTTGCATGGCGAGGGGTTGAAGATAAGGATGGGCTAATAAGATGATTTTCCCTAATTAATTTTTTTCGGAGGGGCATGTTAACGAGACCTCATCTAATGGAGTTAGTGGCAAATACCAAAAATAAGTCAAAACTAGTACTATGAGGTTGTTTTTGTAATAAAATGTTTGTCGGAGTTAAATTCAAGACAAATTTAAAACCATACGAACAAAATCCATAATTATTTTAAATTTAACTTTATATTTTTTTAGTCCTTTTACTTTTATGATAAAAAAAACACTCATTTTCAAGAGCAACCATTTGTTCTAAAGATTTTAATAAAGAAATCTCTAGCCAGTCTCTTCTTTTGAGAGGACAACTCAATCAAACCTATCCTATTCGCATTCCCTTCCCAGTCCACTTCATTCAAGAAAGTGGATTTTTACCTAATACCTTCAATCCTGCCAAATACCACACTTACGGCTTGGACAGGGCATTTAGTACATGTCGCTATTCCTGCATCCAGAGGGGAGTACGTTCGATGGAATAATTTCTTAGATGTATTACCACATCCCCAAGGGTTAGGTCCACTTTTTACAGGTCAGTACAATAGGTCCTGGAGACTTTTTGGTTCATCATGCTATTGCTCTGGGTTTACATACAACTACGTTGATCTTAGTAAAAGGTGCGTTAGATGCACGTGGTTCCAAGTTAATGCCAGATAAAAAGGATTTTGGTTATAGTTTTCCGTGCGATGGCCCAGGACGAGGCGGTACTTGTGATATTTCGGCTTGGGACGCAATTTTCGTTTTGGCTCCCGAGCGAGAACGAGATATAGGCCATGCACCATCCTTGCTGCTACGTACGTTGACCTTCACTTGATAGATTCATCCAATTGAACCCAAACTCAAAGGAGGACCACAAGCTCGGGGCTCGACGAAAGAGAAAGTCTCGGCATTAAGAAAATGGAATCCACTTTAATTAAAGCCTTTTCGAAGGCGCGAAAGTTCGCATTTTATCTTTTCTTCAAGCTTTCGCTTGTATTTTCATAGAGTAAGTTTAGCGCTTAGGTTAGTTGTGCTTCCTAAAATAACGGGTTGCCAAGGGTTGTTTCCGGAGGAAATGGGATTCGAACCCATGATTTAGCAGTTGGTTGAGCAGTCGTGGCGGACAAACACAAACAGCAAGCAAAGTCTTGGCTCGCTCTAATAGTTTTCTTATTACAAATTTGTCGTCGTAGTTTTGCGATTTTCTCCGGTTTGATCCCTACGACTAACGAATGTTGGCTTTTATCCATTATTTATTTTTCATTCTCCCACATATACACACAAGTGAACGTCTGTAACAACCCGATTTTTTTTTAAGAATAGATGTTTGTAGGTTATAGGTCAACATTGTCGAATTTTAAGTGGATTAAGTATCAAGTCACCAATGATAGAGATAGCAAATGATTGTACTTTAGGACAACCGTTTTTTTATTGAATATGCAATGAATCAAATAAAGATAAGATTTCTAGAAATTTACAACGATCTCAATTACGATTGAATTTATACCATGAATTAGATATAAATTGCATCAAGATGAATAATGATGAAAAAAGGTTACGTGGCAAAAAATAAACATGTGCTCCCTTATATTTGATGAGTGATATGGTGACATTAAAAGTGATAGTGTGGCAAAAGATGAATGCTTCACCAATTGAATATGGACACCTTTCGGTAATATGTCAAAGAAAGTATAGAAAGATGTGTTGGGAATTGATTGGTGTAAAAGATGGGTGTTAAAGAATGATCGGCAGTTTAGTGATGAATAAGCTAGTTTCATACACGTGTCTCTTCTCATGCAACAAATGGCAATGGTGGCCAAACAAAATACTTTTTAAGGAAGGAGGATATACCACATGGTAGAATATGATTGTCTCTCGCTCTCTATAAGTACCCTCATTTGCTTCTTCTTCATCATTTCATCCTCACATTCTTAGTTACTAAAAGTTCCCCTCTACTGATTTAATCAAAGAATGTAAGAATTACAGATAAGAACAATCAAGAACAATATTGAATTGATGAACTCAACGTGTCATTGGATTATTGTAAAAGTATGAGTACACAATCAATTTGAGAGAGATCTATAAAATATAATAAAAAATCAGTGTAAAAACTGTATCTAACAACTCCTAACAAACTTCTATATATACTAGAACATAAATGCTACAGTTACAAGATTTACATGTCAACCATATTACCATTTGACACTTGTTATAGTGTTCTTATGTACAAGAAGTCTTCGTTCTTGAGAAGTTATGACCTTGAAATCTTCTAAGTATCTAACTCTAGATAGTGTATCTAGAGATAGTTTGCTTCAAACTTTGGAAGGCCCTAACTCTATAAGACTTATGCCATAGACAAATTTGCTTTGTTAGGTCATTGACCGGTATTTTCATAATTCGACCGGTGAGGCTGGTTGCTACTCAATATATAAGAAATGAGTAGCGCCTTGACCACCAGGAATTCCTTTTGGCCTAGTGGTAAGCGCTTTGATCCAACAATTGGTATCAGAGCAGGTCACGGGTTCGAATACCATGGAAGGCATTTGTGCACAAATTGTTGGGGGTGGATGGATGTATCATTGGCCACCATCTTACTAAATCCACCCATAGGTTGTGACGAGTTGGAATCCGATGGGCTAAAAGGAATTTGCGGCAGATGTTGGGGGGATTGTTCGGTCATTGACCAACATCTTCCTAAATCGACCCGTGAGGCTGGTTGCTACTCAATATATATCAAAGGGTGTTAGGTCATTGACCAACATCTTCTTAAATCGACCCCTAAGGCTGGCTGCTACCTAATATATAAGAAAGGGGTAGCGCCTTGACCACCAATAATTCATATTGGCCTAGTGGTACGCGTCTTGATCCTAACATGTGGTATCAAAGCAGGTCAGGGGTTCGAATCCCATGGAGTGCTTAAAAAATGCCAAAGGCATTTGTACGCAAATTGCTGGGGAGGGGGGGGGTGGATGGATGTGTCATTGGCTGCCATCTTCCTAAATCTGCTCATAGGTTGTAACAAGTTGGAATCCTACGGGCTAAAGGCATTTGCAGCAGATGCTGGGGGGGGGATTGTTAGATTATTGACCAACATCTTCCTAAATTGACCCGTTACTCAAGATATAAGAAAGGGGTAGCACCTTGACCACCATAAATTCCTTTTGGCCTAGTGGTAGCACCTTGACCACCAGGAATTCCTATTAAAGATTCGAAAGAATCTACCCAGTCTAGGGCTGAAGGGGGGGGGGCTAAATGCAGAGCTATTGATTCTAGGAGGACTATAATGAGGGGATGACATATCTACTAAAGGAAAGTAGCTTTTTATTTTGGCCTAGTGGTAAGTGCCTTGATCCAACATGCTCATCTTTCGAACTATGAAAAAGTCATTTACAGACTTATACTTGTACTTTGCACTTCTTCTTCTTCTTCTTCAGAACTCTGGAAAGTCTTCTCCAGACTTTATACTTGACATTTAAAGCAACTTCTTCATGATTTTACAGTTACATCCTCATCTTTGTCTCTCAACCCATCCCACCAAATGAGAGGTTGTTTACTAAATAAGTTTGAAGGCTTCACCTTTAGCAAGTTGAAGTGAAGTCCAAATCCATAGTTGGAATTTGCATAGCAATAGGTCACAAACAAGATAAAAGGACATCCAAAAATCACTATTGAGAACTTTAAATATAAAGTGAATACATGGAATTTTACATGTTTTACGAGGATGCATGATGTGTATTATATATATATGCATTAGATCATATGGTTTATTCATGCCTTCATATGGAAAGCTTGAAAATGTGTTTATATGTATTACATGATAATGTTGATTGATTGATTGATTGCAAAGGTGCTTAAGAGTAAGGTTCCTTGATGGAACGATGGATGGTGCTCGGGATGCCGTAGAACTTTTCTCTTGGCGGTAGGCACACACTTCTTTAAGATGGGTCGCGCATTAAATGCAAAAAGATTTAGGTTGATGAAGAATGTTCGAGTTGATGGTATATGTTAGTGGGACTTCTGTATGTTTGAATATGCATTAAAATGTGAGTTTAAGAACATCCATCGAAAATATGTTATAGTTTGTTATTGGGTAAAAGGATTTGGATTTCATTTTATTGCTAAGCATCAAATATCTTTTGGGGTGTTATAACGTCACCCATCTTCATCACTATTGCATCTCTTCTACCATCCTCACCCACAACCACCAATGCAATCTTCGTCTGGCACCATTCTCCAACAACCATAATCCAATATTCACTAACAACTGCTTTGATGACCCCTAAAACTTCATTCTATAATGACCCTACCCCCTACTAGTCCGACTTAACTACCTCCTTTCCGATGTCAACCTCACATTGTTACCACCTCCTCTCATTTGTCCATCCCATTCCATCCCACCTCCATCTCATTTGTCTTCCTTTTTCATAATCACCCATGTCTCAAATGAAATCCTCAAAATATGATCACTCTAAAAAGTTGGTAGAGAAACTGAGCGCTATATGGTCCTTAAATAGACTTGTTATACCACATATGAGAGATGAAAAAAATGATATATAGGGGTGTTGTTGGTGAGTGGTGGTCAATGGAGAAACAGAGATGTGGGTTTAGTGTGTATATGTGTTCAACGAAGAGTGGTACTTGGTGGTGGTCAACGACCGATGGTGCATGAAATGGGGGACGACGAAAGGGGTGTTGGTTGGTGGTGGTCTACGTAAATGTATATGTATGCATCTTGTTATTCTTTCCTTGTATATTGATATGCACTGATATTTTAGTGCTTAAACACTCATTTCTTCATTTATAGATAGGCCATTTTCCTTTTACATCCCAATCTTGAGTCATTTAGTTATCCTTTCTTCCATTTATTTGTTTTATGGAGCTAGTGTTGTGATTACTTGTTTTTACTCTATGGAAGGTTAATTTGACTCTTTTGACAAGTTGTTTGTGTTGTGTCTAATTTTGCGGCATTGCCACAGCACTGAACTGGACGAGAAAACCATGTGGATTAAAGGGAAAAGGGTTAAAAGACAAACTTGGTAGCTTGTTGAAGACACTAGGAAGTTTCCTTGAAGATAACATGGCTGGAAATTAGTTTAATATATTTAATTAATTAGTTTATTTATCTAGTTAAATAAACTTTATGCTTTTGTCTTATTATTTGACTTTTTTATGTACTTTAAATTTGATGGCTAAGTATTGTTATTTTTACCTTTTTACCGCCATTTTCTTCCTTGTATAAATAGGAAGGTTGGGAATGGCATTTGAGGGGGTCTTGGGTCTTGAGTCTTTGGTTTTGGGTGTTGGATATTACCTATGATCCATCACCAAAGCTTTGAAGTAAGTTACTAAATTAATGAAGTGTTGAAGTTGAAGTAATTCCTTGTTCTTTCCTTACTTTTCTTGTTCTTAATTGCTCATCGTACTTTCTTTACATTATTATCATTTATTTCTTGTCATTTACTTCTTGTTCTTCATTTACTTTTTTTGTTCTGCATTTGCTTTTCATCTTGCTCTCTTACTTTATTGTCATTTACATCATAGTCATTTAAATTCTTGTCATTTACTTTCCTTGTTCTTTACTTTCTTGCATTTACTTTATTGTCATTTATTTATAATGTCTTTAATTTATGCACTTTACATTTCTCGTCTTTTACTTTCCGCTATGAGTAGCTAAATCCGTTAGCTTGGGTGTGAGACGGAAAGGGTGACTTTTGCAAATTAAACAAAAGTAAATTCTTTTATGCAACAATAATTTTTCATCATTTCTTTTCAAAGTTTTATAAACTCAACAACACCTCTTGACAGGTTGATTACTTTGAATGTATTAAAGTGCCATGACTCCAAGTGAAGACATTGATTGCACGCCCACTTGAATGAGATGGGAGGTAGACTTGAGAAAGTTACCGACAAAGAGATTTGTCATCCGTGTTTTTCAACTTGGTTAATTCTTGACAGGTTGATCACCTTAAGGTGTTAAAGTGGAATGGACTTAGAGATAAGCCATTTAGCTCATGTCAACTTGAATGATAAGGGAATCCACTCGAGAGAGTGATTTTTAACAAAATATCCTTTTTGTTTATCCATATATCTTGAAGAGACTATTTGTACTTACTAGCCTGGATACCTCATAGAGATATAGGTAGAAAGCTATAATATCAGTACATTAGTGAAGTCTGAGAGGAATACCTTCAAGATAAGTGGTGAAAATAGTTGTTGCTAAAATGGATGTTGTAGCATTCTACCAGCATTGGTTAGTTTGACAACCTTAATCTACTTAAGTTTGTGTTTGCATCTCACCCTAAGTCTTACACCCTAGCTCCTTTATTAACTATTAAAACACCAAAATCAAATCACCAATTGTAATCTTCTAATCACCATCTGAAGTTAGTCTTTCATCTCAAGATCTTGCAACTTAGGATACCTATCCCCGTGGAATACGATATTTGGTTTTTACCATTTTAGTACTTGAAAGACGATATTGGGACTATATTGTATACTTGCTTTTGGTTCCAACTATCACATGTCTGTAGGTGTGTAAAATAACCTATCACACACACACACACACATATATATATATATAGGCGGACTTAATCATTTGAGAACTCTAAGTTTGTGAAATCTTAGAGAACCAATATTAGCCACAATTTAATTTAATTCAACAATTAAATTCATACATTAATTATTAATTAGAGGGTAAAACAGTAATTGCTTATTTATATTACAACTCAGCAAATCATGTTATTATTTACATCCTAATCTTGTTCCCCAATTTTAGTTAACATGTCGTGTTATGTAATTATTTAAATTTCAAACCAAAATTTTGCTTCAATTCCTTAGTTCTTCCTCCTTATCCCCACGACTCCTTCCATTACAAGAACCACCAACAGTTGCCACCATATTCCGCCTTTGGTTCGTCTCCTTTTCACCCTTCTCATGATGTTTCAATGTAACACCTGGATTTTTAATATCCATAATTTCAAGTTTCGTATGTATTTCGTCCTTATTATATTCATCTAGAAGTATATTGTTTGTTGGTTGAGTTAGTTATCGCATTTGACAAAAATCAAATTTTGGCCGGAATTTGCATTGCTCGCGACCACATATTTTGCTCGCGCCCGCGAGCAAACCCCAAAAAAGTGGGTAGAACTTATAATTTTCCCTGCTTGCGGCCACACGCCTATTTTTCTTGCACCTATAAGCATCTGGACAACCCCTTTAAATCCGATTTTTTCTTCTTTCTTTCATTTTATTTTCTTCACCAACATTTTTCTCCTCTCATGTAATTTGGTCCAAACCCTCCTATTTCACCAAATCGATTTCTTCAAGAGCATCTAAGAGCTTGGTAACTAGAGATTCAAGCCTTGTGGGTTGAAATCCAAGATCTCATCTCCTTCATCTTCTTCAACCATTGTTGACCAAATTTGGGGTTTTCTTAAAGCCTCATTTGTTAGTTATTCTAACATTCCTAAGCTTTTATTCTTGTCAAAATACTTCATTTTGGTCTCCTAGAACATACCTCTTGGTGTATTTTACACATCCATTGACTTTGACCAACTTTGGGTATTTTGGATGGTTTGAGGTTTTTTACTAGGGTTTATATAGATCTATTTTGGAGTTATATTCTTGGTATATTTTAGGTTGTTTATGAACTAGATGAGGTTTCTAGTGTGGATGCTTACAGATCTGGACTTCTCTTCAAAGGAAACTTTTGGAGTAAAACCTAGATTTAGCCTAAATCTAGAAAGGTGAGTTCAAGTTGCATTGTGAAAATGGTGTACATACCAAAATGTCCATTTGAAGTATTAGTATGTTTTACTTGTCAGTATCAAATGTGAGTATTTGGGTAAGTTTTGCATATTTGGTATAAAATGGTTTATAAATCTTGCATGAAGCTTATACTTGAGTTTTTAGACATTTTGATAAATGAAATTTAGGTGTGATTTGTTTGGGTGCATTTTCTTTTAAATAAAGACTAATTGGTTGTATTTGCATAGTTATAATATTTAATTTATAAATCGTTGAAATTACATATTATTACATTATGAGACAATTTGGGAACATATGAATATGATTTCATTTGAAAATATGGTTTGTCTCAACCAATGTTCTGAGTAATCACTTAAATATTGAGTTATTGATGTTGGAATCCTAAAATTTATGTCCTCGATCATTTGTATCTACTAATAAAGATATGTATTTTACTTATGTATATATAATATTTATTAATGTTATATATATAAATTGTACCTTATATTTCTGGAGGGACCTATGTGTAAATAATGGGAGTAATTGTGATGGAGAGTTACACCCCCCTTAGATTACACCTTTTACATTATACCCCTTGGATTACATCCCTTTGAAAAGTCACACCCCTTAGGGTTAATTTCATATAAATATTGGTGGTTATCTGATTAGTCTCTCACGTTGCTATCTTTTCCCTCTGCAAAATTCCATGCGACTCTCTCATCATCAGAGAGGATACAGAACATACCAATCCATCCATTATAGTAACGAAGAGAAACAATCAAGAAGTTTATAAACAAGGCAAATACTCCATCAAGTGGAACAAGGCAAATACTCCATCATGGCATCTTCATGGCATCTTCAAGTGGAACAAGGCAAATACTCCATCAAGTAAGTTTTATTGAATCGTTATACATATGAATCACATCTATGATTAGGGTTTTTCATATGCATATATTTGGGATTAAATTAATATGTGGTACCAGAGCAATGTTATTGATATATGTATTATTTGCGCTAATTGTGATAAACCCTAATTTCTTATAACAAGTTTACAGTGCTTGGTTTTGTTGAAAAAATCAGTACGTGAATAATAGTCTATGCTCCTAAACTTAATTTATATAATTAATTAGGGATTATCAAAAAAAATTCACATCGATTATTAAATGAATATGCGAATTTCAAAACCCACATAGTTCTTTAATTCGTCGCAAATTTCAAAGTGAATTGCAAATTTGAAAAACGATTTTTTTATTATGTGTTTTGCAAATCTGGAAAAAGGAAAAAGAAGTGAACTGCAAATTTGGATTTTATGTTTCCTAAATTTGAGTTACAAGTCTTTATGGATTCTAATTTTGACTTCTATGCCATTATGTGATTTAAAATAATTAATATAATTGATGCAAAATCTTTTTGCCATTACTTTCTATTTACTGCTATTATGCTACCAACACTATACATATGCCCATATAGAATTCTTTGAATCTCATGAATATGAAACTGTTCGATCCCATGTGATCAAACAGGATGTGTATTCCCTGTATGTTACATATTTAGAGTGCATTAATAATCTGGCAATTTGTAAATAAATAAATAAATTGCCATCACATAAGAAATTTGATTGTTTCTTATTCGTAACTTGGGTTTAGAATCATATTTGCCAATCAAAATTAATTTGTATTTTGGATGATGGAACCAACGAGAAATTGTCCAAGATAAATAAAATAATTTTATAATACATCGTTTAGGTTGAAATTTAGGAGACCCAACGGAAACCTATTTGATGATTTAGATGATGGCATTTTAGCATAGTTTGCCTATCTATTACATTGTTTACCCAACTGTACTACGTGAAAGATATGTATGCGTAGTTTTATATGATATATATTATGCTAAATTATTGATTGATCAAACGAGAGCAATAATCTAGTATAAAGTTTTAATCGCTTATGTTTTGTATGTTTTGAATAGGCTTAATTTAATTTTACTGATATACTTAATACTTTGTATTGTGAATTATATATTAAAGTATCAGCTTATAAATGTGAGCATGCATTTAATTGTACTATTATGGCAACATCTACTTTAACTACAAATTCTGGATATTTGCTTGGAATTGAACCCCTAACTAGTACAAATTTCAACACTTTGAGAGATCAAGTGAAACTGACTCTAGGAGTTATGGATCTTGATCATGCTTTGAGACTAGAACGACCCGCTACCCTTACCGAAAAAAGTTCGCCAGATGAAAAAAGGGCATATGAATTATGGGATCGGTCAAACAGAATGTCTCTCATGATCATTAAAAATTCCATTTATGTTGCCATCCGAGGAGCCATTCCTGACTTCGAAGATGCCAAGACATATCTTAACTCGGTAGAGGATAAATTCAAAGGGACTTCAAAGGCCCATGCAAGTACCTTGATCCTTAAAATGTTGACGACCAAGTACAATGGGTCGGTGGTGTGCGTGAGTACATAATGATGATGAGTGACATGGCAAACAAGCTAAAAAGCTTGGACATCTCTCCCTTCTCATAATGACATCTCTCCCTTCTCAGTTTGGTCCGTTTAAGATCAATTATAATACTCAAAAGGAGAAATGGAAGACGAGCGAACTAATTTCCATGTGTGTCCAAGAAGAAGAACGTAAAGGTTGAAAACCGGATGTCACTCAACTTACTACCACCGACTCTAAGAAAAGGAAGGGGTTCTCGAAGGGCAAAGGAAAGATGGGAGATAAGTTTACTCCGAACAAGGTCCCTAACACCGGTGCAACTACGAGTACATTCCAAGGAACTCCCAAATGTAAATTTTGTCGTAACAAGGGACATACTAAAAGGGATTGTCCAAAGTTTAAGGAATGGCTTGCAAAGAAAGGTAACACCTCCAATTTCATGATTTGAATCACTTAATGTTTATGTACCTTCTAATACATGGTGGATTGATTCCGGTTCCATGGTACACATTTCAAATTCTTTACAGGGATTCCGTACAATAAGGAAGCTGGAAAGAAACCAACGGACGGTTAAAGTCGGAAATGGCTTGGATTTGGGAGTTGAAGCGGTCGATACACTTTCATTAATACTAGAAGGTGGCTCGACATTAGAATTGTGTGAAACTCTATATGTAGCAAGTATTACTAGAAACCTTGTATCTGTTTCTAAACTAAACGACTATGGATACTAATTTACATTTGGTGATAATAAATGTATAATAAGGTTGTATTTAGATATTGTTGGTTATGGTTGTCTAGAGGGAAACCTTTATAGATTATGTTTGGATAACCACTTTTCAGAATCCTTATTGTCTTTAAATATTTGCGATAATATAAGAAAGAATAAGAGAAAACGAGATTTGGAAACTTCATCAATGTTGTGGCACAAACATTTGGACCATATATCACAAGAGAGAATGACAAGACTTGTGAAAGATGAAGTTTTACCAAACCTTGATTTCTCAGATTTTAAAAAGTGTATTGAATGTACTAAGGGAAAAACAACCAAAGGGAATAAGAAAGGATCTACTAGAAGTACGGAATTACTTGAGCTAATCCATAATCATATTTGTGGTCCTTTCCTGATGGGAATTGGAGGTCAAAAATCGTTTATTACTTTCATTGACGATTATTCACGATATATGTACTTATTGTTGATCCATGAAAAATCTGATGCATTAGAAATGTTCAAGACTTTTAAGGTTGAAGTTGAAGATCAACTTGACTGAAAAATAAAGGTCGTAAGGTCAGTTTGAGGAGATGAATATTATGGACGACACATAGATATAGGCCAAAGTCCCGGATCCTTTTATGAATTTTGTAAAAGTAATGGGATAATTAATCAATATACCATGCCCAATACTCCACAACAAAATGGTGTTGCTGAAAGGAGAAACCGCACATTAATAGACATGGTGCAAAGTATGTTGGCTAATACAAGTCTCCCTGATTTTTTGTGGACCGAATCACTAAAGACGGTCGTGCATATACTCAATCGAGTTCCTTCCAAATCTGTTCCTAAAACACCATATGAAATATGGGCAGGAAAGGAAACCGAGTTTGAGATATATAAGAGTGTTGGGTTGTCCGGCTGAGGCAAAATTATATAATCCTCAGTCTCGAAAATTGGATTTAGAGACTATAAGTTGTTTTTTCATTGGGTATCCTGAACATTCAAAGGGATACCGTTTCTATTGCCCTTCACATACCACTAGAATTGTCAAGACACGACATGCCGAGTTTCTTGAGAACTCAAACATCAGTGGGAGTAGTGTTAGTAGATCGATAAATCTTCAAGAGACACATGAATTGGCACCAATCTTACATGTGCCTGTAACTATTCACGCGCCACTTGAGACCTCGACTAAAAATATTGGATCTCAAAGCGAGACTATTATTATCCCTGAGGTAGGTCAAACACCAAATAATGAAATTCCTCATAACGATGATGTTCTTGAATCACGAGACTTTCAACCGGCATTGCGAAGGTCACAACGGCCTAGACGAGCCACTAATTATGATGATTTTGTCACATACCTAGAAGCTGATTTTGACTTAGGAAAGAATGACGATCCGCTCACTTTCCATGATGCCACCACATGCGACCAATCAACTCAATGGCATGAAGCCATGGAAGACGAGTTAAGATCCATGAAAACGAACAATGTATGGACACCTACTGAATTACCTAAAGGTGTAAAACCTATAGGATGTAAGTGGGTCTAAAACAAAGTCAGATCCCCATGGAAAAATTGAACGTTATAAGGCTCGTTTGGTCGCAAAGGGCTATAACCAAAAGGAAGGCGTGGATTATAACGAAACTTTCTCACTTGTATCGAGAAAGGAATCTCTTAGGATCATAATGGCTTTGGTGGCTCATTTTGATTTGGAGCTTGTTGATCCCAGTTTATGAGGTAACGACGTGCTTTATAAAGAATAATTAATAAGAATACGAAGAACGCTATGAATATGATGAAGATCCGAAGTCGGATATCTTACTTGTATTGAATAATAACAGTTATCTCTCATAGTTTAGCTCTCAATATTTCGCACTAATGTTCTTCTTTTTCTAATGCTAGCCCTAACCCTCTATTTATATGTATAGGAAATACGGTATAAGGAAAGTAAAGATTAAGGCATTATACACTTGCCTTATTTACAAAATAGAATGTTTCCTTATATTTAAACATTAAACCTTTCCTAATTAATGACTTTGCTAACTTTTCACTTTAGCCCTTCACGTCTTCAATAGTTGTCATCTCGGATACAATATTTTCAGATCTAACAATCTCCCCCTTTGTATCGAGATTACACTTCAGCAAATCAACACTTTTGAAGACGATTAAATTTTGTCAACAAATCACTATCTTGAATTCTTTTGCTCCCCCTACGAATATGATCACTTGATAAGCTCCGTAGCTCCCCCTTAACATTAGCATAAAGTTTACGAAAAGAAAGTTGAAGGAGCCGTGATGTCGCAGGGTATCTTTCTTCGAGTAGAACTTTGTCGTTTGATGAAAGAAGCAAAAGATGGTTGTGATACCTTGATGTTCTCGGGTTAGCATTTGAGGTTGTCGGGTTAGGCAGATGTGATAACTTTGAGCTTGTCGTATGATGATTTGAACATGAGTCGACATAAACATTTGAAATTTATATCGGGTCAAGCTGAGCTGATTGTCGGGTCAAGCTGAGCCGATAAAACATGTTGTCGGCTCAAAAGAAGCACTCTAAGACAAGATCTCGGGCCAAGATGAATCGACAAAAGAAGATGTCGGGCCCAATAAATTTGTCGGGTCTTTGATATACCTTTTCTCCCTCATAATGGGCATTTGTCTTTGATACTTTTTTCTCCCCCTCAGAATGATAAGGAGAATCCGAAGCATTATGAACGATCAAAGACAATAAGTGGAAGCGAAAAAATGGGTAAAAAATCTAACACAGGAGCACAAATAGCAACTATTATCACTTAATTTAATTGAGTGGCCTATATTCAGTGTTGGCAGCGGATTGGCACTGATAGGACTTCCAGTTATCACATAAGTAAGTTATAAAACTAATTTCTCAAACTGTTCCGGCATAAACACAAAGATATGCAATGTGAATCACAAAGACTCGTGAAATGTGTAGAAAGAATTTATGCATTAAATGCTAATTTTAAGGCTCAAAATGTGAAAATACATTTCACAGACTCAATGTGCATTGAATGTGAAGTTCAGAGACCGGAGGTGTGTCTTCCTTTTTCAATATCTTAATCTTCCGAGTGAAGATAAGATAAGATAGCAGATATGTGTATTCTCCGTGATATATGAAACAAATATCTTTTGTGAGATACTTGAGTAGTTGGGTGGGGTGACACGAGTTATCGACATTGGGTACATGTCTAGTTCAATATTCATCTCCAAAGAATCGAGAATGAATAGATTATGTGGCTACCCGGATAACTGTTTAGGTTTGGTAAAGACTAAATATTTTCTTTTAAGTCTTGTCACACTCTCACATTTTTTTATATAACGCACATCTACTCAATTCTATCTCAATTACACCCTTTCAAAATATATCTAACCTAGAGATGTGTTTCATGGGTAGGTCCTTCCGGCTTTGGATTGACCATTGAAACGTCTAAATCCTATCACACAAAGAGTTAAAACATTAAAGTCCGAGTTCTGAACTAAAGTATTCAGAAGTCATCATGCAATGTAAAACGGGTTAAGAGCAGGTCCATAGCTGAGATACTATGAAGCTAACTAAATGGTAAAAATATGGTACTCCCTCTCAAATGTTGCAAACCTTTTGAAACATCGTCATGTGATGTGAGTATTCGGAATTTTGACCATCAAATGACGTACCTACAAAACAGATTAACAAGATTTTGGTACCCAAGCTTTGTTGGGTCCTCGGAGGTTAGCTTTAGATGCAATAAGTGGGGAAGTGCGGATACTGTAAGTACCATACCATTTATGATTGAAATTTTGATTGACAAAATCATTTGTTCCACATGTAGAACAACAAATCTTTGTGGCACTTAGACTAATTAGCTGATTGATAGATTTGACAAAATAAGGCAAATTAGTCTTGGAAACAAATGATCTTGTATCAACTGCAGGATATGTATGTGACATGTTTCCAACACTATCATCTGTAGTTGATTTCTTCCTCCAAACCATTTTAAACTTCTTGAAATCACCGGATTTAGCAACAAAATCATTTTGAAACTGATTAGAGTTATGAGTTCGAGAATTTGAAAAACTATATGATTTGGAGCTGTTAGAATAACTATTTGATTTAATACTTGAAGAACAGTTATTCTTACAGATAGGAGAAAGAGGAGTTTGCTTTGAACTTGAAGTAGAATCAGAATCATGAGGAAAAATCAAATTTTCAAGATCATCTAATTCCGCATTTAAATGTTCGGGAGTAAGTTGTTTGACTGATTCTGAATTCATTTGTTTTTGTTTTGAAAGTTCGTTTTCAAGTTCTTTGATCTTGCAGGATAAATCATCTCTTTCTTTTGTGACCAAATCATATTTATTTTTAAATTCAGATCTCAAATTCTTTTCAGTTACAAGAGTTGTTTCGAAAACAGATAATTTGTTTGAAAGTTTGTAAATTTTATTTTCAAAGACTTGCTTCTCTTTGTCAAAACCTTTTTCCAGATTTTTGCTTTTAGCAACGATCAAACTACATTTCTTGATTAAATTCGTTTTCTCAGTTTTAAACGCATTTCTTTCATCTTTCAAAAGTTTTTCAAGATTAGAAATTTGTTTTGAAAACTCCTGACTTTTTGTTTCAGATGATTTTCTTTTTAAAATCACAATTTGCTCAAAATCAGACACTTGTTTAGAAAATTTTTGAATGGTCAGTTCACAAGTTCTAATTTTGCTTTCAAAGGCTTTTCTCTCAATCTCAAACTTGTGTTTCTCATCAGAAGTTAATATCTTTCTTTCTCACAATCGAAAAATTCAGTTAATTTTCTTTTAAGAACCACACTATAAGTCTCAAAATCTATAAACTTTTCTAACTCAGAAATTTTGTTTTTCAGATCAAAATTTATTTTTATCAACTCTAGATTTTTCTTTTTGCAAACGTCTTCATAAAATACATGATATGTATTCCTAGTATGCTCGGTGAGTTGTTCCTCCAAAAATCCATTTTGATTCTGCAAAACTTTTCTTGATTCTTCTGAGTTATTAAATTTAGATTTGAGATTGACATGTTCTCTTAAAAGTTCATCCAACACTTGCATGTTGTTTGTGTGTCTGGTTTCAAGTTGAGAGATTTTTGCATTTAGCTCAGAGATTTGGTTTTGAGAACTCATTGTGAAAGCACGGGTTACCTGATAAAGTGATCTCGATCGGTGAGTTTTTGGCAATTTCCTGAGATTTCTTTGGAAAACAGAAGGTGTTCTTGATAGATGAAGGTTTTTTTCGGGTGATGAAGGGCCGAGAAGAATTTTTCTCGGGTGATGAAGGGCCGAGAAGAATTTTTCTCGGGTGAAGGATCGACAAAAATAAATTGTCGAGTGGTATGGTCTCGAAAAGAAGATTTCTCGGATGAATGAGACTCGATAACAATTATTGTCGGGTAAAGGAGACTCGATAAAACTTCTAATAAATTTTGAATCGATAAGAAGAGTTTTATCGATCACAAGGGTCTCGATAATTTCAAGTTTCTTGATTAATCAAGATTCGACAAAAATAATTTGACTCGATAAAACAATAAATCGATAAACATTTATATCAATTCCTGTTGACTCGATTAATAAAATTTGTCGATTTAAAAGAACTCGATAAAAAATCAAAAATACTTAATCTTAGTTTTCTTTAACCGATAAACCAGAAACCAAGAACAAAGGGTTCTTGACTAAAAAGAACAAGTCTTTTTATGGACAAGAATGTCTAAGTTCTCGAGTTTCTTATTTGTTTAGTCAAGAAAAAAAAATTAAAATTACTTGAGTTTATGATTTTTACTAGAGAATTCTTTAGTAAGAAAAGCTGCAAGAGTCACAAGTTCCTGAGTTTTCTTATGTAAAGAATATCGAAAGTAATTAAAATAAACTAGAATAACTTTAATTAAAACAGATTAAATAACAATATGGATCGACAAAAAATTTAAGCGCATGAAGTATGAATCGAAAAAAATCAAGTTTATCAAAATAAGACTTTTTATCGAGTAAAGCTAATGAAGTATGGATCGAAAAAAAACAGATAAAAAAAATTATGAGTTTTTATCGGGTAAAGCTAAAACAGTTTGAATCGATAAAAACTCAAAAACTCAGAAATCGAAAATTTACCTTCTGTTTCGTGAATAACTTCAGAAAATTGAAAAAGAACTCTGATCGTCTGCTCTGATACCAATTGTTGATCCCAGTTTATGAGGTAACGATGTGCTTTATAAAGAATAATTAATAAGAATACGAAGAACGCTATGAATATGATGAAAATCCGAAGTCGGATATCTTACTTGTATTGAATAATAACAGATTTATCTCTCATAGTTTAGCTCTCAATATTTCGCACTAATGTTCTTCTTCTTCTAATGCTAGCCCTAACACTCTATTTATATGTATAGGAAATACGGTATAAGGAAAGTAAAGATTAAGGCATTATACACTTGCCTTATTTACAAAATAGAATGTTTCCTTATATTTAAACATTAAACCTTTCCTAATTGATAGGGGTTTTAACACACCTACAAACAGGGCAATTAAGATCAAAAGCAAGTATACTTCTAACCCTAATGTCGTCTTTCAAGTAATAAAAGTGGTATAGAATACCGAGTATCGTCCACAGGGATTGTAGTAAAAGCTTAATAAAAGTAGAATGAAAGAAATGATTTCAGATGATGAATTGGAAGATTAAAATTGATTTGGATTGGATTTGTATGATTGTTTTAATAAAATAAAGAAAGCAGTATGGGTGTAAGATTTCTGGTGAGACATAAACACAAATTCAAGTGGACCAATACCTTTCAGTATTGTAGTTTGAAAATAACAAGTTCCACCATCTATTTTGAGGGTATTCCTGTCGGACTTCAATACCTGCACTGATGTTTAGATTCAACCCATATTTCTATGCAGTATCAGTACTAGTGGCAGTGCAGAGTAGAGTCCTCAAAATATATGGATAACAATGTGCCGTTGTTTAAAATCACTACGTCGAGCAGATTCCAATATCATTCAAGTTGGTGTGTTCCAAGTGGCTCCTTTCAGAGTCCGACTACACTTTAACACTTTGATAAGCGACCAACCCGTCGAGAATTAATCAATTTAAATAAAATAGTTTACAACTGTCGTTGTTAGTAATTGTCACATATTACTTCCTACGTCATCCAAATTGATGTGCATTCAATGGCTCCTGTCAGAGTCCATGGCACTTTAACACTTTTCAAAGTGATCAACTTGTCAAGAAGTGTTATATGGAGTTATAAAACTTGAAATGAAATGATGGAACATTGTTATTAAGAAACAATGTCCACCATCCTTTGGGTTATAATCTCACCATTTGCCTCACACCCACACTTAAGAAATTTAGCTACTCATACTGGAAAGTAAATATACGAAAATGTAAATAACTGAAAGTAATTGCATAATTCTAAGTGCGGAAAATTAAATTGCTGAAATTAAAGACAGAAATTAAATGACATAAAATAAATTGCGTAAAGTAAATGACTTAATAGTAAAATGCAGAAATGTAAGTGCGGAAAATTAATTGCGAAAAGTAAATTGCAGAATTTAAAGTGCGGAAATTGAAATGCAGAAAATTAAAGTGCGGAAATTTAAAGACAAGAAAAATAAAAGAAAGGAAAGGTGCAAAGCATTAATCTAGATCACTTATGTAATTTCACCAAGGTACTTGAGATGATCAAGTACCAAATGTTTTTAGAACTTGTCTTGGTTGTCACCCCAAGATTTTTTACAAACACTTACACTAACCCCTATTTATACTAACAATAGAGGAGATCCTACAAGGAAGCTTCCAACAAACTTGGCCACCAAGTTTGCCAAAAAGTCCACAAAAGTACACAACAAACTTAACTAGCAAGTAATTAAAACAAGAAAATTAAGTCTTCAAAAGTCTTTGGCAGCTTCCTTCTGCAGATTACAAAAATCCAGATTAAGCCCAAATTCCCACAGCTGATTCTAATAAGCTCGCCAAAAAGCCAAAAACACACAAATTTCGCAATGCCGTCCCAATGTCGTAGTAAAACACAGATCTGTCAAAACACCTCAAGAATTATACTATTGGTACCAAAACAGATTCAAATCATAACTTTTAGCTTCATGACTCAATAAATAGAAAATAAGAAACAAAAGACTCAATTTAGGGATATATAAGCAAAATAAACTATCCTAAAGGTGTAGAAAGAGTGCTTTAACCATTGATTTCTCAATGGTTATCACACCCCCAAACTTAAGATGTTGTTTGTCCCCAAACAACTAAAAGAAAGAAAATAAAATGACTCAAATTGAAAAATCTATGTAGGATAATGGCATTAAGTGCCCACATGATGAAAAGCATACCCACATTGTTATACATAGCCTTTTATAAATTCTTAGGTAGCCATTCATACCCAAGAAGTGTGTGTGGATCATAGGCTAGCCATAATGTTCTCTTTGTTAAGCTCAAACACTAAGGCAATCTAGGATCACTAGGTCTTGAATTGGGTTTACTCTTTTTGGCTCTTTTATCCTTACACAGCCTTTTTCCACTCATTGCTTCAAATGAAGTTTGTAATTTTTTTTCAGACTTTTGGCACTTTTGTGCTCTTTTGCTTTGAAGCTTAGCACTTGTTCCTATGGAACATTTGTGTGCTTTTTCTCACAGATTCACCCAAGACAGTTTTATATATTTTTATTTTCTGTTTGACTTGTCTTGTTGAGTATCTCCCACCCCCAAACTTATTCATATGCAATGTCCTCATTGTATGGGGTTATGGTGTATAAAAGGGAACAAGAGGCTGGAAATATGAAATGAAGGCCTAGATCCTTTCCTAGATGTGAACTCAGTGTGTGCCAATTTGTGTCCCAAAAACAGAGTGGCTAGTTCTAGCAACAACACACTAATTGGTGAATGACCAAATCTCTAAAAAATTATTTGGGCTATGTACACAGATGGTAATTATTTTCAATACATGCAATCCTACATATCCAAATAAACCTAAAAATAAAAAAATAAATAAAAAAAAACTAGTATCCCTGACTCAACTGAATTAAAAACTGAAGCTAAAGGAGATGATTCAAACCTGTCTTACTACCAAGAGCATATTATGCCTGAATCTGTGGATCTGGTGCAGCAGCAACAACAGCTGCTTTCTCCTTCTTCAGTTGCTTGACTTGTGCCCTTGCGGTTGATTTCTTAACTCGTGCCATTGCTTGTACTTGCTTTTTGTTTTATTTGAAGATAACTACAAAACACTTAAAAGAAAATTTATTAAACATACCTATATCTAGAAAAAGCATTAAATAACAGTAATAAAATATGTACACACATGCTGGACTTTCCAAAAAGTCCATAAATATTTAAGAGACTGCTTGCTCAAGGGTGGCAGATTCCACAGAGCAATGCTCTGGGAATGCTACAGGCTCGTGATATGCCTTCACTCTTTGGCCGTTCACTTTGAAGATGGCTCCGCCCTCTGGATTAATCAAGTCGATTGTTCCATAAGAATAAACTTTGTGGATTTGGAAAGGTCCAGACCATCTTGATCTGAGTTTTCCAGGAAACAATTTCAACCTAGAATTAAATAAGAGGACTTTTTGGCCTTCTTTGAATTCTCTGTGATTAATGCGTTTGTCATGCCATTTTTTTGTTTTCTCTTTATAGAGCTTGTCATGCCAAAAAGGGTCTTCCTAAAATTATAGGAATATCTTTATCAGCCTCAAAATCCAAGATAATGAAATCCGCCGGAAATATGAACTTTTCAACCTGGACGAGGACATCTTCTATTTTTCCTTTAGGATAGGCGACGGTTTTATCAGCCAAGATGAGTGTGACAGTAGTTGGTCTGGCCTCTCCTAGTCCTAAGGTATTGTAGATTGATAAGGGCATCAGGTTGATACTAGAACCTAAATCACATAGAGCCTTTCCTATTTCCTTTCCACCTATAGAACAGGGAATAGTAAAACTTCATGGGTCCTTCAGTTTTGGAGGTATTTTGTTGGTCAGAAGGGCACTACATCCCTCAGTCAGAGCTACAGTCTCATATTCAGTTAACTTCTTTTTCTTACTGAGGATGTCCTTGAGGAATTTGGCATAACTGGGTATTTGCTCGATCGCCTCAACAAGGGGTATGTTGATATGCAATTCTTTAAACACATCCAAAAATTTCTTAAATTGCAGTTCTTCCTTATTATTCCTTAACCTTTGGGGGTAAGGTACATAAGGAGGAACTGGTTTAATGACAGGTTTGTTTGGATGAGTTGAGCAAGATGGATCCTGTATGCCAGAAGCCTTAGTCTTAGGGTCTGCTACAACCTCTACTTCTGCAGACTTTTTCTTAGTGGCCTCTTCTGATTTTAACAAAGGAGAATCAGTTTTGGAAACAACAATGGTATCTTTAACTGGTTGGTCTACTAATGGTTTTGAACTAACATATTATGATGGTGAAGTCTCGGGTTTGGACCTAACTGGTTCTAGGTTTTGTGTGACTCCTGGTAATTCTGTTCCACTCCTAAGGGTTATGGCTTTTACGTGCTCTTTTCCTGGGGCTTTTGGGATTTCTGTGTTACTGGGTAAGGTACCAAAGGCTCGATTGGTTTGGTTTAGAGCAATTTGACTGACTTGTGTCTCAAGATTTCTTAGGGATGCACCTTGCTGATTTGCTGTTGTTTGAAGTTGGGCTATAGCAGCATTTTGCTGAGCCATTGCTGATTGTGTGTGAGTTATGTATGTCTTTAAGGTTTCTTCTAAAGACGGTGATGGGGTGTATGGTGGAGGTGGAGGTGGTTTATTTTGGTATTGTTGTGTTTGAAAATTTTGAGAATTAGAACTGCCTGCTTGGTTTTGAAAATTCGAGTTTTGAGGTTTTGGTGCAGGGTGATTTAAAGATGGACTGCTCCAAGAGAAATTTGGGTGTTGTTTCCAACTGGCATTGTAATTGTTGGAGTAGGGAGCAGACTTATTATGAACATAGTTTACAGATTCAGAATTCGTAGGACAGTGTTCATAAGAATGTTCCCCTCCGCAACAAACACATTGCACTAAGAGGACTGCTTGAGTTTGTGTAGAGATAGGTGGCTGTGCTCCCTGGCCGGAAGTGATGCCTTTAAGCATATTAGCCATGGAAGCAAGCTGAGCTGTTAAAGCCGTATATGTATCTACTTCACGAATTCCGGACCTTCTTTTGTGATGTAGCACGTGGATCAACCCAAAGTCCATTATTTTCAGAAATCTTTTCAAGCAAGGCAAATCCTTCATTATAGGTACGAGTGAAGGCGCCTCCCCGGTCGCATCGAGCATTTGTCTTGCGGTGGCATTTAAACCATTGTAAAACGTCTCGAGTTGAATACAGTAAGCAATGCCATGGTGAGGGCATTTTCTTAACAGCTCTTTAAACCTTTCCCATGCATCAGGAATAGCCTCATCGTCCGTTTGTTTAAAAAGACAAATTTCATTTCGGGACTTAGCATTCCTGGTAGGGGAAAAATATTTTCGCAAAATTTTTTCGGTCATGTCGTTCCATGATGTTACCGAATGCGGGGTTAAGGAATTTAACCAATCTCTTGCTCGATCCCGTAAGGAGAATGGAAACAATGTAAGTCTCAGGGCGTCATTTGACACCCCCGGATCAAGAAAGAGTTACGTACTTCTAAAAAGGATCTTAGATGTGAGTGCGGGTCTTCTCGTTGGTATTCCAGCAAATTGCCCATTTGTTTGTAGCATGTGGAACATGATTGGTTTAGGCTCAAAATGGGTGGTCGTAAAATGGGGTCTAGCTATCCCTGAGTTAAATTGCTCAAAATCAGGGATGGCATAGTCCATTATACGTCCATCCTTGGAATTTGCAAGATTTATTATATTTATTGGTTGCACTCTATTTCTATTTTGATTTTCAGGATTATTTTCAGACTCCGTGTCATCTCCGTTATCATCCTCATGATGAAAAACATTTTGAAAAGGATGTTCTGGAGGATTTCCATATAACGGAGGTGGTGGTGGTCGTGGTGCTCCAAAAGGTGGAAGTGGTGGTGGCCCATCTAACAGTGGGGGACATTGCGCCATTTCGGGAGGGTTTTGAGCAAACAATTCTCTCTGAGCCCTCCTTCTTTGGCGGAACGTCTCTCAATATCTGGATCGAATTCGAGAAATTCCCCACGGTCTATTCTTGGCATAAACCACTTCTTTGTGACAAAAACGGTTTTAGAAAAATCAAATCTTTAACTGTACTTTTAAAAAGAACTTTTAGCTTGCCAATCCCCGGCAGCGGCGCCAAAAACTTGATAGGGGTTTTAACACACCTACAGACAGGGCAATTAAGATCAAAAGCAAGTATACTTCTAACCCTAATGTCGTCTTTCAAGTAATAAAAGTGGTATAGAATACCGAGTATCGTCCACAGGGATTGTAGTAAAAGCTTAATAAAAGTAGAATGAAAGAAATGATTTCAGATGATGAATTGGAAGATTAAAATTGATTTGGATTGGATTTGTATGATTGTTTTAATAAAATAAAGAAAGCAGTATGGGTGTAAGATTTCTGGTGAGACATAAACACAAATTCAAGTGGACCAATACCTTTCGCATTGTAGTTTGAAAATAACAAGTTCCACCATCTATTTTGAGGGTATTCTGTCGGACTTCAATACCGCACCGATGTTTAGATTCAACCCATATTTCTATGCGGTATCGGTACTAGTGGCGGTGCGAGTAGAGTCCTCAAAATATATGGATAACAACCTGTCGTTGTTTAAAATCACTACTGTCGAGCGTATTCCAATATCATTCAAGTTGGTGTGTTCCAAGTGGCTCCTTTCGCAGTCCGACTACACTTTAACACTTTGATAAGTCGACCAACCCGTCGAGAATTAATCAATTTAAATAAAATAGTTTACAACCGTCGTTGTTAGTAATTGTCACATATTACTTCCTACGTCATCCAAATTGATGTGCATTCAATGGCTCTGTCGTAGTCCATGGCACTTTAACACTTTTCAAAGTGATCAACTTGTCAAGAAGTGTTATATGGAGTTATAAAACTTGAAATGAAATGATGGAACATTGTTATTAAGAAACAATGTCCACCATCCTTTGGGTTATAATCTCACCATTTGCCTCACACCCACACTTAAGAAATTTAGCTACTCATACTGGAAAGTAAATATACGAAAATGTAAATAACTGAAAGTAATTGCATAACTCTAAGTGCGGAAAATTAAATTGCTGAAATTAAAGACAGAAATTAAATGACATAAAATAAATTGCGTAAAGTAAATGACTTAATAGTAAAATGCAGAAATGTAAGTGCGGAAAATTAATTGCGAAAAGTAAATTGCAGAATTTAAAGTGCGGAAATTGAAATGCAGAAAATTAAAGTGCGGAAATTTAAAGACAAGAAAAATAAAAGAAAGGAAAGGTGCAAAGCATTAATCTAGATCACTTATGTAATTTCACCAAGGTACTTGAGATGATCAAGTACCAAATGTTTTTAGAACTTGTCTTGGTTGTCACCCCAAGATTTTTTACAAACACTTACACTAACCCCTATTTATACTAACAATAGAGGAGATCCTACAAGGAAGCTTCCAACAAACTTGGCCACCAAGTTTGCCAAAAAGTCCACAAAAGTACACAACAAACTTAACTAGAAAGTAATTAAAACAAGAAAATTAAGTCTTCAAAAGTCTTTGGTAGCTTCCTTCTGCAGATTACAAAAATCCAGATTAAGCCCAAATTCCCACAGCTGATTCTAATAAGCTCGCCAAAAAGCCAAAAACACACAAATTTCGCAATGCCGTCCCAATGTCAGTAAAACACGGATCCGTCAAAACACCTCAAGAATTATACTATTGGTACCAAAACAGATTCAAATCATAACTTTTAGCTTCATGACTCAATAAATAGAAAATAAGAAACAAAAGACTCAATTTAGGGATATATAAGCAAAATAAACTATCATAAAGGTGTAGAAAGAGTGCTTTAACCATTGATTTCTCAATGGTTATCACTAATTAATGACTTTGCTAACTTTTCACTTTAGCCCTTCACGTCTTCAATAGTTGTCATCTCGGATACAATATTTTCAGACCTAACAGAGCTTCACCAAATGGATGTCAAAAATACATTTCTTAATGGTGACTTACATGAAAATGTGTTCATGTCACAACCCAAAGGTTTCAAAGCCAAAGGGAAAGAACATTTGGTATGCAAATTGAATAAATCAATTTGTGGGTTGAAACAAGCGTCACGTCAATGGTACATTAAATTTGATGAAGTGATGAAAACTAATCATTTCACAAAGAATCAAGTAGATCAATGCTTGTACCTTAAGATGAGTGGGAGCAAATTCATCATATTACTACTCTATGTTGATGACATCCTACTGGAAGGAAACAATATGGATATGTTGCTTGACACAAAATGTTTTCTATCTGTAAGCTTCGACAGTAAGGATCTCGGTGAAGCCTCTTTTGTGATAGGAATAGAAATTCACCGAAATCGCCATAAAGGAATATTGGGTTTATCCTAAAGGGCTTACATTGAAAGGATATTGAACCATTTTAATATGCAACATTGCTCACCATCGGTGGCTCCCGTTGTTAAGGGGATAATTTAGCTCGTGATCAGTGTCCTAAAACCGAGGAAGAACTTGCTCATATGAAACTTATTCCATATGCTTTCGTGGTAGCAAGCATTATGTATGCTCAAGTTTGTACCCGACCAGACATTGCTTATGTGGCTGGTATGCTGGGGAGATATCAATCAAATTCTGGCTTAGACCATTGGAAAGCTGCTAGCAAAGTCCTAAGATATCTACAAGGAACAAAAGGGTACATACTAATGTATCGGAGATCGGATAATCTTGGGTAATAGGATATTCTGACTCTGATTTCGCCAAATGTAAAATTGATAAGAAATCCACATCGGGATACATTTTCATGCTATCAGGAGGGTCGATTTCATGGAGATGTTGTAAGCAACAATTAACAACTACCTCGACTATGATGGCGGAATATGTGGCTTGTTATCATGCAAGTTGTCATGCAATGCTATTGAGGAATTTAATAGGTGGACTTAAAGTTGTACATTCCATATCAAGGCAATTAAAGCTTTATTACAACAATATCGCAACCGTTAGTTTCTCGAACAGTAATAGTTCGAGTGGTGCGGGATTATATCTTGACACAAAGTACTTATTTGTGCGAGAACGAGTTGAGGAAAGAAACATTAGCGTCGAGTATGTGAGCACACACGATATGCTAGCAGATTCGCTCATAAAAGGTTGACCCCTAAAGTGTTCACCGAACATGTCATCAAAATGGGTTTGCAACAAGATCTTGTATGATGTAATATTTTACTCCACATATGATTTGTTAATACATTTATGTATTGGTTAAAGCGCTATAATTTATTTTCCTCGTATAAAGTTTGTCTTTAGTATTTTGTGCACACTAACATGTTTTTAACCAAACTTGAACTTACCACCAACTATATATCTTTATCTAATGACATACAAGTGATCTTTCGGCCAAGTGGGAGAATGTTGGAATCCTAAAATTTATGTCCTCTATCATTTGTATCTACTAATAAAGATATGTATTTTACTTATGTATATATAATATTTATTAATGTTATATATATAAATTGTCCCTTATATTTATGGACGGACCTAAGTGTAAATAATAGGAGTAATTATGATGGAGAGTTACACCCCTTAGATTACACCTTTTACATTATACCCCTTGGATTACATCCCTTTGAAAAGTCACACCCCTTGGCTTAATTTCATATAAATATTGGTGGTTATCTGATAATTAGTCTCTCATGTTACTATCTTTTCCCTCTGTAAAATTTCCTGCAACTCTCTCATCATCAGAGGAAACAAAACACACCAATCTATCCATCAGATTATACTAACGAAGAGAAACAATCAAGAATCTAAATCCGCTCTTCATGGCATCTTCAAGTGGAACAAAGGCAAATAATCCATCAAGTAAGTTTTATTTGATTTGTTATATATATGAATCACATCTATGATTAGGGGTTTTCATATGCATATATTTGGGATTAAATTAACAATAGAGCATTGGCTCAGTTTTGACTAAAATGAGTCTCATGGACATTTGTCCAATTTAAATCACTATATGTTGAGTTTTTGAAGTTATACGAAAATATGGCATAATATATCATTTACTACATTCTTTGAGTGTGTTGGTCTTTCATTTTGGAGTCATGTAAATTAGACCGAGTTGCATTTGGATCGATAGGCATATAAGTCGATTTTGGTTGGGATAGTCAGTCCCATGTTGTTGTTTGAGTTAGTCATCGGGTCTTCATAGGCAGGCATTAAGGTGTGGGCTCTTGTAGTCGGGCATCCGCCATTGACCATTAAGATGTAACCACTTGAGATAGGTATCAGGTCTTCATAGACATTAAAGTGTGGGCTCTTGTAGTCAGATATCAGCCATTGACTATTAAGATGTAACCACTTGAGATAGGCATCGCGTCTTCATAGACATTAAGGTTTGGGCTCTTGTAGTCGGACATCGGCCATCCACCATTAAGATGTAATCCCAAGCATTATCCAGTTTGAAATAGGCATCGGGTCTTCATAGGCATTAAGGTGTAGGCTCTTGTGGTCGGGCATCGGACATTGACCATTACGATGTAATTTTCCAGGAACGGGTTTGGTTATTCTAGCCCATACAATGTTGAATGGTGACCCACTTACGTGTCCGATCACTTTTAATGGTAACACGGGTCTCTTCCGTCACCGAAAGGTGTTGTTTTGGGTATAGAGTCTTGTCCATTATTTTTAGTGACGTTTTTAGAGTATGATGTATTATCCATAATTTGTATTATTGGATCTTTGTATTATTGACGTTTTTAGACTTAATAATTTGTATTATTGGATCTGTATTTCGGTATTTGAAGCATTTAAATTGATTCACGTCTTGAGTGAGTAAATGGTGTAGAGTTTCATTACTATGGTATTTGATTTAAATCTTTTATCACGAAAATGGTGATTTAAGAAAGATGTTACTTTTTAATGAAGTCATTTTATTTGAAAAGTTATTATTCAATCAAGCAATCTTTTGATTTCATCCAATTATGAATATGTTATAAACTCTTGAGCTCACTAGGCGTTAAGGCTAACCTTTTTCCTTTGTCGGCATGTGCTTCAGGTTCTCGTTGGGGTTTGTACTAGTGACACAATTGGGCTTGAGTGCTAGGAAGTAATACGTTAAAAATCTAGCTACTTGGTGACGTTTTTCGCTTTCGAAGATAGCGACTCTTTTGTGTTTACTAACACCCTACCGTAATTATGTCTTATTATAAGACTAGATCTAACTTTTGTTGAGGTTTATATAGAATTTATATTCGAGGAGTTCCAAGTATTGATTTATATAGGAAATGAGTTATCCTACAATTGTTGTAATATTGAAAATTTTAAATTAGTCGCTTTTTCTAAATTTCAGGGTGTTACATTCAACTTGTATTATTATGGAAGCAGTCTTACGACTTCACAAATTCAACCACAAAAACCTGCACATCCTTCTTTTCACATCCTGAATCATGACATATGCATAATTGTAAACGTATCATCAGACTGATGATACAAAGTAGATCGAGGGAAAACACAGGGATGAAAAGGACATTGTGTAATGTGATTGGCACATTCTACCGAACATCTCAAATCCTATTTACATGCAGAGTGACATTGTTTGGAGATATTATTGTAACAAACTTGATACTCGTTACATTTTTGAATTTGCGAATGTCATTGCAATTGTATCATTGAATCATTCTGCCAGATAATTTATCATTCGTAAAGAGTGAATCCCATTTTTCATCTCTTTGCTTTTGTCATTTTTCAATCTTTTCCCCTTCTTTTCTTCTTTTCGTGAATGATTATGAACACATATAACCACCATATGTCTCATTCAATCGAAAACAGTCACCACCATAGTGGTTGCAATCATCGCCGTTTGCATCGGCCTCCATGATCAACGACTTGACAAGTCTATGATCCATCGTCGTTCATATGCATCCTCCTCGACCACATGTATCTACCCAACATTTTCGATAGATTATATCAAGCCATTTCTTTTGTTTTAGCCTCCCATTGGCATCCATGAAGAAATCGAAGCAACAAATGGTCCAATTTGATATCCAAAGTTTAGTTAGCGAAGATACATAGGTTTTGGATTTATAGTGTTTTTTATTCACATGGGTTTTGTATCACAATTATTTTATCTAATGAATAGATATTTTGTTTATGCTCTAGGTCTTTTTGTGATTAAAATGGTATTCTCTATATTCTCATGTTGTTCATGTTTTCACATCCATCTCCTTGTTTACTGTGAGTTAACATTGTTCACTGATAGGGGTATTAACACACCTATAGACAGGGCAATTAAGATCAAAAGGAAATATACTTCTAACCCTAATGTCGTCTCTCAAGTAATAAAAGTGGTATAAAATAGCAAGTATCGTTCACATGGATTGTAGTAAAAGCTTAATTAGAATAGAATGAAAGAAATGATTTCAGATGGTGATTTTGAAGATTTTGATTGATTTTAATTCACGGTGATTGTCTTAACAAAATAAAGTGTTAGTCTGAAAATGTTGTATCCGAGATGACAACCATTGAAGACATGAAGTGCCAAAATGTAAAAGTCAACAAACTCTTTAATTAGAAAAGATTGTATGTTTAATTATAAGGAAACGTTGTTTTATTGTAAATAAGGCAAGTGTATAATGCTTTATCTCCTAGTTTCCTTATTACGATAAATGTTCTACATATAAATAGAGGGTTAAGGCTATCATTAAAAGTAAGAACATTAATTCATATCATTAGAGAGAGCCTAAGAGAGAAATCCATGTAACCGCGAATCCTTACAAGTTAGATATATGACATATTAAAGTAATTCAACGTATATTCATCGTGTTATTCATATTGTTCATCTTTACTACATGGTTACCTGTCAAACTGGGATCCACAAAAAGAAAGTAGGATGGGTGTAAGACGGCTGGTGAGACATAAACACAAATTCTAGTCAACCAATACCTCTCAGTATTGTAGTTCACAATAACAAGTTCCACCATATATTTTGAGGGTATTCCTCTCGGACTTCAATACATGCACTGATGTTTAGATTCAACCCATATCTCTATGTAGTATCAGTACTAGTGGCAGTGCAAGATAGAGTCCTCAAAATATATGGATAACAAATCTCTTTGTTTAAAATCACTCTCTCGAGCAAATTCTCATATCATTCAAGTTGGTGTGTTCCAAGTGGCTCCTCTCAGAGTCCGACTACACTTTAACACTTTGACAAGCGACCAACCCATCGAGAATTAATCAATTTAAAGAACATAGATAACCACTCTCGTTGTCAGCAACTCTCTCAAGTCTACTTCTCATATCATTCAAATTGACGTGCATTCAATGACTCATCTCAGAGTCCATTGCACTTTAACACTTTCAAAGTGATCAACTTGTCAAAAAGTGTCATTTGGTTTTTATAAAACTTGAAATGAAACAATGGAACATTGTTATTGAGAAATAATGTCTACTATCCTTTGGATTATCATCTCACCATTTGCCTCACACCCACACTAAGGAAATTTAGCTACTCATACTGAAATGTAAGTGTAAGAAAATGTAAATAACAGAAAGTAATTGCATGAATTTAAGTGCAGAAAGTAATTGCATGAAATTAAATGACATAAAATAAATGACTGAAAGTAAAGAGCGGAATTTAAATGACTTAAAGTAAATTGCAGAAAATAAATAACTGAAAATAAAATGCATAAATTAAAGACAATAAGTAAGGGAAAGTAAAGGTGCAAGTAAGTAAGAACCGTAGATCACAAAATACAGAAATAATACTTGAGAATTTCAAGTACCAAATGTTTAGAGCTAGATGGTACTTTCTCTTGGATCTCTCCAAGTTACTTACAACCTTAACTACCCACCTCTATATATACTATCAATAGAGGGGTGCAAAATAGAAATACAAACAAAACTTGATCACCAAGTTTGCATAAAGTCAAGTTTAAGTACAACCTTACTTAACAAGCAAGAAATAAATAAAGGCACTATGGTCTTCCAAAACGTCTTCAAAGCTTGATCTTCAAGTTACAAAAAGTCTGATTAAGAACATGTTTCCCAGCTGCCTCCAATAATCATTAAATCTATAGCAGCCAATGTTGTTTGAATGTTGTGTCCACAACATCCTGTCCAAAACACCAAGATAAGACTACTATGGTAACAAAACATCTTAAATCACAACTTTTAACTTCATTATACAAGAAATGGAAAATAAGAGAATAAAAAACTCAAAGTTGGGACATAGAACTAAAATAAACTATCGTAAAGATATAAAATAGTGCTTAAATATTGATTTCTCAATGAATATCATTCATTATGTGCTCAGTAGGGTTCATAGTGATGTTCAAAAGGTGTTCACCTTGTGTGTACAAGTAAAACTAAGTTTTTAGCCTATGTTGTTAATACGTTCACATCCATCTCCTTGTTCATTATGTAGTCACCGGTGTTTATAGTGGTGTTCACATTAATTGCACAAATAAAAACTAAGTTTTTAGTCAACGTGTTATTAGTGAGAGGAGAATATAGAGAAGAGATGCCCTTTGTTTAACTTTTTAATTCAGAACTTACAAAATTACTAAATTCCTAATTTAATATAATGTACTGGCTTAAAATGGACATCACAGCTTCCACAAATTTTCAATTTCTTAAAAGAAAGCACCTATATATCCTGGCAGGACATATAGGTAATTTAACAAAAAAATATATTTTTAAATATAAAATCTAAATATTATTTAATAATAAACGGCGAGAATTATGGTAACCATGAAAGTGATTGATTCTGTTGCTGTTTTACGGGTATTCGACGATGAAAATCAAACTAATCGACCAAATCAAACAAATTTTCAATTCTTCGTCTGCAATTTGTCCTGTTAAAAAAAAGTCCAACGTACGTGAAAACAATGATGTTGTTGAAGAAGAATCATATGGAAGGTGTGGTGATGAAGACGATGAATATCATCTAAACGGCAGTAATGGAACGTTCACTGGTTATGAAACCAACGAAACTCAGTTGGGATAGAACGACATACAATTTGGTGGATGAAAGTGAGCAGGTTATGAACTCAGTTGGGAGAGAACGCTTATGTTCATGAATATGGTTTTAAGTCCCTATCCATGAAATTACTATCATGTTCATGAAAAGGGTTTTCATTCCCTATTCATGAAACTAATATCATGTTCATGAAACGACTTACATATACCTGCTTAAAATTCACACTTGTTCAGTTCATGAACATCTAATCCTATTACTTACTTCTTGTATGTGCATAAATGCAAAGGAAACCCACCAACATAGTGCATCCTTATGGTAAACAGGAGAGTATTTTTGGAAGATATCAATCATGAATGGTTTCCGAAATTTGAATGTGTATCGTTTAAATGTGTAATGCCCAAATTACCCTTCAGTCAAACATTGCACGTCAGCAACTGATGACCAAGTTCATTATATTTACAATATTGCCACCGTTCACTAGCAACTGTTGATCTAATTATTGGATGATCTTGATTAGTTTATATAGTTTACAAATAATGTACAGTTTGCAACGGAAACAGCCCCTATATACATATATATACATATGTATATACATATATATATATATATGTGGAAATATTCAAATGAGAAGTGGTAAATATTTGAGAAGTAAAGAAGTGGTCATAGCCCTTCATTTGGTCAACATTTGCGGATTTGACAGTGAAGCACCGGACAATTCCTCATATGGGTATGCAAAAGATAAAGGAATATTTCGCTTTTACAACTTGGAGTCAAACAAATTCATATATGAACCCATTTGATTCACATATGACATAATGAAATGATTCACATAATATATGAATTTGTTAAATAGTTCACATGTGAAGTAATTAACAGTCTTTGACCAGTCAAATCCGATCCTGACCGTATGAAGGGCTAGGATCACGTCTTTATAATCGTGGTAAAAATACAAACTCGGTCATTGAATAATGTTATTGAGCATGTCTTAAGGTTATTGGGATCCATATTCGACTCTACTGAGTACCACGCAAGACCCAAGCTCCGTATACGACTCCAATGAGTACCACTGCAAGCACTGAGGGTAACTAAGATTCCTATTTGTCCTCTAGATGAGTTTCACCATAAATTCCACCAGTCTCCATATATTGTTCCAATGAGCACCACAACAAGACCCAACCCCGTATACGAATCCATAATTGATAATTAATATTGAGTGACAACCACAACCAGAAGTGTAACGTATTCTATTTTTATGTATACCAAACAACGCATGTGTAAAATGGTTTTATATAAAATCAAAAATTTTCACCTTGTTTATTAATATAACCAAAATTGTTATATTTTATTATCACATTCTTATATTTGAAATCTTTAATAACATGAAGGTGATACCTAGTTAAAATACAGTAAAACTCAGCGTATAGTAAAAACTTGATTTAGCTAATATTTCATAGGAATGAGCGAATTGAAACCAAATACCGAACCGAACCGAACCGGGACCATACCGAACCGGACACTTCGGTTCGGTATTTAGTTATGAGATTTCATCAAATTCGGTTTCGGTACCGGGTAAATACCGAATAGGACCGAACCAAACCGGTTTTCAAAGGGTCAGTTTTGATTTGAATTTGTACAAAACCTTTCCTTTTCCCAACTATAATATCTTCCTTTTTTAATCCAATATCCACCTAAATTAATACAAAAATCGGCTCTTTCCTAACTTTGTCTGGATAACAAAGGACTATATTCAGAGTGAATGTTGTGCTATTCACCCTGAATGTTGTGTTATTCACTCTGAATGTTGTGTTATTCACTATGAATAACGAAGGGCTATATTAAGACTGCATGTTGTGTTATTCACACTGAATGCATGTTATTCATACTGAATACTATATGAACTTCACCTTCGTTATTCATACTGAATGTTTTTCGTTATTCAGACTGAAGAGGCGATCACAACTAGAAAATTGATTATTTTCAACGAAAATTTTCAACGAAAAATGTCGTTTAAAATTTTCTATGAATTTTAAAGGGATTATTGACAAAACATAAATTTTCTACGAATTTTCAGCGACTTTCCGTTGAAAATTTCTCACAAAATGCATTTTCAACCAAAAACTTTTTGACAAGACATTTCGTTGAAATTTTTTTGGTTGAAAATGCATATACGTTTATGAGAGATTTTCAACGGAAATTCGTTGAAAATTCGTAGAAAATTTGTGTTCTGTCAATAATCGTTTAAAATTCGTAGAAATTTTTCAACGACATTTTCCGTTGAAAATTAATTTCCATTGAAAATACTCAAATTTCTAGTAGTGGATAAATCAAAAAAATGAAAAAGGAAAAGCAATATTGAAGATTAAGTTTGTTGTTGAACTTTTGATTTTGTTTAACTTTTGATGTTGTTGAACTTTTGATTATGTTAAACTTTTGATGTTGTTGAACTTTTGATTAAGTTGGTGAACTATATTTATTTTGTGTTATAACATGGGTCAAGTGATTTTGGTTTTTTGTTCTTGCGTTTATGTTCAACGGTGAAATACCGGTTATTCGTCCCAAAAATGGTCCCAACCGTTCTAGTTCCGAAATAACCGAACCGTGGTATTCGGTTCGGTTTTCGTTTCCAGAAAACGGCCTAACAAAATTTTTGGTATGGGTTCGATATCGGTCCGGGACTGAACTCGCCCCTAATATTTCATGTTAAAGAGATCAAATGATTATATATGAATAGGATACATCTATGTTTTATTTGAACCGTAAACGTTTATCTTTTCATAAACGATTTACAACAATTTAAAAGATTATTTGATGAGACAAAAAAAATTAAGAATGTTTCATAAAATAAATAATAACTAAAACTAATTAACTGTTAAAACGTAAATAAAAAATATAATAGTTCATAATAACTAAAATCATTACTAACTCAATATTTGGGTAAATATTTGATTACCAACAAATCAAATCGGTCTCATACAAAACCCGACTTTAAGGATACCAACTTGAGGGAACATTTTTTTGCCTCACTCAACGACTGAAGATCTGTCACGTGTATATAACTATTTAAAAATTAAACAATTATATCCTTAATAATATATAAAATTAGTTATTAAATCACACTTAACATTTAAAATCTTTAATAAGTAAATACTTAAAGATTTTATAGTTAATAATGAAATATTTAATATTATTACTGAAAAAACCGGTTAGAAAAGCACTTGTACATGTGTCATAAAAAAATTGTATTAGTTGGAATTGATGATGTTTTAACGCTACATAAAAATATGAAAATTTAAAAATTCAGCATTATAAAACTAAGCATGTGTTAAAATTTTAAAGAAAAATAATCACATTTGAAAAACATGGCATCTATTAAATTAGTTATTTGCTATAAATATATCGTTATAACAACCTAAATTGTGGATTTTCTCTACAGAACCTTGTTTAAAAGAAACATTTTAATATAGGGTGCTTGAGATAGGGGCCATCGAACAATATGTCTTTTAAGAGGTATTGGGCATGTTTTCCAAAAATGAGAAACCTAATTTTGAGGGTTTTCGTTAGAAGTTATGGGTAAGGTTTTTTATTAGAGGTTGTAAATTGTCGTTGTACGACCTCTTTTTTTAAAGCTTTTTGTATTTAAGTAGTTTTATATAAAATTATAAAAGTTACATATTTAATTATTTTATTTATTAATAAAAATTAAATAATTATATTTAAATATAGTTAATAATTAATATAAAATACACAGCTAATTAAAGTAAATATACCTTTTATGATCTATTTAAATTAATAAATTTTCTGTATATATCTTTATAAATTTTATAAGAATTCTTTGAAAACCAATTTTTATAAAAAAAAAAAAATTACGTTGTTAACTTTTATATTACATAATTTTTATATTAATTCTATGTATTTCTTGATAACTTAATTTTTATGTAATTATTAATTTTTAGTGATTTTTTAGGATATTTGTATATTTATTAGCATTTAACAAATACTATTAAAAATCATTTATAATATATTAAATATTATTTATTGATACATATCACTAATTTAAGATTACATGTAAATTGTGTGTAAATACAACTTATAAAAGCTTAATGTTTGAATTCTTTTAACTAACTGCAGATATACATAATCAAATATAAGATAAACATCTTATTTTAAATATAAAAAATATAAAATATAATTACAATAATCATTGAGTTTTATAGAATACTTAATTATTATCATTATAAAATTTTATATTATTAAACACAAAATAAATAACTTCGTTATTAACAAACCTAAATTAAACTATAATAATAAATTGAATTAAATAAATTAAAAATGAAAACTTTTAAATAGTTAATTTGATACTAATATCGGTATAATTTTTGAAAAAATTATGATATCTTCAATTTTTTATTTTATTTAAAAATAAAAACATTGTCGTTTTCTTAAAAGCACATAAAAACGCATTATAATATCAACAAATATAAAGAATAAAATGAAATTTTAAAATCAAGATGTATCTTTTAGTAGTATATAATGTATTTAAGTAAAAAATTTATGTAAAATAAGTGCATAATATAGTAGTAATATTTTCTCAATAAAAATAAATATAAATTTGTATAAATTTAATGTATTGAATTTTATAAATAAGAGTATAAATGATATAAAGTTAAAATAGTTGCAACTGAAATTTTTTGAAAAACTTAACCAAGATTTTTGTCATGGTGGAGATATATTCAATTTTTCGAATTCTTGAATTGATAATATGTGATATGAAGAACCTTGGTAAAAAACCTCAACATTGTGGATGCCTTTAGGGGATATATGATAGATATTAAATGATTTGATCTTGAATGATAAGAGATTGTGTATAAGAAAACGAATAATGAAAATTGATTGTTTGGTATAAAACTAAACGTTTATTCGAGTAAATGTTTACCAAGTTACATTATCTTATCGAATGAATATGATAAGCATGAATCTACTGAAATTGATTTGGCCTATATCCTATTTATATGTGCTGATATCATAGTCTGCTCATAACTCATATAAGGTTTATTGTTTATCTGTAAATAATTATATATAATTATCTAAAGAATTAAAGAATTATATTGTTTATCTAAAACATTAAATAGTTATATGATTATTTAAAACATTAAATAATCATAGTTATTTACAGATAATATCCCGTAATTATCATAATTACATTTTAACACATATTTCATAATTATTATTCAAGATTAATTATTTGACTGTCAAGCATGACTTTCGGGTTACTTTTCAAATGGAAGCAAACGTATTCTTTGCGTGCAACCCTATAGGTTTACATGCTCCTCAGCAGTATACCTGTGTGACATATGTCATGAGCATATAATAACTTACATTCTCTCACTTGCACACGATACACAGTAACACAGACGGTGGTAAGCGTCTAGCAACACGTCACTGTGCCCAAGGCTATATAAATGTGTTTTTCCTTCGAGCATTCTGATTGATCCAATCAATCACATGGTAGCATTATTTCTTTTCATTTTGCTTCACGATATTTTGTTTTGAACTTAAGGCATAGACTATCTCATCATTTATAGTTCAAAGATTATGTTTCTCGATCCTAACATATTTGATTTAGACAGGTGCTATTAGTTCAACTAATCCACTTGTCTATGGCCATGTGAATCAAAATATATCATCGAGGGGCCCATAAGTATCTCTCTCAACTTGAGAGGAGCAAATCCCATATTCCATGTACATAACTTATGCACAAATCGTGTCATACCCAACATAACCCTTATGATTACCCGGTTAAGGGCAACATTAGACTATGTCAAAGTATAACACTCATTGTGCATTAGGTACCAATGCACATCTCAAGTCTGAGGATAAGAGTGTCCACCATTTCAAGACTCACCTTATGACGCCGATCTATGAGGTGATCCTGACTGTAGGTCTTGTCCAACACATCTCCCCAAACAAGTGCATGTGACTCTGGTTGCACCCAGTGCACTTCCAACTTGGATATAACCAGACTTCACAATGATCTTTATTTATTACCAGTCCCCTAGTAATAATCGATCAAGGACAATTTTAAATAATATGATCATCATTTTATTTAAAGATACTTAAACATGCTAATAATGAATATAGAAATGTTTAATGTAATTACTCATATCCAATATGCTAAAACAGATAGAAACATAATTGTTTTATGTTCAAATAAAGTTTACTAAAATTACGTATCATATCAATGTTTTACAAAAACTTCAAGCTTATAGTGCCAGAGTAGGCAACATGCTTGTTCTGACTCATGGATTTTAAAAGATGATCTGTCAATTTTGTAGTGAATTATGCTCTCGTGTTTGTAGCTCTTATAATTCACAGTTTTATGGTTTAAAAAAATGTGTATCCCTTACTGCGAATAAAGTCATTACAGTCGGTTTGGAAACTAGCATATACATATCTTCGGATACACAAATCTCTTTCCTGGCCACCCTTCAGTAGTAGAACATATCCTTAGGTCTTTTCAGATACTTTAGGATATTCTTTACAACTACCCAATGAGCATCACTTGGGTCTGCTCGTCATGTTTGTGGCATACGAGACGTTCGGTCTAATACATAACATGGCTTACACGATGGCCGAAGCATAGGGAACACCCTTCATACGGTTCGTGTCCTCTCTTGGAATCCTTCATCTTAAAGTGTTTCAAGATTTTGCCAATGTATGTACTTTGGCTTAATCCAATTAAGCGTTTAGATCTATCTTGATAGATCTTTATGCCAAATATATATATTGTCTTTTAACCAGAATACTATTATGCTCCCACTGACCTTCTTGCATGCACAAGATTTCAACTACGAGATATTTTCATTAGTTTATAAATGGATTTATGCAACTTGCATACCTTTATCAGAATATTTTGGATATTTAAATTTGTGTACACGTCCTCGCCTAAAGTTCCATTTAAGGAACGTGATCTTCGGAATCTTGATATACCTTCATGCCATTGTTGCTTAACTTTATTTTGGATTATCAAATAATGTTATGAATTCTTTTTTTGAACTTGTTATCTCATTTTAATTGGTAAATTATTATTATCCGTTCACTGAGCATTAAGCTCAGCCGAGTTTTCTTTTTCCTCGGTAGGTACATGACTTAGCTGGGACTTTGGGAAGAGTGTTGTGGAGATAACATGACTGGAACTGTCTACTTTTGTTAAGCCGTTAAGGATTAATGTAGATATTATATACTTGTACGTTGTGACTGTATTTGTTATACGATGTTATATCCGGTTATGGTTATTTAAACATTATGTTGGATAAATTATGTTAGTTGCTCTGCGTTAACCAGTTGTTATTTTGTTATTGTTTTAAAACAAATTGTGGCACCTTCCGTCCTTAAACCATGTGGGTCGGGGTGTTACAAGTTCTGGTATGAGAGTTATAGGTTATGATCCTGTAGTACAACTTAAGTTTGAAGAATGGGTAGAACTAAGATAGGAGTATCTTAGATCTTATATAAGTCAATTATTTGAAATATCATATGCTTCATTTCTTATTGAATCTAACCTAGCAAAATGGTTTCCATGTTGTTTGTGTTAGTTCTAAATGCCGCCAAGAAGAATACCGACATTAACAGGTGGACCAGGAGAAATCGAAAAGGATCTAGAAATGAAGCAAATTCTCCGCCAAGAACTCAAGTTGATCCTAATATGATGGAAGCTGTCTACCAAACAGTTAATGACATGTTACCGGGGATTATAACACAGACGGTCGAAGCACTACATCAGACTGGGGAAAACCCGAATCCTAATGCCGGGAACTGTGGGCCAGAAAGACGGGATCAAGAAACTAACACCGATAGGGAACTAACTGATATCCATCAATGGTTGGAGAGATTTCACAAACAAAAGCCTCGTACTTTTATTTCAACGACCACTCCGATTGAAGTCGAAGATTGGATATCACATCTTGAAAAGTCCGAGTTTTGGGTTTTTTTTGATAGAATACAAGTGGAGTTGGCTACTTATAAACTTGAAGGTGATGCAAATCGTTGGTGGCAAGCTTGGATACAATCTTACGGAGGGGAGATAGTTGTTGAAAGTTTAACATCGTCAGGATTCAAAGAGGTTTTCTATCAGCAATATTTTACTGCAACAGACAAATAGGCGTATGTCCAAGAGTATTCCAATCTGAGACAGAAAGAAGATGAATCCATATCCCAATAAGTAGCCAGATTTCTACGGTTGGCTAGTGTTGATCACATATAATATCAGGTAACGATGTATTTGATCATAAATATGAAAAACACGATGAATATGAATAACTGACGCTGTATATCTCACTTGTATAATAGATCGATTACAAAGTAATCTCTAATAAGCTCTCTCTCTAATGATGTGAATTAATGATCTGCTTCTAATGCTAGCCCTAACCCTCTATTTATATTGCTAAGAGTTATAATGAGAGAAGAAAACTATAAGAATTTGAGGCATTATATAATTGCCATAATTACAAGATAATTATCTTTTCCTTATTTAACACAATTCTAATTCAACCCTAACTCTAATTGTTAAACATTTCCATATTTATGACTTTGTTGACTTTACGCTTTTGGTCCTTCATGTCTTTAATAGTTGTCATCTCGGATACAATATTTTCAGACCTAACAATCTCCCCCTTTGTATTCGAGATTACAATTTTATCAAATCATCACTTTTGAAGACAATGAAATTTTGTCAACAAATATACTTTTGAAATCTTTAGCTCCCCCTACAAATATGATCACTTAATAAGCTTTGTAGCTCCCCCATAACATGAAGTTCAATAACAGATTGTTGAAGAAGCCGTAAAGTCGTAGGGTAAAATCTTTCTTCGAGTAGAACTGGTCGTTTGATGAAAGATATCTTGAGTTTGTTGGGTTAGGCTATGTGATGAACTGAATTTGTCGGATTAGGCGTCATGAGATTTCTTCAATTTGAACTTGTCGTATGGTGACTTATTGTCGGATCAAAATGTCGCGATATCATTGTTGTTGTCGGGTTAGGCATTGATGCAATAAAGAATGATGTCGGGCCAAGTGGAGTCGATAAGCTCATATGAGAAACGATCCTGATTTCTTCCAAGTTAGTGGCCTATATTCAGTGTTGGCAGTGGGTTGACACTGATAGGACTTCCAGTTATCATAAAAGTAAGTTTTAAAACTAACTTTTCAAACTGTTCCGGCATAAACACAAAGATATGCTTGTGGAGTCACAAAGACTCGTGCAAGTGTAGAAAGAAAAAAAAATTGTATATATTTCGGCTCAAAAATAGACTCAATGTGCATAGAACATGATGTTCGAAGACCGGAGGTGTGTCTTCTTGTTTCAATATCTAAGTCTTCCGAGTGAAGAATAGATAGATGATATGCTAAATCTCCGTGATATATGAAACAAGAATCTTTTGTGAGATACTTGAGTAGTTGGGTGGGGTGACACAAGTTATCGACATTGGGTCCATGTGTATTTCAATATTCATCTCCAAAGAATTGAGAATGAATAGATTGTGTGGCTACCCGGATAACTGTTTAGGTTTGGTAAGGACAAAATATTTTCTTTTTAAGTCCTGTGACACTCTCACATTTTTTTTCTTTTATCTCACAAGCACTCAATTTTATTTTAATCATACCCTTTCAAAGTTTCTAACCTAGGGATGTGTTTCATTGGTAGGTCCTTCCGGCTTTGGATTGACCATTGAAACTTCTAATTCCTAACACACATATTTCTTTTATATGAAGCTGAAACAGTTTAAGTCCGAGTTCTGAATTGAAGTATTCAGAACTCATTATGTTAAGAGCAGGTTCATAGCTGAGATACTATGAAGCTAATATTAAGAGCACGTCCATAGCTGAAATGCTATGAAGCTAATATTAAGTAATAATAATAAAAAATGTGGTACTCCCCCTCAAATGTAGCATTACCTTTTGAAGGATTGTCATGTGATGTGAATATGCGGAATTTAGAACACACATGATATACCTACAAAACAGATTAAAAGGATTTTGGTACCCAAGCTTTGTTGGGTCCTCGGAGGTTAGCTTTAGTTGTAACAAATGGGGAAGATGGTATACTTTAAGTACCATGCCATTTATGAATGAAACTTTGATTGACAAAATCATTTGTTCCACAAGTAGAACAACAAATCTTTGTGGCACTTAGACTAATTAGCTGATTGATAGATCTGACAAAATAAGGAAAATTAGTCTTGGAAACAAATGATCTTGTATCAACTACAGGAGATGTATGTGGCATGTTTCCAACACTGTCATCTGTAGTTGATTTCTTCCTCTAAACCATTGTTAACTTCTTAAAAGTAATGGAATTAGCAACAAAATCATTGTGAAGTAAATTAGAATAATGAATCCGAGAAGTTGAAGAACTATATGATTTGGAGCTGTTAGAATAACTGTTTGATTTGACACTAGAAGACGAGTTATTCTTACAGACACTTATTGTCGAAAGAGGATCCATTTTATGATTTGAACTTGAAGTAGTTGAATAACCTTTAAGTTCTCTAATTTTGCACAAGAGATGATCTCTTTCTTTCATAATCACATCATATTTCGTTTGAGAATCGGACCTCATTTTTCGTTCATTCACAAGATTTGTTTCTAAAACTGATAATTTGTTTGAAAGTTTAGCAATTTTCTCTTTAAATACTTTCTTCTCTTTTTCAAAATCTTTTTCCAAATTTTTGCTTTTCGAAATGATCAAAGTTCCTTTCTTGATGAAATTCGTTTTATTAGTCTCAAACACTTTTCTTTCATCATCGAGAATTTTCTGAAGCTCAAAAAGTTGCTTTGATAGCTTCAGACATTTCGTTTCAGATCATTTTCTCTCTAAAATCACAACTTGTTCAAAATCTGACACTTGTTTAGAAATTTTTTGAATGGTCAGTTCACAAGTTTTAATTTTACTTTCAAAATATTTTCGCTCAATTTCAGCTTTGTGTTTTTCATCAGAAGTTAAAAGTCTTTCTTTCTCGAATATCATGAATTCAGAAATTTTACTTGAAAGAGAAACACTATAAGTCTCAGAATCTTTGAATTTCTCTAACTCAGAAATTTTGTTTTTCAACTCAAAATTTATTTTTATCAACTCAAGATTTTTCAATTCTTCATCCCTCGTATGATTTGGATTCCTAGAAAGCTCGTTGAGTTGATATTGGAAAAACTCTTTATCATTTCTCAGTTCTTTTCTAGTTTGTTCTGAGTTATGAAACTTAGATTTGAGATAAACGTGTTCACTTAAAAGTTCATTAAGAACTTTCATGTTATTTGTGTGTTTTCTTCAAGTCGTTTAATTTCAGCATTGAGATCATAAATTTTATTTTTATGACTTATCTTTAAAATTAAAAATAAAAATAAAGTACTTGTTACTTGATACAGTGATCGTCGACCAGTGAGTTTTGAAAAAATTATGAGTTTTCGCGAATGTATGATTTTAACTCGGGTAACTGTTTGGGAAGAATTTATATCAGGTTCTAAGGACGCGATAAAATCTTTTATCGAATAAAAAGGATTCGATAAGAATTTTATGTCGGGTTAACCAAATGGGATAAAAACTATGTGTGCGAATATCGGTTAGGTTAGTTTCGATAAGGATATTTGGCGGGTGAACCTGACGCGATAAAAACTAATGAAAGTTGATTATCTGTTAGGTCTATTATTATTTTAATTGTGACAAAATAAGAAAAGGATATGCTTTATTGTAAAAGGAAGTTTATAATTCCTTAAAATCTTGTTTCCTTAATTAGACTAGACCTAGCAATATAAATACAAGGTTAGGGTTTTACTTTCATAGTTAGTCGATTCATATTAAATGAGAGAGAGAGAGCTGAAACCGTGAATTACTTGTTATCGATACGCATACGTTCAAGAGATATATGACTACGTAAGTTCCTTAAATCAATTATTCGTGTCATATTACTTTGCTATTGATTGTTTATTGTCATTGTGCTTGTTATAATGAGATCAACAAGTGGTATCAAAGCCTGAGATCACGAGTTTTTACGATTTTCTAAGCAAACCATGAAACAGAAGGTAAATTTTTTTTTCTGCTAGATCTACTGTTCATTGATTTTTTTGTCGAGCCATACTGTGTCACGCTTTACCCGATACAACTTCTTATTTTTTTTGTCGACTAACTCATATCTGCTCAATGAATTTTTCTCGACCATTATATCAGTTTCTGTGTGTTATTCTCGATTAAGTATATCTGTGTTCATATCGATTTAAATTTTTCTCTCGACTTATTGATTTTTTATCGAATATCTCTTCGGTTGATTGAATTTTTATCAATACAAACTGCTTAAATCTTGAATTTTTATCGACTCCTCTAAAAAATATTTAATTCTCTTTAGTTAAAATTAGTTTATTTTATTTTATTTACTTTTGAATATCTTTACATAAGAAAACTCAGGAACTTGTGACTCCTGCAACTTTTCTTACTAAAGATTTCCTTAGTAAAAATCATAAACTCTCGTAAAATTTGATATTTTCTGTGATTGAACAAATAAGAAACTCGAAAACCCAGATAGCTTGTCCATAAAAAGACGAGTTCTTTTTAGTCAAGAACACTGTGTTTTTGTTTTCTGGTTTTTCAATAAACAGAAAACTCAGAATTAAGAATTTTTATCGAGTCCTATTGAATCGAGAAATTTTTTTGATCTAGGTCAGTGTTCAATAAATTTCTTTAATCAATTTGTTTCTCGAGTATTGTTCACTCGAAAAAAAAAATTTAGTCTATTTTAATTCGATTTTTTTTATCGAGTCTTGTTCACTCGATAACCTTTTATATCGAGTCCCACTCAATTCGATAACAATTTTTTTCGAGTCTTGTTCACTCGATAACAATTATTATCGATCCTTAGTCATCCGATAACAATTTTCATCGAGCACCTCACACCCGATAAAAATCCTTCAATCGATATTTTTTCCTTTGTCACTCGATAATAACCTACTGTTTCCAGCGACAACTCAGAAATTTTTAAAAACTCATTGATCGAGGTCCAACCAAACAGTACAATGACCACCCGAGAAGCAATGGCCATTGGATCAGACACCAAGCCTCCAATTCTCTTTCCGGGAGAATATTCTCAATGGAATGATAGATTCCTTGATTTCATTGAACGTCATGACTATGCTGATGAGATCATGAGTTCAATCAAAGAGGGTCCTTCTCCGCCTTTTTATCAGGAGTATCCTGCTATGCCAAACAACACTCCTCCTACGCCCGTACGAAGGGAAGTTAAACTCAAAAGTTCTTGGGATGCAAACGAGAAGAGGATAATGAGAGGTGACCAACTTGCCCGTTCTTATCTACTTATGAGCCTTCCCAATGAGATCTACATGAGCATTGATAGCCACAAGAAGACGGCTAAAGAAATGTGGGAAGTCATAGAGAAATTCATGCTTGGAACGAAGATTGGTACACAACTCAAAATCACCAACTGCATTTCTCAATATGAAGAATTCAAGGCAAAAGATGGAGAAAGTCTTACGAACACATATACCCGTTTTGTACAACTGGTGAAAGAACTTAGCAAAAACGAAATTTGTAAGACAAAGATCGAAAACAATGTCAAATTTGTTAGCAATCTTCAACCGGAATGGCGCCGGTTTGCTAATCAAATCAAACACAGCAAATATCTTGCTGACTTTGACCTTCATGAAGTCTATGAAACCCTTCAACAAGATGAAGAGGAGGTTCTCGAACTTATGGGGTTAAATTCAAAGAAGATCCCGGATCCAATCGCATTAATGGCAAAAGAGTCCTCTTCCGCTCCTCAAGAAATGTTTCCCGAATTAGAAGACGAAGACTTTGAATATGATCTAGAAATTGCCAAACTTCAACATCAACTGGCCTTCCTTACAAAATCTTTTCAACAAAAATTCTCACGTCGCTCGAATCCCAATCAACAAAGCTATGCCTCGGGATCTAATAACCATGAGCGAAAGGCAATGTTTGAACCCAAAACTAGAAGAGAAGAACCTCGCCCTACACCCAAGCCTGAAGACAAGTTCAAGGGTGAAAGAAGCTTGTGCTACAACTGCGGCAAAACTGGTCACTACGTAAGGGAATGCAAGAAGCCAATAGTGAAGGACTCTAACTACTTCACTTACAAACAGATGCTGTCCAAACAAAAAGAAGCCGGTAAAGTCCTTCTAGCTGAAGATGAACAATGGCTTAATCAAGATGATGAAGATGACATGGAAGGGGATACTCAAGCACATTTCAGCTTAATGGCTTACTCTGATGACACTCCTTCTCACGCTTCTGACTACACACCCGAGGTAAGCCCTTCTGACTATGACTCTTTTGTATCTCAAATGCATGATTTAATGTGTCAATTAAAAGAATTCCACTCCAAATTGAAAACCGAGAAACTCTTGGTTTCCAATTTAGAAGCAAGCCTTGAAAATAACCATAAACAATTGCTTCTTATGCAAACCGACCTTGTCACTACTCAAAGTATAGCACAAAATCTCAAAACGGAGAAAATGGTTTTAAAAGAAGAAAATGATCTTTTCCAACAACAAATATTTGATCTCACTCTCCAACTTCAAACATCTAGGAATGAGACTGCCAAATTTTCATCTAAGTTTGACTTTGTCAGTTTTCAAAGACAAGATTTATTAGAAAAACTCGAAACATTGGAATTAAAACTTTACAAGCTTGGTCAAACTAAACACACTATTCACTTAAATGCACCGAAAGATTTAAGCTCCAAAGCCGGTTTAGGTTTTGAGAACCCGAAACACTTAGCATAGGCTATCTATAATACTCCAACGATTTATAAATTCGAATATCTGAACCTTGGTCCAGATTACCAAATTCAATTTATGAAACCGGACCCTAGTGTTGAGGAAAGAGAAGATTGGAAGAGACTAAACAAAAACTATTTTCAAATACCATTCTGCTATCCTCACATAGTAGAAGAGGAATCTTCAACTGAATCTCTTCCAAACAACTACTTCCTATCTTATTCACCGAAGAACTTCAAAACAAGATTCCTGAATGTAAACCGTACATTCCCACTCTATTTTTAGAAAATAAAATTATTCAACTCGAACAAGTGTTAGAATCCGAACGTTCTTTGGCGGAAAAGGAAAAGGAAACATTTTTATTTAAAATACAACAACTTGAAAACGAGACTTTACAATTGAACAAAACTCGTGAAAATGATACTATTTCAAACGTTTCAACTTGTAAAACCTTCGTTAGCAATTATTTAGATAATTGTGAAGAGTTGTTCAAAATGGACCCAAATTCCAATCTTCCAAAACAAAAATGTTCCTATTCCGAAGAACAAATCAATGCTGAATTAGATGCCCTTTCTAACCAATCTTCACTTGAATCGGACGAGTGTTTAAATGACATGTGTGATGAGTTTGATTTCAATCCTGTACTTCCTACTCATACTGAATTCTTAGACAAAGGCAAACAACCTATGGAAACAGTTTCTTTACCTACTGAACCAACGGAGTGTTCCACAAGTCAAAATCCGATCACTCATAATCAAACGAAAACCAATCATGTCTTCAAAAACCATACTAACCATGTTCCTTTCACTATTTCGGTAACTTCATACTTTAGAAACCAAGTCGGTTTGGGTCAAAAAGGGCACACATACTACAAAGCAAACACCCCGTAATGAAGACAAGTTTTTACATTCCAATGTCAAAAGAAACAACTCTAGATTTCCTTTTCCGTATCAAATTCATTCATTTAGACATTTAATCAAATTTTCTCGTAAAAAAATTTGTTGCTCTAATTGCGGTGTGGATGTTTTTGTTCGTAAAACTCCTATTGATTATGGTTATGGTTATTTTCCGGACATGCATAATTCATTTAATCACAACTTTTATCATTCCTCATCCATTTCTAAATCGGGTCCGAGAAATCAATTGACTAACGCCCATAAGTCTCATCTCAAGTGGGTACCCAAGGGTGCAAAGTCAACTAACCATGATGGACCCATTTACAAATGGGTACCTAAATCTGCTTGATTTTGTGCAGATCGGTCATGTGTGGTACTTAGATTCCGGCTGCTCCAAACACATGACCGGCCAAAAGGAGCTGCTTGCCAACTACACTGAAAAGAAGGGCGGATTCGTCAAATTTGGCAACAATCACTTGGCACCGATAAAAGGATATGGTGATATCATTCAAAACGACATCACCATTTCCAATGTCTCTTATGTACAAGGGCTAAGCCACAACCTGTTGAGCATTGGAAAATTTTGTTATAAGCAACTCGAAGTCAATTTCCGACCCGATAGATGCTGTGTTCGCACGTTTGATGAAAAGGAGCTTCTGACCGGCACACGCAAGTCTAACCTCTACACGATCGATCTTTCCCAAGTAAACGCCCCCTCAAGTGTTTGTCTTCTATCAAACGTTTCTAGTCCAAAGACCTGGTTATGGCATCGTCGCTTATCTTACTTGAACTTCAAGAACATCAATCACCTCTCCATCCACGGATTAGTCACCGGACTCCCATCTGTTAAATTCGACAAACCACATCTTTGTGACGCATGCGAGATGGGAAAGATGAAGAAGGTCTCTCACAAACCCAAGATAATTCACAGCACAACTCGACCTCTTCAACTCATTCATATGGACTTGTGCGGCCCGATGCGGACTCAAAGCATACATGGTAAAAAGTATGTTCTCGTGATGGTGGACGATTTCTCTCGCTTCACATGGGTCAAGTTCCTTCGATCAAAGGATGAAACCCCCGACACCATCATCACATTTCTCAAAGCCGTTCAAGTCAAACTAGAACTTGCTGCACAAACCATCCGCACCGATAATGGAACTGAATTCAAAAACCGTACCCTTTGACGGTTACCTCGAATCGGTTGGTATAACCCACACGTTCTCTGCAGCTCGTACTCCACAACAAAACGGTGTGGTCGAACGCCGAAATCGAACTCTTGTTGAAGCTGCTCGCACTATGCTTACTTTTTTAAAGCTTCCTCTCCACCTTTGGGCCGAAGCTATCAACACAGCCTGCTATACTCAAAACCGCTCCATCATCAACAAACGCTTCAACAAGACACCTTATCACTTGGTCTACAATCGCGTTCCTTCAATCGAGCATCTTCGAACGTTTGGCACACGTTGCTTCGTACTAAATGAAAAAGAAGATCGTGGGAAACTGAAGCCAAAAGCCGATGAAGCCTACTTTCTCGGATACTCACCAAATGCATCATCTTATCGGGTCTACATAAAACACGCACGTTGCGTCACTGAAAGCGTTAATGTACAATTCGATCCAAACGCCGAAATGGCTCCTGAACACGACAGTTCCGGACCCGCACTCACCGGTATACTAGCTTCCGATCACATTTGTTCGGAACCTGCTCCCAACCCCAATGAACCTTCAACGTCCAAAACTGCCAAGTCAAATCTGGATGACCTATTCGAGTACTTCTACTCGGATTACTTTGGACCGACCACTGATAATTCTCTCCAGATTCCCCCGCCTACCTTGGAGATTGCTGAGACCTCGGATCTTTCCGGACCACCAATTACAACGGAAACCGTCTCAACTGCTGCATCTCCAAGCACCTCTATGACTGCTCCTCCCAATCAAACTAGTCCATCGGATGCTCCTCTTGTTCCACCTGAACCTCAACCGCCTGTTCAACCAAATCCTGCGGAACCGACATCCTCTCCCCCTCCATCCAATTCAACAACGCCGGATGTCACAAGTGCCACAAGATCATCAACCGTGGCCCCATCTTTGGAATCTATTCAAGATCTTCCATTAGGTTCTTATCAAGATGACACCCCGGATCCAAATGCCTTTCAACCACTTCCTCATACAACAAAATGGACCCGCTCTCATCCTGTTGAACAAATTATCGGAGATCCAAACAGACCAGTTACAACGCGTTCCGCCTCGGCCAATGATTGCATGTTCTCTTCATTCATAAGATTGAACCCACATCCATTCATGAGGCAATGAATGATCCTGACTAGATTGTGGCCATGCAAGAGGAACTCAATCAATTTGAAAGTCTGAAAGTATGGCGCCTTGTTCCTCGTCCGCGAAACAAAACCGTTATTGGCACGAAATGGATATTCAAGAACAAGCAAGATGAAGATGGAGTCGTCATTCGCAACAAAGCTAGACTTGTCGCCAAAGGATACCGTCAACAAGAAGGCATTGACTACGACGAAACATTTGCACCCGTAGCCCGTATTGAAGCAACCCGAATGTTCTTGGCTTACGCGGCACACAAGAACGTTGTGGTTTTCCAAATGGACGTCAAGACGGCCTTCCTAAACGGTGTTTTGCGTGAAGAAGTCTATGTTTCTCAGCCCGACGGGTTTGTCGACTCCTCCAAACCAAATCATGTCTACATTCTGGACAAGGCTCTGTATGGATTTAAGCAAGCCCCCCGCGCATGGTACGATAGTTTGTCTACCTATTTAGTGAAAAACGGATACTCCAAAGGTAAGATCGATCCAACTCTTTTCATTAAAAAGGACAAAGGTTACATTATGCTCATTCAAGTCTATGTGGACGACATCATCTTCGGCTCTACTAACCCAAGGCAATGCAAAAAGTTCTCTGAACTCATGATTGCCAAATTTAACATGAGCATGATGGGAATGATGAATTTTTTCCTTGGTCTTCAAATTAAACAATTTTCTACTGGAATATTCATCAACCAATCCAAATACATCTCGGATATGTTGTGTAAATACAACATGACGTCATGTTCTCCGATTGGTACACCCATGTCCCCGGGTTCAAAACTACACGCTAATCCTTCGGGAAAAGATGTGGATTCTAAAAATTACCGGGGCATGGTTGGTTCTCTCATGTATCTTACGGCTAGTCGTCCGGACATAATGTTTGCCACCTGTCTTTGCGCGAGATATCAAGCATCTCCAAAGGAATCTCATCTTAGTGCGATCAAACGGATTTTCCAGTATTTAAAAGGTACACCTAATCTTGGCCTATGGTATCCCAAGGATACGGGTTTCGAGCTAACTGCCTTTTCAGATTCGGATCACGCCGGCTGCATGCTCGATCGTAAAAGCACTTCGGGCCATATTCAATTCATTGGAGACAAATTGGTCAGCTGGTCATCGAAGAAGCAAGCGTGCGTCTCCACATCTACCGCGGAAGCCGAATACATTGCTGCCGCAAGCTGCTGCTCGCAAGTACTATGGATGCGCACTCAACTCAAAGACTATGGCTTCTGGTTCAACAAGATTCCCATCTATTGTGACTCCAAAAGCGCCATAGCCATTTCAAGCAACCCGGTTCAACACATGAAGACAAAGCACATCGACGTTCGATATCACATCATCAAGGATCACGTCGAAAGAGGTACAATTGAACTATACTTTGTTAATACGGAACTTCAGCTTGCCGACTTGTTTACCAAGGCACTGGATGAGAAACGATTCCATTTCCTAGTATCCAAGTTGGGAATGCTCAATCTTAAAACCTGATTATCCAAAATCAGAGTGCCTCAAAATCCTTAAAAACGTCTATCCAAGGGTTTTTGCACATTTACTCGTTGAGTCAATCTACATAACACTTGGATTCTCATTTTTTGGATTTTGACCTTTATCTTACAGTTCCGTATTTTCAATGTTTTTGTTTCCTTTTTATTTCTACCTCGCTGTGTATATCACCATGGTTCATCATTCAAGGGGGAGCAACAAGGTACGTTTTCCAATTCATTCACATTCATAGGGGGAGCACAGCACTGTATGCACACATTAAGGAGGAGCCGTTTTTATGTGTTTTCTGTCTTTAACTTTTTTTTTTTTCGAAAAAAAAAAAAAATTTAGTCAAGTTCTCGGCCCCTAAGGGCCCGACAACAAAGGGATTATCGACCCCCTCTAGCTCGATAACCTCCCCAATCGACATTTGTTACCGGGAAATTTTTCATCGGCCCAATCACACACTACCACGTGTCATCACCCGATGACCACTATTTAAAGTAATCGGGCCCCTCTCTCAAAGAACCTTTCTTCACAAGTTTGAATTTACCTCTTTTTCTCTGAAAAACCCTTCAAGTTCTTGGCTTCCAAAATCAAAATCTCCAAACTTCGAGTTTTTCAGATCCGAAAGCACCACCAGGTTCGTAATTCTCCCCTTATCATCTTTAATTCTTGCACTTTGTTCCTAAAACTGTTGCATGATCATGTTTTTAATGATTGACTGTTCGGTTTTTTTAGGGTTTATATGGGTTTCCGATTTTGACTGTTCATCAGTCAAAATCATGGGTAAATGATGGGTTTTAGACTTAAGTGCTTTACTAAAAGTGTTCGTTATCACTAATCGCACCTAGTAATAAGACTTTGCCTTAGTTTTAGGCCATTTTTTGGAATCTGAGCACTTAGAAAATTTAAGGCTGGTTCATGAGTTTTTATCGAGTCCTTCATCGTCCTTTGATTTTTTATCGAGTCTTGTTGCAGTAACAAGAACACCATCTTTTTGACCAAGTCTTTTTATCGAGCCTTTATGACTCGATAACTTTTGTTATCGAACTTCATAAACTCGATGAAAAACTCCAAGCGTTTTTATCGCGCCTTTATGACTCGATAACATTTGTTATCGACTATCAATCGATCGATGAAAATTACTAAGTGCTCTCATTGAGTCATTTTGGATCGATAACCTGCCCTTACATTGTCCATGTATTTTCGTCGAGCCTCATAGAATCGACAACATGCTATACTTAGATCGATATTTTTTCTAAAAAGTTTTCAAGTACTTTCATCGACCCTTAGGCAATCGATAACCTGTTCTTCTGTTCTTCCCGATTCTCATTGACTCGACAACCCCTCCACAGGTTTGATCTAAATTTTTTCCAAGTCTTGTTGTCGATCCTGCTTCAATCGACAACATTTTTTATCGATCCCATTGCACTCGATAACAATTGTTATCGACCCAATGGGACTCGATAAAAATACTTAGCATTTTTTTTGAAACTCACAACACTAATTTTTACACTTGCTTTGCCTAACTGTCTTATTTCAGAAACCAATGGCAGCCATGAATGACCCGAACATGTCCGATGATGAAAACCCGATGCCATCACAAGCATCAACGCAGCAAACCGGGATGACCTCTTGATGCCACGAGCTCACATTCGACAAATCAAACCGAACAACCACCGACTAGACTTTGGTATCACTCTCGAACACCAAATCATTCTTGATATTCTTCAGCGGCATCCGCTTTGCTTTGCCTTTGCACTAGACCACCGAGTACCCCTGTTCTACCTCCAGCAATTCTGGTATACACTGACTTACCATCCGGACGAAGGTGACCATCATTTCACTGCACAGATCGATGACTTTATCATCCGCCTAACTCCAGCCAGGATTCGCCGAATTCTCCGCCTACCGCTAGCCACAGCCGAACACCCATACGAAGCCTTTGCAACCGACCAACAACTGGTTGCCGACATCCTAGCCCTCGGGTACGAATCCCCTGAACCATTCACAAGCCCCGGCCAGTTCAAGAGGATGTACCTACCTCAGATTTGGTTCACGCTATTCACCATCGTTAATCGATGTCTGACTAGCAAACATACTGGCATGGACAAGGCCAACACGGCGGTTCTTCGGATCTTTCACGGCATCGCATTCAACCGCCACTACGACTACGCGATGCTCATCTGGACGGACTTTGTGGAACTAGTGGAAGACAAATCCAACTTCCGCATTCGTGCATTCGTTCCGTTTCAGCGGTTTCTTCAACTGTTCATCCATGCAATGATGACTTCTCGACCTGCCATTCCTAGAAGAGCCGGATCACCCTTAGGCCCGACCAGTGCTCTTAAATTTCTACGCCTAAATGATCGGGTCTTCAACTATACCATGCCTATCCCTGAAGCGCTCCTCGCTTATGCTGATCAGAATGCACCTAGTGTGATAGCTTATAGGGAGCGACATGGCTTAATGGCCCAACCACCTCCGGTTGCGCCTGCCCAAGAGCCGATCCTAGAGGAAAATATTGAGGGAGGTGAGGGTCCTAGAATAGAAGAGCAGGGTCAGGATCAGGGGGATCCCGACCAGGGAGATGAGCGCACTGCGAGGGGACATGACGAGGGAGGTGCATCTGATCAGCCCCCCCCCCCAACCCACCTACTACCAACCACCCCCGCACTCGACCCGTTATCCCAACCCCCGATTCAAAACACTGGTCAGCCGACAACGTATCCACCCCCGCTCTTCATTATCGGATGAAGATGAATCTGAAAACCAACCGCTCTGTCGTCGCCAACGAACTGCAGAAATAGAGGTGCAAGCCGTCAGCCGCAATGGCCCACAACCCTCTATAACAGATTCCAGCTCTGGAAATGATGAGTCATCAACTGAACCGAACCCTGATCCAATCATTCGTTCACCCACATCCGCTCCTACCATACCGTCTGATGAGGAACCTCAATTCAACTTTGACTTTGAAGCCAATCCATCCTCCCCATCTATGTCAGACATATTCCCTGAAACCTCTATTGGAGAAATAAGGAGAACGGAGGGAGTACAAGTTGAAAAAGAATTAGTGAGGATGAGCGAAGGGGAGACAAAAACAATAGAGAGTGAGAGTCTAATATCCCCCGACCAGGTAACCGCGTCCACTAGCCCTACTCATTCGTTGGGTGTGACTAGTGGACAAGTCGCTGTGGACCTAGCAGCGCAATTGCATGCCCCCCCAGCCACTTTGAAGGCTCACAACAGCCAACAGTTTCAACAATACTTGTGAGTCTAGCACCTTATCTAGCTCCCCTCCACTCGAGAGGCATAGCTATTGAAACAAGAGGCAGTAGCTCACCTGCTTCGACTTCGGTTGTGTGCACATCGGGTCTAGAGCCAGCTAGGGGACACGAGTCTTTACACACTGCGAGCCTCCATGGCCCAGTCGGAACTCCCATAGTGATGTTCATTCCGGACATTCCACGAGGATTGGGAGGAAATCCTACCAGCGCTACATCTTCGCCAATGCTGAACGTAGGTCATACAGTTGAATCAACTGTCATGTCAACGGGCAATCTAAGTCGTCCCGGAGTTACCCCCACAGCTACCACCTCTTCGTCTTTCTCTATTCCCCCGGAAGGCGAAGCACTCATTGCTGCTCACTTACAAAGGGCAAGAGACACCCTTGCTGAACATCTGGTCCTTATGACAGCCGAAAGAGAAGCTTTTGTGCGCCAAATTCGTGAAGCTGCGCGTCTTAAAGAGCCGACTCCTATACAAGCCGAACCTTCTCATGCAAGCTCCAGCGGTCAAAGCACCAGCCACTCTCCACCGCTACCATCACCCCCCGAAGATCGACCTCATTCCCCGCATCGATATGAGTATAACACTGATGAACTCATGTCGATGTTGTATGCTAATCTGCTCGCTGAATCCAATGCAACCGGCCAACCGGAGGATTCACTTGAAGGTCTTCTTCGCCGCAATCTTCAAATCCCCACCGTAACTCGTCACGAGTTCGATGTATTCCGCGCACACATAGAACAAGAGCTCGCCGACATGAAAAATGCCCAACAACGCCAAACGGAAGACATCCTGGGTGCTATTACTGCTCTTCGAACCGAAATCCAAGAGTCTTGCCGCCCGGCAGTTCGTACTTCTACATCTATACCTTATCAGGACGACCCGCGCTCCGCTCCAACTCGTCCTGAGTGGGAGACACGCCAAACGGCAAGATCACGATCTAGAGCATCTGCTGCCTCAGCTTCAAGACCACCTGCTCAATCTACCCAACAACGGCAACGCACTTCAACGACTCAAGAGGACGATACACCAACGGTTGAAAAGCCTGCAGATATCGAATTCGAGAGTACAGCCGAACCAGCCGAACCTGCGGAACCAGCCGAACCTGCCGAACCTGAACAAAATGAAGAACGAGTCTATGTTCAACGTCTGCGAAACTCACTTCAAAACTGGTTCCGAGATCCATATGAACCAGTACTTCAAGAACAAGACTATGTGAACTTGAGGTACACAGCAAGAAACTATGCCTTAAGGGATCAAAACGAACCAAGACTCCTACCTCATCAGATTCGGTGGCAACGAATGTTAACAGACAGTAAGTCCAAATGGGTGAATCAGCAGATCCATGTGCCATATCTTGAGGAAACCATGGAGAAGATCTTCCGCAAGGAAGCAAAACCTGATGATCTGGCACACATTCATCTAGTGATGGAAATGGACCCTGCTCAAGTTAGAGAGTATCTCCATATCCTGAGGATGAGAGCTTTACCTCAAGCTGAAGTGGTCTCAAGGCACAGGGTTGTCGAGATTTTGAAGATAGACACTGCAAGGATCTTCCAAGTCGAATATCCGGTTTTCACTGTTCAAAGAGAAGATGGTAAAACGTATTCCTTCTCTGAAGCCGATTTTGCTAATCTCGATATTATGGACTTGGAGATCATCTACAACGATCTGAGAGACAAGTGCAACCGAAACGTACACGAGCAAAGGGCTTTAAGGGAAGTGGTTAGACATGTTCAGAAAGAGCTTCGGTACAGTTATCTTCATGATCTTCAACGAGGAATCGAAAGCGAGCAAAAGAAGATACACATTACTAAGCCTGATCAATCTTTGCCTGTACCTGACAGTACTTTGGTTGCCACTGTCATCACTCGTCCTGTACATGGTGTAGTTTGGATGCATCTTTCTAGAGAAAAGCGGTTTCTCAGATTTCATGAAGTGGCTGCATATTCTGAAGGTACATTATGGGGAATCCGGAACAGGCTTGCGTCAGAACTTGCTACAGATAGAAAGAGCGCAACTCGAATGAGCAATGACAAAAGAAACTCTCTCTTAGAAGCGATCAAGATAATCCCTACGAAGATTTGAAGGCATGTTCGAGCTTAGAAGATGAAGACTCATTTTGCCACAAAGGGGGAGATTGTTAGGTCTATTATTATTTTAATTGTGACAAAATAAGGAAAGGATATGCTTTATTGTAAAAGGAAGTTTATAATTCCTAAAACTCTTGTTTCCTTAATTAGACTAGACCTAGCAATATAAATACAAGGTTAGGGTTTTACTTTCATAGTTAGTCGATTCATATTAAATGAGAGAGAGAGCTGAAACCGTGAATTACTTGTAATCGATACGCATGCGTTCAAGAGATATATGACTACGTAAGTTCCTTAAATCAATTATTCGTGTCATATTACTTTGCTATTGATTGTTTATTGTCATTGTGCTTGTTATAATGGGATCAACATTATCGGGTCACTTAGATGCGATAAAAACTAAAGTGATGGATTTTCGAGTAGGTTAAAGCCGAGAGAAATTCTAATAGCAGATGCGATAAAACAAGGAAAAAAAATATGTTTTGTTCTTTAATCGATGAACCAGAAAGCTAAGACACGAAAGGTTCTTGACCAAAGATCTAGCGTAACAGAGTTATCTAGTCTTTAAAGGAAAAGAACAACTAAGCTCTTGTGTTTCAGGTTTTCTCAATTAAGGTCATTGCAAACTTCCTAAGACTTAAGATGTTTACTAGAGGATTCTTTATCCAGAAAAGCTACAAGAATCAAAGACCCTGAGTTTTCTGTTGAAAAAGAATAGCAAAAGTAACGCGAAAATAAGCGAAAGTAGTTTTGCTAGTTGACTGTGAAAACAGATTTGTTTGTATAAAAACTTTTCACAATAAAGTAAATAGAATTACTAAATTTTATGGTGTGTACTTGAGAACCCTTAAACCAGAAAAGTTGCAGAAGTCAGAGACCCTGAGGTTTCTAATTGAAGTGAAGCAAAAGTACCACATAATAAACAAAAGTAATTATAAAGATTTTTTTTTGAAAATAGGATTCGATAAACCGTGTGTACCTTTTTCTTCAAGAAGTCGATTAGAAATCAATCAAAACTCTGATCGTTCAGCTCTGATACCACTTGTTGATCCAAGTATATCAGGTAACGATGTAATAAACACAATAAACTATGAAGAACACGTTGAATAACTTCAATATGTCGTATATCTCACTTGTAAGAATATGTGTTTACATAGATTTCTTAGCTTCCGAGCACCTCAGTTCGGAACCTGCTCAAAACCCGACTACTCCAAATCCAACTTCAACATCCGATTTGGATAATCTGTTCCAGCACATCTACACAGAATACCTCAGAACAAATTCTGAGACAACAACTGAACCACCCCCAACATTGGAAGTTGCCGAAACACCCACTAGCTCTCAAAATCCTAATCTCGAGAACAATGTCTCATCTGCTGCAACTCCAAATTCGACCAACCCTACAGTCAATTCCCCTATCCCTCAAACAAGCCTACCCACTACAAGTGAAGTCGCTCAACCTCTCCAAACACGTTTAACCGAAACAACCCCTCACACTACATCAAATCCGGAACCATCGTCCTCCACGACTCAACCGCCTACCACGTCAAGGGAACTGTCTACCGACGTTTCACCAGCCTTAGAATCTGTGTAAGATCTTCCCCTTGGTCATTACGTGGATGAAAATTCTAGAACCATGACTGCTCAACCACTTCCTCATACAACCAAATGGATTCGAACTCACCCACCCAACCAAATCATTGGTAACCCTTCCAATCCAGTCACAACACGGTCGGCCTTGGCCAATGAATGTTTATTCTCATCATTCTTGAGCAGAATTGAACCAAAAACCAGTCAAGAAGCTATGTTTGATCCTGATTGGATTATGGCCATGCAAGAAGAGCTCAATCAGTTTGGAAGCCTGAAAGTATGGCGTCTCGTTCCCCGACCTCAACACAAGACAATTATTGGAACCAAGTGGATCTTCAAGAATAAGCAAGATGAAGACGAAATAGTCATACGCAATAAAGCACGACTTGTTGCCAAAGGCTATCGACAACAAGAAGGTATTGACTTTGACGAAACCTTTGCTCCGGTTGCACGTATAGAAGCCATTCGAATCTTCTTGGCATATGCCGCTCATAAAAACTTCGTAGTTTTTCAAATGGATGTCAAGACCGCCTTTTTTAATGGGGTTCTCCGAGAAGAAGTTTATGTCTCACAGCCGGACGGTTTTGTCGATGCTTCGAAATCCAATCACATCTATATCCTCGACAAAGCACTCTACGGACTCAAGCAAGCTCCTCGTGCATGGTATGATAGTCTGTCTAAATACTTGGTGAAAAACGGATACTCAAAAGGTAAGATCGATCCAACTTTGTTCATCAAAAAGGAAGGTAAAGATATTTCAGACCTAACAGCTAGTTTTACAGGTGTTATGGCGGGTACGGTGGAAAATTAAGCTAATAAGTTCAAGTGGACCCTCAACAGCAAATTCAGACCTACACTCATCAATCAACACTTTATGAGCATTGCTCTAGTTGTTGATGCTACGAGGAACATTGAAAGGGAGCGACTAGATTCTATACTTTTTCGAGGTGATGGTGGTACAAAACGAAACAAAAATGTGTTTCAAGGAAGTTCTACCGGGCGAGGATCCAGACGTACATTTCAGTCGAAACAAGCGAGTTATAGACCTCCAGTTCCATTTCAGGGAACTTCTAACAAAAGCTTTTCGAATGCAAATTCTCAGATATGGTGCAAAGATTGTGGTTCTAGGCATCGCCCTGGCCCATGCTCTGGAATGACCGGCGCATGTTTAACTACGGTTAGCGAGGTCATTTTTATCGTGATTGTAGGCAAGGGCCGAAAGATAGTTCCACACACAAAGAGAAGCAATCTACTGCTGGTGGTCGGGTGTTTAGCCTAACTGCTGACAGATCTAGAGATGTATATACTTTATTTAATACAGGTGCTACCCACTCGATTATTTCTGAAAATTTTGAGAAAAATCTTAAACCATATGAAAATATTCATCGAGTTCCCGTTACATATTACTACTCCTATGGGTAGTTCAGTATGCATACTTGGTGAATTCCTAAATTATCCGTTATGCATTGGTGATCGAATTCGGGAGGTTACTTTACTTTCGATGAAAATGGATCACTTTGATATCATCCTTGGCATGGATTGGTTATCTAAACATCGAGTGACCATCGATTGCAAAGCCAAACAAATCATCTTCGGTGACGTCAATGAACCCGAATATGTGTTCCAAGGTGTTTCACCTGAGAAAGGGACCCGTGTTATCTTGTTAATGAAAGTAAGGCGATGATCTGGCAAGGATGGGAAGGATTCCTAGCTGCAATACAAGATCCAGGAGAGGTATGCCTTAAACTTGAAGATATTCCCATTGTTAATCAATTTCAGGATGTCTTTCCGGATGAATTTCCCGGAGTACCTCCAGAAAGGGAAGCTGATTTACAATTGATCTTTTCCCGGGAGCGAACCCTATCTCAAACGCTTCATATCGTATGGCTCCAACCGAGATGAAAGAACTTAAGGAGTAACTTGTGGACCTTTCTAATAGGGGTTTTATTTGACCCAGTGTATCTCCATGGGGTGCACCGGTCCTATTCGTTAAAAAGAAATATGGGTCGATGCGGTTGTGTATTGACTATCATGAGCTAAATCGAGTCATGGTACGTAATAAATACCCATTACCCCGTATTAATGATCTCTTCGATCAACTCTAAGGAGCAAAGTATTTTTCTAAGATCGACTTAACATCTGGGTATCATCAACTCCGGATCAGAGATCAAGATATTCCTAAGACTGCTTTCCGTACTTGATATGGTCATTACGAGTTTATTGTTATGCCATTCGGTCTTACTAATGCTCTAGCAGTCTTTATGGATCTTATGAACCGAGCTTTCAAAGATTATTTGGACGACTTCATCATCGTTTTTATTTACAATATTCTCGTATATTCAAAGTCGAAAGAAGATCACGAAATTCACTTGCGTATAACTTTAGAAACTCGCCGAAATAAGAAGTTGTACGCAAAATTTTCTAAATGTGAGTTTTAGTTGGAACACGTGGCACTTTTGGGTCACATTATCTCCGCTGAAGGCACTTTTGGGTCACTTACAAACAGATGCTGTCCAAACAAAAAGAAGCCGGTAAAGTCCTTCTAGCTGAAGATGAACAATGGCTTAATCAAGATGATGAAGATGACATGGAAGGGGATACTCAAGCACATTTCAGCTTAATGGCTTACTCTGATGACACTCCTTCTCACGCTTCCGACTACACACCCGAGGTAAGCCCTTCTGACTATGACTCTTTTGTATCTCAAATGCATGATTTAATGTGTCAATTAAAAGAATTCCACTCCAAATTGAAAACCGAGAAACTCTTGGTTTCCAATTTAGAAGCAAGCCTTGAAAATAACCATAAACAATTGCTTCTTATGCAAACCGACCTTGTCACTACTCAAAGTATAGCACAAAATCTCAAAACGGAGAAAATGGTTTTAAAAGAAGAAAATGATCTTTTCCAACAACAAATATTTGATCTCACTCTCCAACTTCAAACATCTAGGAATGAGACTGCCAAATTTTCATCTAAGTTTGACTTTGTCAGTTTTCAAAGACAAGATTTATTAGAAAAACTCGAAACATTGGAATTAAAACTTTACAAGCTTGGTCAAACTAAACACACTATTCACTTAAATGCACCGAAAGATTTAAGCTCCAAAGCCGGTTTAGGTTTTGAGAACCCGAAACACTTAGCATAGGCTATCTATAATACTCCAACGATTTATAAATTCGAATATCTGAACCTTGGTCCAGATTACCAAATTCAATTTATGAAACCGGACCCTAGTGTTGAGGAAAGAGAAGATTGGAAGAGACTAAACAAAAACTATTTTCAAATACCATTCTGCTATCCTCACATAGTAGAAGAGGAATCTTCAACTGAATCTCTTCCAAACAACTACTTCCTATCTTATTCAGCCGAAGAACTTCAAAACAAGATTCCTGAATGTAAACCGTACATTCCCACTCTATTTTTAGAAAATAAAATTATTCAACTCGAACAAGTGTTAGAATCCGAACGTTCTTTGGCGGAAAAGGAAAAGGAAACATTTTTATTTAAAATACAACAACTTGAAAACGAGACTTTACAATTGAACAAAACTCGTGAAAATGATACTATTTCAAACGTTTCAACTTGTAAAACCTTCGTTAGCAATTATTTAGATAATTGTGAAGAGTTGTTCAAAATGGACCCAAATTCCAATCTTCCAAAACAAAAATGTTCCTATTCCGAAGAACAAATCAATGCTGAATTAGATGCCCTTTCTAACCAATCTTCACTTGAATCGGACGAGTGTTTAAATGACATGTGTGATGAGTTTGATTTCAATCCTGTACTTCCTACTCATACTGAATTCTTAGACAAAGGCAAACAACCTATGGAAACAGTTTCTTTACCTACTGAACCAACGGAGTGTTCCACAAGTCAAAATCCGATCACTCATAATCAAACGAAAACCAATCATGTCTTCAAAAACCATACTAACCATGTTCCTTTCACTATTTCAGCGCTTCATACTTTAGAAACCAAGTCGGTTTGGGTCAAAAAGGGCACACATACTACAAAGCAAACACCCCGTAATGAAGACAAGTTTTTACATTCCAATGTCAAAAGAAACAACTCTAGATTTCCTTTTCCGTATCAAATTCATTCATTTAGACATTTAATCAAATTTTCTCGTAAAAAAATTTGTTGCTCTAATTGCGGTGTGGATGTTTTTGTTCGTAAAACTCCTATTGATTATGGTTATGGTTATTTTCCGGACATGCATAATTCATTTAATCACAACTTTTATCATTCCTCATCCATTTCTAAATCGGGTCCGAGAAATCAATTGACTAACGCCCATAAGTCTCATCTCAAGTGGGTACCCAAGGGTGCAAAGTCAACTAACCATGATGGACCCATTTACAAATGGGTACCTAAATCTGCTTGATTTTGTGCAGATCGGTCATGTGTGGTACTTAGATTCGTACGCTCCAAACACATGACCGGCCAAAAGGAGCTGCTTGCCAACTACACTGAAAAGAAGGGCGGATTCGTCAAATTTGGCAACAATCACTTGGCACCGATAAAAGGATATGGTGATATCATTCAAAACGACATCACCATTTCCAATGTCTCTTATGTACAAGGGCTAAGCCACAACCTGTTGAGCATTGGAAAATTTTGTTATAAGCAACTCGAAGTCAATTTCCGACCCGATAGATGCTGTGTTCGCACGTTTGATGAAAAGGAGCTTCTGACCGGCACACGCAAGTCTAACCTCTACACGATCGATCTTTCCCAAGTAAACGCCCCCTCAAGTGTTTGTCTTCTATCAAACGTTTCTAGTCCAAAGACCTGGTTATGGCATCGTCGCTTATCTTACTTGAACTTCAAGAACATCAATCACCTCTCCATCCACGGATTAGTCACCGGACTCCCATCTGTTAAATTCGACAAACCACATCTTTGTGACGCATGCGAGATGGGAAAGATGAAGAAGGTCTCTCACAAACCCAAGATAATTCACAGCACAACTCGACCTCTTCAACTCATTCATATGGACTTGTGCGGCCCGATGCGGACTCAAAGCATACATGGTAAAAAGTATGTTCTCGTGATGGTGGACGATTTCTCTCGCTTCACATGGGTCAAGTTCCTTCGATCAAAGGATGAAACCCCCGACACCATCATCACATTTCTCAAAGCCGTTCAAGTCAAACTAGAACTTGCTGCACAAACCATCCGCACCGATAATGGAACTGAATTCAAAAACCGTACCCTTTGACGGTTACCTCGAATCGGTTGGTATAACCCACACGTTCTCTGCAGCTCGTACTCCACAACAAAACGGTGTGGTCGAACGCCGAAATCGAACTCTTGTTGAAGCTGCTCGCACTATGCTTACTTTTTTAAAGCTTCCTCTCCACCTTTGGGCCGAAGCTATCAACACAGCCTGCTATACTCAAAACCGCTCCATCATCAACAAACGCTTCAACAAGACACCTTATCACTTGGTCTACAATCGCGTTCCTTCAATCGAGCATCTTCGAACGTTTGGCACACGTTGCTTCGTACTAAATGAAAAAGAAGATCGTGGGAAACTGAAGCCAAAAGCCGATGAAGCCTACTTTCTCGGATACTCACCAAATGCATCATCTTATCGGGTCTACATAAAACACGCACGTTGCGTCACTGAAAGCGTTAATGTACAATTCGATCCAAACGCCGAAATGGCTCCTGAACACGACAGTTCCGGACCCGCACTCACCGGTATACTAGCTTCCGATCACATTTGTTCGGAACCTGCTCCTAACCCCAATGAACCTTCAACGTCCAAAACTGCCAAGTCAAATCTGGATGACCTATTCGAGTACTTCTACTCGGATTACTTTGGACCGACCACTGATAATTCTCTCCAGATTCCCCCGCCTACCTTGGAGATTGCTGAGACCTCGGATCTTTCCGGACCACCAATTACAACGGAAACCGTCTCAACTGTTGCATCTCCAAGCACCTCTATGACTGCTCCTCCCAATCAAACTAGTCCATCGGATGCTCCTCTTGTTCCACCTGAACCTCAACCGCCTGTTCAACCAAATCCTGCGGAACCGACATCCTCTCCCCTCCATCCAATTCAACAACGCCGGATGTCACAAGTGCCACAAGATCATCAACCGTGGCCCCATCTTTGGAATCTATTCAAGATCTTCCATTAGGTTCTTATCAAGATGACACCCCGGATCCAAATGCCTTTCAACCACTTCCTCATACAACAAAATGGACCCGCTCTCATCCTGTTGAACAAATTATCGGAGATCCAAACAGACCAGTTACAACGCGTTCCGCCTCGGCCAATGATTGCATGTTCTCTTCATTCATAAGATTGAACCCACATCCATTCATGAGGCAATGAATGATCCTGACTAGATTGTGGCCATGCAAGAGGAACTCAATCAATTTGAAAGTCTGAAAGTATGGCGCCTTGTTCCTCGTCCGCGAAACAAAACCGTTATTGGCACGAAATGGATATTCAAGAACAAGCAAGATGAAGATGGAGTCGTCATTCGCAACAAAGCTAGACTTGTCGCCAAAGGATACCGTCAACAAGAAGGCATTGACTACGACGAAACATTTGCACCCGTAGCCCGTATTGAAGCAACCCGAATGTTCTTGGCTTACGCGGCACACAAGAACGTTGTGGTTTTCCAAATGGACGTCAAGACGGCCTTCCTAAACGGTGTTTTGCGTGAAGAAGTCTATGTTTCTCAGCCCGACGGGTTTGTCGACTCCTCCAAACCAAATCATGTCTACATTCTGGACAAGGCTCTGTATGGATTGAAGCAAGCCCCCCGCGCATGGTACGATAGTTTGTCTACCTATTTAGTGAAAAACGGATACTCCAAAGGTAAGATCGATCCAACTCTTTTCATTAAAAAGGACAAAGGTTACATTATGCTCATTCAAGTCTATGTGGACGACATCATCTTCGGCTCTACTAACCCAAGGCAATGCAAAAAGTTCTCTGAACTCATGATTGCCAAATTTAACATGAGCATGATGGGAATGATGAATTTTTTCCTTGGTCTTCAAATTAAACAATTTTCTACTGGAATATTCATCAACCAATCCAAATACATCTCGGATATGTTGTGTAAATACAACATGACGTCATGTTCTCCGATTGGTACACCCATGTCCCCGGGTTCAAAACTACACGCTAATCCTTCGGGAAAAGATGTGGATTCTAAAAATTACCGGGGCATGGTTGGTTCTCTCATGTATCTTACGGCTAGTCGTCCGGACATAATGTTTGCCACCTGTCTTTGTGCGAGATATCAAGCATCTCCAAAGGAATCTCATCTTAGTGCGATCAAACGGATTTTCCAGTATTTAAAAGGTACACCTAATCTTGGCCTATGGTATCCCAAGGATACGGGTTTCGAGCTAACTGCCTTTTCAGATTCGGATCACGCCGGCTGCATGCTCGATCGTAAAAGCACTTCGGGCCATATTCAATTCATTGGAGACAAATTGGTCAGCTGGTCATCGAAGAAGCAAGCGTGCGTCTCCACATCTACCGCGGAAGCCGAATACATTGCTGCCGCAAGCTGCTGCTCGCAAGTACTATGGATGCGCACTCAACTCAAAGACTATGGCTTCTGGTTCAACAAGATTCCCATCTATTGTGACTCCAAAATCGCCATAGCCATTTCAAGCAACCCGGTTCAACACATGAAGACAAAGCACATCGACGTTCGATATCACATCATCAAGGATCACGTCGAAAGAGGTACAATTGAACTATACTTTGTTAATACGGAACTTCAGCTTGCCGACTTGTTTACCAAGGCACTGGATGAGAAACGATTCCATTTCCTAGTATCCAAGTTGGGAATGCTCAATCTTAAAACCTGATTATCCAAAATCAGAGTGCCTCAAAATCCTTAAAAACGTCTATCCAAGGGTTTTTGCACATTTACTCGTTGAGTCAATCTACATAACACTTGGATTCTCATTTTTTGGATTTTGACCTTTATCTTACAGTTCCGTATTTTCAATGTTTTCTTTCCTTTTTATTTCTACCTCGCTGTGTATATCACCATGGTTCATCATTCAAGGGGGAGCAACAAGGTACGTTTTCCAATTCATTCACATTCATAGGGGGAGCACACCACTGTATGCACACATTAAGGAGGAGCCGTTTTTATGTGTTTTCTGTCTTTAAGTTTTTTTTTTTTCGAAAAAAAAAAAAAAAATTTAGTCAAGTTCTCGGCCCCTAAGGGCCCGACAACAAAGGGATTATCGACCCCCTCTAGCTCGATAACCTCCCCAATCGACATTTGTTACCGGGAAATTTTTCATCGGCCCAATCACACACTACCACGTGTCATCACCCGATGACCACTATTTAAAGTAATCGGGCCCCTCTCTCAAAGAACCTTTCTTCACAAGTTTGAATTTACCTCTTTTTCTCTGAAAAACCCTTCAAGTTCTTGGCTTCCAAAATCAAAATCTCCAAACTTCGAGTTTTTCAGATCCGAAAGCACCACCAGGTTCGTAATTCTCCCCTTATCATCTTTAATTCTTGCACTTTGTTCCTAAAACTGTTGCATGATCATGTTTTTAATGATTGACTGTTCGGTTTTTTAGGGTTTATATGGGTTTCCGATTTTGACTGTTCATCAGTCAAAATCATGGGTAAATGATGGGTTTTAGACTTAAGTGCTTTACTAAAAGTGTTCGTTATCACTAATCGCACCTAGTAATAAGACTTTGCCTTAGTTTTAGGCCATTTTTTGGAATCTGAGCACTTAGAAAATTTAAGGCTGGTTCATGAGTTTTTATCGAGTCCTTCATCGTCCTTTGATTTTTTATCGAGTCTTGTTGCAGTAACAAGAACACCATCTTTTTGACCAAGTCTTTTTATCGAGCCTTTATGACTCGATAACTTTTGTTATCGAACTTCATAAACTCGATGAAAAACTCCAAGCGTTTTTATCGCGCCTTTATGACTCGATAACATTTGTTATCGACTATCAATCGATCGATGAAAATTACTAAGTGCTCTCATTGAGTCATTTTGGATCGATAACCTGCCCTTACATTGTCCATGTATTTTCGTCGAGCCTCATAGAATCGACAACATGCTATACTTAGATCGATATTTTTTCTAAAAAGTTTTCAAGTACTTTCATCGACCCTTAGGCAATCGATAACCTGTTCTTCTGTTCTTCCCGATTCTCATTGACTCGACAACCCCTCCACAGGTTTGATCTAAATTTTTTCCAAGTCTTGTTGTCGATCCTGCTTCAATCGACAACATTTTTTATCGATCCCATTGCACTCGATAACAATTGTTATCGACCCAATGGGACTCGATAAAAATACTTAGCATTTTTTTTGAAACTCACAACACTAATTTTTACACTTGCTTTGCCTAACTGTCTTATTTCAGAAACCAATGGCAGCCATGAATGACCCGAACATGTCCGATGATGAAAACCCGATGCCATCACAAGCATCAACGCAGCAAACCGGGATGACCTCTTGATGCCACGAGCTCACATTCGACAAATCAAACCGAACAACCACCGACTAGACTTTGGTATCACTCTCGAACACCAAATCATTCTTGATATTCTTCAGCGGCATCCGCTTTGCTTTGCCTTTGCACTAGACCACCGAGTACCCCTGTTCTACCTCCAGCAATTCTGGTATACACTGACTTACCATCCGGACGAAGGTGACCATCATTTCACTGCACAGATCGATGACTTTATCATCCGCCTAACTCCAGCCAGGATTCGCCGAATTCTCCGCCTACCGCTAGCCACAGCCGAACACCCATACGAAGCCTTTGCAACCGACCAACAACTGGTTGCCGACATCCTAGCCCTCGGGTACGAATCCCCTGAACCATTCACAAGCCCCGGCCAGTTCAAGAGGATGTACCTACCTCAGATTTGGTTCACGCTATTCACCATCGTTAATCGATGTCTGACTAGCAAACATACTGGCATGGACAAGGCCAACACGGCGGTTCTTCGGATCTTTCACGGCATCGCATTCAACCGCCACTACGACTACGCGATGCTCATCTGGACGGACTTTATGGAACTAGTGGAAGACAAATCCAACTTCCGCATTCGTGCATTCGTTCCGTTTCAGCGGTTTCTTCAACTGTTCATCCATGCAATGATGACTTCTCGACCTCGCCATTCCTAGAAGAGCCGGATCACCCTTAGGCCCGACCAGTGCTCTTAAATTTCTACGCCTAAATGATCGGGTCTTCAACTATACCATGCCTATCCCTGAAGCGCTCCTCGCTTATGCTGATCAGAATGCACCTAGTGTGATAGCTTATAGGGAGCGACATGGCTTAATGGCCCAACCACCTCCGGTTGCGCCTGCCCAAGAGCCGATCCTAGAGGAAAATATTGAGGGAGGTGAGGGTCCTAGAATAGAAGAGCGGGGGTCGGGATCGGGGGGGATCCCGACCGGGGAGATGAGCGCACCGCGAGGGACATGACGAGGGAGGTGCATCCGATCGCCCCCCCCAACCCACCTACTACCAACCACCCCCGCACTCGACCCGTTATCCCAACCCCCGATTCAAAACACTGGTCAGCCGACAACGTATCCACCCCCGCTCTTCATTATCGGATGAAGATGAATCGAAAACCAACCGCTCCGTCGTCGCCAACGAACCGCGTAAATAGAGGTGCAAGCCGTCACCGCAATGGCCCACAACCCTCTATACCGATTCCACCGGAAATGATGAGTCATCAACTGAACCGAACCCTGATCCAATCATTCGTTCACCCACATCCGCTCCTACCATACCGTCTGATGAGGAACCTCAATTCAACTTTGACTTTGAAGCCAATCCATCCTCCCCATCTATGTCAGACATATTCCCTGAAACCTCTATTGGAGAAATAAGGAGAACGGAGGGAGTACAAGTTGAAAAAGAATTAGTGAGGATGAGCGAAGTGGAGACAAAAACAATAGAGAGTGAGAGTCTAATATCCCCCGACTGTGTAACCGCGTCCACTAGCCCTACTCATTCGTTGGGTGTGACTAGTGGACAAGTCGCTGTGGACCTAGCAGCGCAATTGCACGCCCCCCCAGCCACTTTGAAGGCTCACAACAGCCAACAGTTTCAACAATACTTGTGAGTCTAGCACCTTATCTAGCTCCCCTCCACTCGAGAGGCATAGCTATTGAAACAAGAGGCAGTAGCTCACCTGCTTCGACTTCGGTTGTGTGCACATCGAGTCTAGAGCCAGCTAGGGGACACGAGTCTTTACACACTGCGAGCCTCCATGGCCCAGTCGGAACTCCCATAGTGATGTTCATTCCGGACATTCCACGAGGATTGGGAGGAAATCCTACCAGCGCTACATCTTCGCCAATGCTGAACGTAGGTCATACAGTTGAATCAACTGTCATGTCAACGGGCAATCTAAGTCGTCCCGGAGTTACCCCCGCCTACCACCTCTTCGTCTTTCTCTATTCCCCCGAAGGCGAAGCACTCATTGCTGCTCACTTACAAAGGGCAAGAGACACCCTTGCTGAACATCTGGTCCTTATGACAGCCGAAAGAGAAGCTTTTGTGCGCCAAATTCGTGAAGCTGCGCGTCTTAAAGAGCCGACTCCTATACAAGCCGAACCTTCTCATGCAAGCTCCAGCGGTCCAAGCACCAGCCACTCTCCACCGCTACCATCACCCCCCGAAGATCGACCTCATTCCCCGCATCGATATGAGTATAACACTGATGAACTCATGTCGATGTTGTATGCTAATCTGCTCGCTGAATCCAATGCAACCGGCCAACCGGAGGATTCACTTGAAGGTCTTCTTCGCCGCAATCTTCAAATCCCCACCGTAACTCGTCACGAGTTCATGTATTCCGCGCACACATAGAACAAGAGCTCGCCGACATGAAAAATGCCCAACAACGCCAAACGGAAGACATCCTAGGTGCTATTACTGCTCTTCGAACCGAAATCCAAGAGTCTTGCCGCCCGGCAGTTCGTACTTCTACATCTATACCTCATCAGGACGACCCGCGCTCCGCTCCAACTCGTCCTGAGTGGGAGACACGCCAAACGGCAAGATCACGATCTAGAGCGCTCGCCGCCCCGCCCAAGACCACCTGCTCAATCTACCCAACAACGGCAACGCACTTCAACGACTCAAGAGGACGATACACCAACGGTTGAAAAGCCTGCAGATATCGAATTCGAGAGTACAGCCGAACCTGCGAAACCAGCCGAACCTGCCGAACCTGAACAAAATGAAGAACGAGTCTATGTTCAACGTCTGCGAAACTCACTTCAAAACTGGTTCCGAGATCCATATGAACCAGTACTTCAAGAACAAGACTATGTGAACTTGAGGTACACAGCAAGAAACTATGCCTTAAGGGATCAAAACGAACCAAGACTCCTACCTCATCAGATTCGGTGGCAACGAATGTTAACAGACAGTAAGTCCAAATGGGTGAATCAGCAGATCCATGTGCCATATCTTGAGGAAACCATGGAGAAGATCTTCCGCAAGGAAGCAAAACCTGATGATCTGGCACACATTCATCTAGTGATGGAAATGGACCCTGCTCAAGTTAGAGAGTATCTCCATATCCTGAGGATGAGAGCTTTACCTCAAGCTGAAGTGGTCTCAAGGCACAGGGTTGTCGAGATTTTGAAGATAGACACTGCAAGGATCTTCCAAGTCGAATATCCGGTTTTCACTGTTCAAAGAGAAGATGGTAAAACGTATTCCTTCTCTGAAGCCGATTTTGCTAATCTCGATATTATGGACTTGGAGATCATCTACAACGATCTGAGAGACAAGTGCAACCGAAACGTACACGAGCAAAGGGCTTTAAGGGAAGTGGTTAGACATGTTCAGAAAGAGCTTCGGTACAGTTATCTTCATGATCTTCAACGAGGAATCGAAAGCGAGCAAAAGAAGATACACATTACTAAGCCTGATCAATCTTTGCCTGTACCTGACAGTACTTTGGTTGCCACTGTCATCACTCGTCCTGTACATGGTGTAGTTTGGATGCATCTTTCTAGAGAAAAGCGGTTTCTCAGATTTCATGAAGTGGCTGCATATTCTGAAGGTACATTATGGGGAATCCGGAATGTGCTTGCGTCGAACTTGCTACAGATAGAAAGAGCGCAACTCGAATGAGCAATGACAAAAGAAACTCTCTCTTAGAAGCGATCAAGATAATCCCTACGAAGATTTGAAGGCATGTTCGAGCTTAGAAGATGAAGACTCATTTTGCCACAAAGGGGGAGATTGTTAGGTCTATTATTATTTTAATTGTGACAAAATAAGGAAAGGATATGCTTTATTGTAAAAGGAAGTTTATAATTCCTAAAACTCTTGTTTCCTTAATTAGACTAGACCTAGCAATATAAATACAAGGTTAGGGTTTTACTTTCATAGTTAGTCGATTCATATTAAATGAGAGAGAGAGCTGAAACCGTGAATTACTTGTAATCGATACGCATGCGTTCAAGAGATATATGACTACGTAAGTTCCTTAAATCAATTATTCGTGTCATATTACTTTGCTATTGATTGTTTATTGTCATTGTGCTTGTTATAATGGGATCAACATTATCGGGTCACTTAGATGCGATAAAAACTAAAGTGATGGATTTTCGAGTAGGTTAAAGCCGAGAGAAATTCTAATAGCAGATGCGATAAAACAAGGAAAAAAAATATGTTTTGTTCTTTAATCGATGAACCAGAAAGCTAAGACACGAAAGGTTCTTGACCAAAGATCTAGCGTAACAGAGTTATCTAGTCTTTAAAGGAAAAGAACAACTAAGCTCTTGTGTTTCAGGTTTTCTCAATTAAGGTCATTGCAAACTTCCTAAGACTTAAGATGTTTACTAGAGGATTCTTTATCCAGAAAAGCTACAAGAATCAAAGACCCTGAGTTTTCTGTTGAAAAAGAATAGCAAAAGTAACGCGAAAATAAGCGAAAGTAGTTTTGCTAGTTGACTGTGAAAACAGATTTGTTTGTATAAAAACTTTTCACAATAAAGTAAATAGAATTACTCAATTTTATGGTGTGTACTTGAGAACCCTTAAACCAGAAAAGTTGCAGAAGTCAGAGACCCTGAGGTTTCTAATTGAAGTGAAGCAAAAGTACCACATAATAAACAAAAGTAATTATAAAGATTTTTTTTTTGAAAATAGGATTCGATAAACCGTGTGTACCTTTTTCTTCAAGAAGTCGATTAGAAATCAATCAAAACTCTGATCGTTCGGCTCTGATACCACTTGTTGATCCTAGTATATCAGGTAACGATGTAATAAACACAATAAACTATGAAGAACACGTTGAATAACTTCAATATGTCGTATATCTCACTTGTAAGAATATGTGTTTACATAGATTTCTTAGCTTCCGAGCACCTCAGTTCGGAACCTGCTCAAAACCCGACTACTCCAAATCCAACTTCAACATCCGATTTGGATAATCTGTTCCAGCACATCTACACAGAATACCTCAGAACAAATTCCGAGACAACAACTGAACCACCCCCAACATTGGAAGTTGCCGAAACACCCACTAGCTCTCAAAATCCTAATCTCGAGAACAATGTCTCATCTGCTGCAACTCCAAATTCGACCAACCCTACAGTCAATTCCCCCATCCCTCAAACAAGCCTACCCACTACAAGTGAAGTCGCTCAACCTCTCCAAACACGTTTAACCGAAACAACCCCTCACACTACATCAAATCCGGAACCATCGTCCTCCACGACTCAACCGCCTACCACGTCAAGGGAACTGTCTACCGACGTTTCACCAGCCTTAGAATCTGTGTAAGATCTTCCCCTTGGTCATTACGTGGATGAAAATTCCAGAACCATGACTGCTCAACCACTTCCTCATACAACCAAATGGATTCGAACTCACCCACCCAACCAAATCATTGGTAACCCTTCCAATCCAGTCACAACACGGTCGGCCTCGGCCAATGAATGTTTATTCTCATCATTCTTGAGCAGAATTGAACCAAAAACCAGTCAAGAAGCTATGTTTGATCCTGATTGGATTATGGCCATGCAAGAAGAGCTCAATCAGTTTGGAAGCCTGAAAGTATGGCGTCTCGTTCCCCGACCTCAACACAAGACAATTATTGGAACCAAGTGGATCTTCAAGAATAAGCAAGATGAAGACGAAATAGTCATACGCAATAAAGCACGACTTGTTGCCAAAGGCTATCGACAACAAGAAGGTATTGACTTTGACGAAACCTTTGCTCCGGTTGCACGTATAGAAGCCATTCGAATCTTCTTGGCATATGCCGCTCATAAAAACTTCGTAGTTTTTCAAATGGATGTCAAGACCGCCTTTTTTAATGGGGTTCTCCGAGAAGAAGTTTATGTCTCACAGCCGGACGGTTTTGTCGATGCTTTGAAATCCAATCACGTCTATATCCTCGACAAAGCACTCTACGGACTCAAGCAAGCTCCTCGTGCATGGTATGATAGTCTGTCTAAATACTTGGTGAAAAACGGATACTCAAAAGGTAAGATCGATCCAACTTTGTTCATCAAAAAGGAAGGTAAAGATATTTCAGACCTAACAGCTAGTTTTACAGGTGTTATGGCGGGTACGGTGGAAAATTAAGCTAATAAGTTCAAGTGGACCCTCAAGAGAAATTCAGACCTACACTCATCAATCAACACTTTATGAGCATTGCTCTAGTTGTTGATGCTACGAGGAACATTGAAAGGGAGCGACTAGATTCTATACTTTTTCGAGGTGATGGTGGTACAAAACGAAACAAAAATGTGTTTCAAGGAAGTTCTACCGGGCGAGGATCCGTACGTACATTTCGGTCGAAACAAGCGAGTTATAGACCTCCGGTTCCATTTCGTGGAACTTCTAACAAAAGCTTTTCGAATGCAAATTCTCGTATATGGTGCAAAGATTGTGGTTCTAGGCATCGCCCTGGCCCATGCTCTGGAATGACCGGCGCATGTTTAACTACGGTTAGCGAGGTAATTTTTATCGTGATTGTAGGCAAGGGCCGAAAGATAGTTTCACACACAAAGAGAAGCAATCTACTGCTGGTGGTCGGGTGTTTAGCCTAACTGCTGACAGATCTAGAGATGTATATACTTTATTTAATACAAAAGTGCTACCCACTCGATTATTTCGAAAATTTTGAGAAAAATCTTAAACCATATGAAAATATTCATCGAGTTCCCGTTACATATTACTACTCCTATGGGTAGTTCAGTATGCATACTTGGTGAATTCCTAAATTATCCGTTATGCATTGGTGATCGAATTCGGGAGGTTACTTTACTTTCGATGAAAATGGATCACTTTGATATCATCCTTGGCATGGATTGGTTATCTAAACATCGAGTGACCATCGATTGCAAAGCCAAACAAATCATCTTCGGTGACGTCAATGAACCCGAATATGTGTTCCAAGGTGTTTCACCTGAGAAAGGGACCCGTGTTATCTTGTTAATGAAAGTAAGGCGATGATCTGGCAAGGATGGGAAGGATTCCTAGCTGCAATACAAGATCCAGGAGAGGTATGCCTTAAACTTGAAGATATTCCCATTGTTAATCAATTTCAGGATGTCTTTCCTGATGAATTTCCCGGAGTACCTCCCGTAAAGGGAAGCCGATTTACAATTGATCTTTTCCGGGAGCCGAACCCTATCTCAAACGCTTCATATCGTATGGCTCCAACCGAGATGAAAGAACTTAAGGAGTAACTTGTGGACCTTTCTAATAGGGGTTTTATTTGACCCAGTGTATCTCCATGGGGTGCACCGGTCCTATTCGTTAAAAAGAAATATGGGTCGATGCGGTTGTGTATTGACTATCATGAGCTAAATCGAGTCATGGTACGTAATAAATACCCATTACCCCGTATTAATGATCTCTTCGATCAACTCTAAGGAGCAAAGTATTTTTCTAAGATCGACTTAACATCTGGGTATCATCAACTCCGGATCAGAGATCAAGATATTCCTAAGACTGCTTTCCGTACTTGATATGGTCATTACGAGTTTATTGTTATGCCATTCGGTCTTACTAATGCTCTAGCAGTCTTTATGGATCTTATGAACCGAGCTTTCAAAGATTATTTGGACGACTTCATCATCGTTTTTATTTACAATATTCTCGTATATTCAAAGTCGAAAGAAGATCACGAAATTCACTTGCGTATAACTTTAGAAACTCGCCGAAATAAGAAGTTGTACGCAAAATTTTCTAAATGTGAGTTTTAGTTGGAACACGTGGCACTTTTGGGTCACATTATCTCCGCTGAAGGCATTAAAGTCGATTCTGCAAAGGTTGAAGCCATCACTAATTGGCCAAAACCTACAAATGTTTCAGAAGTCCGAAGGTTCTTGGGCTTGGCAGGTTATTACCGACGGTTTGTCGAAAACTTTTCCAGAATCGCGCTCCCTATGACTAAACTTCTTCGAAAAGGAGTTAAATTTGTTTGGGGTGAAGAACAGGAAAAGAGTTTTGAAGAACTGAGAAAGAGGTTAATTACAGATCCCGTTCTTGCATTGCCATCTGGATCAGGAGGTTTCCAAGTATATAGTGATGCTTCTAAAAGTGGTCTTGGTTGTGTTCTAATGCAACACGGCAAGGTGATTGCTTATGCCTCTCGCCAGGTCAAATCTTATGAAGTAAACTACCCTACTCATGATCTGGAGTTGGCAGCATTAATCTGTGCTCTCAAAATATGGCGTCACTACTTGTACGGAGAGACTTGTGATATCTTTACGGATCACAAAAGCTTAAAGTACATCTTCACATAGAAAGAGTTGAATATGCGACAATGATGGTGGCTCGAACTTCTTAAGGATTATGACGTCCGAATTCAATATCATCCAGGCAAAGCAAATGTAGTCGCCGATGCCCTTAGCCGTAAAAGCATTGGTAATATATCGTCTTTAACCGTTTAGCCCCATATTGCTTCAGATATGGAACGTATGGTATCTCTTTGTGCTATTGTGGTGGTGATGAAGTTCTTGCTAGTCTCACAATTGAACCAACTCTTGTATCTCGAATCAAAGAGGCTCAACAAGAAGATGGAGAACTTTGGGCTATCTGACAAAAGGTTGAAGATAATGCACAGTTAGATTTTCAAGTTGACAATAAAGGCACTATCTGGTTCTGTAACACCCCCGTCCCGCGCAGTTCAAGGACGGAAGATGCCACAATTGGTTTTAGGACAATTGTAGGACAAACACCTGGTTAAAACAGAGCAACTAACATAACTACCCAACATAATATACATAACTATAAACGGAGATAACATCGTATAACAAAATACGGTCCAAGTTACGAGTGTATAATATCTACATTAGTCCTTGAAGTTTAGCAAGAGTAGATAAGTCCAGTAATGTTATCTCCTCAGCACTCTGCCCAAAGTCCCAGCTAAGTCAAGTACCTGCCGAGGAAAAAGAAAACTCGTCGGAGCTTAACGCTCAGTGCACGAATAATAATAATTAAACAATTAATATGAGATAACAAGTTCAAAAGGGATTCATAACATTAAATGATACTCCAAAAGGAAGTTAAACACCAAATAATGCAAAATCATATCAAAGGTCCGAAGACCAAACCGTATCACGAGGATACGTTGTTCCCAAAGGATGATCAGTCCATTCGGGCGTCAGTGAGGAAAGGGGTGCGAGCACAACACAAGCAATCCTCTCCGTGGATTTAACCACGGCCATAATTATTATCCAATAAAGTTCCTAGGATCGATCCATACGCCCTCTAATTGACCGGTACCAAGTTAAGTCAATATACCAGGAGGACGGCATGATAGTTTTAGCCACCATGGAAGCATCTCAATACCGGTGCTCCCAATATTGAGTCTATAGAAAAAGTTACACAATCGATATTATTCACAAGTCAAATGATCAAATGATACAAGTCTCAAACACGTAAATTGTATTCCAAAAGAAAACAAGAATTCAATTGTATTTAACAACCATAAAAGGAATTTGGAACCGATATATTCGGATTAGGAAGCCTTATGCAAATGACTATCCATGTGTCAAGTGAGGTAAGATATCCGTACCCTAACTGATTCGACAATTAACGCACGATTATAAGGATTCACGATCAAACTTGATTCTCCCGCGTGCCTAATGAATACATAAACGGGCTATTATTTGCAAGGCCTAAAAACCATAAAATACATGTTCTTAATAAAATTACTTAAGTCTTAATGACCCTAAACAACTTATACTTTAAGAAAGACAACCCTATACGCATTAAAAACTTAAACGTAATTTTCAGCCTTATTAGGTTCCATTCCAACAACTTCTAACCCTCATATTTTTGACCATTTTCACCTAATTTAGAAGTCAATCCAGATTTTAAAATCTTAATGAAAGTTGTAGAATGAACTCTTATGAGTATAATGGCTTTGGAATCAACTCATTTGGTTGCTCCATCTATGAGATATGGCTTAAACAAAACAACAACTATTAAGCCGTATGCATAGCAAACAGCCCAAACTGCCCAAATAGCCCTGTGAACCCACTGTTTTGAGCTACTTAGAGTCGCAATTGGGTTCTCGACTTTTCATAACAGTTATATTCTATGGTAAGACCTTTCCATCTGCAAAATATGAGCTTATTTGGAAGTGCGGTTTGAGAGTTACGCATCGCCAAAGTACTGGACATGGGGTTGTCCAAATTACCAATTTCCACATTTTTCACCAATTCATTTTAATGATCCAATCCTCATATTTTGCAACACTTAAATGATTCAAATCATATATAACATACTAAAAACTACAACGGAGCTTAATGACACAATTTTGCTCCTTTTAACATTTAACCGAACACTTGGTGTGCGGTTAAACATAAACACCAATTCTAACCATATTGAAAACATAGTTTAACCCCTTTTTTTCTAAATCAGTTTTATCAAATCCCACCATCCAAAACATGTATTTAACCATAAATTTCAATACATAATCTTATATAAGCATCTAAACAAACATCTTAAACAATTATCAATCAATCTCCTAAATCCTAACATAAACACACTTAATAAAAATGGAAGAAAATTATACCTGTAAGAAAGATCTGACGAGAGGATTCCGAATATATGATTATTTCTTTGATTCTCTTAGTAATTTGAGAGAATTTTGGAAATCAAGAGATTTAGAGAAATAGATGAATGAGGCGGTGGTGTGATTATGTAGAAGATGATAAAAATGAAAATTGCTCTATAATTCTAATATTACTTCCTTTTTATAATTATTGAAGGTTTAAAGATTTGGCGGTTTTAACCCCTCAAGTCTAAACTATCAACTTTATGTCCTAGTAGGCATAAACTTAACATTTTAGGTTAAGTTAAGTTTCATTTTGTACATATATGACCCCTTGTATGATATTACCTCACAATCTAGTTCGAGTTACAAGTTGGGTATGCATTCGGGACATACACGTTATGCACAATTTGTACGTGTTACCGGGGCACGGATATTATAGGTTCAGTAATCGACTTTGTGTACCCAACAATTCCAAACTCAAGGAAGCAGTTTTGAGTGAAGGCCATAAGTCACCATTCTCGATTCATCCTGGTTCCACTAAAATGTACCGAGATTTAAAACAATATTATTGGTGGAACGATATGAAACGAGATATAGCTAAATACGTAGCAAAGTGTTTTACTTGCTAGAAAGTAAAGATTGAACATCAGCGGGCTAGCGGATTGTTACAACCATTAGAGATTTCGGTTTGGAAATGTGAGCATATCTCTATGGATTTTGTGATAGGATTGCTGAAAACTCAGAAACGAGATGATATTATCTGGGTAGTAGTTGATCGTTTGACAAAGTTGGCTCATTTCCTACCTATACGGGAGACGTACCCAATTGGTAAATTGTCCAATCTATTCCAAAGGGAAATTGTAAGGTTGCATGGCACGCCTATTTCTTTCACATCAGACCGAGATCGAGATCCGTGATGCACTTCTCATTTCTGGAAAAGTCTTCTTCAGGCATGGGGTACGAGATTAACTATGAGCGTTCAACTTTTCATCCACAGACAGATGGTCAGACGGAACGAACTATTCAGACTCTAGAAGATATGTTACGGGCTTGTGAATGGTTTGGTAGCTGGGACGAGTCTCTATGTCTTGTAGAGTTCGCATATAACAATAGCTGGCAAGCCAGTATCGGTATGGCTCCGTACGAAGCTTTATACGGTCGGAAATATAGAACACCGATATGTTGGAATGAGGTTGGGGAACGAGCTTTGAAGGACCCGAACTTATCCGAATTTCTATTGAACAAGTTGAGATCGCAAGACAGAAAATGAAAGAGACTCAATCTCGACAGAAAAGTTACATAGACAAGCATCAAAAACATGTAGAGTTTTAACCGGGTGATCATGTCTTTCTCAAAGTTTCACCATCACGAGGTATTCGCAGATTTGGTATTAAAGGTAAACTCAGTCCGAGATATATTGGACCTTTTGAAATACTTGAACGAGTTGGGGAGGTGGCGTATCGGCTAGCATTACCTCCTCAACTATCCCACATCCACAAGTTTTCCATGTCTCGTCGCTCCGCGGATATTATTATCACCCTCTCCACGTGATTGTTTATTCGTTAGACAAAGTTGAAAAGGATCTCTCTTATATTGAAGAACCGGAGGCGATAATTGGTCGAGAAGAAAGATAAATGCAACGAAGAACAATACTGTTCATGAAAGTCTTATGGCGAAATCATTCCGAGCGAGAAGTCACATGGGAAAGGGAGGAATCTATTCGAAAGGAGTACCCGTACCTCTTCGGCTAATGTAAGTCTCCTAACTTATCTTCATTTCGAGGACGAAATGTTTTTTTTAGGAGGGGAGGATTATAATATCCGTACCCCGTTAACTCGTACAAATCATGCATAACATGTTTCTACCTTATGCTTACCCGACTGGTACCTAGGACTAAATTGCTAGGTAATATCATATAAGGGATCACACACGTAAAAAATGAAACTTAACTTAACCTAAATTGTTAAGTTTATACCTATTAGGGCATACAGTTGAGAAATTAAACTTGAGGGGTCAAAGTGAAAGTTTGGAAAATATAAATACCCCAAAATTGTTAGAAAATTCATTTAGCTAACACGTATTCTTCATTTCTTTCTCTGATTTTGGTTCTCTCTTTCCACCGTTAAAACCTCAAATTAGGTGAGAAGAATAATCAATACTTGGAGTTTTGAAAATTGAAGCTTTAGAAATTCAAAGGTATACATAGAAGGCTAGTCCTTGTAAGTTACTTTCTTGTTTATGCTAATATTTCATTACTTAAGCTTAAATCTGTTTTGGGTTGGAATTTTACATGTGATTGAAGTGTTTGGGATTGGATTATGAATCAAAATGGTTAAATTGTGGATTCAATATAGTTAGAATTGATGTATAAGATTAACCGCACTCTAAGTGTTTGGTTAAATGCCTAAAAGAGCAAAATTATGTGATTAGGCTTAGGATCTTAACCATTAAGCTCATTTGTAGTTTTTTGTATCTTAGGTATGATTTGAAGCATTTAAGTGTTGCAAAATATGAAGATTGGATCATAAAAATGGTTTGTGGAAAAAGATGGAAATTGGAATTTTGGACAGCCTCATGTCCAGTAGTTTGATTGGGGGTAACTCTCAAACCGTATATCCAAATAAGCTCATATTTTGCATATGGAAGCCCTTACTGTACTCTACAACTGTTATGAACAGTCAAAAGCTCAATTATGACTCTAAGCGACTCAAAACAGTAAGTTTATAGGGCTGTTTGTTGTGCATATGGGTTATAGCTGCTGTTTTGTTTAAGCTCATAGATGGATGATCCAAATGAGTTGATTCCAAAACCACTAGAGTCCTAAGAGTTCATTCTACAACTTTCATTCAGATGATAAAATCTAGATTGACCTCTAAGTTGGGTAAAAATGGTAAAAAAGAAGAGGGACAGAAGCTGTTGGAAAGGAACCGTATAAGGTTAAAAATTGTGTTTAAGTTCTGAAATCGTATATGGCTGTACTTCTTGATGTATAAGTTGTTTAGGATCATTAAGATCTAAGTAAATCTATTAGAATAGTCATATTATGGTTTATACGCCTTGCAAATAATAACCGTTTATGTATTCGTTAGGCATGCAGGCGAGTCAAGCTTGTTCTTGAATTCCATTTGATCGTGCGGTAATTGTCGAAATTGATCAAGATACGGATATCATACTTTACTTGACACGGGGATAGCCATTTGTATAAGGATTCCTAATCTAAATATATTGATTCCAAATTCCCTTTATGTTTGGTAATATTATGGAACTTTGTTTCTTTCTGAAATACGATGTACATTCTTATTTGAATATTGATCACTTTGATCACTTGACTTGTGAATTGTATCGATTGCGCAAAATTTTTCTATAGACTCAATATCGGGGAGCATCGGTATTGAGATGATTCCATGGTGGCTACAACTATCATGGTGTCCTCATTGTATGCAGTCCTTAAAAGCGGACTTGAATAGTTACGGGTGAATTAGAGGGTGTATGGAGCGATCCTAAGAACCGTTATCGGATAATAATTATGGTCGTGGTTAAATCCACGGAGAGGATTGCTTGTGTTGTGCTTACACCCCTTTCCTCACTGACGCCCGAATGGACTGATCATCCTTTGTGAACAACGTATCCTCGTGATACGGTTTGGTCTTCGGACTCTTGATATACCTTCACACCAGTGTTGCTTAACTTTATTTTGGATTATCAATTAACGTTATGAATTCTTTTTTTGAACTTGTTATCTCATATTAATTGGTAAATTATTATTATTCATTCACTGAGCGTTAAGCTCAACCGCGTTTTCTTTTTCCTCGGCAGGTACATGACTTAGCTGGGGCTTTGGAAGAGTGTTGTGGAGATAACATGACTGAAACTGTCTACTTTTGTTAAGTCGTTAAGGATTAATGTAGATATTATATGCTTGTACCTTGTGACCGTATTTTGTTACACGATGTTATCTCCGGTTATGGTTATGTAAATATTATGTTGGGTAAATTATGTTAGTTGCTCTGTGTTAACCAGTTGTTATTTTATTATTGTTTTAAAACCAATTGTGGCACCTTCCGTCCTTAAATCACGCGGAACGGGGGTGTTACAAATGTAATGAAGTAGTGATGACCATTTCTTGTGACTGAACTGAAAGGCCTACATACATCTGTATGACTTACTCCTAACACTTCTTAGTTATTTTGAGTTTGTTTTTAAAAAATTCTTTTGTCATATTTTAAACAAGGCTTACATATATCATATGAATCATCACATGATTCCAATACGGACTCCGTCCGCCTGAAGTTTGGCTGCATTTCTTGTTTATATGTCACAAGCAGGTATGATCTAAGCCTAGCTTAATTCATTTGATTTGTAATTACAACTATTAATTTCATAAATACCATTAAGTGGTTTTGGCCACAAAATACAAAACAGTGTTAAGGTAAACTGAAATTTTATTAATAGTGAAATAATCATAAATTCAGTTTGTTGTAATCGAGAAAATGAAACAATATTCCAAAAAATTCTAGGCACATAAAAACACTTGCTAAGCGTTATTGTAACACCATTTGAAAGTTCCATATCATATGTCTCCTTAGTTAACTTAGCTCCATTTGGTCTGCCTTCATCTTTTCTTCACTTATTGCTCTCTAAAAAATATTATAAATATGAGTATCATACCCAACATCATATACCCAGTAGTCGGAGTCAAAAGTGAATAAATCAATGGCAAACATACCTGAAGTTCCGGCTCTGTCAGCCTTCTGCTTCTTAATCGGGCTAGATAAGTCTTCTCCCGATGTCCATCGTGAAAACAGTTTTACCAAACTGCATTCTTAGGAATCTTTCCTTTGCCCTTATCTTTGTTGGAACTTCCAACCTTTTCCTTTCCTTTGGCAACAACCCTCCTAATCATGACTATCCCACCTTTAGTTTTGATCATCAGAACCTGTTTTAGTATGGTTAAATCCAACTTGGATTTTATGTTCTTCTCAACAGTTGTAAGTAAGTCGTAAAGCTCTGTCAGACTTTTATCCAAACCTTTCATATTGTAGTTCAGAATGAACTTACCATATGATTTAGGTAGAGTATTGAAAACCAAACTGATTGTCAATTCTCTTTTCATAGGGAAGCCAATACGGGCTAATCGGTCAATATACCATTTCATTTTCAAAATGTAGGTGCTGACGGACGAACCCTCAGTCATTTTACAGGAAAGCATTGCCCTGACTAGGTTAAACCTCTCCTGCCTAATTTGTATCTTAAACATTGACTTTAGTGAAGATCTCATATCCCATGAAGTCATGTATTCATGATCTCGCGATAACTTGTGAGTCATAGATGCTAACATCAGACAGACAACTTCAGCCGAAGCGGTTCTAGCAGGAGTGTTTGGAGGAGGTTCCTCTAGAACGTAGAACTTATTTTCATGCCTAAGAACGAACCTTAGGAAGCTAAACCATTCGATTAAGTTCGTCCCGTTCAATTTGTCTTTATCAAGGATTAATCGCATTGTAAATTGGGATAAGTTCGAAAAATTTGCAGTCATCTACAAAATTAAATTCAATTTTAGTAACTTTGAAATCTCAAATTAAATAATTAACCTTTCAAAATAATTTAATTTGAGCTAAAATCCATATTTCACCAAATTCCATAAATGGTTAATGCGCTGCCTATGGAAATAGATTATTTAGGTATGCATCATCCAGTTACGTTCAACGAAACTCTTAGGTCATCGTGGGATTCTATTCAATATATCATATGTCAAAATAGGCGCGTTTAATTCCACTTCAATGCTCTGAAAATATTCATAAATGGTCAATTCGTTATCTATGAAAATTTTCAAGTAAACTAACCATACTAAAGTATCGTGATCCCACCTAAATTTTTTACTTAGGTTTAATTGGGATCAGTCGTCCAAAACTATGACAATTTAAGTTGGTCAATTCTCTGTTCACTTATATCTCGTAATTCTGGCGCCTTGTCTCACACTATCATAATCCGGCATGATAAGTAATGCGCTGAACATACTGGATTCCGTAAGCTTCAACAAGTACCTTAAATGGGTGGCGTTTAGTTTACGTTTGTGAAATGTTTGATTTTAGAAAACATTCCTATCTTTTAAAACGTTCTAATTTTATCTTAAAAACTTGTTTTAAAAGAATATCAAAAAATCTGTTTGATTTTGATAAACATATCTGTTGGGTCACCGATGATTTGGTGATGACACCTCAATTTCTTCCTTAGATTATATATCTTGTATTTTAGGTTCTTTGAAGAAGTCTGGCGTTGCTCAACAAGTTCAGCGAATCGAAGACTAGCTGATACAAAGGGAACATATCAACATTGTGGAAATGAAGATATGCTCGCCGATATAAAACCAGATTTGAAGCTGAATCAAAGCATGAGGTCGCCATATTCCAAAGACCAAAATCGGCTAGGATGTTCTAGCCGATACAACGCACTCGCCGATATATATTTTGATATATTCGGCTAGTTGCCATATATTGTGAATTCGGATGACAGTTATGAAGATACTTCTTTCGGTCACAATAAGTAGAAGAACGTGTGCATCAAGCCTTAAGTTCAAACATTCTCCTTAAAGCTCAGAAAAAGGATTATTTGTATTATTGCAAAAAGGTTTGATATGACAACTGCAGGCGTAAAGAAAAGATGAACAATGAAATCTCCTTTTGTACTATAAGGAATGGCACCAGCCTTTTTCTAATAGATTAAGGTATGCCACCATCTTTTGTCCAACGAATATACTGCAAGCAATTAATATTGTGACAAGTGCCCACATGCATTTAATGCATGGGCACTATAAAAGGAGATCAAGGGCCTCCATGCAAAGTATGCTTTCAATAAGTTATCTTCTAAGTGCTTAAGTTGATTCAACAAGTGTCAAACAGTTTAACATAGCTTTCTTTGTGCTTAGTTATTTATCTGGTGTCTAAGTGTTATTTAGGTGTTTATATTGTTAGAATATATTTTATCTGTTCTTTCCGCAACAATCTATTTTCTATGTGCAAGTTCTTAATATTTCAATATTAAAGAATTTAAAAAATGAAAAACTGTGTATTTGTATTCAACCCCCCTTCTACAAATCTTTTACTTAACAACCATTATCTTGTTAGGGAGCAACAAGTGGTTTTAAAATATCATATTTTATTACCGATTTAGAACTTTATTTTGCGTTTCATTTTAAAACTGTTTGCAATCATTATAACAATAATAAAAGCAATAAATAAATGCCAACACAAAATAAACAACCACAAACAATAATATATATATTTGCCCCTAATGTGGTATTGTGAGCCAACACAACAACCATGGTCAATCTAAGGACGTCTTCAAGCTCCCACTGGCATCGCCATTTTGGTGAACTCCAACGACTCCGTCTTGACTCATTGGAACAAGGTCTTCGGATGATTACAAATTTAAATAAAAAAATACAACATGAATCTATTCTATTTACATTTGTCCCTATCAAAGAAAAAGAAAATTACAACGCCTTGCAATTGTACATTTTAATTTTCCAAATAAAACAAACAAATCATTTCCACCGATCTTTTGGGGCAAACCATATATGATGGATATATTTTAAACATAAAATAACAATTTTGACCAAAATAAATAACTTAAATAAGATGGCCAAATAATTGAAACAAATTTTATATGGCAACATTAAAATTAAAATGACCAATCCCTAAAAACGTGGGTTACAAACCCTTTGACCCAAAGAAAAAAAAAGTACTGTTTTAGGATAACAACCCAAAGTCGTGACTCCAAGAAACGTGGGTCACAACCATTAAGCGGTGATTGGAGGACAAATTCTTAACCGACCTAACCAGGCGAGACCGGTGAAGACAACCGATCTATATAAAAGTCAAGAGTTAAAAGAACCTTTTGGGACTAAGCCCAAAACCAAAAAGATTACAATAACAACCCAAAAATAAAAACGGTCTCTTAGCTTGCGGTAGCCGGAACATGACCAACGGCTCCGGTCATGGGAACGAGCAACATCAACTGTCCTAAACCAGCCGGCGACCAAACTTAAAACATACATCAAACTGCACGTAACCATACGTAACCAGCCGCTTGGTCACATGACCAGCGACGGTGACCGAAGACAGAAACGAAAACGTCAACCTCTTTGAAGCGGTGACGTGGTGAGATGAAAACCTGGCAGCAGCCAACCAGCCTAAGCTAGAAGGCGCCGGTGAGCAGAACTATGGTCCAAGCCATAGTCTCATGAGATCCGGACTAAGAAGATACACTATCAGTCAGCGGTTGTCGATGCGCCAACGGTTGTTTTGTCCGTAAATGGTTGCTACATAGTGAAGTCCAGCGGCAACAATCCATCAATCAACTGCCAGGCACTAGCGACTACCTACCCGTGAACGACCGGCGGCTGTTAACAAGGGTCGGCAACAGCCGCAGATGGCCGCTGGAGGTGGCTTACCTGTGGATGACATTTGACGATGAGCCAAAAAAATCGTAGATGATCAACGGCAGCAGCCGGTGAAGAACTGATGATTTCCGGCAAGGAGTACCCAGTTGGCAACACACACAATGGATGAAATATGCGATTGAGTTTTGAAGAAGATGTGACAACAAGGTTAAAAACCCTTTTCTTTATAATTTACACATACTCATGCAAAACAGGTGGGATTAAAAGCCTTATCAACATGATAAACTCTTTTGTTAGAAAAAGCCCAGTCGAATTTTATTTACCAATTAGATGTCAAATCCAATTAGATTTTAGATTTATTCATAAGTTAGGTCCAATTTAATTTTAATTTTAATTTGCCATATATAAAATTTGTTACCTTTTAATTAAATGTTCAAAGTGATTTTGATACCACTGTTGGATTTTAATTCATTTTGTAACCTCAAAAATGCAGCGAAAATAAATTTATTGGTTATAATAATTTAGAAAACTTTTCTAAAACTAAAACCCATAGTCGGATCCGATCCAATGAGACATTTAATTAAAATAACACACCGTAGGGTGTTTAGAATTGTACCTTTATATATCTGACGGAGATTTGACGGAGCACCAGGTAACCAACGGAGGTTTCCTCTATGGTAGTCCACACACGAACACGCTTCCCACCTCCACCGGGTGCTAGCCCAAGAACCCTATATTTATATGTGTATCACAAAAAAGAAAATTTTCTTTTATGTGTTTAACTGATAACCAAATCTAAAACACGAATCTACTAAAATAGTTATATGATTATTTAAAACATTAAATAATCATAGTTATTTACAGATAATATCTCGTAATTAACATAATTACATTTTAACATATATTTCATAATTATTCTTCAAGATTAATTATTTGACTGTCAAGTATGACTTTTGGGTTAATTTCAAACGTAAGAAAACGTATTGTTTGCGTGCGATCCTATAGGTTTACATACTCCTCAGCAGTATCCCCGTGTGACACGTGTCGTGGGCATATAATAACTTACACCTTTATATACCATAACCGCTCCCTCTTTTTTTCTTTTTACCATTCTCCAACTTCATCTTCTTTCTCTCGCACGAAAACCCTAAAACCTGCAACTTCTTATTCTCAAAAATGGCATCCGCATCCACACCTTCGAAGTCTCCAAAGACATCAGATGTTCCCACTCTCACTCGTGAGTCACTTTCCTTTGTAACCATGTTGCTCGTCTTGCACTAGATTCGGCTCGACCTAAATACAATAAAAGTTTCATGGTTTCTACAACGCACTCCCCTCCAATATGCTCTTACTGCTCAAACCAAGATGAGTAAGTTTCTGGTGGGTAACTTCTAGTTAACTTGTACTTACGATGACACCACCAAGCAGATTTCTGCTTCTGTTCTTTCAACTGAAGAACTTGATATCATCTTCAACGTTGAATATCTCTTTAAATTCTTCATCTTCCCACCTACACTCCCTATGATACATTTCCTCTTGGAAATGAGCACGAACAGGTTGTCACTACACTCAACTATCTCTAAGATATGAAGTCTTAAGCCAAATCAAAGGGTTCAGAAACTTTGTTGAAGAAAAATATGGGCAATGTATGGAGTTTCTTCTTCTCTCATATCATTCATTGCCTCAGCAAGAAAACAGAAGGATTTGATCAATCTCCCTTACACCTAACCGAATTGGCTCATGCCCTAATTTTCCAAAGGAAGATTGACTACACTACATATTTCTTCAAGGAGATCATGTCTTCTTTTACCCCTATACGCCGACCTCAGGGACCCTTCCAATGGTGAGATTGACTACGATCTTCAAACTCACCAAATCGGCAAGCAAGTACTTCTGAAGGGACCTCTTGCCACCGATAACCCCCTTAGGCCTGGTATGATTGCTTTAGCCCGAGATGCTACTATTGTTTGCGGTGCCATTGAGGAACCCATTCTGGGACCTCAAGTTACTTCACAGTCGTCGATTACTTCTACCTGAGCCACCAATATGCCCAAGACTAAGAAAAAGTCTAAACCATTGGCACATCAACCTCCCCACTCTCTTTCAAGGCTCCGAAACCGAAAGAGCCTTCGGTTTCCACCCAGGCCTCAAAACCTTCACATAAGCGGAGGAGCTCTAAAATCTTCCCAAAGGTCTCCTCAAAGAGATCTAAGGGAACCTTAAAGGTTAAAAACTCCCAACCACTCACCGATTCTCAAAAATCTGTAAGTGTTGAAATTGTCCCTTTCAGGCCTAGGGAATCTGTTGATCCCATTATAACAAGCACAATGACAGATAAACCATTAATAGCAAAGTAATATGACAATAACGATATTAAAGAACTTATGTAGTCATATATCTCTTGAAAGTTATGATCGATTACAATGCAAAACAGATTCAGTTCTTTCTCTCTAAGTAATATGAATCGACTAGTCTTGAAGGAAAACCCTAACGTTCTATTTATATTGCTAGGTCTAATCTAATTAAGGAAACAAAGAGTTTAAGGATGTATAAGCTTCCTTTTACAATTAAGCATATCTTTTCCTTATTTTGACATAATTAAATAATAGACCTAACAATCTCCCCCTTTGTGGCAAAATAAGTATTCATCTCTTTAGCTCGAACATGCCTTCAAATCTTCGGAGGGTTTGTCGATAGAGAATTCTTTCATCGATTATCTTGATAGCTTCCATGAGAGAGTTTCTTCGATCGTTGCACATTCTTGTCGTACTCTTTCTATCCGTAGCCAATTCTGACGCAAGTTTATTCCGGATTCCCCACAATGTACCATCAGAATAAGCAGCCACTTCATGAAATCTGAGAAACCGCTTTTCTCTTGAAGCATTCATCCAAACGACTCCATGAACAGGACGAGTAATGATAGTGGTAACTGGTGTGCTGCTTGGTACCGGTAAGGATTGATATGGCTTAGGAATATGAATCTTCTTTTGCTCGCTTTCAATTCCACGTTGAAGATCATGCAGATAGCTGTACCGAAGCTCTTTCTGAACATGCCTTACCACTGCCCTTAGCGCTCGTTGCTCGTGTTCGTTTCGGTTTTTCTTGTCTCTTAATTCGTTGTAGATAGTTTCAAAGTCCATAATATCAAGGTTTGCAAAATCGGCTTCAGAGAAAGAATACGCTTTACCGTCTTCTCTTTGGACTTTGAAAACTGGGTATTCAACTTGATAAATCCTGTCCGTGTCAATCTTCAGAATCCCAATAATCTTGTGCCTCGAGACCACTTCAGCTGGAGGTAAAGCTCTCATCTTCAGGATATGGAGATACTCTCTAACCTGAGCAGGATCCATTTCCATCACGAGATGAATGTGTGCCAAATCGTCAGGTTTTGCTTCCTTGCGGAAGATCTTCTCCATAGTTTCCCCAAGATATGGCACACGAATTTGCTGATTTACCCACTTCGACCTGCTTTCAGTGAGCATCCTTTGCCATCGAATTTGATGAGGCTGAAGTCGCGGTTCGTTTTGATCCCTTAAAGCATAATTCCTTGCCGTATGCTTCAAGTTCACGTAGTCTTGTTCTTGAAGTACTGGTTCATACGGATCTCTGAACCAGTTTCTTACTGATGTGCGCAGACCTTGAACGTTGACTCTTTGTTCATTTTGATCTGGTTCGGCAAGTTCAGCTGTATTCTCGAATTCGATATCCGCAGGCTTTTCAACCGTTGGTGTATCGTCCTCTTGAGTTGTTGGAGCACGTTGTCGATGTTGGGTGGTTTGAGTGGGTGGTCTTGAAGCTGATGCAGCAGTTGCTCTTGGTCGCGATCTTGCAGTTTGGCGTGTCTCCCCCTCAGGACGAGTTGGAGCGGAGCCCGGGTCGTCCTGTTGAGGTCTAGACGCAGAAGCACGAACGGCCGGACGGCAAGACTCTTGTATTTAGGTGTGTAGAGCAGTAATAGTACCCAAGATGTCATCTGTTTGGCGCTGTTAGGCGGTCTTCAAGTCGGTGAGCTCTTGATCAATTTGAGCGCGGAAGACATCGAACTCATGACGAGTGACAGTGGGGATCTGAAGGTTGCGGCAAAGAAGACCCTCAAGCGAATCCTCCGGTTGGCCGGTTGCATTGGATTCGGCTAGCAGATTAGCATACAGCATCGACATGAGTTCATCGGTGTTGTACTCATATCGATGTGGGGAATGGGGTCGATCTTTGGGGGGTGATGGTGGCGGAGGAGAGCGGCTGGTGCTTGGACGGCTTGAGCTAGGTTGTGAAGATTCGGCTTGAATAGGAGTCGGTTCTTTAAGGCGCGCGGCTTCACGGATTTGGCGTACGAAGGCTTCCCTTTCGTTTGTCATTAAGGCAACATGTTCAGCAAGGGTGTCTCTTGCCTTCTGTAGGTGGGCGGCAATGATCGCTTCTCCTTCCGGGGGAATGGAGAACGACGAAGATGGAGTAGCTGTATGGGTAACACCGGGATCACTTAGATTGCCCGTTGAGATGACAGTTGAGCCAACTGTATGACCTACTTTCAGTGTTGGCATAGATGTAGCGGTGGTAGGATTTCCTCACAATCCTCGTGGAATGTCCGGAATGGACATCACTATGGGAGTTTCGACTGGGCCACGGAGGCTCGAAGTGTGTGTAGACTCGTGTCCCCTAGCGGGCTCTAGACTCGATGTGCATACAAACGAAGTCGAAGCAGGTGAGCTACTGCCTCTTGTTTCAATAGATATGCCTCCCGAGTGGAGGGGAGCTAGATAAGGTGCTAGACTCACAAGTATGTTTGAAACTGTTGGCTGTTGGTAGCCTTCAGAGTGGCTCGGGGGGGCGTGCAATTGCGCTGCTAGGTCCACAGCGACTTGTCCACTAGTCATACCCAACGAATGAGTAAGACTAGTTGACTCGGTTACCTGGATGGGGGAATCTGGTGTCTCGCTCTCTATCGTTTTTCTCGTCCCATCACTCACGCTCTCACTTTCATGTTCAACTAATTCTCTCTCCTCTCTCCTTATTTCTCCAGTAAAAGGCTCGGTGAAAATGTCGGACATTGAGGTAGAGACGTGATCGGTTTCAAAATCAAAGGGGTCATTTGGCTCATCCGGTTCTTCAGTTGTTGCAGCATGATGGTCATCGGTATCCGATGCTGAGTCGGATAGAGGTGGTTGTGTGCCAATGCGACTTAGCGCTTGTTCTTCGATAATAGTGGTTCGTTGTCGGCGGGATAGGGGTTGGGAATCAGATTCATCTTCATCAGACGATGAAGGTCGGGGGCGAACGCGGCTCCGGCTAACGAGCATTTTGATGCGCGGGGTAGGTCTGGAAGTAGAAGCAGCTCGAGGGTTGGTGGGTGGAGGGATGAGGATGGATGGGGCAGCAGAAGTTGGGATTGGCTGATCAGGTGCACCGCCCTCGTCATTTCCCCTCACTATGCGCTCATCACCCTGTTCAGGATCCCCATGATCCTGAACCTGCTCGTCTAATCTAGGACCCTCTTCCTGCACAATATTTTCCTCATGGATTGGCTGTTGGGCAGGCACAACCGGAGGTGGTTGGGCCATTAAGCCGTGTCTCTCCCTATACGCTATCACACTCGATGCATTCTGATCAGCATAGGCTAGAAGAGCTTAAGGGATTGGCATGATGAAGTTGAACTAATTGTCATTTAGACGTAGAAACTTCAATGAGTAGGTTGGTCCTAAGGGTGATCCGGCTTGTCTAGGGATGGCAGGTCGTGAAGACATCATGGAGTGGATAAAAAGTTAAAGAAACCGTTGGAAAGGTACGAAGGCACGATCGCGAGAGTTGGACTTGTCTTCCACTAGCTCCACAAAGTCCGTCCAGATGAGCATCGCGTAGTCATAATGACGGTTGAACGCAATGCCATGCCAGTGTGTTTGCTCGTTAGGCATCGATTCACTATGGTGAATAGAGTAAACCATATATGGGGCAGGTACATCCTCTTGAATTGGCCGGGGCTTGTGAACGGTTCAGGGGATTCATACCCGAGGGCTAGGATGTCGGCAACTAGCTGTTGGTCGGTGGCAAAGGCGTCATATGGGTGTTCGGCTGTGGCTAGCGGCAGGCGGAGGATGCGGCGAATCCTAGAAGGAGTTAAGCGGGTGATAAAGTCATCAATCTGAGCAGTAAAATGGTGATCACCTTCGTCCGGATGGTATGTCAGTGTGTACCAGAATTGCTGGAGGTAGAAGAGGGGTACCCGCTGGTCTAGTGCAAAGGCATAACGAAGCGGATGTCGTTGAAGGATGTCGAGGATGACTTGGTGTTCTAGAGTGATACCAAAGTCGAGACGGTGGTTGTTCGGTTTGATTTTTCGAAGATGTGCTCTCGGCATCAAGATGTCATCCCGGTTGACTGCGTTGATGCTAGGTGCAGTGGAGCGTTCGGACGGCATCGGGTGTTCATCATCTGAAAGGTTCGGATCATTCATGGCTGCCATTGCTTGCTGAAAAAAGACAGTTAGGCAAACCAAGTGTAAAGTTAGTGTACTGAGTCTACAAAAAAAATGCTAAGTCTTTTTGTCGAGTCCCATTGGGTCGATAACAATTTGTTATCGAGTGCATTGGGACGGAGGAAAATGTGTTGTCGAATGAAAGAGGATCGACAACAAGACTTGTAATAAAAAATTAAGAACAAACCTGTGGAAGCGATATTGAGAATCGAGAAGCACAGGTTATCGATCCTATGAGACTCGATAAAAAAACTTAAAAGATGTTATCGATTCCAATTGACTCAATGAAAGCACTTGAACATATGAATGGTCATGTCATCGAGTCTTATAGGGCTCGATGAAAACACTTAGTGATTTTCATCGACCTTGTGAGAATCGATAACAAATGTTATCGGGTTCCAAGGGATCGATAAAAATACTTAGTTGTTTTCATCGATCCTATTGGAGTCGATAACAAGTGTTATCGAGTCCTAAGGGATCGATAAAAACACTTAGTGATTTTCATCGATCAAGAGGATATCGATAAAAATTGTTGTCGAGTCACAAGGGCGCGATAAAAACACTTAGGTAAAATGATGATGTTCTTATTCAACTAACATGAGTCGATAAAAATTCAAAAGGCACAAAGAAGGACTCGATAAAAACGCATAAACCAGTCGAAAACATTGTAACTGCTCAGATTCCAAAAAGGGCCTAAAACTAAGGCAAAAAGGGCCTAAAACTAAGGCAAAAATCCAAAAAGCACTTAAGCCTAAAAACCATTATTTACCCACGATTTTGACTGATGAACAGTCAAAATCGGAAAACCATACTAAACCCCAAACCCGAACAGTCACACTGCCTAAATCGGATCATGCAACGGTTTTAAGAAGAAAGTGCAAGAATTAAAGGTGATAAGGAGAGAATTACGAACCTGGTGATGCTTTCAGATCTGAAAAACTCTAAGTTTGGAGATTCTGATCTTTGAAGGTCAAGGACTTGAAGGGTTTTTCAGAGAGAAAGAGGGAAATTCAAACTTGTGAGGAAAGGTTCTTTGAAAGTAGGGCCCGATTTCTTTAAATAGTGGTCATCGGGTGATGACACGTGGCAGTTAGTGATAGGGCCGATGAGAAATTTTCCGTTATCGAGATGTCGATTGGGGATGTTGTCGAGCCAGAGGGGGTCGACAATCCACTGTTGTCGGGCCCTTAAGGGCCGAGAACCTTACTTGAAAAAAATAAAAATAATAATTTTTTTTTTGAAAGAACTAAAAGACAGAAAGCATAAGGCTCCCCCTTAATATGTGCTAAAAGTGGTGTGCTCCCCCTTGGAATGTGAACGGATAGGAAAACGTACCTTGTTGCTCCCCTTTGAACAATGAACCATGGTGATACACACAGCGAGGTAGAAAGAAAAATGAAAGAAAGATTGAAAATACGGAACTGTAAGATAAAGGTCAAAATCTAACAAATGAGAACTCAAGTGTTATGCAGATTGACTCGAAGAGTAAATGTGCATAAACCCTTGGATAAACGTTTTTGAGGATTTTGAGACACACTAATTTGTGATAATCAGGTTTTAAGGTTGAGCATTCCCAACTTGGATACTAGGAACTGAAATCGTTTCTAATCCAGTGACTTGGTAAACAAGTCGGGAAGCTGAAGTTCCGTATTAACAAAATATAGTTCAATTGTACCTCTTTCGACGTGATCCTTGATGAAGTGATATCGAACGTCGATGTGCTTTGTTTTCGTGTGTTGAACCGGGTTGCTTGAAATGGCTATGGCGCTTTTGGAGTCACAGTAGATAGGAATCTTGTTGAACCAGAAGCCATAGTCTTTGAGTTGAGTGCGCATCCACAGTACTTGCGAGCAGCAGCTTGCGGCAGCGATATATTCGGCTTCCACGGTAGATGTGGAGACGCAAGCTTGCTTCTTGGAGGACCAGCTGACCAATTTTTCTCCGAGGAATTGAATGTGGCCCGAAGTGCTTTTGCATTCGAGCATGCATCCGGCGTGATCCGAATCTGAAAAGGCAGTTAGCTCGAAACTCGTATCCTTGGGATATCATAGGCCAAGATTAGGTGTACCTTTTAAATACCGGAAAATCCGTTTGATCGCACTAAGATGAGATTCCTTTGGAGATGCTTGATATCTCGCGCAAAGACAGGTGGCAAACATTATGTCTGGACAACTAGCCGTAAGATACATGAGAGAACCAACCATGCCCCGGTAAGTTTGGAACCCGGGGACATGGGTGTACCAATCGGAGAGCATGACGTCATGTTGTATTTACTCAACATATCCGAAATGTACTTTGATTGGTTGATGAATATTCCCGTAGAAAATTGTTTAATTTGAAGACCAAGGAAAAAATTCATCATTCCCATCATGCTCATGTTAAATTTTGCAATCATGAGTTCGGAGAACTCTTTGCATTGTTGTGGGTTAGTCGAACCGAAGATGATGTCGTCCACGTAGACTTGAATGAGCATAATGTCACCTTTGTCCTTTTTAATGAAAAGGGTTGGATCGATCTTACCTTTGGAGTATCCGTTCTTCACTAAATAGGTAGACAAACTATCGTACCATGCGCGCGGGGCTTGCTTTAAGCCATAGAGGGCCTTGTCCAGAATGTAGACATGATCTGGTTTGGAGGAGTCGATAAACCCGTCGGGTTGAGAGACATAGACTTCTTCACGTAGGACACCGTTTAAGAAGGCCGTCTTAACGTCCATTTGGAAAATGACAAAGTTCTTGTGTGCCGCGTAAGCCAAGAACATCCGAATGGCTTCAATGCGGGCTACGGGTGCGAATGTTTCGTCGTAGTCGATGCCTTCTTGTTGGCGGTATCCCTTTGCGACAAGTCTGGCTTTGTTGCGTATAACGACTCCATCTTCATCTTGTTTGTTCTTGAATATCCATTTCGTGCCGATAATGGTTTTGTTTCGTGGACGGGGAACAAGGCGCCATACTTTCAGGCTTTCAAATTGATTGAGTTCTTCTTGCATTGCCACAATCCAATCAGGATCATTCATGGCCTCGTGAATGGATGTGGGTTCAATCTTGCTGATGAATGAACAGAACATACAATCGTTGGCCGAGGCGGAACGCGTTGTAACTGGTCTGTTCGGATCTCCGATAATTTGTTCAACAGGATGAGAGCGGGTCCATTTGGTTGTATGAGGAAGCGGTTGAAATGCATTTGGATCCGGGGTGTCATCTTGATAAGAACCTAACGGAAGATCTTGAAGAGATTCCAATGTTGGTGCCACGTTTGATGATCTTGTGGCACTTGTGACATCCGTAGGGGTCGAAGTGGATGGTGGGGGAGAGGATGTCGGTTCCGAAGAATTTGGTTGAACAGCCGGTTGAGGTTCAGGTGGAACAAGAGGAGCATCCGATGAAATAGTTTGATCGGGAGGAGCAGACGTAGATGTGCTTGGAGATGCAGCAGTTGAGACGGTGTCCGTTGTAATTGGCGGTCCGGAAAGATTCGTAGTCTCGGCAACCTCCAAGGTAGGCGAGGGAATCTGGAGAGAAGAATCTGTGGATGGTCCAAAGTAATCCGAGTAGAAGTACTCGAATAAGTCATCCAGATTTGACATGGCAGTTTTGGACGTTGAAGGTTCAGCGGGGTGGCGAGCAGGTTCCGAACGAAAATGATCGGAAGCTAATATGCCGGTTAGAGCGGGTCCAGAACTGTCGTGTTCAGGAGCCATTTCGGCGTTTGGATCGAATTGAACATTAACGCTTTCAGTGACGCAATGTGCGTGTTTTATGTAGACCTTATAGGTGGACGCATTTGGTGAGTATCCGAAAAAGTAAGCTTCATCGGCTTTCGGCTTGAGTTTCCCACGATCTTCCTTTTCATTGAGAACGAAGCAACGAGTGCCAAACGTTCGAAGATGCTCGATGGAAGGAACGCGACCGAAGACCAAGTGATAAGGTGTCTTGTTGAAGCGTTTGTTGATGATGGAGCGGTTTTGAGTGTAGCATGCAGTGTTGATAGCTTCGGCCCAAAGATGGAGAGGAAGCTTTGAGTAAGTAAGCATAGTGCGAGTGGCTTCAACTAGAGTTCGATTTCGACGTTTGACAACACCGTTTTGTTGCGGAGTGCGAGCTGCAGAGAATGTGTGGGTTATACCAACCGATTCGAGGTAACCGTCAAGGGTACGGTTTTTGAATTCAGTTCCATTATCGGTGCGGATGGTTTGTGCAGTAAGTTCTAGCTTAACTTGGATGGATTTGAGAAACGTGATGATGGTGTCGGGGGTTTCATCCTTTGAACGAAGGAACTTTACCCATGTGAATCGAGAGAAATCGTCCACCATCACTAGAACATACTTTTTACCATGTATGCTTTGAGTTCGCATTGGGCCGCACAAGTCCATATGAATGAGTTGAAGAGGTCGAGTTGTGCTGTGAACTAACTTGGGTTTGTGAGAGACCTTCTTCATCTTTCCCATCTCGCATGCATCACAGAGATGCGGTTTGTCGAATTTAACAGTTGGGAGGCCGGTGACTAATCCTTGGATGGAGAGGCGATTGATGTTCTTGAAGTTCAAGTGAGATAAGCGACGATGCCATAACCAGGTCTTTGGACTAGAAACGTTTGATAGTAGACAAACACTTGAGGGTGCGTTTACTTGGGAAAGATCGATCGTGTAGAGGTTGGACTTGTGTGTGCCGGTTAGAAGCTCCTTTCCATCAAACGTGCGAACACAGCATCTATTGGGTATGAAATTTACTTCGAGTTGCTTGTCACAGAATTTGTCAATGCTCAACAGGTTGTGACTTAGGCCTTGAACATAAGAAACGTTGGAGATGGTGATATTGTTTTGAATGATATCACCATATCCTTTAATCGGTGCCAAATGATTGTTGCCAAATTTGACGAATCCGCCCTTCTTTTCAGTGTAGTTGGCAAGCAGCTCCTTTTGTCCGGTCATGTGTTTGGAGCATTCGGAATCTAAGTACCACACATGATCGATCTGCACAAAATCAGGAAGATTTAGGTACCCATTTGTAAATGGGTCCATCATGGTTAGCCAACTTAGCACCCTTGAATACCCACTTGAAGTGAGACTTACAGGTGTTAGTCATTTGATTTCTCGGACCCCATTTAGAAACAGGTGATGAAGAAAAAGTTTTGTAATTAAAAGAATTATGCATGTCAGGAAAATAATCATAACCATAATCAATTGGAGGCTTACGTACAAAATCATCCACACCGCAATTAGAACAACAAATTTTATTACGAGAAAATTTGATTAAATGTCTAAAGGAATGAATTTGATAAGGAAAACGAAATCTAGAATTGTTTCTTTTGACATTAGAATGTAAAAACTTGTCTTCTTTGCGGGGTGTTTGCTTTGTAGTATGGGTGCCCTTTTTGACCCAAACTTGTTTGTGTTCTAAAGTATGAACCGCTGAAACATTGAAAGAAACATGGTTAGTATGATGGTTGTGTTTTGGTTGTTTAGGAGTGTGTTGAGTTTTGCTCGTGGAACACTCCGTTGGTTCTTTAGGAATGGGCACCGATTCCATTGGTTGTTTGCCTTTGTCTAAAAACTCCGTGTGATTTGGAACTACAGGATTAAAGTCAAATTGATCACACATATCATGTAAATACTCGTCCGATTCAAGTGAAGAGTGGTTAGAAAGGGCATCTAATTCATCATTTATATGCTTGTCGGAATAGGAACATTTTTGTTTTGGAGGATTGTAATTTGGGTCCATTTTAAACAACTCTTCGCAATCATTTAAATAATTGCTAACGAAGGCTTTACAAGTTGAAATGTTTCAAATAGTATCATTTTCATGAGTTTTGTTCAATTGTAAGGCTTCATTCTCAAGTTGTTGTATTTTAGATAAAAATGATTCCTTTTCCTTTTCCGCCAAAGAACGTTCAGTTTCCAACACTCGTTCGAGTTGAATAATTTTCTTTTCTAAAAATAGAGTGGGAATGTATGGTTTAAAAATAGTCATAGTCAGAAGGGCTTACCTCGGGTGTGTAGTCGGAAGCGTCAGAAGGAGTGTCATCAAAGTAAGCCATCAAACTGAAATGTGCTTGAGTATCCCCTTCCATATCATCTTCATCATTTTGATTAAGCCATTGTTCGTCTTCAGCTAGAAGAACTTTGTCGGCTTCTTTTTGTTTAGACAACATCAGTTTGTAAGTGAAGTAGTTGGAGTACTTCACTATTGGCTTCTTGCATTCTCTTGCATAGTGACCAGATTTGCCACATTTGTAGCACAGGCTTCTCTCACCTTTGAACTTGTCTTCAGGCTTGGGTGTCGGGCGTGGTTCTTCTCTTCTTGGCTTTGGTTCAAACATGGCCTTTCGCTCATGATTATTAGATCTCGAGGCATACCTTTGTTGGTTGGGATTCGAGCGACGTGAGAACTTTTGTTGAAAAGATCTCGTAAGGAAGGCCAGTTGTTGTTGAAGTTTGGCAATTTCAGGATCATAGTCAAAATTTTCTTCTTCTAGTTCGAGAAACATCTCTTGTGAAGTGAATGAGGAATCTTTTGCCATCAACGCTATTGGATCCGGTTCTTCTTTGAATTTAACCCACTTGTTGATCCCATTAGTTCGAGAACCTCCTCTTCGTCTTGTTGAAGGGTTTCATAGACTTCATGAAGATCAAGGTTAGCAAGATATTTGCTGTGTTTGATTTGATTAGCAAACCGATGCCATTCCGGTTGAAGATTGCTAACAAATTTAACGTTGTTTTCGATCTTGGTCTTACGAATTTCGTTCTTGCTTAGTTCGTTTACCAGTTGTACAAAACGGGTATATGTGTTCGTAAGACCTCCATCTTTTGCCTTGAATTCTTCATATTGAGAGATGCAGTTGGTGATTTTGAGTTGTGTGTCAATCTTCATTCCAAGCATGAATTTCTCTATGACCTCCCACATTTCTTTAGCCGTCTTCTTGTGGCTATCAATGCTCATATAAATTTCATTTGGGAGGCTCATAAGTAGATAAGAACGGGCAAGTTGGTCACCTCTCATTATCCTCTTCTCGTTTGCATCCCATGTACTTTTGAGTTTAACTTTCCTTCGTGCGAGCGTAGGAGGAGTATTGTTTGGCATAACCGAAACTCCTGATAAAAAATTGGAGGAGGACCTTATTTGATTGAACGCATGATCTCATCGGCATAGTCATGGCGTTCAACGAAATCAAGTAATCTATCCTTCCATTGAGAATATTCTCCCGGGAAGAGAATTGGAGGTTTGGTGTCTGATCCAATAGCCATTGCTACACGGGTGGTCATTGTACTTTTTGGGTGGACCTCGATCAATGAGTTTTTTAAAAATTTCTGAGTTGTCGCTTGAAACAGTTGGTTATTATCGAGTGACAAAGGAGATCAATAAAATTTAAGGATTTTTTTGTCGGGTGTGAGGTGCTCGATGAAAATTGTTATCGAGTGAACAAGACTCGATAAAAATGGTTGTCGAATTAAATAGACTCGATATAAGTAGTTATCGAGTGAACAAGGCTCGATAAAAATTGTTGTCGAATGAAATTTGCTTGAAAATTTATCGAGTGAAAGAGGCTCGATAAACAGATTTTGATCGATTGATAACCTCAGTGTTTCTCGATTAAAAATTTGATTGGATAAAACTTTCTGAAAACTTGAGCAGAAACAAATGGATTAAAGATTTTCTCGAATATCAAGCACTCGATCAAACTTTTTCTCAATTCAACAGGACTCGACTAAAATTAAATAATTTAATTCTGAGTTTTCTTGTGATTGATAAACCAGAAAACAAAAACACAGGGTTCTTGACTAAAAGAACTAGTCTTTTTATGGACAAGACTGTCTGGGTTTTTTGAGTTTCTTATTTTTTTCAATTACAGAAAAAGTCAAGATTACGAGAGTTTATGACTTTACTAAGGAATTCTTTAGTAAGAAAAGCTGCAGGAGTCACAAGTTCCTGAGTTTTCTTATGTAAAGAGATTCAAAAGTAAAGAAAATAAACTAAAGTAATTTTAATTAACAGATTTAAATATTTTACATAGGAGTCGATAAAAATTCAAGATTTAATAAGTTTAAATCGATAAAACTTCAATCAACAGAAGATAGAATCGAGAAAACTTTAACAAGCAGAATAGACTTTTAAATCGATAAACACACAGATAAAATCAGTCGATAAAAACACACATAAGCAGATAGCTATTTCGATAAAAATTAATTGAAAGTCAGAACGGATCGATGAAAAATAATTGAACAATTATGATGCAGTCGAGAAAAAATATGATGTTTTATCGGGTATAGCATGAAACAGTGGGGCTCGACAAAAAACAATGAACAGCAGAATTTGCAGAAATATAAAAAATGCCTTATGTTTTGTGATTTGCTCAGAAAATCGTAAACACTCTTGATCTTAGGCTCTGATACCACTTGTTGATCCCATTATAACAAGCACAATGACAGATAAACCATTAATAGCAAAGTAATATGACAATAACGATATTAAAGAACTTATTTAGGTATAACCGGTGCCTTCTAAAAAAGAATCCGATATAACCGGTGCCTTCTAAAAAAGACACGGTTGATTATTTAGGTATTCGAACTAAACCGTCATCAACTTAATCCTTAGTTGATGATGATGACTTGGAACTCTCCCTGATCTAAGGTCCCTCTTCTCCACCACCCGAGTTTCAATATCTCGTGTCAAGCCCCTTCCTAATGAAGGTACATCACAACAAGGTGTATCCGAAGGAGCCACCCATTTTGCTCACTTTTTATACTCCAATACTACATCCTGGGTGCATACTACCCAAGTATACACTCATGATCAAGTTCATGCAGAATCCCCAAGAAGAGGACTCCCCTCTCGAAAGACATGTTTCTCCTCATGTCTCCCCCCACCATCTTCGGCTAGCCCGAAGTCACCTCCCCCGACTTCGGCATCTCATTTCGAACTCCCCGAAATACCCCCAAAGAAACCATCTACTTTGGTGGTTACTCATCCTCGTCATCACCATATCCTTCTCCGAAGGATGGTGATCAACCACCAAAGATGCTAGCTCAAGCTTCCAATGCCGCCGAAACCTTGCTCGATGCTTTCGGCTCCTTTTCTAGCTAAAACTTCCAATGTCACTCGGCAAGTGCAAACCCAAGAGAAGATGGATGCTTTGATTGATGCCACTAATCACCTGTTTCTTGTTCTCAAAGAAGCGGTCGAAGAACTATCGCTGACCAATCCATCTTTGGTCACATGTTTGGATCTCCATTATGATGTTCCCAAGATCTTCAAGGGTGTCAGCTGAGACACCTCATCCCTCAAACAAGAGTCCACTAATTACACAGGAAGCCGATATTCAATCTCTTGCTAAGGACCAAAAGGAAATTTTGGACTCTCTTTGGTCTCTACATGCAAAGATTCACAAAATTCCTATTTCTCCTCCGTCGATTGAAATAGATGCTGGTGAAGCCTTCTTTCATGGCCTCGATCATGCATTTCTTCAGAATGTGGAGAAGAAACTTGGTGATCTATCCTCTGATATTGAGGGAATAAAGAAGTTTCTATCCTCTTTTGGCCATCTTTTTGGTTCGGCCACTGAGGGGGAGAAAACAGTTGTCGAAGAACCAGTAGCCGAAGAAGTGCAAATACTCAAAGAACTTGTCGCCGAACTATTGGCGAGGCTTCTGAATATACAGGTGCACAGATTCAGGGGGAGGTAACCAGTGTCCGAACCACTGAAGATGTTAATGAGGCCAAGGCTATGTCTGAGGGGGAGAAAAATAAAGACAAAGGCAAAAAGCCAATATCTGACGTCGAGCAACTGGTCGACATGCAGCAAAAGAAGGCAGAGAGAATCCGAAGGCAAAGAGGTTCAGAGTCTAACACTCTAAAAATAAAACCTGCCTCCCAACTCAAGTCCTCTTAATTAATACCAGTCGAACTTCTACTGTCCGATGTTGACACATAAATGGCCCTAAAAGCTCAACTACAAGAATTGGAAGCTGAGAAACAATCAGATATTGAATGGTTCAAAAAGCGAATTTCCATTCGCTCCTATGACTCTCTAATCACCAGTGTTTCCATCCATCCTCCTAAGTCTAGAACTTCCTCCATCTTTGTCACTGTCAAACAACAAAGTGGATACAATCGAGTAGAGAAGCTTGAGTGGCTTCAAGGGTTCGGTGTTTCTGAGTGGATTGAGTTCGTTTACTTTCTCTCCCAAAGCAAAAGCAATCTGCGAGATGATGTTCTCAAAGAAATATCTTAACACATCTCAAAACTTGTTAGGATTCAAAAGGAGCACGACATAAGGCTCACTCCAGAAGAGGAAAAGTGATTGCATTTCATTCAGAGAACTTTTCCTAGGGTATCGGCGAGATCAGCTTCAGAAACCACAGAGGCAGAAGAAGATATCTCATTTCGCCACCCTAGCCGATGAAGGGAAGATCATCATAACTATAGGTATTGATCTCTCCATTCCTGTTCCGATTGCTCAACCCGAACATACCATCATCTCGGCTCCTGATCTTAGAATTTTCTTTGAAGACTCCTATGAAACTACCCAGTTCTTTAGGACCATTGACATTTCCCAAGCCGACACCTCCTTTCTTGAAGCCATCATCGGAGTAGTCCCAATGACCGATGATGGAAAAATAATTTATCAACTTATTCGCAATGAGCTCAATAGCCGACTCCCTCCTTCTGCAAGGGATCCTTTTGAAGAAGAAAGTTGATTTTATTTTTCTTTGAACTTTCATTGTCATGTACTTTCCTATGTGATGATTAATGAAAGTTTTTTTTTTGAAGTTACTTCATGTGTACAATTTTTGCACATATCTTTTCATACTGCACATATTTTATTTGTTCTGTATATATCGGATACATATGATACATAAAATACAATAAAAAATGTAACTATGGGAAAAGAACCCAAAAGAAATATAAAGGGTCAAAAAGTACTTAAGAGTTCCTTTTTTACTTTCTAACAAATATCGATATCATCATCAAATAGAGAGAGATTGTTGGGTCACCGATGATTTGTTGATGACTCCTCAATATCCTTCCTTAGTTTTTATATATCTTGTATTTTAGGTTCTTAAAGAAGTCTGGCAAAGCTCAACAAGTTCAACGAATCGAAGACTAGCTGATACATAAGAAAACATATCAACATTGTGGAAAATGAAGATATGGTAGCCAATAGTACCCCAGACTTGAGCCGCATACTAAGCTGATTATCCACCGAATGTAGACAGAAACCGGCTAGTAGCCGATAGGTAGCACTAGCTGATATGTTTCTTAACTTATCTTCGGCTAGTGGCTGCACTTGTTCATTTCGGAAAACATTTATGAAGATACTCCTTTAACTTTAACTTAAAACATTCTCCAGTACTATAATGAAGATACTCCAACATTTATGAAGATACTCCTTTAACTTTAACTTTAACTTTAACTTCAAACATTAACTTTATCTTCGGCTAGTGGCTACACGTGTGCATCAAGCTTTAACTTCAAACATTCTCCTTAAAATCCTGACAGGGTTGTTTGTCTTTATCCTGTAAAGCTGATGTGACAACTGAAGACGTGAAAAAAAGATAAACAATGTCTTGTCCTTTCTCCAGTACTATAAGAAATGACCCTATCTTTTATCCAAAGAATATACAGCTGACAAATGATATTCTGACATGTGTCCCCATGCATTTAATGCATGAGCACTATAAAAGTAGAAGAAGAGCAACCATGCAAAATACACTTTCAACAAGAAGTCTCTAAGTGCTTAGCTTGGATTCGGCCCTCTAAAAACTTGTGTTAACTTACTTTGTGTTTTGTTGTACTCTTTTTTTCTCTAAGTGTTTTAGATTGTTAGAATAGATATATCTTTTCTTTTCCGCAACCGTCAGTTTTCTAAGTGTAATTCTTGATAATTTTATCATAAAGATTTTAAAAGGTGAAATATCCCGTGCAATTGTATTCAACCCCGCTTTTACAATTCCTTACTTATTAGTCATTACCCTAAACGGGACCAACGCCCACAAAGGCCATATAGGCCACGTAGGCCATCGGCCTCTGAATGCAAACTACCTACTAATTTTCTTCTCGAACATATAACATCAAGACTTTTTACATTTTTAATGCATGATTTGATCTAAAAGGTGGGTTGATTGCACCCCTATGAATTGCTAAATCCCGAATCAATTCTATCAACACCAAGTTTTTTAAAAACCAATAAGTAGAAAAAGGAAAAATGCATTCTAAGCTCTGAAATTTGTATTTGCAAAGTCAATTTCATCCAACAGAACAGGGACAGACCCATAAAAATTTTCAAACGGTTGCACCGTTTAACTGTAAGAAAAAATGCCGAGATATTTTTTACAATATTATTAGTTAATTCATTGATTTTCATATGTGAGGTCTTGGATTCAAGTATTTTATTGTTATTTTTTTAGAAACATAATAAATTTGAAATCAAAAGCAAAAAGGTAAAAAAAATGACACTAGTGGTATTTATGTGCATGTTGTAGTTTTAAAATATATATGGTGGCACACAACAAAACGATACTGTTACACCTTTCACAAACCCAAATTTTTTACCCTTAGCCGGATAAATAATACGATGGCCCATGCCACCGTAGGCACCACTATAGGTCCGCCTGAAGATTGCTATGATGTTAGACCTGCAGAAGAACAAAAATTTCAAGAATAAAGTGAAAAAGTAAGAAGGAAACAATAGTGGTACCGGCAGGGGCGGATGTATGTTGATGAGAAGGGGTCAAATGACCCCATAAACTTCTAAATATTGTTAATTTTATATTATCTATTTTAGTTTTTATAAATATATATATATATACTATTTTGACACCCTAAAAAATTAAGGTTTTGACCCCCAAAATATTTTAATTGATCCAATTTAAACCTTTGACGGAGTTGTTTAAAAAATTGGGTGTGTAGTTAACTTTTGCGTTAATACTATTTTTTGCTTATTGTTAATTGTTAATGTTAGAATTTATCAGTAGATGTCTAATTGTTAATTTTTTTTTTGTTGATTGTTACTGTTAACAAGTCTAATCGAGTTGAGTAGCAAGTTATTTGAGTTTGACTCGAAAAATTAATACAAAACTCGAGCTTGAATAACTTATTTAAAGCAAGACTTGAGCTATAATATTTTCAACGTTCGAGCTAGATTATTGTTTTGCAAATTTGAGTTATACATTATACCAAATATTTCAAGCTTTGCAAGCTAGTTTATCGGTTCAAAATCGAGATCGATTAACTTGTTTATTGATTCAAGCACTATAAATTTATTTTTTTGAATATATGATTATTTTGAAAATAAAAAAATTTTTTGCTTGAAAAAGTGAATGCTCGAATTGTCCAACTCAACTTGGAAATTTAATCGAGTTTTCAAAATACCCGAGTAGAACATCGGTGTTGTGGAGCTTGACTTGTTAAGTTAAACGAGCTTTATTTTGTGTTTGAGACTGACTCAAACTTGAAAATTATAGTTTATATTATGTTAGCTAAACTCCGACCCCCCTTACCAAAATTTCTGGATCCGTCACTGAGTACTGGGATGTGGACATCTAAAACCTAGGTTAGTTAAAAGCACAAGAGACAAGAAGCAAATGTGATACAAGCAACATATATATGAGAGAGCCGCAGATGCAATACGAGAGAGAAAGGATAATCATGGAAGTGAGTCATCTTAGTAGCCGTTTACCAAATGTTTATTGGATAAGCAGTTACAAAACACCATCCAACTTACTATTAGAAATTAATTAAGGTTGGAGGTTTTCTTAGATCCCATATTTGTAGTGGTAGGAATACAACTAATAAAGGGATTTATAATTCCCATGAAGTGGACCTTGAATATGTTATTGGGTTTATGGTGGGAATTTGTGCGGAACGTGTAACACATGTGTGCGTTGCTAAGGCTGAGGACGCCAGCACAATTTTCTCCAAACACGCGAAGAGAATTGGATACTTACCGATTGAATAGAGGTTGATATTTATCTAGTAATTAAAATCAGATTTTAGCAAATTTAATTTTGAGACTATATACATTTTATTAATTAATTTTAGAGATAAAATTTCGGTTGGAGACTTAGTCTCCTAACCGATCCACTATCTCCTACTACCGGGAGAAAGCTGAGACGAATCGGGAAGTGATCATTTAACCTGATCAGTTTTCAGTAGAAAAACTGGATCAAAAAGTCTCTTAAAGAATACACGGGATCAAAGTCTCTTTAAAATTACAACAGAAAATTCGAATATGCTCTCCATATATTCTCTTAGAAAATACAACTTGCGTGTGTGATTGTGGCCGGCCGAGGACATGGGTGCGAGATTCGTGGAGTGACTTACAGGGTGGGAGTCTTCTCCCTCACTTTATTAGAGAGTTGAGATAATATGAGAAAATTCCCATTTCGTGAAAGGGTGAACACATTTTTAAGCCTCTGGATGAGTTAATATTTTTATATAATGGCTACAAAAGATGTGGACCTTCAGCTATCTTTAATTAATAGTTGAAAGTTAAACGGGTCTTTATCTACCTTTATCTATAATAAAACATACTTTTAGTGATGGATGTTACCGGTTGCATTTCCATTGATAATATCCAACGGATTTGCAAAGAATACTGGATGAAATTGAGAACCAAAATTAAAACTAGTCAAAATTAAAATTAGTCACATTATGATAAAATAGTTGTTGGAATTAAGTCCGAGAAATTATGTCCGTAAAATTCTAATGAAAATATTTTTTTAGGTTTCTGAACAGGGTTGGTCCTGTGATTACTAAAAGATGCCACTAGCCAAAAAATCTAAGCAAATAATAGTTTAAAGGGTTGGGACCTAGTTAAGCTACACAACTAATCCCCATGCCGAAGGAAATAGAATAGTTGAACGACAAGATATAAGGAACAAAAGGAATCAGCTTGGTTGTTGATCCCTTATTTGATGATCGTATTCATGCTACATTTTTTTTAATGAAATTAGCCGCTTAGTTCATGCCCTAGGTTGCTTAGGCTAAAGCATGTCATTTACAGCCCAACAACTGATTAAACAAAAGATAATCATACACATAAACACTTGATACCCAGCTGCTTGTGGCAGGGTTGACCTTTGTTTCTGAAAAAAGATCCCACAAAAATCTGCCATGGATTGCCGACACACGGTAATTGATTTAATAAAGCATCAAATTTGTTTAATTAAGTCGTCGCGCAGAAAACACTCGAAATTTACATACTTAACTTTAATTTAAATTAGTATAATTAAACAATTTTATTAAATTTATCGGAAATCCGTAGGTAATTTAATTTAAATGAAAGATAGTTTTTGATGTTCATCGGAAAATATTCCATCAAAAAGATTATTTAATTTGATTTTACAAGGTTTTGGCAAATCCATTTTCATATTTCCGACCGACTTTCAACGGTTTTTTAGGAAAAAGTCATGTCTTGTCTATTTTGAAGCTAATACATGTAAATCATATACAAAATATTCATCCCACTACAAGAGAAAACTAAAAACCTCATAACACCAAAAACATTGGTTTACACTTTAGATACCAAATAGATCAAACTTAGTATGCTTATTAAGTGTAAAGGTTCAATTAATTTGTTCATGGTTTTAGGCAACTTACATCGTTTTGTAAAACAATACAGTGAAAGGGCTTCATCAACTTGACAATATACGAGCTTGTTAGTGTATAAGTATCATTAAAACTTTGTTTCATACCGTAGATAGAATATATATATATATATATACATACATGCAATATGGAAATGATTAATCAAGATATTGTTCGTGAACTAGCATACGATAAGTAATTAGATTAAACATGTTCTATGAGCAACATGAATACCTTTGCGTGCTAAACACATATATGAGTGTACTGTATATGTTTTGTTAAACATTTTATATTAGATTTTTTCACGGATTGACGACTTGCTCGATCAAACCATTTGGCCCATTACAAAAAAGGGCTTGGACATCGTAATTGTTTTCCAAAGAGATGGGGAAGGTCTGGCCCATTCTTGTAGCAGCCACCGCTTCGGATCCTGCTCCTCTGCATTTTTGGCTGTTTTCAAAAAAATAAAATAGCTTCATCTCGGGACACAGCATTCACCTTATCATTCCCATGCAGTTGAAGGCCCGCCCTATTAGGTCAAGCTGGTAAGGCCTTGTTTTTAATGCTGCTCCGTGAGCAAGGAGCGATAGAAGCTAGTATTCTGTAAATTTGAGTTCCTCTTGGGATTGGAAAATGGAATTCGCGGGGACTACTTTACGACGACGGACGACCGCCCGTAGGGGGTTTACTGCACAAGGTCGATAAAGCGAGTCAAGGAACCTTTTCTGTTTGCTTCCTATCACCTACGCCTCCTCCCAGGAAGTCACTATTCTTTTGATAGGGTTACTTACTGGAATGATTCAACCAAGCAAGAATTTCAGAAAATGAGAATAGAAGAACACAGAAGAAAGAAGATGAAGGAGAATTTTCTGGAAATAGCTTAGCCCTTGCCATAGCTATAATTTTTATATTTAAATAAAAAGTGATTGCATCATCACCGTACATTCAAAACAAAAGGCACTATTGGTAATTCATGGCCCTAGATTAAAAAAGAGAATAAGACAACCCTGAAATGTTTCCCTGAGGTGGCCCACAACTACATACAGTAGTCCCTCAATTTATTAGGTGGTTTAGTGGTACGCTTAGGTCTGCTAGTGGCTACAGAGGTATTTGTATCATTGCCATCCCCTAGGAGATTCACCTTGTCCCCAAGGTGGAATTGAGGAAAACTTAGTTGAAATTGATGGAGTTCTTCCCAAGTAGCATTATCTGATGTTGTGTGTTGCCAATGAACTAGTAACTGAGTTTCCCAATGATGATCGACCTTGATGCGGCGTGTTTTCAGAATTCCTTGAGGTGAGAAGACAGGTTGACCGTGATCGAATGTGGGTGGCAAGGGGGATGGAACAGTCGTATCAGGTTGAGGACACAGTTTCAAAACCGAAACGTGGAACACGTTATGAATTTTGGCAGACGGAGGTAACTGCAATCGGTAAGCTACCTTGCCAACGCGAGAAGTGATCAAAAATGGACCAAAGTACCGTTTGGCGAGTTTTGGGTATGGACGAGCCTCGACCGAGTGCTGGCGATATGGCCGTAATTTCACAAACACCCAAGAGCCAACAGGAAACTCCTGATCACGGTGATGCTTATCGGCTTGATTTTTCATGCGAAGTTGAGCACGTTGTAAATTGAATTTCACTGTATCCGAAAAATTGTTTCGGTCAGTAAGCCAAGTCTCAAGGTCAGCAACTATAGTGGAGCCGGAGATGAAATCCGTGATTAACGGTGGGGGATGGCCGTAGACAATGTGAAACGGGGAGTAGCAGGTTGAACTGTGGATGCACGTGTCATACCAATATTCAGCCCATGGTAAACAATGGGTCCATTTAGTGGGATAATCACCGGTAATGGCTCGGAGATATGTTTCTAGGCATCTATTAACTACCTCCGATTGGCCGTCTGTTTGGGGGTGATAAGCACTACTCATGTTGAGTTTTGTTCCCTGTAGACGGAAGAGTTATTTCCAGAAGTTGCGGGTGAATAGTTTGTCTCGATCGGAGACAATTGAAGTGGGAAAACCATGAAGTCGAACATACTCAATGATGAAACGTTCAGCTAACTTGGCAGCCGTGATCGTTTCTGGCAGCGGATAAAAATGAGCGTATTTAGAAAGCCTATCCACAATAACCCAGATGCAAGTATTGCCATGAGATAGTGGAAGTCCCGTAATAAAATCCATCGAGATTGCATCCCACGTACGACTTGGGACAGGAAGGGGCTGTAATAGACCTGCCGGAGCTGTGTTGGTTGGTTTAACCTGTAAACAAATCGAACATTTTTTAACATAAGCTTGGGTATCAGATCGAAGCTCGGGCCAATAAAAACTTGTGGATATCTGTAAGAGAGTAGCACGAATGCCGGAGTGGCCACCAATAAGGGAGTCATGATGGGTTGAAATGATTTGTGTTCGTAAACCATCGGCGTCAGGTACATAAATTCGACCATTGAAGAGAAGAATTCCGTTCTGATATGTGAAGGCCGAATATGTATTCGATTGTTGATTGAGCTGCTCAACAATTTCTTTTGAGGTGGGATCGATGAGTAAGGCGACACGAATGCGATCCAGGAATCCTATAATTGGCCGAGAGATAGCACACAATGTCCCAGTGGCATCACGGGACCAACGTGACAAAGCATCGGCTGCTTGATTGTTAACAGCCGATTTGTACACGATAGTGAATTCAAATCCCAATAGTTTAGTGAGCCATTTTTGTTGTTCGGGAGTCTGGATTGTTTGAGAAACAAGTTGACGGAGACTTTGATGGTCGGTGAGGATCGTGAAAGGGCGGCCTAGTAAGTATTGACGCCACTTCATGACGGCGGTTATGATGGCAAACATCTCTCGTGAATAAGAAGAGGCGTGTTGCATACGGGAAGAGAGATGTTTGCTAAAGAATGCTATAGGGTGGTGGTCTTGTGCAAGAATAGCACCAATAGCAATTCCAGAGGCATCTGTTTCAACCGTAAATGGTTTGGAGAAGTCTGTAAGAGACAGAACCGGAGCCATGGTCATCGCATTTTTAAGTGTGACAAATGCAGTCTCAGCCGAAGGATTCCAAATGCAAGAGTCCTTGCGCAACAAGTCTGTTAAAGGGGCTGCTATAGAAGCGTAGCCTTTTATAAAATGCCGATAGTATCCGGTTAGCCCCAAGAACCCACGTATAGCCGAGACAGATTGAGGACGAGGCCAAGCTAACATAGCAGAGATTTTTTATGGATCCATTGCAACACCTTGTGCAGAGATAATGTGGCCCAAATAATCAATTTGGGTTTGTCCGAAAGCGCATTTAGACAGTTTAGCGAAGAAGGCATTATCAGTCAAAAGTTGCATGACTGTGGTTAACTGCTGCAAATGAAGTTCCCAGGAGGTACTATAAATCAGTATATCGTCAAAAAAAACAAGGACGTATTTCCGGAGCTGATGTTGAAACAGTTTGTTCATCGTAGCTTGGAAGGTACTTGGTGCATTTGAGAGCCCGAAGGGCATAACGAGAAACTCATAATGACCGTCATGGGTTCGGAAGGCTGTTTTGGGTACATCCGGAGAATGAACACGAATTTGAAAGTAACCGCTACGAAGATCCATTTTAGAGAAATACTTGGCACCATGAAGCTCGTCCAAGAGTTCATCAATTGTCGGAATGGGAAAACGATCTTTCACGGTAATCGAGTTTAGGGCTCGATAATCGACACAAAAACGCCATGTACCATCTTTCTTTTTTTACTAATAAGACCAGAGAGGAAAATGGACTTATAGAGGGTCGAATCAGTCCGTCTTTCAACATATCTCGTACTTGACGTTCAAGTTCGGATTTTTGAAAATATGGATAGCGGTATGGTTTGACATTCACTGGATTGGAGTTGTATTGAAGATTAATATGGTGATCGAATTCTCTAGAAGGAGGTAGGCTCTGTGGTGGTTGAAAAAGCGGGGCGAACTGTTGTAGGAGTGATTGGATTGCAGTGAATTAGGTTGGATTAGTTGGAAGGTTGGACTCATTAGTAGAAACCAAGGTTGGGGGCTGGGTAAGTTGGTGTAAATGGAAGTAGGAAGCGGCTGAATCGGTTTTGTGTAAGCGACGGAGTTGGTTAAGGGGGATAGGAGATGGTGGGGAAGTATGAGTAAGGCCCTGTAGTGTAATAGGTTGATTGTGTAGCATAAACTTCATGGTTAAAAGACTGTAGTCTGTGGTTATTGGCCCTAAAGTGGCTAACCATTGAATGCCCAAAACGACATCGGCACCCGAAAAATTTAGGACGTGGAAATCGATAGTAAATACATGGCCTTGTACCAACAACGGAACTTGGTTGCACCAACCGGATGTGTATAATTTTTCCCCATTACCCACAGCTACCGGAAACTGTTGGATGGTTTTCATCGGTAATCGAAGAAATTGTACTATTCTGGGGTGGAGATAATTATGAGTGCTGCCATTGTCGACTAAGATCGAAACCGGGGAACCATTTATAGAGCCATAAAAACGGAATGTGCGAGGATGAGCAATACCGGTGAGAGCATGGAGAGAGATCTCCTGCCCCGAATCGATGGGCTCGTGGGGTAGTGTAAATTCCGGCGCTATTGCCGCGGTGTCTGTATCTTCATCCCCATCTAGTAATTGTAACAGAAAATGATTCTTACACTTATGCCCAGGTTGGAATCGTTCCTCGCAATTGAAACATAACCCTTGAGCACGACGAACTTGTTGCTCACGTTCCGTCAATCGACGAATAGGTGGAGGGAGGAGGGGTGGTTTAGGGGGTGGGGGAATAGGCGGTAATGCCAACAAGGAGGTGTTGTGTGTGGGTGATGGTGGATGTGTGATAATCGGAGAGACCGATGAAATAGGTATTTTGGGTTGGAAATTGCGATTTAAGGGAGGTCTGTTAGAAGATAATTTTTCTTCCACCGATTTGGCCAAATCGATAGCAGTATTAAGATCAGGGGGTTTATGTAGAATTACCTCACCTCGTATGTGGGGTTTGAGACCCGAAATAAAGCAGCTAAGAAGAGAGGCGGGTGTTAAATCAGTGGTGCGATTACCGTAGGTTTCAAAAGCCGTTTGATAGGCAAGAACTGAATCAGTCTGTGAGAGTTTGAACAGGGTACCTTGAAGATCAGTAAACGAAGATGGGCCAATTCTGCGTTGTAGAGCTTCAGAGAGACCAGACCACGATGATAGTTGTTTGTTACGATGCATCAATTGGAACCATGTGAGAGCCTGACCAGTCATGTAAAAGCTGGCAAGATCGATTCGTTGTTCATCAGGTGTAGAGTGGTAAGCAAAAAACCTTTCAGCCTGAAAGATCCAATCCAATGGGTTAGAGCCGTCGAAAAAAGAAAGTTCACAACGAGGAGGCCGAACAGAATAGGTTTTGGGTTCCTGGTGAACTTGTTGAACAGGAAATCGTGAGAGAAGATCTGCAAGTTTGGTGGTGATGTCTGCAATAGCTGAGGTGTTTGCCTATGTGGCAGCTTTGAGTTCTTCCATGGATTTAGCACGAGTGTGCATACGTATCCAGGTCAATGAAAGCACCAATTTGATAGGGTTACTTACTGGAATGATTCAACCAAGCAAGAATTTCAGAAAATGAGAATAGAAGAACATAGAAGAAAGAAGATGAAGGAGAATTTTCTGGAAATAGCTTAGCCCTTGCCATAGCTATAATTTTTATATTTAAATAAAAAGTGATTGCATCATCACCGTACATTCAAAACAAAAAGCACTATTGGTAATTCATGGCCCTAGATTAAAAAAGAGAATAAGACAACCCTGAAATGTTTCCCTGAGGTGCCCCACAACTACATACAGTAGTCCCTCAATTTATTAGGTGGTTTAGTGGTACGCTTAGGTCTGCTAGTGGCTGCAGAGGTATTTGTATCATCTTTCCTCTCTTCTGGCTCCTGCTACGATGTTAAAATTAAAGGGTGGGCAATGGGTGATGCAAAAGAAAATTTGGACAAGTTCGACCGGCCCGTACTTCATAATTAATAGTTCCGTAATAAATTTAAAAAAATGTTGCACGTTTCCTAGTTCCCACTTAATTGCGGATGACTTGATCAGAACATAAAAACATATCACTTCAATTAATAAATTTTGGCTGAATTCCCCTTATGATAAATGTACAATGTACATTGTTATATTTGTACGTTTTATTTTCAGTAGGAAATTTTTGGGCCCCATTAAATCGTCGGAAAGCTTGACCTGATTATTTTTATAAATAGGATGGGTATATAAGGAGAATTTATTAGGATCACAAAACGGGTTTGCGTCTATTGTATTAGGTACTTTGGACTCGAAAAATAGAGGCTCGGACTTGGGTGAAACCCACAAATAGTAATCTTTATTTTAGAGATGCTTCAAGTTTAAGGACGATTGTATATACACTGTATTTTTTGAAAACCATAAATATGCAGTGGATGGTCCATCTGAAGATTTACCGTCATTCTGTAATTTGGGATTTTGTTTTCATCCCTAAACATGAACGTGAAGTAACCCAACAAGATAGAAAATAATATATTCATCGGCCTAAATGCAACATCTCGACCCAAACAAGTTCTTGGACCCCGCCTGTGTAATTTTTTTGGAAGGCAATTCTAATAAAAGAAAGAAACTAGCCAGAGGCTAGCAACAACAAGAGATTACATCAACCCGAGACAGGAAGAAGGGGACGCACTCCACTCAACAAAGTTTTTCCAGCTCTCTTTACACCCATAAATGATCCATCTAAAAGAATTATCAACGATAAAATCGAACATATCACTCAATCTAGACTTAGATTTCTCAAAAAGGAATTTGTTGCGAAGACGCCATATTGAAAAGCAAAGCAGGTGACCATAAAAATAGCCTCGACACTTTTCGGAGGATCTTAGGAAATCGGGAAGTATCAATGCTAACCAAAGCAGTTTCATAGAGTTAAAAGGAGGAGAAAGGAAAATTCCACCACCTTTGAACCTTATCCCATATCTCCATCGCCCGACAACATCTAAAAAAAATGTGTTGCATCGTCTCGATCTCGCAACTGCAAAAAGGGCATAATATGTTGTCCATATCCACTCCTAGCAGCTCCAATTTGCCCTTCGTAGAAAAACGGTTCGTCAGTTTGTCACCCCATGTGAACTTCATCCTTCTCATCGCATATGGCATGTGTAAGTGTGTTGGGCAGAAGACATCTTGTAATAAGGTGTGGGCATACCTTATTAAAGGAATACTCTTATTATGTTGAAGAGCCGGAAACAAAACATGTTATGTCATAAGGTATGGACACACCTTATGCAGGAAGAACATTCTGGTCAGTTAAAAGGCCCAATACTTTGCCCATGGTCAAATGGCCCATATTTCTCTTGTATATGTAACTCATTCAGTACAGAGAGCAGTAAGAGGATGAGTGAAACAAGTGAGCAAAATAGAAAACACGGATTTCTTGTAAAGAAGAAAGTAGGTCGATTCTTAACGTAATACAAAAGAGCTCTCTATTTTGGTGTGGATGTAGGCAATCTTGCTGAATCACGTAAATCTCTCTTTTTTATGTCTTTACTCTTTATTTACTTTTATTGCTTGGTTATTGTGATTACTTATTTTCCGTTTTGAATACGATTGTGAAATCAGACTGTTTGGTTTCAATCGGTTTCTTTTGACCAACTATTGGTATTGGTATCTGAACATAACATGTAAAATACCATGGTAGAACATCATCTCACATATCTTTGGTTCCTAAACAATATCATATCATATCATCTCCATATTCTTACAAATTATTACGACGAGAGTTACACTAGCTACCACCGGTTTCTTGCTAACGGCTTGTCCTTAGAAATCAAAATATGAGAAATTAAACAACTCTTGAACAATTAAGGTTACAAACCAATGGCCCGCAGTATAGAGCTTGGTCGTTTCTGTTAAAGTTGCATGAAGATATTGCATCTTGTTGACAGATTCTTCGCTCATAACGGCTGCAAACTCCGTAACATTTGTGGTCTCGAATTGTTTTATGTTTATGTTGGTGGCGTCTTCAATTTCTTTTGCAACCTTATATTGAACTTGTGGATGTTTCAAAGCATGTAAGTGAACCAATACAAAGTAGTTGCTATAGGATCTTTACGGGCAGGCGCTAAGGTTACTACTATATCTCGTACGTATTTCAACTGTTGGTTAGAAATGATACCCATTGGGATTGGTTGGACCTAAATCATTACAAAAGAAAAAGAATTAATGAAAAACTGAAAAAGATGAAATCCAGTTAGGAAACTAGCACATACATTGCCATAATTTTTGGAATTTGTCTTGAAGATATACTCTACAATTAATTGCAGATCTCACCATGAAAAGGGTTAAATACTTTTTATGTTTATATTTGACGGTAATATCAGTATTGTAATCATCCAACCTGAGGTAGTTGATGAGTTGATCATACTTAGTCCCTCCAATTCGACGATACTCGATCTTCTTTTTCTCACCATATTTTTATGGTTGATTGGATATAGACTTAAATGAGTAGAAATTTAAATAAAAGCGCGATTATTAGAATGAAGAAACGATTTGAGAAAAATTCCATAGAAGTTCCCATCATTTTAAATGAGAGGGAATATGCCCCTTTGAAACAAGCTTGGGTTGATAAATATAGAGTTAGCCCCTTCTTTTTATGTTACCTTTATAATTTTATTATTATTATTAATTATAATAATAATAATTAAAATTTTATTACTTTTTTCTTATTTATTAATGTAACAAAATAAATAAATTAAACAAACCAATATGGATATGATATACCTAAGGAGTTTTCCTTTTACACCCTAATTCCTAATTCAGAGGCGGAGCTACTTGTATGACTATGGGTCTCAAGACACCAGGGAAGTTTCCCAAAAATATTTTTTAACCTTGAATTTTTTTTCTTCCCTACTCAATTTTACTTGGTGACCCCACGAAAATTTTGTAAAGACCCCACTCAATCATCTATGTTTGAGATTTGACTCTTTAAGTTTTCTTTTTATTTTTAGTATTTTCTGAATATAAGAGTTAATCGTATTTTTTTTATACCGTATGTTTAGTGAATAATTGTTTTTTAATAAGAAGATACTTACATATTATTGTTAGTTCTAAAAGTTTGAGGTTTATAAGAATGTTTATAAGGTAACTTTTTAGATTGTTTTTGTTTTTTCGATTAAATATATGTGTTAATGTGTTTATATTATTCATATGTTTACTAAGGGTATGTTTGTAAACAGTTTAATAAGTTTATTGTAATCTTGAAGCTTTTCCCTTGACTTTTAGCTAACTGCTAATCTAAAGTAATTTATTAAAAAAAAAATGAGATTCACAACTTATTCGATCAACTATATATGAATATGTAGTAATGACTTAATGATATAGAAAGTAGTTTATTTAGTAAGTTTTAGAAGAGAGCTTTATATAGAAAGTCAAGCTTTTCTAAACATGTCTATCCCAATTAATACATACCTTCCGTCCATCTTATACGAAAAATCCCCCTCGAACAAAAACCCTCCCAATCTATACAGAAAATTAATACAAACAGACAACCTTATCCATACATGACTTAATGAAAATTAACCAAACAACCCCTAATTATTTGTTTTAAGTTAGGGTATCTAACTGTTATTTGATAAAATGAAATTGTAATCTTTGCCTTTGAGCAATGTGAAAAATTCTTTAAAAATTGAAGTATCAACATCCGAGACCAATAGAGATGTCATTCAACCCAATTTTACTTCTTTGATGCCTATAGAGTGATTTGAATGATCTTTTTTCGAATCCATCCAAAAAGAAAAAAAAATCGAAGTGTCATTATCAATGCTAATTTAAGTTTGACCCTAGTCATCAAAATTCCTGGATCCGCCACTGCCCTAGTCTATGGTACACCCTATTCTATGATGCGTATGATAAGACTCAAAAAAAGTCAAAGTAGGCATAAATATCTTAATCTCATTGATGCATATGATATAGACTAGAGTGCAAAAAGTAACACCTTTTACCTAAACTTGTTGTTTTCCCTAAAAGATGGAACATCAATTTCCATGTAGATCTTTGACTTCTCCAAAGTTTTGAAAAAAAATGAAAGAAAAGATAGAAGTCACGGAACAAAGGTTAGTAAATATAGAGAATAGAATAAAAGGAAAAACAAAAAACAAGAACTTCATTTGTCATCCTCTAAACATTATAAGCCTATTTTTCTTTTTCCTTGGTTTTTTGATTTTTTTTAAATGTTTGATATGTAAAAGACCTTTTTGTCCATATATTTAAAACATGAACTTCATTAAGATAAGGTTGTTTTGGTAATTTTAAGGAGTTTAACCTCCAATCTTTTCATCTTCATTTTGGGAGGTGAAACTTCCAAACCCATTCAATATGCTCTTCCATGTTTTTTCATCTATAAATCTCTTCTTCTTCTTTTCTCTTTATCATTTGATGTATTATAACAGTTATTCCAACAAGGTCGTTTTCAACAATATCGTTTTTCAGGTTCACTATGAAAATACTAATATCGTTATTATTCTTCCTCTCTATCACTTGATGTATTATTCAGTTTACAAACTCTTAATCTTCAACAAAATATTTTTTCAGGTAAAACCTCCAAACTCTTCCATGTGCTCCTCCATGTTTTGTTATCAATAAATCTCTTCTTCTTCCTGTTTATCATTTTATGTATTCTAACTATTGTTATTCAACAACATCATTTTTCAGGTCTGTTATGATCGGTATTATTCTCCCTATCTATCATTTGATGTATTCTTCATTTTACAAACGTTTATTTGTAAAAATGATTTGTATTCATCATTTTACAATAGTTTTTTCAGGTAATTTTTTTCCGTTTTCCATCACTTGATTTGTTTTTTCATTTTATGATCTGTTATTATTCAACATGATTGTTTTTCAGGTTTACTATGAGAATACTAATTTAGGTATTATTCTTGACTTTTGTTGGGATTTTATAATTTATTGTTTTTACTTTTTTTCTTCTATATTATTTTAAGATTTTTTTAATGGGATCGAGTGTTTGTTCTTGGCAACGGTTATACACTTTTGATGGCAACAAAGGTTCAATAATAAAATTTTAAATATATATATTAAAATCTAAGATATAACTTAACAAACCTCAATATGTATATATTAAAATTTATGAATTTTGAATGTTATTTTTAATAATTTTAACAAATTTAACCTACCTTTTCATCTTCATTTTTTCTGGATGTGCTCCTCCATGTTTTGTCAACAATAAACATTTTCTTCTTCCTTTATTATCATTTGATGTATCTGACCATTATTATTCAAAAATATTGTTTTTGAGCAACATCTTTTTTTAGATTTGCTATGAAAATACTTGGATTTTCTGAAACAGTAACTTCTGGAAGAGTAATATCTTTATCAGTGGAGGTTGGGATCTCAAAAGTTTTATTTTCAGAGATTGGAGAAATTGGAGTTGTAGTGTTGTTTGCTCTGTTGTTGAGATTTTAGAGTTTTTTTATTCTCATCTTCTATATTTTTCTTAAATATTAAATTTACTAATCATTTTATTTACATGACACTTAAATATTACTTTACACATAAAAAAACCCTCATTGCAATCGATATACATAAATAAAATACTTAAATTAATTTCATATAATATAATTTATAATTTATTATTATTTACATGATAGTGCTATTTTTATCCATAAGTGATACACACCACTAATTATATAATTTAATATGATTAAATGACTATTATAAATTATCATTAGTTATTATTTACATAACTCCTGTTTTATTAAATAATCAACATTAATTATTATTTACACATCCATTATCATATATTTTATTATAATTAATGACCATTATTTTTAATTTTTAATTTTCATAACTCTCTCTCTCTATATATATATATATACACACACTACTTAGAAAACAATATATTCATGTTGTTTTTTTTGTACACCATACATATTGATTTTATTATTTTCAAGGAAAATAAAATATATAATATTTGAATTAATATAAAAATTTTAAATAAATGTTTTTACTAATCAGTTAAAATCATTATATAGATATAAATAGAATTAAAATTAATATATAAATAAAATTATACTCAATATACATAATTAAATATTTATTATTATTTATTTCATTAATATATGAAATAATTATTCAATTTAATATCACTTAAAAACTAATAAAAATAAATAAACATAATACATACTTAAATGCTTATTAGAATTCATATAATAATCATAATAAACACGTAAAATAAAATAGTATGACAATCAATATGTAATATTAAAATTAGAATCAATATATAACTAAAATGTAAATTTTTTTTTACAAATCAATAAATTAATATGTATAAAAGATAGAAACAAATTATATATAATATATAATATATATATAGATATAGATATATATTAAATCAATTTTTTATTTAAGCTAAAGTCAAACTATATATAAGTAACACTAGAATCGATATTATATATATATATATATATTTGTTTTACATAACTTAACAACAGTGTGTTTGTTTGGTAAATATAAATATTTTATGAAGGACATATATATGGAATCTATTATGACAAAACAATTATCACTGTACATCTCATGATATAATCAATGGTGTCACACATGTCTTTATAAGTTTAAGTCAATTACAAAGTTTGATATAATAATAAAAAATGATACAGAAGACTTATCAACTAATTATGTGATTCATATATCAAATATAATATTGATTCTTATTAACTTAACATAAAAACGTGATCATCGACCTATTTAGCTAACTTCAATACTATCTTAAAAACGGTATCGCTACCGCGCAACGCGCGGTAACCACACTAGTTTTTTTAATATTGTCAACCACAACATAATTGTATCACTCAAATATATATTCAAAAATACATTAATCAGTTGACTATTTTATTAGAATAAAACGCCAAATTGTACATATTTAATAATGAGCTCGACGAATTTTCTATTTTCATCTTCTGAATTTTACGTATGATGTCTTCATTATCAACCTCATTGTATGAAACTTATTTACAATGTCTTCGTTATCAACCGAAAAAAAAAACTCCATGATTAACTATCTTTAGAACAAGAACCAAAATACCATTAAATTTTACTTTTGTAAGAATCAAAAGTGTATATAGACAAAAAAAAATTATGGACTATTGTATCTTAGATATAAACTAATAAACTATAGCTCCCACACAAAATTTTCTCTTCAATCTCCGGCAAGAAGAAAAAAGGCTTAATTATCATTGAGAGTGGAACCCACTAAATAGTAAAATGGATGAACTAGTAGTATTAATTAGAATATTGCATGTAAGAATTAAAATCCTAGGAGCCGGTTCCCCTTCTGGTTCCCATGTAGCTCCGCCATTACTTTGTAAATAGCATGTACTGTTGGATAATCGTTGGATCCCTTGGGAATATATAATGTTCCTTATTATTAATAATAATAAATTTTATTTTATTATTGTTAATTTTAACTTTTATTATTAATTTTATATTTTATTTGTTACTAATCACTTAATATTAGAGTAGATTACAATTCCATCCCTATGGTTTCATACTTTCATGAAAACTATGGATCATTTTCGTTGATAAAATGTTACACCCCACCTTTCACTAAGGTAATGGCGATATGTTGTAACTTAAATCATATAAATCATTCATCACATTGCATCAGAAGATTTAGAACATCATAACAACTTAACATTGTTCACATACCTTAATTATTCGGGGCAGCACAACATAATGAGATATATTCAAGATCATGTGGCAACTTCCAACATATGCCCTTACATCATATCTCCCTTAATTGCTCTCCGTTTTGTCTGCTCCTAAAAAACACACTACTTGTTAGCTTCAAGTTCAATGAGTTCATGCATGGTTTTAGACGGTTATCATCTGTTTGTACATAGCAATGCAGCAAAAGGGTTTCGTAAACTTGACAACATATAATAAACATCACATAGGAGCTTGTCAAAGTATATACGTCATTGAAAGATTTCATAATTGTTATGCATACCATAGATCATACATACATGCATTTTGCACATGATTAATCGAGATATTATATGTGAACTAGCATACAATCAGTAATTAAATTAAAAATGTTTTATGAGCAACACAAATACATTTTGATACAGGGAGAATTAAGAGGTTAACGAGAGTTTCTTTCGATCTTTGGAGAAAAAGGAAACGAGTTCGAAGAAAGCCCGAAAGTCAGAAATCGGATAAAGGAAACAGAAAAGAACGTGTGTAAAATGGCTCGACCCGCACCCAAACCCCCTTGGCGAGTAGCATGCGGCTATACCCGCATTGGAAGGCGCCTAACACAGTGTTTGTTGTTATGCTTTCTACCATTCCACGCCAACCACATATCTTTCCATACATAGTCATATTATTAATTGTTTTATTTTATTTCTGTTCATTATCACGATTAGTTTTTGATTAGGATTAATTTTAGATTTTAGATTTAATAATTATCTTTTAATTAAGAGTTTGATTATAGGATTAGTTTTAGTAATTATCTTTTCCTAATTAAGTTTGATTTAGTTTTCATATTTTAGATTATAAATAGGAGTTGATTTCTTCATTGTAAAAATAACCTTTTTTTTATCATTAATATTATTTCTTCTCTTTTGAGAATTGTTTCGAGTTTTATCTCGTTATTTGTTAGTTCTTACGCTTGTAATATCTATTACCGTTTGGATTTGACGTTTGTCGATCCGTTCCGTATTTTCCGCTGTGTCTGTTGGTATCAGAGCAGGCTTCTCCTGTCTATTTATTAACAATGACCGATCGACCCGCTACCAAAGCAGATGTGGCAGATATGATTGCGGCTGTCTTCGCAACAGTAGCTAATCTGATCGCGGGTGTCACAAACTCCTTCAGCGACATCAATAATACACATCGGCGAAGAGACAGAAGAAACAAACAAGTTAGGGTTCCGTGTAACGGAAACCATGACGACCATATTTTTCTTTCAAAATCTCTACAACTCAAGCAACCGACCGTTCATTATAATCCACCGGAAAAAGACAAAGTCTTACCGGTCAAGGTTCCGCACGACAATAGCTATAACCATATTATGGATTCGGTGTCTCTCCTAAACAAGCGCCCATCTATTCGTGAGAACACACCGAAAAAAGTCGCAATCTTGCCCGAAAAAGTTGAAGATTAAAGTCATCCCCGTCGTCGTACAATCACACGAAGAAATCCAAACCGATCCCAAAGAATCAACGACAGATTTTGGTTTCGTGATCAAGGAAACCAAAAACGAGTTACTAGAAGACGTTTCCAAGCTTGTGAAAGAAGTCAAGAAGGATAAGCTCGAAGAAGATGAATCTATTATTCCAACACCTAAAGCCTCGAGTCAAATCAAAATAGTTCCCGGTAAAGTTCTTATCGCCTTTTATCCTTTCGAACTTGATAACATATCTCTTGTATGGCGGAGATCACCAAAATATCCATTGGGATTTGAAACCTTTTCGAAATTTGAAGGTCGAGTTGTGGGTCCGATGTTTTGAAGAAAATAGTGTTATGTGAGAATAACTAGGTGTTGCATCGAGACCTAAACGAGTCGGATAACACTATTTCTCAACTGAACTCGAGGTCGAGTTCTTTTCAAGTGAGGATGACTGATACAGGGAGAACTAAGAGGTTAACGAGAGTTTCTTTCGATCTTTGGAGAAAAAGGAAACGAGTTCGAAGAAAGCCCAAAAGTCAGAAATCGGACAAAGGAAACAGAAAAGAACGTGTGTGTAAAATGGCTCGACCCGCACCCAAACCCCCTTGGCAAGTAGCATGCGGCTATACCCGCATTGGAAGGCGCCTAACACAGTGTTTGTTGTTATGCTTTCTACCATTCCACGCCAACCACATATCTTTCCATACATAGTCATATTATTAATTGTTTTATTTTATTTCTTTTCATTATCACGATTAGTTTTTGATTAGGATTAATTTTAGATTTTAGATTTAATAATTATCTTTTAATTAAGAGTTTGATTATAAGATTAGTTTAAGTAATTATTAAGTTTGATTTAGTTTTCATATTTTAGATTATAAATAGGAGTTGGTTTCTTCATTGTAAAAATAACCTTTTTTTTATCATTAATATTATTTCTTCTCTTTTGAGAATTGTTTCGAGTTTTATCTCGTTATTTGTTAGTTCTTACGCTTGTAAGATCTATTACCGTTTGGTTTTGACTTTTGTCGATCCGTTCCATATTTTCCGCTGCGTCACATTTGTTAAGTTTACTGGATACATGCGCATATGGTATATCTTTTGTTGAGCATTTTATATTAGAATTGTTCACAGATAGAACAACCCGATAGATATAGCGTGTTCGATGCCTTAGGAAAAAGGGTTTGGACAACCATTTTTAAAGAGATGGGTTGGGTTGGCCTGACTTATTAAAATTATTTTGTGGGCATGGGCAAGAAAAGAAAAGGTGGGACTAGCCCGCCTGACCCATATTTAATAATTAACTAAATTTAATAAGTAAAATTAAAAAAAAAATTGCATGCTTCTCAATATATTCCCATTTAATTATGATGACTTCAGGACATAACATATATAATTACGTAAACTAATCAGTTCCCACTTAATTCCCATTTGTTAAAACATGTATATTGTTACACTTTTACGTTCTATTTGACTGTGGACTTGACGACAAGTTTTTGCATTTGTTGTATTAGGCCGTTAGACACGATAATTAGGTATGTTATACCCGTAAACCTCTATTTTATATATGATGTTTTAAGTTTAAGGACTATTGTGTGTATATATATACCGTATTTTTTGCAAACACAAATATGCAATGGGCCATCGATTTGAAGGTTGATCATGGTTTTGTACTTCGGCATTTCGTTTTCATCGCTCAACTTGAACACGAAGCAACCCAACAAGATAGAAGAGAATATCTTCATCTGCCTATATGCGAAATCTCGACCCAAACATGTTCTAGGTCCCGCCTGTGTATAAATAAAACCGATTACTACTACGAAATAGTATCATCAATGAAAAGCTAGAAATGTCACACAAATGGATATGTTGCAACGGTGATTTATACCTTATTCAATAGAAGTTGTACCTTCTGGATATGATATTAATGGTATTATACTTTTACCTGAAAAGCTGTAAACTTGAACGGACTCTCTGGGTGGAAGCAACCATCGCGATCAAGCCATCTTTCTGGTCTAAACTCATGTGCATCATCACCCCATATGAACTTCATCCTTCCCATTGCATATGGCAAGTAAAATACCATATCCCCTTTCTTCACAGTACAACCGTCAGGTAGAACATCATCTGAAAAACATATCTTTGTGTCCTACATAATATCATATCGTCACACCATATTCATACAAATTATCAGGATGAGAGTTACACACTAATACTAGTTGCTAAAGGCTAGAAAAAAAATGAGAAATTAAACAAGCGTTGAATAATTAAGGTTGCATACCATTGATAAGGCAGGATAGAGTCTGAGGGTTTCCGTTAAAGTTGCATGAAGATATTGCATCTTGTCAAGAGCTTCCTCGCTCACATAGGCTGCAAACTCCGCAACATTTGTGATCTCTAATTCTTTCATGTTAATGTTGGTTGCTTCTTTAATTTCTTTAGCAACCTTATCTTGAACATAAGGATGTTTGCAAAACATGTAAATGAACCAATACAAAGTAGTTGCTATAGGATCTTTACCAGCAAGTACAAACGTTACTACTACATCTCGTATGTACTTTGGATCTGTTTTCTTGATCTGCAAAAACCTGGACAAAATATCTTCTTTCTTGAGCTGCAAATTCCATAAAAAAAATTAATTAGTTTAAAATCTTTTTCTATGTTTGAAATTTTAATGAAGAGTGTCAACCTATGAATATGTCAATGGGAAAGTTCATTTAGAATCACTAAATATTTTGAGAACCAACCATTCATCATAAATATAGTCAATAGTTGATTCTTAGGGTTTTCAAAATATTTAGCTTTCAAATACCTCTTTCTTTACCAAAGAATCATCGTTTGTGTTGCGCATTTGCTCGATCTTGGTATGGATCAACTTATAAACGTAGTCATCAATCACTTTGATATTTTTATGTAACTCTACTTCCGTTCCAATATTCAAAGCCTTCTTGATCTTCCATGACATGTCAAAAACTCTTCGAAGTATCAACGCATTTGCATCATCAAAGGCACGACTGAATCTAACACCTTCTTCACTAGAACCACTAATGTTGTCAACATCAATTCCAAAACCAACTTCAAATATTGAATCTGTTGTTGCTTTCATGAACAAGTCCTGGATGTTTGCATATTGGGACGTAATGTTTAGTCTAACGACAATAATCAATGAAGTAAGAAAATGTTAGTGAGCAAACTATTGAGAAACCTACAGTTATATCGATTTTTTCGTTGTTATTTGCTGCTTCTGACAAAATGTTGCCTACTTTTATTGTGTTTTTTCTGAAGACCACGCTGCTAAAATCTCTCCACACTTTCTTATAGAACACGTGGCTTGATACCTTCCTCTGTTCTCGCCATTCATTCCCATCGACTGTAAATATTCCATCGCCAAGTAGATCCTTTAGGATATTGTGCATATGCGCTCCCTATAATATTTTTTCACAAAAGTAATTTGATAAAAAAAATTAATGAGAGGGAATGGTATGGAAATCCCTGAATTCATGGAACCTTTATCGAAAATTTTAGATGGAGCAAAAAAGTGAAGGATATATTCCGACCGTTGGTTAGAAATGGTTCCAATTGAGGTTGTTAGAAATCATTATACAAGAAAAAGGATAAATGAAAAACTGAAATGATGAGATCCAATTAGGACGTACGCACACACATACCTTTCCGTAATTTTTGAAATTTGTCTGGAGGATATACTCCACAATGGAAGGATCAGATGTATAAATCTCACCGTGAAAAGGGTTAAATATTCTGTAAGTTTTGTATGTTGTGGCGAGATTAGTGTTGTAATCATGCAGCATGCGATAGTTGATGAGTTGATTAAACTTAGTTCCTGCAATGGGATGATACTTCTTCGTGTTCATCCCATATTTTTGGGATTGATTGTAGATATAGACTAAAAGAAGAAGAAACGAAGGTATGACTATCAGAGTAAAGATTGATTTTGAGAGAAAATCCATGAAAGTTGCCATCTTGTGAGAAATAAGAGGGAATGTGTTCCTTTGATTAATGTTAGGGATGAGTACTGATATAGATCCCCTTTATTTCTTTTATAACTTATTATTGTTATAATAAAAATAATTTTAACTATTATTAGAATAAATTAAATTTTTGGCCCAAGTGATGATAGGTGACTATTAAATTTAGTCTCTGTTTTTAAACTAATTACAACTTTGATCATAATCGTTGTCAATCCTTTCACTTTCGGTCCTTCTCACTAACTTTTTCTTTAAATAAAGTAAACTACATTTTTGGTTCTTTGGTTTATTAAAATCAACATTTTTTGTCCCCGTATTCTGTAAATTAGAAGATCTTCGTAAAAACGTGTTGATTTGGTCTTCCTCAAACGGAGGTTAGAAGGTTTCGTTAAATGAGGTGCATTTTAATATTACATAATATATATATATATATATGAAAAAAGGTTCAAACGAGAATGTTAAGTTTTTATTAGAATACGAGAAACTTTTTTCATCTACAAAATCATATATGATCCGGGCGACTTTTCCATGCGACCGCTCCAATTAGTGTAAAATTACATATGATTTTGTACATGACAAAAGTTTCTCGTAAAGAGTTAGCGTTCTCGTATGAATCTGCCCATATATATATATGTAAGTATGTATGTAGAGGAAGGTTCAAACGAGAACTTTTGATTTTTAAAGAAACAAAGGGACAATTGTGGATCACATATGATGTGGGTCTCACATAATATTAAATCATTTATGATTTAATATTAAATTAAATTAAATCATAAATGATTTAATATTATGTGGGACCTACATCATATTTGGTCCACAAATTGTTCCTTTGTTCCCTTAAATATGGGTGGTTCTCGTATGATCTCTCTCCTATGTATGTATGTATGTATGTATGTATGTATGTATGTATGTATGTATGTATATATATGTATGTAGAGGAAGGTTCAAATGAGAACTTTGTATTTTTAAAGAAACAAAGGGACACTTGTGGATTACATATGATGTGGGTCCCACATAATATTAAATCATTTATGATTTAATATTAAATCATAAATGATTTAATATTATGTGGGACCCACATCATATGTGGTCCACAATTTGATCATTTGTTCCTTTAAGGACCGGTGGTTCCTATTTGATCCCTCCCCTATGTATGTATGTATATATATATATATATATATATATATGTATGGGCAAGTTCATACAAAAACGTCAATATTTAAAAAAAATCTATATATTACATAGAGAAAATACTGTGTGTTGTTATATATATATTGTGTTCTCATATATGAATCATTTAATTTGTTTATATGTGAATCACACAGGTTCATAAACGAATCAGTTAATTAATTCATATGTGAATCAGTTAAAATAGTTCACATAGGACTATATAGTTCATATGTGAATCACATAGGTTCATATATGAACCTCTTTGTCGTCTATTTGTAAAAGTTACGAAACTATCCTCTGTATTTTTCCCATAGCCGTAATCTTTGACCTATCAAATTCGATCTTGACTGTATGAACTCTGTAAATTTAAAAGAATAAAAGAACATTTTGTGGACCACATATGATGTGGGTCCTACACATTAAAAAATCATATCTGATTCAATGGTGGGCCCCATTGAATCATATATGATTTTTTAATATATGGGACACACATCACATGCGTTCCACAAAGTGTTCCTTTGTTCCTTTAAAGAGTGAGTGTTCTTGTATGATCTCTCCCATATATATATATATATGTATGTATATATATATATGAAGAAGTTCAAATGAGAACTTTGTAAATTTAAAAGAAGAAAGGGACTCATTTGGGACCACATGTGATGTGGGTCCCACCAATAAAAAATCACATCTGATTTTCAATGGTGGGCCCTATTGAATCAGTTGTGATTTTTTATTGGTGGGACCCACATCATATGTGGTCTTAAATGAGTCTCTTTGTTCATTTAAATTAGGGTGTTTTCATTTGAACCCTCACCTATATATATATATATGTATAGAGAGAGAGAGAGAGAGAGACAGGCGGGTTCATTCGAGGACGGTAACAATTTACGAGAATGCGAAAACAATTCTCAACCAATCATTTTGTACATGAAATTTTTTTAATGTACACTATCATATGTGATTTTGTACTAGCATCAAAAATGACACGCGCGACTTTTGTTGCGGGAAAAGTCTCGGCTAATCATATATGATTTTGTATGTGAATCATATGTGATTTTGTACATGAATCATACGTGATTTTGTACATGAAAAATTTCATGTACAAAATGATTGGCTGAGGATTGTCCTCGCATTATCATAAATTGTTATCATCCTCCCATGAACCTCTTTCTATATATGTATATATATATATATACAGAATTAGGTTCATACGATAATGAAACATATTCGCGAGAATACGAGAATGACCGTTCATGTACTAAATGATACATGATTTTGTACTAAATCATCCATCATTCCGGGCGACTTTTTCCATGCCACTTAAGTGGCCCCAAAAGTCACGTGCTTTAGTTGGTGCAAAATCACATATATATAATTTTGTACTGTTTTCTTATTTCTTTAAATAAGTACCATTCTCATATGGACCTATATATATATATATATAAAGAGAGAGAAAGACAAGGATCTTCATTTACAAACTAGTCAAAAGGTACAAACTCGTGCAAACCAATATAAAAACATTTTTTTCATGATTCTTTTTTCCATCAAATGCTATGATTTAGGATATTGTTTCACATATATTTGTCTCATAATGTGAAAGTTTCACATTTATTTGTTTTACCATACGAATATTTGTTTCATATGTGAAACTGAACCAACATTTTTTTCACATGTAATTGTTTTTTCATATGAACACAAACATATGTGAAAAAATACCTTAAATCATAGAATTTAATGAAAAACAATCATGAAAAAAAAATTATTGGTTTGCACGAGTTTGTACCCTTTGGCTGGTTTGTAAAATAAGAAGCCTATATATATATATATATATATATAGAGAGAGAGAGAGAGGTTCAAGGAAAAACGCTAAAAAAAGAAAATCGAAGAACAACCTGGGTGGCTTCCATGTGGACGGTATGCATTAATGCATACCGGTAACTTGTAACATGCATTAATGAATATTCATCAATGCATCTGTAATGATAGATGCATTGATGCATAGGAACAAAAATTACCGGTATAGATTAGTGCATACCGTCCACACGGAAGCCTCCCAGGGTGTTCTTCAGTTTTCTTCTTTTTAGCGTTTTCCCTTGAACCTCCCTCTCTATATATATATATATGTATATATATATATATATAGAGAGAGAGAGAGAGAGGTTGGTTCATTTGTAAACTGGATGAATCCTACAAACTCGTATAAACCATATATAAAAATAATTTTTTCATGATTTTTTTCCATCAAATGTTATGATTTAAAATGCTATTACATATATGTTTGTTTCATAATGTAAAAGTTCCACATATATTTGTTTTCATAAGTACATGTATTTGTTTCATAATGTAAAATTTCACATGTATTTTTTTCACATGTAATTTTTTCACAATGTGAAACAAACATATGTGAAATAACATCTTAAATCCTAGCATTTGATGGAAAAAAAATCATGAAAACATTATTTTTATATATGGTTTATACGAGTTAGTAGGATTCATCCAGTTTGTAAATGAACCAACATCTATCTATCTATCTATATATATGTATATAGGGACGGGTTCATACGAGGACGGTAACAATTTACGAGAATATGAAGAGTTTTTCATGTACAAGATCACATGTTATTTTGCACTAACTGTAGCGGGCGAATTTTGGGGCCACTAAAGTCACATGGAAACTCGACACAAATCTTAGAAAAATCTACATCACATGAGAGATATGACACACAAAAGTCGATTTGAAAATACATTAAACAAAATAAAAATTCATTTATGATTTGGTACAAAATCGCATATGATTTTGTACATGAATTATATGTGATTTTGTACATGAAATTTTTCATGTACAAAAATGATTGGCTGAGGATTGTCCTCGCATTCTCGTAAATTGTTATTGTCCTCTCATGAACCTCCCCCCCTCTCTCTCTCTCTCTCTCTCTATATATATATATATATATAGGGAAAGGTTCAAATGAAAAGTGGTGAATAGTTGAGAAGTAAAGAAGTGATCATAGCCCTTCATCTGTCAACATTTGCATCTTTGACCGTGAATCACATTGAATAATTCCTCGCATTTGTATTCGAAAGATAGAAGGGTAGTTTCATAACCTTTACAAATAGGGGTTAAATGGGTTCATATATGAACCGATGTGATTCACATATGAACTATTAACCGATTCATATATGAACCCACAGGAAATTGTTACCACAAGAATGAATCTATTAACTAAAGGAAAGTGTTATCCTTTTTCAATACATAGAGGGAGATTGGTAGCCCAAAAATTTATCATGTAAGATTATTTAAAAAGAATGTGGTAGAGTTCCAGAAGATTATTCCCACAAGACCATCCAGAAATGCCTACACCGATCACTACTCGGCAAACCCGGGCCCTTGCCATCTCTGGATCACCACCTCTGAACCCAACACTTCAAATTTCCTACAAAGGTGGAACTTCCAGCCTCTAACATGTTTCACACACACTGCTTAGAGACAATGTTGTGAGTAATATAATGATAAATCTTTTCAAGTGTATTTCATTCTTCAATCAATAGAAATGACGATGATCGCTATGATCTCCTGGTGAAATAATTCCTATTCGTTATTCATTGTTTTTCCATATCTAGATCATAATTTGTCCTTCTGCTTATTTCATTTAATTTAGATCTAGGAATTGAGAAATCTGGGAATCAGCAACCACAATTCAATATTAGATTTCTTAAGTCACAATGTGTCTTGTGTTGGGTCACCAATAATTTGTTGATGACTCCTCAATCAAGCATTAGTCAAATGATATTTTATATCTTGGGTTCTTTGTAAAAGTTTGGTTATACTCAACAAGTTCAGCGAATTGAAGACTAGCTAATATCAAAGGAACATATCTAGTTTTGTGGAAATGAAGATATGACCTCCGAACTTACCAGACTCAAACCAACCCATTTCATGGTAACTCTTAACTGCCAATTTGGGTTCCAAACAAATTGGCAGGTACCTTTGAAGATCCTATTCTCAACACTTTATCTGAAAAAATATTTTCAACCTAGTACTTGATAAAGACATTCTCTAAAACACCTAAAAGATATGTTTGTCTTTATTTGAAGGTTGATGTGACAACAGAAGAGCTCAAAGAAACGAGAGTCAGTGACCTGTTCATTTCATGTGTACTATGAAATGGACTTCTCCTTTTTGTTCAAAGTCAACTCTGGTATCTTATGATATCTTGACAAGTGTCCCCATACATTTAATGCATAAGGGACTATAAAAAGAGAAAAAGACCTCCCATGCAAGTTTACGCTTTCAGCAAGAGATTTGAAGTGCTAGCTAAAATCGGCAACTTTTATCCAATAGCATAACATCTTTGTGATTTAAGTTGTGTTATTGTTTACTAAGTGTTAGATTGTTAGAATAGATTTAATCTGTTCTTTTCTGCAGCACGAGAAAGAACGCGTTCCTTCGCCGTTTTATTTCGAGGAAGCGCTCAAGTCGAGACTCTTATATGTCAATAGAGAAAGCAGATTCAACAATCTTGTTTTCTAAGTGCAGTTCTTTGATCTTCATATCAGTAAGAATGTAAAAAGTTGAAAATGATGTTTGTAATTGTATTCAACCCCTTTCTATAATTATTGTGTGCTTACCATTCCTAAACGGGACTAACAAGTGGTATCAGAGTAGATTAGTTTAATATAATAAACTTGATCTGTAATGACAGCCTCTTCTTCTTCAAACTTTGGGTCTGCTATGCAAAACCCCTTCGTTGGTTCATATGACAATTATAACACCTAGATTTTGTTACCTATTAATCTTGATATATTCATCTCCATAAATATATGAGTGCTTTATTTATTTGTACCTTTTATTTAAGATAGTTGTATTTTGGACTAGAAATGTTATTAAAAGTCCATGTGAGGACCCATGGTGAATTAAGTAAATGATAAGGGGTAAATTTTGACAAGTGGTGATTTTTATACTAGGTATAAAACCCCAATTTTCAGCCAAAAATGGCTCATTTGCAACACATTCCTCTCTCTCTCATTTGAACGATTTCTTCATCTCCAAACCCTAGTTGAGTAAATTTCATCTCATGCATCAAGGATTAAGTTGAAGTTTGAAAGATTGAAGCTTGGATTTGAATGAACTTCTAGTTGTGGAGGTCAATTTAAGGTAATCTTTTTAATTTGATGATTTAAAAATCTTAGTTGGGTATGGAGTATGTTAAAGTTTCATAAGGTTTTGATTACTATGCTAAATCTTGGTTAATTGATGTTAGTTTCTTGTTTTTATTGGTTAAATAAGTGGGGAAATAAGTTTGCACCATAGATTTATGGTTTGGAAAGGTTTTGTAGTTGTTTCATCATGTTTTAGTATCAAAATTTTAAGAAATGGAATTTGTTTTGAGCTGTCAATACTAGCAAATCATCAAAAATGGGATTGGTTTGAGCTGTGTAAAAGATTTTAGTAGCTGCTGTTTGTTCAGAAAATCATATAAAATCACTCGTTTACCCGATTGAGATGTACGATATATCGTTGGAAAGGTATCTGAGTATACTACAACTTTGTAGTTTAAGTCCAGAGCTGATTCCAAGTTTATAAGGCTCAAAACAGTGGGTTTTTATAGCTGTTACTGTGCAAAAACGTGAACTGCACTCTGTTTTTATAAAAATCATGTAAAATTGGTCTTTGATCCAAATGGCATGAATCCAAAGCGATTGGAACCATAAAAAATAGTTCTACAAGTTTTGTTTAGACCTTAAGACCTGGATTGACCTTTAAGGTTGTTAAAAATGGTCATGAAAACAGTGGTTCAAAGCTGTCAGGTGCAAAGGAAAATTATAGCATTATATGCTTGTACTTTGAGTTTTAAGGAGTTGTACCATCCGCAAATCTTGTTCCAATCATTCTCAATCTATTGTAAACTTGTTTAGGGTCAGTCTTGGAGTAAAAAGATGGCATTAGCAACGGGATAGGAACTACATGATTAGCACATCGATTACCATCTAAGGTACGGATATCCGGTTTTGTGACTCTCTTTAGTCACTGAACTTCTATACAGGTAATATCTTTCTCGTTCATCATCTAGACATCTATTATGATCTCATATTTTAAATTCATGAGATCATATTGGCGTATTGTGAGTTTGATAACTCTTTTACTAAACGGTATCAATTTGCCTATAATGATTCTTATTTGAAATTATTATCATAGTTTTGGTCTTTGTTGTATTCATTATTGGTTAATTGAACTTGAATTAAATCTCTTTTGGATTTGATCCTTTTTCATTGTTGAACCGTTATCGGATTTGGACCGTTTTCGGAGTTCTACTTTGATATATGATAACTAAAAGTCATATATTTATAAGATTACCATATATATATATATATATATGAATTGACATATTTTTTATGTAATTTGGATGTTTTGTGATTTAAGGCACGACATCGGGGACAACGATGTCGTGACGCCTCCATGTCGGCTATAATTGTCATGGCGTCCTCGTTATTCGAACCCCAATGTCAATAAGTGGGTATGGCCCGGTACCGGCCAATTTGAGGGCGAATGGATCGATCCTAGGAACCGTTGTCGGGAGCCGTTATCGGGAACCGTTTATCGGAAGAAATTTGAGTGTATTGCCCTATACTCATTTTCCATTGTTCGGGTGGTCCGTACAACCCTCGAACCTAATTTATTTTATTATATGTTATACGTTCTTGACATAATGATATTAGTTTAATTCATTTATAAAGAACATTTCACGTCAATTATCAATTGTTATTTCATATTTCAGTTTTCACATTTCATATAATTATTATCCTTTATTAATTTGATTATACACTTGCAATCTTTGTTATTTTTATTATCCGCTCACTGAGCATTTGGCTCAGCCGAGGTTTGTTTCCTCCTCGGCAGGTACAGGATCGTAGGTGGGCTTATGACGGGACCGAGAGCAAAGGAGTATGACTATTTTGAAGACGACCTTAGATAATATAATAGTTTTTGTTTATGTATATATTGTAATTATAACTCTGTCGTCTTAACTTTAGTCTACCCCACACTTTTATTTTGATGATTAGTTATAGTAGCTCTGGATTTCCCGTTTATCTTATTTTTGTGGTTATGTTATCCATTGTGGCATACCGTCCTCCGGCCACGCGGGACAGGGGTGTTACAACAATGGCTCTGTAGCCAAACCACCAATGTTTAACCCTAACAACTTTCTCTGTGAAAAATTCTTATGGTACTGTCTTGGAAGGGGTGGACAGCAAATATCCGAACATACTAAATGAAGTACGCATTGTTCAAAGAATCCGGGTTCGATATGGAAATAAGAAACTAATGAAGGAGAAACTGTTGAATCCTCAGATGAAGAGAAATTTGAACCAAATGGAAGATACCTGACTAAAAGTCCTAAAGAATATACTAAAGATGATAAACGTCTTGTATCATTAGACATAAAAGTAAAATCTATCATTGTCGTCTCTCTTCCCGATGAAGTCTTTCACTATCTGGTAAATCTCTCTACTGCCAAAGAGATGTGCACTACTTTGTGTGTTCTCTATGAAGGGACTGTTGAAGTCAAGAAAAGCAAAAAAGTTGCTTTGGTGAGAAACTATTAATTTTTCACTTATAAAATGGGGGAATCTCTTTCTGGCTATTATAACCGTTTCAACAGTCACTTAAATGACCTAAAATTTTGGACAAAAAAGGTTGATACCGACAACCCCAATCGGCCCACAATCGACTGCCAATTCCATAATGTGGGGGAATACCTGGCAGAGTATCCAATTCCTAAAGTTTTAAATGATCTAAAATTACTTGGTAGAGTGTTTGACAATGAGGAGGTTTTGTGCAAAAAACCACCAAGGACTTTGATCATATGCCATTAACATCTTCTACGTCATCTGGACGTGAGTCTCCCAAATCCAATGTTCACAAAACTGCCGATAAGGCCAGCCAATATTCCTCTGATAAGACCAATAGCTTTCCTACCTCTCACAACAATGATCGTGCCTCATATGAGAAATATAGGGCCAAATACAAGAGAGAAAATGAAAGTATTCTAATAAAGGAAAAGGTCTCGTTGCTGAATCTCACGATTGGGTTGATAAACCCACTTCTGAAAGTGAGACCGATGCTGCTAATCAATGCTTTATGGCAAAAATTAATGACATGGAGGAACAAGATAAACAAGTCTTCTCAAAACCCCTTGTTTCAAAGCAAGGCCCAACTTCAAGAAAACTTCCTCAGTAAAATCCTCTGAACATTCTGAACCCCTCATGTTTAGTACTTTTGTGAAGCAAAAGGATCTGGGACTTCTGATCCATCAGAAGCTCAAGGTTCAAACGAAGTCAAACCCATTCGTGACTTGTTACACTCTCTGAGCCTTGAAGACACAAACTCCTTCTATTCAAAACCCTCTAAAATTCTGAAAAAAAATATCTCAGAGCTCAGTTAGGAAATTCCCCTCTACTGAGAAAGGAAAGTTTCCTATAACATCAATTCTTATTGAGCATCTCCTACCCTTCGATATTGTGCCTACTAAAGTTGAACCTCAACCTCTAAATTCGATATCCCATTTACCTCAAACACCACTCTCACCATCCCAACTGTGATGCCTCCTACTCTAAAATGGACAAAGGACCATCTGATTGATTAGATAATCGGTGATCAACAAGCCGGTGTCCAAACTTGGCGGGGAATCAACATTCTTTGTCTATGTGAATTTTCTCTCTGTGATTGAACCCAAACAAATCGATGAAGCTCTAGTAGATCCTAGTTGGATCTTTGCTATGCAAGAAAAGCTCTCTTAATTTGAGAGAAACAAAGTTTGGAGACTGGTTCCTCGTCCCTCTCACAAAACTATTATCGGAACCAAATGGGTGTTTAGAAACAAGATGAATGAAGAAGGCATTGTTGTTCCCAACAAGGCTATACTGGTTGCTCAAGGGTATCGTCAAGAAGAAGGAATTGCCTATGATGAAACTTTTTCTCCGATTACTCGTTTAGAAGCTATCCGAATTTTCTTGCTCATGTTACTTACAAGAATTTTTGGGTGTTTCAAATGGATGTCACAAGTGCTTTTCTGAATGGTGAACTTGTTGAAGAGGTTTATGTGAAGCAACCTTCTGGTTTTAAAGATCCCATTCATCCTGACTATGTGTATCGGCTTGACAAAGCTCTCTATGGATTAAAGCAATCCCCTCGTTCCTCGTATGACACTCTCTCCGATTTTCTTCTTGACAACGAGTATGTTAGAGGAAAATCGAAAACACTCTCTTTCTCCGAAAATCTGAAGATAATATCAGTCTTGTTCAAATTTATGTTGATGATATTATTTTTGGGGCCACCAATGAGTCTTTGTGTGATGAGTTTGATTCCCTCATGCAAAATTGTGATGAAATGAGCATGATGGGAGAGCTCACTTTCTTCCTTAGTTTACAAGTCAAATAGTGTCCAGAAGGAATTTTTATAAATCAAAGTAAATACATTAAAGACCTTCTAAAGAAATTTAGCTTTGAAAATTGTATACCTATTAAAACTCTGATGGCTCCTCCTCTTAAACATCATTCACACCCTGATGGTGTTCCAGGAAATGTTTTTATCAATCGGGGAATGATTGGTTCTCTTCTTTACCTTACAACAAGTAGACCAAACATTACGTTTGCTACTTGTCTATATACTTGTTATCAAACCAATCCTAAGGAATCTAACTTGGCTGCGGTTAGACGAATCTTTCGGTAACTCAAAGGTACCTTGAATATGCGTCTTTGGTGTCCGTAAGACTCACGTTTCGATCTCATCGGGTATTCGGATTCTGATTTTGCTGGTTTGAAGATTGATTGAAAAGAGTACTATAGGCAGTTATCAACAACTTTGAGGAAAGCTCGTCAGCTGGTCAAGTAAGAAACAACACTCTGTCTCAACTTCCACTGCTGAGGCCGAATATGTTGCTGCTAGAAGTTGATGTGCTCAAATCCTATGGATGAAGCATCAACTTCGTGATTATGACCAAATATACTCTCAAGTTCCCATACTGTGTGATAATTCAAGTGCAATTGCCATTGCAAACAATCCTGTTCTCCACTCTCGATCTAAGCATATTGATATTCGATATCACTTTATTCGAGATCATGTCTCCGAAGGTGATGTTGAACTTCACTTCATCCCCACTGACTTTCAGCCGGCCGATCTTTTCACTAAGCCATTGGGATGAATCTCGGTTCAATTTTGTCATCGGAGAACTAGGTGTGCTGTGTTTAGATAGGTAAAAAAAATTATTTCCTCCGAATTTTTTGCCTCTCTAATTTTGGCTTACATCAAATCTCTCCGATTTTTATTCTCTTCGATATCAGATAATAAAATTGCTTCAATTTTTTTTCCTCTGATTTTTATTCTCTCCGATTTCGGATACACAAAATCTCTATGATTTGTTAAATCCTCCGATTTTATTCTCTCCGTTTTTTAATCCCTCTGATTTCGGATACATAGAATCTCTCCGATTTTTTAATTCCTCCGATTTTTATTCTCTCTGATTTCAGATACATAAAATATAATTTTTAATCCCTCCGATTTCGGATACTTAAAATCTCTCTGATTTTTTAATCCCTCCGATTTTACTCTCTCCGATCTCGGATACAAAAAATCTCTCCAACTTTTTTAACCCCTCCGATTTTATTCTCTCCGATTTCGGATATATAAAATCTCTCCGGCTTTTAATCCCTCCTATTTTTGTCTCTCCAATTTCGTGCACATAAAATTTCACCAGTTTTTAAAAAAAATCCCTTCGAGCCACATATTCGTCTCCGATTTATTTCTCTGATATCCTTGCCAACTATCTTCGATGTTCGTCTTATATTGTTCTCCGATTTCTCTCTTCGAGCTACGAACTTGGTTAAGAAGAATAACAAGTCTAAATATTCTAAACCTTCTACCATTTCCACCTCCGCACCTGCTTCTACGCCTCCGATACCGAAAAATCCTTGGTATATACCCAAGCCAATATCCCTTCCAAGAAGTGGAGGAGCTCCAAAAGCCCTTCTGAGGTCTCCTCAAAGAGACATCAGGGAACCTCAAGGGTCAAACACTCCCAACCACTCACCGATTCCCAAAAAACTGTGGGTGTTGACTTCTCCCTACTGGACCCAAGGAATCTCTTAAAACCTCGCCTACTTCCTTCGTGCCCTTTGAAAAGGACACGGTTGTATTTTTCGGGGACCCTCACTTAACCTTCATCAACATCTCTTTGGTTGATGAAGATGACTTGGAACCTTCCCCATTCGAAGGACTATATTCGCCACCTCGCAACCTTGCAACCAAGATCGATGATCTCGATGACCTTGCATGTTTCCGTGAAGGTTCGACGAAACCAGTCGAATCGGAGGGATTCCCCGACTTCACCCCTTTCTTGTTCACCAATACCTACTCCTGACAGGAGATGTTTCCACCTTTAACTTCTGGCTCCACCCCGAATAACCCTCTGGTGGACTCTCCGATATCTTTCACCTCCTCCAGCCCCCGAACAATAACCCCGGTGGTTTCACCCCGATTTTCTCCAACGAAACCTTCTCTGAAATCCACTCCCGAAAATCCCTTACCTCCGATATTGACCCTCTTTAAAATAAACTGAGTGTGTTTCGGTCTCTTCTCCCCTCAGCCGCTGAGGGGGAGAAAATTGCCGATAAGGCTAAGTCGACAGCAGCGGAGAGGAAGAAATCTCTTGAAAAATGAGAAATCGAGTGAGGGGGAGAAATCTCCTAAAAAGGAGCAATTGGTTAAAGGGGAGCATCTTAGCGTTTCTAAGAAGAATTAGCCGGAACCAACTGTCGAGGGGGAGAAAATCAAAAACAAAGGCAAGAAGTAGTTAACCCCCAATGAAGAAGTGGCTCAACTAAAAAGACTGAAGGCTGAAAGGCTAAATAGGCAAACTTATCATCAACATCGAAAAACAAATAACATGATGATGTTCTCAATTACATCCGGCATCTTATCAAAAATCTGATCGACATTTGACGCTCCTACAATCTAAAGTCCTCCGCCGATGTACTCCAAAGCCTGGATTGTTCTCTTTCTCAATCTAAGCTAAAACCTTGAAAAAAAGAGTCTGTCTTTCAAAAACTGGCCAAGGAAGGAAAGATTCATGATATCTGAAAGATTGATCTATCAATTCCAGCCTTGGTAGCTCAACCAGCGGCAACCATCATCACTGCTTCAGAATATGGTATGTTCTTTGAAGATGCTCTTAGGAACATCCTTTATTTTTCCAGGGCTACTGATAATTCTCTTACCTATAGCATCTTCCATCAAGCAATTTTGAGTGTGGTTCCCTACAGCGAAGATGGAAGAATTCTATACAATTTACTCATTGATGATCTCAAGAGTAGAGATACCGATGTTGCAACAATTCCCTTCGAGAACCCTGATGCTTGATATCTTTGTAAATTTGTTTCTTATCTTTTGTTCCTTATACTTGTAAACATTTCGTATACTTTACCGCATTTCATTTATTTGTTTTGTACATATTGGATACCTTAACAAATCCAAAATAAAAAAAATCTAGAATATGTAAAAAGAACCCAAAAGAGTAAAGAAAGGGTCAAAAGCACTTATAAGTTTTTATCTTCTTTCTTATATAGAAATATCGGCTTCATCATCAAATAGGGAGAGATTGTTGGGTTACCGATAATTTGTTGATGACTCCTCAATCTATCCTTAATCATATGATATTTTATATCTTGGGTTCTTTGTAAAAGTTTGGTTGTACTCAACAAGTTCAGCAAATTGAAACTAGCTGATTTCAGAGGAACACGTCTACCATTATGGAACTGAAGATATGATCTCCGAATTTACCACACTCAAAGAAGTCGATTTTATGGTCACCTTGAACTCCAAAGAAGTCGACAAGTATCTTTGAAGATCCTCTTCTCATTACTTTATCTGACAAAAAAAATTCAACCTAGTAATTGATAAAGACATTCCCTGAAGAACCTGAAAGGTATGTTTGTTCTTATCTAAAGGTTGATGTGACAATAGAAGAGTTCAAAGAAAAGAGTGTCAGTGACATGTCCTCTTCATGTGTACGATGAAAAGGACTTCTCCTTTTTGTTCAAAGTCAACTATGATATCTTGTGATATTTTGACAAGTGTCCTCATGAATTTAATGCACAAGGGACTACAAAAAGAGAAGAGGATTTCACATGCAAGGTACCGCTTCCAGATTGACATTTCTAAGTGCAAGAAAAAAAATCGCCAGCTTTCAACCAGTAGCACAACTTCTATGTGATTAAAGTTGTGTCTTGTTTTCTAAGTGTAAGATTGTTAGAATAGATTTAATCTTTTCTTTTCTGCAACAATCTTGTTTTCTAAGTGTAGTTCTTTGATATTCATATCATTAAGAATTTATAAAGTTGAAAATTATTGTGTGTAATTGTATTCAACCCCCTTTTACAATTACTTGTGTGTTTGTCATTCCTAAACGAGACTAACATCTTGTCATTTCTCTTGATTATTACTTTCGTGTAAATAAAGATATAACAACAAATTACATGGAATGAATTAAGTGTACATTATTAATACGACATAACGTAATATCCATTTAACGTAAAAGAATTTGTAACTAAAGTTCACTATTCAATACAAAATGGATTGAAGTAAATCAACATTTAAAAATCAAGTTGAAAAGAATTGGCATCCTTCTCCTATTTAAAAAATCATCTTTCTATCAATGTGAGATGGTCAAAGTTAACCACAATTCACTGTTTTAGAATTCTCAGTGCATAATGTGTCATGTCATTTCGTTTGGTTCTTACTAGGGGTGTAAATGATACGAGACAACTTGCGAGTTACTCGAGATCCACTCGGTCAAAGCTCGGTCAACATTCGACTCGAATAGACTCGACTCGAACTCGAACTCGAACTCGAACTCGACTCGGCATATTAACGAGTTGAGTCGAGTTATCCGATACTCAACTCGAAAAGTTCGTGACATACTTGATTTTTTTATATATAATTAACTTCAAAATCTAATCAGTTTTATAATATAATTTGTAAAATATAATATGATAAAAATGTCTTGTATTTTTAGATATTTGAACAGAATTGTGCATTTTTTAAATATAAAAAACTAATCAATTTATTAAAATTAAATCATAGTTTAAAAAAGACAATAAAAAAAGAGATTATAGAAATGTTAGTGAAGTTGTCCAACTTTGGAAGAAATATAGTAAAGGAAGGGTGAATGAGTGCTATAAAAAGAGAGTGAAGTGAATGGAGTTTGTAACTTTGTACTTTTGATGATGAAGTTTGAGGTGTATCTCTTTAGTTTTATAAAATTTAAGATAACACCTTTAAGTTTTAAAACTTATAAGAGGAAGTCCTAAAATTTCATAAATATCAATAGTTGAGCTTGGTTTGAGCATGATTCAACTTCGAGTTCGAGCTTGATTCGAGTTTGGTTCGAGCTTCAAACGAGTTCGCGTTCGAGTTCAGAAAATTACAATCGAGTTCGAGCTGAGTTTAGTTTTCAACTATTCACGAGTTTTCGAGTTGAGTTGGAGCTTAAGAAATCTCTATCAAGTTTGAGTGAAGTATAATGATACTCGAGCTTGGCTCACATCATTTACACCCTTAGTTCTTACTTTTATGTATACAAAGCAAAAGATTATTTTTGTTCTTAGTATTTTTTTATGAACACAAAACCTAACCTATCCAACGCCCACCTTGAACCCCCCCCCCCCCCCCCCCCCCCAAAACCACTCTACACACATGTTTTTTTCATCCTTCTAACCATATACATAGCTGTCATCATGGAAATTCATATTGTCATGGTATTCGTATAAAACCAACAATCCAACTACCACTAATTGTCTTCGTTAAAAGTCCAAACATCATTACACTTTTCTTTTCTTTTACATATTTATCTACCTTTTCAATTTCCTTTTCATTTAAGTTGTAAATCAAAAATCATGTAAAAAACTAGGCACTTTCTCCTTATATACTCACCTCCTTGGTCCAACATATCATCATTTATCAATGCAGAATAGCCAAAATTAATCACAATTCTAAATTAAAATTTTCAATCCACATTGTCTCGTATCATTTCTCTTGACTAATACTTTTATATACATAAAGATATAATGATAAACAACATAAAATGAAATAAGTGTTTATTAATTGTATAGCATAATGTAATATCCATTGAACAAAAAAGAATTTGCAACTAAAATTAAATGTTTAATCTAAAACGAATTAAAGTAAATCAATGTATAAACAATCATGTTGAAAAAGTTAACATCCTTCTCCTTATATGATCACCCCATATTTCAATATATCATATTTTTATCTTTGTTGGATGGACAAAAATTCATTATTTTGAAATTCTCAATCCATATCTTGTCATGTCATGTCATTTTCTTTTATTATTACTTTTATATATATAAGGATAATTTTCGTCATTAGTATTTTTTTTATGAACATCGACTCATCTTGAAATCGAACAAAACCTAACCTGTCCACGTCCACTGTGACCTCCTATCATGCACCATTTTTTTCCGCTCCCTCTAACCCATATACATAGGATAGGTGTCATCATAGAAATTTTATTTATTGTCTTTGTATTCCTAAAAACCAACAATACGACTACCATTACACTTATTGCCTTCGTTAAAGTCCACCATCATTACACTCTTCATTTCTTTTACACATCTATTTATTTTTTTAGTTTCTCTTTCATTTAAATCATAAATAAGAAATCACGTAATAAAAAGATGACATTCTTCTCCTTATACAGTTACCACCTTTTTCCAACATATCATCATTTATCAACGTAGAATAGTCAAAGTTAACCAGAATTCGATATTAGAATTTTCAATCCATATTGTCTCGTATCATTTCTCTTGACTATTACGTTTATATACATAAAGATATAACGATAAACAACATGAAATTAAATAAATGTATATTATTAATTGTATAACATAATATAATACCCATTTAATATAAAAGAATTTGTAACTAAAATTAACTATTTACTCCAAAAAGGATTAAAGTAAATCAATATATAAAAAATAGGGAAATTGGCTTAAATCACCAATTCCGATAAATTGTTATATTCAGTAACCATCTCTCTCCTCATTTGACAAAAATAACCAAAACCTCCGTTAAATTAGAGGAGATATCAAAACTACGTCGTTTGTTTTGGCCACTTTTAACGGAGATTGGAATGAAAAAATTGAAACTCCACTAAATTCCCTCTCTCACACGATTTTGTTGAATTTTTATTAACCATTTACAATTTTGACCCCTATAATTATGTAATAAATTACTTTAGGTCCCTTAATTTTTAATTTTTTATTTTACACTCTTATTACATTAACATACATTATGGTATATCAATTAAAATATGTCTAAAAAATACGTTTTTATTTTAACAAGTTACACCATTATAATCATCTCGTTGATACCTTCGAAATAAGTCTAATATTGAATATATTTTTATTTAATTATATTATTATATATTATAATCATATATTAACTTTATATTGTTAACAATTAACAAAATATTAAGAATACGTATTTTAGTTGAAAAAGCAAAGGATATATCACAAATTAAATAAATAACAATAAGAATATAATGAAAGATTTGGTAGTTTTATAATTTTATTAATTTTTTAAATGATTTTAATTTCCTTCGTTAAATGAGCTTCAAAAACACAACGTAAGTATTAACTCAATAATTATTTTAAGTTATTAATATTTAAAATTAAATGTTTATCATGTATTTGATTTATTTTAAGTTATTATTATTTAATATTATATGTTTATCATGTATTTGATTAAGTTTATCTACGTTAGTTATACGAATTTAAACATGAAGCTTTAATAAGTTGTATTTTAGCTTAGTTAACTTGTAAACTTGAAAATTAAGTAATTTGACTTTAATATATTGTATATAATGTTTAAAAAGTTGTCTTCAAGAGTTTATGTAAAATTTTTATAATATAGTATAGATGTGGTCCACGTTTCTTTAAATTTACAAAGTTCTCATTTGAACTTTCCTCTATATATATATGTATATATATATATAGAGGAAGGTTCAAATGAGAACTTTGTAAATTTAAAGAAACGGGACCCATATACAAATTGTAAATATTAAAAATATTTTTTCGTAGTATATATAATATATATAATAATATAATAATATAATTAAATCAAAAAATATTCAATATTAGGTTCATTTCGAAGGTATTGACGAGACGATTATAACGGTATAACTTGTTAAAATAAAAACGTATTTTTTAAACGTATTTTAATTGATATACCATAATGTATGTTAATGTAATAAGGGTGTAAAATAAAAAATTAAAAAGTAAGGGACCTAAAGTAATTTATTACATAATTATAGGAGTTAAAATTGTAAACGCTTAATAGAAAATTCTACAAAATCGAGAGGGATTTTAGCAAACTCAACGGAGGTTTCAATTTTTTCATGCCAATCTCCGTTAAAAGTGGCAAAACGACGTAGTTTTGATATCTCCTCTAATTTAACGGAGGTTTTAATTGTTTTTAACGGAGATTTTGATTATTTTTGTCAAATAAGAAGAGAGATAGTTACTGAATACAATAATGTATCGGAATTGATCATTTAAGCCAATTTCCCTAAAAAACATGTTGAAAAAAGTTGATATTTTTCTTCTCATATAATCACCCTGTGTTCCAACATATATTTTTAATCAGTTTGAGATGATCAAAATTCATCATAATTGAATATTTTGAAATTCTCAATTTACAATGTGTAATGCCATTTCCCAACTCATTTTCACTTTAAATATATGTATAATGATTATTTTCTTCCTTAATCTTTTTATGAACATTCACTCAATCTGAAAGCGAACAAAACCTAACCTATCTACATTAAACCCTCACTCTACACCCATCTTTTTTCCTCTCTACGACCCATATAAATAATTGTCATTATGAAAATTCATAGTCGTCGTATTCCTATAAAACCAACAATCCAGCAACCATTATAAGTCCATTACACCCATTGTCTTCATTAAAATATCAACATCATTATAATCTTCTTTTCTTTTACATATTCATTAATATTTTTCAATTTCGTTTTCATTTACATTATAAATAAAAAAAATACATAATAAAAACTTGGCTTTCTTCTCCTTATATAATTCACCTCCTTGGTTTAACATATCATCATTTATTAAAGTAGAATATCCAAAATTAACCATAATTCAATATTATAATTTTCAATCCACATTATGTCGTGTCATTTATCTTTGCATTAATTTTGTACGTATACATAAAGATATAACGAAAACAACATGAAATGAAGTAAATGTATATATATATCATTATATTGTAAAACATAATGTAAATCCATTTAACATAGAAGAATTTTTAATTAAAATCAACTATTTATTCCAAAGTGGATTAAAGTAACTATATATATGAAAAATCTTTTGACAAAAGTTGACATCCTTCTCCTTATATGATCACCTCCATGTTTTAACATATCATCTTTTTATTGTTGTGGAATGGACAAAGTTAACCAGAGTTCATCATTATGAAATTCTCGATCCATATTGTGTTATGTTATTTATCTTGGTTCTTACTTATATATATATATATAAATTATTTTTGTCTTTAGTCTTTTTTATGAACATCCACTCAAATTGAAAGCGAACAAAACCTAACCCATCTAATGCCCACCGTAACCCCCCTTTCTACACCCATTTTTTCCGCCCCCAAACCCATATACGTAACTGTCATCATCGAAATTCGTATCGTCATTGTATTCGTATAAAAGCAACAATCCAACTACCATTACACTTATTGTCTTCGTTAAAAGTCCAACATCATTACACACTCCGTCTTTTTTACATATTTATTTATTTATTAAATTTCCTTTTCATTTAAATAAAACATAAAAAATCATGTAATAAATATTTGGCCTTCTTCTCCTTATATGGTCATCTCCTTGTTCAACATATCATCATTTGTCAACGTAAAATAGTCAAAGTTAACTATAAATCAATTTTAGAATTTCAATCTACATTATGTTTTGTCATTTCTCTTGGATATTACTTTTATGTACATAAAGATTAACCATAAACAACATGAAATGAAATAAGTTTACAAGTGTATCTTATTAATTATATAACATAATGTAATATTCATTTAACATAGAAGAATTTTTAACTAAAATTAACTATTTAATCCAAAATGGATTAAAATCAATATATAAAAAACCATGTTGAAAAAAGTTGGCATCCTTTCTCCATATTTGATCACCCCCATATCATCTTTTTATCATTGTGAGAAGACCTAAGTTAACCACAATTTAGTATTTTGGAATTCTCAATCCATATTGTGACTATTCTTTCTTGGTTTCTACTTTTATATATATATATATATATAAATTATTTCTGTCCTTGGTGTTTCTAATTTCTTATTAAGATGCCCTAAAATGAAAGTGAATAAAACCTAACCTATCCAACGCTCACCGTGCATAATTGTCATCATGGAAATTCATGTTGTCATCCTATTCGTATAAAACCAACAATCCAACTATCGTCACACTCATTGTCTTCGTTAAAAGTCCAACATAATTTCTTATTACACTCTTCTTTTCTTTTACATATTTATTTATTTTTCAATTTCCTTTTCATTTAAATCATAATAAAAAATCACCTAAAAATTTGCCATTCTTCACCATATGTAATCACCTCCTTGTTCCAACATATCACCAGTTACCAATATAGGATGATCAAAGTTAACCACAATTCAATATTAGAATTTTCAATCCACATTGTGTCGTGTCATTTAGCTTAACTATTACTTTTATATGCATAATTAAAGATATAAATATAAACAACATGCCGATTAGAACTTCTTACTTGCGAGTCTCGACAGTTGTTGGTTATAACTATTTTTTCTTTTGGTTTTGTTACATATCTTGTATTTATATAGGTTTTGGTTTGGTTACATATGTTGTATTTAGATTCTGGTTTTATTACAGATCTCGATGTCCATCTTGATATTGTTCTTTTATTTTAGTTACAGTCCTACAGATCTTATATTAAAGATGGTATATGGTTACAAAGAATTGTGGGTTATACATGCCAAATTTGATGTTCAAGTGTCATTTGTTCTACAAATGTTCTTCTCAAAGTTGTTTCATAACATTAACAAAACAAAATAGAAATTAGGGTGAAAAGAGAATTTGTTAATTAGGTTTGTAATTAACGACAATTGTTTTTTGTAAAATTTGATTTTCAAATGTTCAATGTAAAACAAATGATAAAATACTCATTTGTATCATTCATACCATTTATATAACATAACAACTGAACATCAACACTACTAGAAAATTGAGTATTCTCAACGGAATTTTTTCAACGGAAAATGTTGTTGAAAATTTTCTATAAATTTTAAAGTAATTATTTACAGAACATAAATTTTCTACGAATTTTCAACAAAATTCCGTTGAAAATCTCTCATAAACATGCATTTTCAAGCAAAAAAAAAATTCAACGGAATGTCTTGTCCAAAAAAATTTGGTTGAAAATGCATGTTTGGGAGAGATTTTCAACGAAAATTCGTAGAAAATTTATGTTCTGTCAATAATCCCTGTAAAATTCGTAGAAAATTTTCAACGGCATTTTCTGTTGAAAAAATTCTGTTGAAAATACTCAATTTTCTAGTAGTGTGCAACTTATCAAATATCATATAGAAAAATTTATCAATGCTATAAACTTTATCCATGCCTTACTTAATGAAAAACAAACCGAAAAATCCCTAAAACACGAACTAATGATGACTAGTGTACTTATTGAATTTAGGAATCAAAACCAAAAGTATGTCATGACATAGGGACAAAAAATGTATTCACCTTTTTAAAAGATGCAAATCATTTTTTTTAACAACGACATTTTATTAAAACACTAGCAAGGTGCTAGTCGAGACATACAAAACGGAAATAGTAAGGGTGGGGTCATGAAGCCAACCAACCCAATTAATTTTATAGTTACTACTTCTATGGTGCACTGAGAAATACGAGCGTGTTACAATGTTTTCCCAGAGAGCCACCTTTTTAGGTTTGAGAGAACCGAATAAGATCCCGTTCCGAAAACTCCATAGGGACCAGAGCGCCGTAAACGAGACCGCTTCCAAGCATTCAATCACCCTTTTTCTCATCCTTAGGGACGCCACCCATCTATTCCAATCATGAGCAAAGTTAAGAGCAGGAATATCAAGGTTCCACCACCTGCCTATGTTCCTCCAGATGTTCTTCGCCACCTAGCACTCGAAAAAGAGATGGTTCACTGATTCAACTTCTTCAGAATTCGGGCAAAAAGAGAAATTGACGTCTATATCTCTTTTAGCCAGATTATCCCTAGTTGGCAACTTATTTAACCCCATTCGCCATACGAAAACATTAACCTTGATAGGGACCAACCTGTTCCAAGATGTGGGTGTCATATCAACCACCAAAGTGGTAGAGTTTATCAATTTCCTAGCTAAGGCCACTGTATACTCACTTGACCCGTCCATCAACCATCTCCATATGTCCCTAACATTTAATAGGATCACCATGTTGAGGATTTCTTTAATAGATTCTATCTGAGCCGTCTCCACCCCACCTCTCGGGAGTCTCCGAAGATAAGGACTCAAATCTTCCAACCTCACTCGGTCTTTGATATCAACTTCAAGAACATAAATCGTTGGGAATTGAGCTTTGAGCGTTCTATCTCCTTGCCATTTCTATTAAGGGGAAGCGTTGTAATAACCCAAGTCTTAATAATCAAGATATGGGCCTTAAACTAAAATCCATGGGCTGATGACAATTAAGGGTTTTAAGCCCAAGGTATATTAGTAATGGAGAAGGAGGTTTTCACCTCATTTAGCCTCATTTTCAGATTTCTTGAGTGTGTGTAAGATGTATGAGACGTGGGAAGCAAGCAAAGGAAGAAGAAGAGCAAAACATTCAATCTCTAGGAAATAATCAAGTGGATTAGCTAATTTCAGGTATAAGATTCTCTTCTCTTATATTATCTTCTTCATTGTAGATGTTGGAATCAAAGTCTAGTCTAGGGTTTTAAACCGTTGAGTTATTTTGTGTTGGGATTAAGAAATTAATGATTCAAATTATCATCGTTGAGTATTTTATAGTTTGGGGGATAGTTTATTGGATTCTTTTGGAGTTGTACATCTAATAGAAGAGTTGAGATTTTAACACCATTGTTATTGAATTTCAAGCTTCATTTTGAATTGATTTGGTGGTTGGATCTTCTATTGTTGTTTAGAATTGTATTGCGTATGTTTTAGGATTCTTCTCAACCATCAATAGTGGTTTGGGATGTAAGAAATCAATATTTGGGTGTTTGAAGTTGGGTAGAATGCTGCATTTGAGCTGCAGGGACGAAGAAATCCGACAAAAAGTTGTGCGGGTTACTGTGCGGGTTAAGTCACACCGTTGACCGCGACTTCGTCCGTTTTGTTTTACGTATCGAGTCGGGGTTTGGACCTTTGGGATAGGGGTTTATCTTAGGCCATTTTTAGAAGACTTTTGGGGGTATTGCATTGGGTTAACACCGTTTTTATGTTGGCAAATTTAGGCGTTTGGTTTGGGAAATTTCTACGTTTGGGCTTTGAGGATAGGTGTGGCATCTATCATGTGAGTTCCCTTAACTTAAACTACATTTTTGTCAAAGGTTTTATCTATTACTACAATTATGGTATTCTAAATTGGACGCATGCTAATTGATTTATATTCCTTTCGGTTTATAGAGATGTTGGATGTTGAGTTGGCCTTAATATCACGATATACTTACTTAAATGGACATGTACATAGGTGAATAGTGTACCTCGAGATAGTGAAAATCTCTTGGGAGTTATATTTCGTACATCTCGAATCCGTTTTGGGTGTACATTGAATAGGTACCTTTATCGGGACCATTTAGTGTATTCGCATGTGTAATTGTGCGGAACATGACCTTTATGGCACATGTGGAATTGTGTGACTAGCTTCGGTTTTTCTACGATCCTTGTACATGGTTCCGTGTTTGAATTACTTGGCTTCCATATTTCACAACTTTTTTGGATTTAAGTATTTTTCTTAACTGCAATTTATTTGGGAATTCACTAGACCTTTTGGTCTAACCCTCGTTTTTCAAAACTAAAACCATTTTCAGGTAGAGGCTTAGTAGAAAGCACGTCGAAGGGAAAAGGCAAGACTTGAGACGATCTTAGATATGGATCAGATGCCGTAGAGACTTCCTTTAGTTTAATAATTCTCAGTTGTGGACCCCTTTTGTAACATCCCAGGCTAACGCGTCTGATAAAGGAGGTATCCAAGTCCCTTATAAGGCAACTTTTTGTTTTCCTCCCAACCAATGTGGGATATTACGATCCATAACTTTTGATCCGGGCGTCCGTTTTGGGCCGACGACCAGGCGATTCGAAGCTACTTCAGAGGAGCACGCCGTGCTAACAGACTTTTGAACCCCGAAAAAGTTGTTTAAGTGGACTTTTTGGACTTTTTAGTGTATTTTTTGGAATTATGGGCTTGTTTTGTTGGGCTTTTATGTTTGGCCCGTTGTCTTTTTTAGGCCCATTTTATTTTGGTCATCTTATTTAAGCATTTTCCTTGTAATTTGTATGGTCACAACTGAAATTTAGAGAATTTCGATTTTCTTCCCAAATGTTGAGTTCGCTGTTGAATTCGATATTTAAAGCCTAGGATTCGGAATTCGTCGAACGAATCAACGAATCATAGAAGAGGTTGTCCACGGTATTCGTAGAATCACGTGGTAATCTAGTTTTCCATTTATTCCCTGCGTCAAGCACTAATGGTACGGGGAGTATGGTCATCTCAACTATCATGCTATACGGTTGTGACATCTGTCACATTAGCACCGGCGGTGCCAAGTGGTTGGTAGACCCTACAATGGTGTCATGCTATAGTGACAACGGCACAATGTAATAACCGGGTCTTTGGGTAAGGTAGAATCCCGAGTCCCCTTTGTGTTCCACTCTTAGAATCAATAAAATAAGTATTTTGAAGTTAATTATATTGTGTATCATTTTCAAGACGAGAAACGGGATCAAAACGGGGGAAAAGTGGGAAAAACATCTCGGAATGGTCCAGGCTATCATGCCCGGCGATTATGACAGTGGCATGATAGCCTGTCATAATCGCACAACTGGTACTGTGACTTAGACACAAAAATCAACTTGTTAGGGGTGACACGAGAGATCATGACATGTCATGATCGCGGGGCATGATCGTGGGCGACCTCCAGTGGTTAAAAACAAGATTTTCTTCATTTAGCCATAACTTCTTCACCACAGCTCCGTTTTGAGCGATTCAAGTTGCTACGGTTTCGTATTTCAAAGCACTTCAACATGGAAGTAAGGAGGAATCGTGATTCCTCAAAGAGATGTGGTTCCCTTATGTCGAAAGGTGAGATTTTAGAGTTTTTACACCATATCTAGGGCTCTGTTCTATGTTTTGGATTTGGGTTTGATTTTGGTGTATATTGGGGTTTGTTTATGATCTAGATGAAGGTTTTATAGGTGGAAATTTATGGATCTGAAGCCCTCACCTAATGAAGCTCGGTATTGGGATAAAACCTAGATTTAACCTAAATCTAGCTTGTGAGTTCATTCTTACTTTGTAAAACTTTATACATGTCAAAATGATGTATTTTACCTTAATATGATGTTTAAAATAAGTATTTTTATACTTGGAAGATTTTGGTAAACTAGGTCAAAATATAACATTTGGGTTTCTCTTTGAAATGATGTTTTGAATACAAGGAAGGTTTTTAAAATACTCTGATGAGTATATTGGTAAGAAATATGATGTATAAACCTAGATGTTATTTTGACCTAATTTTGGGAAGGAAGGTTTTTGGAACATGGGAAGTTATTTCACAAGATTTGTGAAAGGAAGTTGATACGTCGGAAACGAACGTATTAGGAAGTTAATACATCGGAAACGAATGTATTAGGAAGTTAGACTAGTGTAAATGGATCCATAGGCACATATAGTCGGAAGTATTTGAGGATGGAACTTGTAATATATCCCGGTTTGGGGTTGAACATGTTCGGAAGAGTAATCGATGTGATGGCGGGACATTCCCGTGGATGTTTCCCTCAAAGGAAGAAAAGCGTATCTTTTAGGTGTAAATAACGGAAGAAAAGAAAAAGATATGTTTAGGAAAAGCTTTTTGGTTAAATGTTTATTTACTGTTTTCAAAGATTTACTAGCTTTCCATATTTGAACTGTTTGTTCTCACTAGGCTTTAAGCCTAACTTTTTTTTCTTAAAATGACATGTATAACAGGTGATCAAGCTAGTGGGGCTTGATGGGATGGGTGGAGCTAGGTGCTGGTAGTGGCATCCTTTTTGAAGTGCACCTTCGTGTGTATAGATGGGTTACATAGAAGCACATTTTGAGGATTTAGAGACACCCGAACTTAATCTGTATTCTAAAGTTTGTGTAGATTAATAGGTTGTAGTCAAGTATCCTTTTGAAGTTGTAAACTCTCTAACTTCTCCCCATCTTTATGGGTGATGTTTATTTTATTGAAGTTATTCCGCATTTTATTTGGTTTAAATTAACTCCCATTTTTAGGGGTGTTTCACCATCCCCTTGGGAGCTCGGCGTCCTCGCTGGCACACCAGTCCGGTTGCTGGCTCTGATACCAACTTGTAACACCCCTAAAAATGGGAGTTGATTTAAACCGAAATATAATGCGGAATGAGACTAATAAATAAACATCACCCATAAAATGGGGAAAGAGTAATAGAGTTTACATCACTATACGGATACTAAATAACAACCTATTAATCTATACAATTCCGGAATATAGATTAGGTTCGGGTGTCACTAATATCCTCAAAATAAATTATTTTAGTAACTCCATTTGTACACTCGAAGATGTACTCTCAAAAAGGATGACTCTACCAACACCTAGCTCCACTCAACTCTTCGGAGCCCCACTATGACAGTCATCTGATATACATGTCATTTTAAGAAAAGTGTTAGGATTAACGCCTAGTGAGAACAAAAATTTTAAATAAGAAAAGACATTAAACTTTTGAAAGCGATAAATAAAACTTTGACCATTAAACTTTCTTTTTTACTCTTTTCTTTTACTAACGCTTGTTCTGGGGAGAACACAATTTTAGGGATAACAGGGGAGACCCGATATTGCACTAACATCAACCAGATTTGATCTATAGTTCAGTGCGTAGTTAAGCTCAACCAAATTAGATCTGTCGCTTATGGGTAACGAGTTCAACCAGATTAGATCTATCACTCGATATTTATAACCCAAACAAGTTCAACCAAATTAGATCTATCACTTGCTTTATTCTAAAAACCGACTTTTATGCTATGGATCCACTACATTAGTCTTATATTTACTTTTCTGAATGTTAATTTTAAGTCCAGATATCAGGAAAAAGCATCGAAGGTTCCTCAAAATGTTTTTGGCGTTTTCCTGGGACCATTCTCCTATAAATATGGCATCATCCACGCATAAGAGATGAGATACCATATAGTTTTCTTTCCCAACTCTAGCTTCTTTCAAAATGATCTTATTCCCATCTTCTTTACGGACGGCATGAAGACCCTTCATGGCAAGGATGAAGAGAAAGGGAGAGAGGGGATCTCCCTATCTAAGGCCACGTTTAATTAAAATTATGTGGTTGGAGATCCATTGACGAGCACCGAAGCTGTAGAATTTTTAAGGTATCCAGTGATCTACATTCTCCAAGTCACGCCGAATCCCAATTTCTCCAGCATCAAATCTAGGAAGTCCTACCATAACGAGTCATATACTTTCTCAAAATCAATTTTGAAGACCAAAAGCTTTTTCTTCCGCCTTTGATACCACACCATCACCTCATTCAAAATAAGTGGCCCATCCAAGATCTGCCTCCCCTTGATGAATGTCATTTATTCTATGCTAACACAGTCGCCTATGACCGGACTAAAGCAATTTGCAAGGAGTTTGCCTATAATCTTATACTGGAATCCGATAAGGCTGGTCGGCTGAAATTCATTTACAAATTAGGGTCTTGGATCTTTGGGATTAAGGCGATAAATACGGGTTACAACCTTTAGGAATTTGACAAGACGAAGTAAAGTCACGAACTATTTTTACAACGTCGTGTTCAACTAAACTCCAAAATTTCTTTAGAAAGCCAAAAGTGAATCCGTCTGGGTGTGGGGCGCGATCATCACAACAATCCCAAACCGCCCTTTTAATTTTCTCTCTTGATAATGCCTCTTCCAACAACGTAGCCTGTTCCAACGAGATGGTTTTAGGCATGAGAACATCCAACTCCGGACGAGCGCGAGTATCAGAGCCAAACATTGAGCTAAAATGTTCGAGGAACTTCTTTTTTACCAAGGTCGGATCCTCGTTCCAAGCACCATCACTCATGATCCCTCGTATAGCTACCTGCCTTCTCTTCGTATTGTCATACCATGCATGGAAGAATTTTGAATTTTCATCTCCATCGACCCCCCATTTAACTTTAGCTTTCTGCATGCGATCCAAGTTCTCCATTCGATCTAATTCCGCCATATCTTTCATGGCCCTGATTCTATTCTCCATATCCTCATTAGAGGCTTGCCCAAAATCCAACTTATGATCGATAGTCGTAATAGTCTTCTTAAGATCACTTTTACTCCTCTCACGATCCCAAGTTTCCCCAATCTAAACTTTTAGAGCACATTTAAGGTTTTGTAGCTTTATTTTAAAAATCACCATCCCATGTGAATCTCTAGGATCATAGTTGTTCCAAGTTTCCTGAACCAGAGTATTAAACTCCTCTCTCTCAAACCACGAGTGAAAAAACCTAAATGGGGTAGGCCCATAATCCACCTACATGGACTTTAGAAGAATAGGTCTATGGTCTTAGAATCGCTTATCCAATGCCAGTCCAGCTAGGTTTGGCATTAACACGCCTAGACTGTTCGAGATCAGGAATCTATCTAGTTTACTCATCTTGGAGGCCCATTTGTTGGACCCGGTGAACCAGAATCCTCCTAAAGGGATATCAATGAGATCCTCCTCATGAATCGAAGAATTGAACGCCTCCGCAGATCAGGCGCAGAAAATCGATCTGAATCTCTAACATGCGAACCGAACATCGTTCAGATCTTCCATTAACAACACTTCTCCTTTCCATCTTTCGATTTGGCCTCTAAGAGTTTGCCATAGCACCCTTTTTTCCTCCGAGCCCTATGGAGCATAAACCGTAATCATTTCGATAGGCAAATCATATTATTTCCATAATTTTTAGAGATTTTTTCTTTTTTAAGGTGGCGTTTGCTTCGCTGGAATCCTGCGGAATCAGAAGGAATTGGAATGGTCAATTTCGTTGACCAAATTCCATTCCTGTGTTTGGTTCATTTTTTAAGTGTTGGTAAGGAATTCAAATTCCACATATGGTGGAATGTTAATTCCTTTGGTTTTAGTAAGGAATTTCATTTCCTTCGTATCATCTTTAAAGAAAAAAACCATCATACGTTTATATTACTCAATCCCATTCCACCCTCACCATGATGGATGTCACCATCATCGTCACGGCCGCAGCCACCGTCGTTGTCATCGCCGCAACCACTATGATTACCACTACTGTTGTCGTTGTCACCTCCAATACCGCGATTACCATCGTTACCACTATCTTTTTCACCAACACAACCACAATCGTTATCATCCCATTCACCACCACTGCCACCGCTGTCGCCGTCACCACCACTACGTCGTCACAGCTACCTCCAACATCCTCATGACCGTTGTTATTATTATCATCTTCACCTCCGCTTCTACTATGCCATCACCACCCCCATCATCACCACACCCGTCACCACCACCACCGCAATTGCCGCCATCGCTACCGTCGTCGTCACCACTACTTTGTCAGTGTTACCACCAACACTGTCATTACCATCGTCACCACTGCTCCTTGACCAACATGACCACAATCGTCACCACCACATCTACCACCATTACCGCTGCCGTCACCACCACCACCACCATCGTTGTCGACACCACCAGTGCCGTCATTATCGCTACCTCCAACATTGTCATCATCGTTGCTACCATTATCTCTTTCACCCCTACTACCACCACCGGTCCACCGCCGCCATTGCGACCACCACCACTATCATCTACACCACTACTGCCGCCACCCTACCACTACTATTATATTCGACGAACGAAACATACATATTCAAATTATTTGGACAAATTTCATTCCAATTCCTTCAAATCAAACGCATGGTCAAACATGATTAAATTCCATTCCCATTCCTTTGACATATTCCAATTCCGACAGATTCTATTCTGTGAATCAAACGCCACCTTTGAGTTTTTTAATTTCTCCAAACCTTGTTAAATGCAATATTCTTATACAAAAATATTTTTCATGCAATATAGTGGCTTAGCACATACAAATATCACAATTGAATGGTTATTGGTCTAGTGGTATATGTTTTTCAAATATTTTTAAAGGTTAAGAGTTTAAACTCACGATAGATGAAAAGTACGAGTGCGTTTTATTTACCCTTCATAAATATTAGAGCATCTTCAACAACTTCTCTATAATTTCTCTAAAATAGATAACTAAAAGTTAAAATATTTAAAATAAATTACATTCAACTTCAACAGATTCTGTATTTTACATATTTCATTATTGGTTATATTATTAAGTATTCTATAATTTTATGATCCCAATACAATTTAAAAAATATATATAAAATGATATTAATTTTACTCTCGTTGGTGGAATAAATAAAAAACTCATTTCTCTCTCCTCTCTTTAAAGTTTTAGAGAAATCTTATATGCTTCAAATATTAACACTTTTTACATATGTGACATAAATATGTATAAAGAATTATAGTAAGGGTAAAAAGTTCAACATAGAGATTGCTAATGATAATTGTTTATGTTATGTCTTTAACTTTTTGCTTGTGTGATCCAAATACATAGAGAGAGAGGGGGAGGTTGAAATGATAATTTTTTATATTTAAAGAAAGAAAGGAACTCATTTAAATCTTATATATATTTTGGTGGATCCAAAAATTAAATCAATATTAATTTGATTTATTAAAAGATATTTTTGAAAAGTATTACTTTTTGCAATACACTATTCATATCAGATTGTACCTTTAAATATAAAATATAATTTCACCAAATTAACGTTGTGTTCTCGAAACTCATTTAACGAAAGAAAGGAAAGGAAAGTGAGGGAAAGCGGAAGAAAGTGAAAAAAACTCGTGTTCTCGAAACTTTTTTAGGAGCGAAAGAAAATGATAGGCAAAGAAAATAAAGCTTACTTTTCTTCCAAACTTTTCCTGCCAAATGTGAGAGGAGAGGGAAGGAAATGAAAGAAAAGATATTTAAAAAATTAATAAAATTACAAAACTACCCAATCTTTCATCCTAAGTTATATTATTTTAAAAAGTATATTAGTAAAAATAACATTTTTCTTTTCTTTCTCTCATCTTCAAGAACATGAAAATTATTTTATTTCTTTTATTTCCTTCATTTTACTTCACTTTCGAGAACGCAAATAAATTTTTTTATTTTCCTCTCCTTTATTTTCCTTCCCTTTTTTTCCATCCATTTCTTCCCCTTTCTTTTCTCTCCAAATTCGAGAACACAGCGTAAGTATTTAATCTAATTGTACCATTTAAACATAAAATATAATTTAATTTTAGAAACATAAAAAACCACATTACATTCACATATGATTTTGTACAAATGTTAATATAAAATCGTATATGATTTTGTTCAAAAGTTTTTTGAATGCTCAAGTCTGTCACTTAGAAGATAGGATGGTATCGACCCGGACAAGAGGCAATAAAATCATATGTGATTTTGTACAAAGGCAAATAAAAAATCATATATGATTTTGTACAAGGTTCTTGTAAAATCAATATCATATATAATTTTGTACAAGGTCATTGTAAAATCATATATACTTTCAGTATCATATATGGTTTTGTACAAAGTTAATGCAAAATCATATGTGATTTCAGTATCATATATGATTTTGTACAAGGTTATTGTGAAATCATATGTGATTTCATTATCATATATGATTTTGTTCATGGTTAATGTAAATCATGTATGATTTTCTTCCCTATATGATTTTGTTCAAGGTTAAATAAAAATAATTCTCTCCTTAATATGTGACTTTATATTTTATGTTTAAAGGGTAGAAGTAAATTAAATACTTAATTTGGTGAAATTAGATATTATGTTTAAAAGTACAATCAAATATTAATTATACCTATTATACCCTAAAAGAAAATGACCTTAGGTGAAAAGTGTCTGTCAGGGAACCTTAATTACCACAATGACATTGATTATAATAGATATTCTTAATTTATACAAAATATGTGGCCATTTTGGTGTTCCTTTTGTTTATTTAAAGGCGGGGTGTTCTCGTATGAACCTCCCCTGTATATATATATATATATATATATATATGAAGAGGTTCAAATGAGAACTTTGTAAATTTAAAGGAACAAATGGACTCATATGGAACCACATATGATGTGGGTCCGACCAATAAAAAATCAGATCTAATTTTCAATGGTGGGCCCCATCCCCATTGAAAATCAGATATGATTTTTTTATTGGTGGGACCACATATGAGTTCCTTTGTTTCTTTAAATTTAAAAATAAGAACACCCCCAATTTAAAAAAACAAATGGACTAATTTTGGACCACATATGATGTGGGTTCCACCAATAATAAAATCATATCTGATTCAATGGAGTCCACCATTGAAAATCAGATATGACTTTTTATTTGTCGGACCCACATCATATGTGGTCCCAAATGAGTTCATTTGTTCATTTAAATTTACAAAGTTCTCATTTGAACCTCTTTCTATATATATATATATATAGAGAGAGAGAGAGAGGGAGAGAGAGAGAGAGGAATGTTCAAATGAGAATTTTGCATTTTTAAAGGAACAAAGGGACACTTGTGGATCACATATGATCTGGGTCCCACATAATATTAAATCATTTATGATTTAATATAATTTAATATTAAATCATAAATGATTTAATATTATGTGGGACCCACATCATATGTGGTCCACAATTTGTTCCCTTAAGGAGGTGTGGTTCTCATTTGATCCTTCCCCTATATATATATATATATAGAGAGAGAGAGAGAGAGAGGCTCCTTCAAGTGTTAACTCAATTATTTGTGTTAACCGTATTAACCCATCATTCACTGGTGAACACCATGCTCGTCCACCGGTGAACACGATGCTCGTATACTGACGAATGGTGTTCACCAGTGAACGAGCATGCATGTATGGAACCATTCGTTCACTGATGAATGGTGTTTCACCAGTGAATGAGCATGGTGTTCACCAGTGAATGATGGGTTAACACGGTTAACACAAATTATTGGGTTAACACTTGAAGGGCCTCTATATATATATATATATATATATATATATATATATATATATATATAGAGGCTCCTTCATGTGTTAACTCAAATATTTGTGTTAACTTTGTTAACCAATTTCGACCAATCAGAATCATTCCTTCAATTTGGAATTAGTTGGTGTTGCAAAATTTATGGAAGGGCAATTTTGTCTTTTAGAAATTTAATTAATTTTTAATTTTATAAAATGTTGCAGTTTATTAAAAGTTTCCTTGTTTAAAGGAAAGTTAAGTATGTAAGTTATCTTTTTAATTAATTCTTTAATTATTAGTTTTTGATTGATTTTATTCAATTCTTAACTAATAATCAAGATAACGCATATTTCGAGTTCTACAACGTCTGATGGTTGTGAAGTGAACACACGATGTTCAGTTGTGAACACATGATATTCTGTATGCTATTGTTCACTTATGCATACGATGTTCACAAGTGATAACATTGTTAATAAGTAGAATAACATGTTCACATTTTTCGCCATTATTTATACTGGAATAACATCATATTAATCCGTGAACGAACAACATGTTCACGAGTGAACACATAATGCATTCCTAATCAGAAGCATTCTCATCTTTTACTTTGAATTGCCGTTGACTTTTTCATTAGAAATTGTTTTGTATTTTTAAAATTTTAAATTTAAATATTTTTGTATGAAATTTGGTTATAGTAATCTTTCCTTATTTTAAGAAGACATAGGTATGGAAGTTATTTTATTAATTTGATCTTTTCTTATGTTAAGGAGACATAATTATAGAAGTTATTTTTTTAATTAATTTTTTAAATTTGATTGTATTGGTATTTGATAATATCAATTATGTATTCTGAATAGCTTATATTCATAATGAAATAGTCCCATGTTCATATCCGAATCACGTTCATAACCGAACCACTTTTACTTACTTACAAAAATCGCCCCATTTTCATAAGTGAACCCCTCACATGTTCATAAGTGAATCACTCATTCGTTCACCACTCCTATGTTCATAAGTGAACCAGCATCAAATTCACATATGAACTAGTCTATATTTATAAGTGAACAAGCACCAGATTCATCTTCTTCACCAAATGTTTACTGCACCAGGTTTACCTTCTTCACCGATCTTCAATGCACCAATGTTCATTGTGTATTCATTATAATCGAGTTACATAATTGAGTAAGCAAAAAATTAATGGCGAGAATTAAATTAGAATGAATACCTTTAGTTGAGCCCATATCGTTCTCGACTTTCACCTCCATTACAGAAACCTGAGAGAATCAATGAAATCGATCAACATAATCACGGAGGATAACTAAAAGAAATCGATCAAACAGAAAAAACATCTAAAATAAATCGATTACTTGAATCGATCAACCTGAAAAACAACTAAAAAAATCAATTACTTGAATCAGTCAAACAAAGAATAAATCGATAACCAGAATTGAGAGTATAAATCGAGGAGCGAAATGGGAAGATCGAGAGGAGCGATAAGACCACTAAAAACCATGGTGGTGGTCTAATGAAGATGATTATGATTTTACTTGGTAGTGCACTAAAATAGGAACAGATTAATTAGAGAAGGAGTTATTTTCGACAATCGTGATCTTTTTCCTAATTTGTTGCGACTAATCAAATTACAGTCTTACCCTTGTTCACCATGGCTTTGACCCTACATATTTACAAATATGCCACATTGTATTAGAACCATAGATCTTACAAATGAACGGTCTAGATGAGTTAACAAAGTTAACACAAATATTTGAGTTAACACATGAAGGAGCCTCTATATATATATGGGGGTCTTCCTTTGATAACCACAATTATTGTGAGAAGCGTGAGGTCCATTTTAAGCCACTAATTCATATTAAATTAGGAATTTTTTAATTTTGGTAATTTTTAAATAAAAAATATAATAAAGGACATTATGGTATTTATAAATCTTTTCTCTCCTCCCTCTTCTCTCTCCTCTCTTTCTTCATCGCCAAACCGTTCCAACACCTGCACCCAATTTTGTGAACACGGTGTGCACAAACACTAATTCGTGCCAACTCGTTCGATGTGCACCCCAACGTTTGTGAAAACATAGTGCACACCTCACATTGTGCATATTGTGCACAATTTGCAAAATCGGGGTTATGTGGTGGAACGACGATGTGTAAAGTGTGCATACCATCGTTACTCACGAATGTCGTTCCCTAGATCCGGTACTACTCGAAAGTCTGGCTTTTGAGATCTTCATGAAGCATTCGACATCGAATTTTTTTGAAAATTTCACTGCACAATCATCAATAGAACACAATCAAATCAAGCTTTTATGAACCCTAAATCAATAAATGAGAACAAGTATACGTGGGTGGGTGTATGCATATATGTATGTCTCTTCGTGTCATGTATGTGATGTGGTGGCTACGCCTACACGTACTATTCCAAGTATCAAGAAAGTTTATATAATGAATATATAAAAGATATTGATCAAAGTACAAAGCTACGATACATGCATTTTGTCCTATGCGTATTTATGTGAGCACGATAACTTCATATCTACCGGACCCAAATTTGTATCTGAACCAGACCAAGCTTCAAGAGACTGTCTAGTATTTGCATTGTAGCTTTTGCATAGCGCTGATGTCCACATCCTACTACACAGAAATTAGGTTTAATAAGCTCTTGATAACAGTAGGTGTTGATGAAATCAAAATCGAGGATGAAATCAAAATTCAAACGAAATCATAGAGAAACGAAATCGAAATCACCACAAGAGAAAATGTGTTGATGGTGGCGATCTAATCGAGGGATCTCTTTTAAATCGGTGAAAATGGTGGTGATGGTGACGACATAAATATACATGGATTTTAAATTATGGTACCTTTCTTCCATGCACATGACAAGTTCTTTGATCGACCCATGAGAAGAGAATGGGATGGAATTTTGTGAAGAGGAGACGGCGGAAACAATAGAAATAGGGTTTTTTTATTTGTTTTTCTTTTATTATAAGGAAAGAGTGAGAGGTGAGTCAAATTACATAAATAACCTTGTTTTATTAATTAAAGAATACAATAATTTAATTAAAATGACCGGCTAAGATGGATCTTATGGATCTCACAAAAATTAGGGTCTCAAAAGATTAAACTCCTATATTATATATATATATATAGAGGAAAGTTCAAATGTGAACTCATTTTTGGTTGTGAACGTGAGAACGAATCTCAGCCACTTATCCGGTCAATAAAGACGACTTTGACCTGATTCCACTCCTTTAATAATCTCCACCCTCCCATGAATCGCGTCAATCCTCCGTGATCGCGTTCACCATAACCGAAGATGTGTGGCTGAGATTCCTCCTCACGTTCACAACCAAAAATGAGTTCACATTTGAACCTAACCCTATATATATATATTATATATATATATATATATATATATATAGGGGAGGGACAAATGAGAACCACCCTTCTTAAAGGAACAAAGAAACTAATTGTGGACCACATATGATGTGAGTCCCACATAATATTAAATCATTTGTAATTTAATATTAAATCATATTAAATCATAAATGATTTAATATTATGTGGGACCCACATCATATGTGATCCACAAGTGTTCCTTTGTTTCTTTAAAAATTCAAAGTTCTCATTTGAACCTTCCTCTCTATATATATATATATATATGGGTGAGTTCAAATGTGAACCTATTTTTTATTGTGAACATGAGGATGAATCACAACCATCCATTTTAGATCAGATGAAGGATAAAATTCACGGTGGCATTTTTGTAAATAAGTGGAAAACTCGGGTCATGGCTTAAATCATAAATACAATCTGACGATTCAAATCAGAACCATACATCATCATCTTCCCCAAATTTCTTCATCATTTTCCTCATATTTGTTCAAATCAGAACCAGGCATCATCATCTTCCCCAAATTTCTTCATCATCTTCCCCAAATTTCTTCATCATCTTCCCCAAATAAAATTTCACTTCCCGCCCCCAAATTTCTTCATCATTTTTCCCAAAATAAATTTTCGCACAAGTTTGTTTTTGCTTTGTGTTCCTCCTTAGAATCACAAGTCTTTTCAGATCCAGATTCTTTTTCTTAATGAAGTATAAGAAGGTTATTCAAATGTTTTTTCCCTTTAATATGATTGTTCATCATTTTATCAGAGGAAGCTTCTTTGAAACACATTTGCTTGAATTCTTGTTTTTCAAAACCTTTGGTTCCATTGTAGATTATATTCAGTCTGAATATAAGCTACAATTTTGGGTTTGTATACTTGTAGCTTATATTCAAACTGAATATATTCTATAAATAGGTGTTTGAATAATTGTAGTTTATATTCAGACTGAATATAAGCTACAATTTGGGATTTGTATACCTGTAGCTTATATTCAGACTGAATATAAGCTACAATTTAGGTTTGAATACCTGTAGCTTAAATTCAGACAGAATATAAGCTACAATTTGGGGTATGTATACCTGTAGTTTATTTTCACACTGAATATAAGCTACAATTTGGGGTTTGTATACCTGTAGCTTATATTCAGACTAAATATAAACTACAATTTAGGGTTTGTATACTTGTAGCTTATATTCCGACTGAATATAAGCTACAATTTGGGGTTTGTATACTTGTAGCTTATATTCAGACTGAATATAAGCTATAATTTCGAATTTGTATTTTTGTAGCTTATATTCAGACTGAATATGAGCTATAATTTCGGATTTGTATATTTGTAACTTATATTCAGACTGAATATAGTCTATAATTAGAGGTTTGAATAATTGTAACTTATATTCAAACTGAATATATGCTACAATTTGGGGTTTGAATAATTGTAGCTTATATTCAGACTGAATATAAGCTACAATTTGGGGTTTGTATACTTGTAGCTTATATTCAGTTTGAATATAAGCTACAATTTGGGGTTGTATACTTGTAACTTATATTCAGACTGAATATGGTCTATAATTAGGTGTTTGAATAATTGTAGCTTATATTCAGACTGAATATAAGCTATAGTTTCGGATTTGTATATTTGTAGCTTATATTCAGACTGAATATAAGTTATAATTTCGGATTTGTATATTTGTAGCTTATATTCAGACTGAATATAGTCTATAATTAGAGGTTTGAATAATTGTAGCTTATATTCAGACTGAATATATGCTACAATTTGGGGTTTGAATAATTGTAGCTTATATTCAGACTGAATATAAACTACAATTTGGGGTTTGTATAATTGTAGCTTATATTCAGTCTGAATATAAGCTACAATTTGGGGTTTGTATACTTGTAGTTTATATTCAGACTGAATATAGTCTGATGAAGAAACAAAATCCATGGAAACGAAATCAGATCAAAAATCGACAAATTGAGCATCAAAAATTGCAAATCGGAACTGATATCAACAAATTTAATGAAGTATTATTGAGTAAAAATCGTGTTCCCAATCAGCTCCCACCATCTCTTTCGAACCTCAGATTTCGTCAACTCTGACAAAGAAGAAAGGTAAGAAGGAGAACCCCCACACCTGCAACCTTTTTCTTTTCTGCTTATTTTCTTCTTTGTGCCTCCATCGTGCCTGGATTTCAATTTCTTTGACCATGAATTTCGATTGATGAACACGATTTTGGATTTCGATTTTGTCTTTGTCTTACGATTTTGGATTTTGATTTCCAGATTCAATTGAGAATTGTAAATTTTTACTCAAAAATTTAATTCAGATAAAAACTTCCAAAATTACCCCTCAAGCCATGTTTAAAGATTAGCTTGAATATGGCTTAGATGAAGGGTTGAGATTCATCCTCATTTTCACAATCAAAGATAGGTTCACATTTGAACTTTCCTCTATATATATATATATATATATATATATATATAGAGAGAGAGAGAGAGAGAGAGAGAGGAAAGTTCAAATGCGAACTAAAATTTGGTTGTGAACGTGAGGACAAATGAGAGCACGACAAGTGTCTGAATATAGATTATTCAGACTGAATATACAAAGAAATATTCAGACTGAATAAGCATTATTCAGACTGAATATATACTATATTCAGTCTGAATATTTCTTTGAATAAGACACGTGCCGCACTCTCATTTGTCCTCACATTCACAACCAAATTTGAGTTCTCATTTGAACCCGCCCCTATATTTATATATATATTCGTACAAACAGTACGAAATTCATTCAACCAATCATTTTTTTTAAATTTAATTTTTTTTAATTATGAGTGTTGATTAATCAATAATATGCGAAAAACATTTCATCAAGAACACATGAGGATTGATTAATCAAAAATATATGAAACATGATTCATCAAAATGAGAAATACATGAAACAATTTCACTTTTATATAAAAACAAAAATATATGAAATAATTTCATGAAAAAAAAAATTATATTAAACAATTTCATAATATTAAAAAAAATTATTTAAAAAAATAATGAAACTATAGAGTTTATACGGTTTATATAAATTGTTTGGTTTATATATGAAATCCTTATTATATATATAATTATAAAAATAACGTCTTAATAAAAATTAGATTTAATACAAGCATCTCCAATGGCAAAGTTTTTAAAAGTTTTTTTTTCTTTTTGCTAAGATCTTTCTTGCACTTTTTTTTGGATAGGAGAGAAGACTTGATCATCAAGGGTGCGTTTGGTATGGAGAACATGATGGAACAGAACAGAACAGAACAAGCTTGTCCCATGTTTGGTGTGATAAAATGTTGGACTAAATGGAACTAAGTGGAACACATGTGGAACAAAGTTGTTCTATCCTACCCCCCTAGAACTAAGTGGAACAAGTATTAAATGACCATTTTACCCTCTAACCTAACACACACACACATTCTCTCTCTGCTCTCTCTCTCTCCTCTCTCTCTCCTCTCTCTCCCTCCTCTCTCTCTCTCTCTCTCCTCTCTCTCTCCCTCCTCTCTCTCTCTCCTCTCTCTCTCCCTCCTCTCTATCTCTCTCCTCTCTCTCTCTCTCTCTCGTCTCTCTCTCTCTCTCCTATCTCTCCCATTCTCTCTCTCTTTCCTATCTCTCCTATTCTCTCTCTCTCCTATCTCTCCCATGCTCTCTCCTATATCTCCCATTCTCTCTCCTCTCTCTCTCTCCCCTTCTCTCTCTCGTCCCTCTCTCTCTCTCTCGTCCCTCTCTCTCTCCTCTCTCTCTCCTACCTCTCTCTCTCCCCTTGTCTCTCCTCTCTCTCTCGTCCCTCTCTCTCATCTCTCTCTCGCCTTCTCTCTCCTCCCTCTCTCTCTCCTACCTCTTTTCATCTCTCTCCCCTTCTCTCTCTCTCTCGTCTCTCTCCTTCCTCTCTCTCTCTCCTACCTCTCTCTCTCTCTCATCTCTCCCCCCTTCTCTCGTGCCTCTCTCTCTCTCCTACCTCTCTCTCTCTCATCTCTCTCTCCTCTTCTCTCTCCTCTCTCTCTCTCTCTCTCTCCTCTCTCTCTCATCTCTCTCTCCTCTCTCTCTCTCTCTCTCCTCTCTCTCTCTCTCATCTCTCTCTCCTCTCTCTCTCTCATCTCTCTCTCCTCTCTCTCTCTGTCATCTCTCTCTCCTCTCTCTCTCTCTCTCTCCTCTCTCTATATATATATATATTTGTGTGTGTGTGTGGGTTATTCGATAAAAACACTAAGCAACTCACTGGGGGTAAATTGGTCATTTTGTTCTGTTCTGTCCTGTCCTGTTCCGTCGTATCATGTTTTACCAAACGTGTAACAGCTGTTCTATCCTGTTCTGTTCTGTTCTGTTCCGTTCCGTTCTGTTCTGTTCTATTCTGACTGCGTACCAAACGCACCCTAAAAGCTTTAATCAACCGCTAGGAGGTGAGTTTATTTTCGTATTATTCTTTTCTGCAATCATTTTTTCATTTGTACCATTTATCATATTTGATTACTGATTCTGAAATATTACATATTCAAAATGAAACTTTGATATTTTTTATAATAAAATATATTATACAAAATATATTATACGATCTAATCGAGACCATAAAAATAACACAAAAAATGAATATTTCAAAGCATAAATTTTTTATAAATTTATATATTTGCCTCTCATTTTTAACTACATAATTCGTGTATTGTAATATTGTTATTTTTTTATATGTAACATTAAGTAATATTTGTTTTTGAAATATTAAACATATGACGTGGACTTAAAAATAATAAATTACATGACAAAGTTTTATAAAATATTTCAAATAGACGAAGATAAACTATAATTCTTAATTGATAAAATGTGCTTTTTGAAATGCTAATTTTTTTATGGAAGGTGTGAGGACCCAATCGCTTACCACTACGCCAAATGCAATTGTTGATGGAGAAGGCGTAACTTATTCCTTTATAGCGTAGCAGTCAGCGTCACATTTCGATTTAAGAAGATGTTGGTCAATGATACAACAATATCCCCCACCCCAGCATCTGCCAGCACTAACGAGAGATTCGTTAGAAGTCAATGGTCGCACAACATGCCTTTAACATTTTTTTATGCACTTCATGCGATTCGAACTAGTAACCTACTCTGACACCACATGTTAGGACCCAAGCGCTTACCACTACGCCAAAAGCAATTGTTGATGGAGAAGACGCAACTTATTCCTTTATAGCGTAACATTAGTGTCACGTTTCGATTTAGAAAGATGTTGGTCAATGACCTAATTAACAAAATGAGGTCTATGAAGATAGGTTTTTGTTAATATAAATGAGTGAAAAACTAATATGATAAAAGTAAAAATGTTTTCTAGATCCTGGGCATTTTGATGATGTTATAATTTGCATATGTTATGTCATCAAATTTTGATGCCGAGATGTTACACCTCACTTTTCAGTAGGGTCATGATGACAAGTCATAACTTAAATCATATGAATCATTCATCACATTGCAACAATAGTTAAAAACTTCATAACAACTTAAGCATTTTTTTGCATACCAAATACATCAACCTTAGTAGCATGCATTATTCACTACCACACAACATATAGTCAAGGTCTTTGTGACTTCTAGCTTATTCCCTTGCATCATATTTCTCCCCTTATCACTACTAGCTTATGCCCTTACATCATAAAGCGTAATAAATTCATGGTTTTAGCAGTTAAAATCAGTTTGTACATTACAATTGGAGAAAGACGATCTTGTCAAAGTATATTTATCATTAAAAGATAGGTTTCATAATTGTTATGCATATCGTAGATAGAACATACCTACATGAAACTTGTACATGCATAATTACAGGATATGTCATGCGTGAACTAGGATACAATAAGCAATTAGATTTTAAATGTTCTATTAGCAATACATTTGTTTGCTAAACACTTATATGAGTATATGGTATATGTCTTGTTGAATATTTCATAGATGGAACAACCAACTATATACACAACCAGTTCTATCCATTAGAAAAAAGGCTTGGACAACCATTTTGGAAGAGATTGGGGAAAGCCTAGTCTAACTTGGTAAAATTAAGGGGTGGATCATGTAGTAGCGGACCCAAAATTTTCGCCTAACGGGTGCACCTTTAAACTAGATCAAATGCCTGCAAATTCGTTTGATATATGAGCATATGGTATATGTTTTGTTGAACATCTCGCAGATGGAATGACTACGCTGTATAGACAGCCAGTTCAGTGCATTAGGAAAAAGAAGGTCTGGACAACCATTCTTGAAGAGATGGGGCATACCTGGTCTAACTTGGTAAAATTAAGGAGTGGGTCCTATACTAGCGGACCCAGAATTTTCGCCGAACGGGTGCACCTTTAAATTAGATCAAATACCCGTTGATGTGTTTTTCGCCGAATTCTTCAAGAGATTTTTAAAGTTTTTTGGTTATTTTCGGGGGCTTTTTTGTTTTTTTGGTTGACTTCAAGAGAATTTTTCGGGCTTTTGATTGATTTCGAAAGAATTTCCCCCTTTTTGATTGCATTTGAGGGACTTATTCAGGCTTTTGGGTTGATTTCGTAAAATTTCTCTACTCTAAGAATATGATTCTTGTTTATAAAACTAATTAGCATCAACAAGACAACAACTAAGGTTGATAAAATTAAAAATAAGCTAAGAAAATTCAACATCAAATTAAATGTAGGGCAAAAATATAGGTCAAGATTCAAAACTTAATTACTCAAATGTAAAACTTAAAACAAACCAAATAACATTATAACTAATCACTTTAGGGTAAATGACCAATATCAAATTTAGTATTTTCAATTTTGTTTCTGTATCTTTTTTTTTATCTTCGGCAGTGGAAATAAAAGCCAATTGTTTAGGTAAGTTTTTTTTTTGGTTTAGTCCCTCAGTTTGAAAATATTTCAAAACACCTTTCCAATTTAAAAAATTTCATAACAAAACCATTAAAAGATAAAAATAAATAACTGCTACACAAGGAAGCCGTGAACCCAAAGACCTTCTAAAGAGAGCTACAACAACCTCACGAAATTAAATTTGGTTATATAACTTTGGTTCCCAACCATTAAAGGGCACACTTATAATTAAGCAGTTACACCACCTTAACGTCTCACTTTTTCCTTCTTACGATAATCAAGTGAGCGGTTGTACGGAACCCCACTTACCTCTTAATAGGTCCGCTCTAGGGGCATGATCGATGAAAAATAATATTTGAAGCCACGGGCACTCTTTTTCAAGTAATAATTTTAATAGTTAACTAAATTTTATAAAAAAAATAAAAAATGTTGCCCGGTTGCCAATTACCATTTTATGTGATGACTTGAGATCATAAAACCATAATGACTCTAACGGATCAATTTTCACTTAGTTCCCCGTTGTTAAACTATTTACATTCTCATATTTTCACCTCTTATTTTAAATAGAAAACTTCTTTAATCTTGTTTACTAGGAAGAGTATAGGCAACATGGTTTTATGAAGTTTTCTATTTAATCTTGTGGAATCGATATAGTCCATATTAGTTGTTTATATTGAGAGACATGTTCGTTGGGATCCTTCAGTCCTGCATACTTAGGGGTAAATGTCGGAATGTTATACTTCTTGGGATATCAACCAAGGCTATTGCGTCTGAGAATGGTGACGCTTGATATCCCGTGGGAGGCTCAAAGTCGACAGGGACGGTGGCGCCAGGAAGTTTCGACAACATGGTCAACACTTTTTCGTTTTGTTCTTCCAACAGTTTCAGACGTCGTGCGACTGGATCATCATAGGTTGTTTTTGGCAGAACCTTGTCCTAAAAAAGAATTAATGTAAGGAAATGATCATGTACTACTATTGTTTACAAAAATATTAGGCATTTGAGAGGAAGGATTTTGAAAAGGAATCGATGTGTGTTGTCCTGGAAATGGGATATTCGTATTCGTAGGGATCTTAGGCCATCAGAGGACGGAACTGAAATTGATTATTAGACTGAGGGAACCCTCTCGGAAGGTTGAGTTGCGCTGCAAATGGTGGACCCTAAGGTTCAAACGGTGGTCCTCGAGGTTAAAACGGTGGACCTTGAGGTTAAGGAGGATTGGTAGGTTGTAGTTGCTGATTTTCAAGATGAGCAAGACGTTGTCAGGTGGTGTTGAGCTCAACTCTCAATTCTCCTATGGTGACATTGTTAGCCATGTTTTGCCTGCGATTAAGAACACTTAAGGAAAAGAAAGTCGTTAGTGATAACAAAAGGTTTGTCGGAGAATTCCTTTAGACGGGGCCCCACGGTGGGCACCAAACTGTTTATGTCAAAAGTTGGCTTAATAAAATCAACTTAAGGTCGGTGTGGAGTTTTTACGACAAAGGTAAGATTCCTCGACGAACACAACAAAAAGTAAATGTATGATTGACACGAGTAACTGGTGACGCGGAAAAACCCTTTGACGAGGGAAAAAACTACCGACGATGGTTGAGATCGTCGGTGCGCTAGTGAAAATGACGTCAAATAGGGATGTCGTCCTTTGGTAACAACGTTCGTACGTATGACACAATTACAACAGAAAGAAATGCAAAAATAAGTTGTATGTTTGCTTTATGTCGTGATATGTTGCTGAGTCTTTGTGTCCCTTCGTTTATATTTATACTCGTTTTGCAGATAACGGTTTTGGAGTAATCACTACTAGAAAATTGAGTATGTTCAACGGAAATTTTCAACGGAAAATGTCGTTGAAAATGTTCTACGAATTTTAGAGGGATTATTGACAGAACATAAATTTTCTATGAATTTTCAACGAATTTCCGTTGAAAATCTCTCACAAACATGCATTTTCAACCAATTTTTTTTACGAGACATTCCGTTGAAAATATTTTGGTTGAAAATGCATGTTTGTGAGAGATTTTCAACGGAAATTCGTTGAAAATTCGTAGAAATTTTATGTTCTGTCAATAATCCCCTAAAATTCATAGAAAATTTTCAACGACATTTTCTGTAGAAAAATTTCCGTTGAAAATACTCAATTTTCTAGTAGTGAATAATTGAGCATTTATTGTAGTCGACCGTTAGTCATAAATGGCAGCGATACTACAATTAAACACGCAATCAAAACGTAAAATTCGTGGTCAGTTTCATATAAGTCCAGAGATTCTTTCGACGGTCGTTGGATAAGCATGATGACTTATAAACGAGTTTTGTGTCTATCTTTCTCTGTAAGTTTGTAGCTGTCGTCATAAGTTATATCGATGTTTCTTGGTCATACGACGCAAGTGTTTCTTATGTCTCGATGTCTTATTCTGAAATTAATAATCGTTAGTTTCTTGTGATAAAATATAGATGATCGTTGTTATTTCATCAATTGTCTCTATATGGTATTTTTGGTACAAACATATTTCAAAACATAATTTTTTTTATAAATTTATATTTGCCTTTCAATTTTTAACTACATAATTTGTGTATTGTAATATTGTTATTTATTTGAATTTTAACATTAAGTAATATATGTTTTTAAAATATTGAATATATGACGTGGACTAAGAAATTATAAATTACACGAAGGAGTTTTATAAAACATTTCAAATAGACGACAAACTATAAATCTTAATTGATAAAAAAAATGGTTTGGGGAAGGGTCTTTTTTTCCAGGAGGTCTATGAAGATAGGTTTTTGTTAATATATACAAATTAGTGAAAAATTAATGTGATAAAAGTAAAAATATTTTGTAAATCCTGGGCATTGACGATGCTATAATTGCATATGTTACATAATCAATTTTTGCCGTCGTGACGCTGCACCCCACTTTTTAGTAGGGTCATGGTGAGAAGTAATAACTTAAGTCATATAAATCATTGATCATATTGCAACAATAGTTAAAAATTTCATAACAACTTAAACATTGTTTTGCATACCAAATACATCAAACTTAGTAGTATGCATTATTCACTGCAACACAACATATAGTCAAGGTCTTTGTGAGTTCTAGCATATGCCCTTACATCATACTTTTTCCTTTATCGCTCTCGGGTTTGCCTGCTCCAAAAACAAAACTACTCGTTAGCATAAAGCTTAATGAATTCATGCAGCCAGTTAATAAGTTTGTACATAACAATACGGTGAAAAGGTTTCATAAATTTGTTCACATATTATTAAACATCACATACGAGCTTATCAAGGTATATTTATCATTAAAAGATGGGTTTCTTAATTTTTATGCATATTGTAGATAGAACATACCTACATGAAACTTGTACCTGCATGATTAATGGAGATCTCATACGTGAACTAGCATACAATAATCAATTAGATTTTAAATGTTCTATGAGCAATACATTTGTTTACTAAACACTTATATGAGCATATGGCATATGTCTTGTTGAACATTTCGCAGATGGGATGACCAACTATATATATAGTCAGTTTTATCAATTAGAAAAAAGGCTTGAACAACCATTCTTGAAGAGATAGGGGATAGCCTAGTCTAACTTGGTAAAATTAAGGGGTGGAGTATGTAGTGGCGGACACAGGATTTTCGCTGAGCGGGTGCACCTTAAAATTAGATTAAATGCCCGTAAAGTCGTTTGATGTGTTTTTTGTCGAATTCTATGTTCGAGAGATTTTTGAAGTTTTTTGGTTATTTCGAGAAGGTTTTTTGTTTTTTTGGTTGATTTCGAAATAATTTTCCCTTTTTTTGGTTGCATTCGAGGAACTTATTTGGATTTTTGGGTTGATTTCGTAAAATTTCTCTACTCTAAGTATATAATTCTTGTTTATTAAACTAATTAGCATCAAGAAGACAACAACTAAGCTTGAGAAAATTAAAAATAAGCTAAGAAAATTTAACATCAAATTAATTGTAGGGAAAAATTATAGGTCAAGGATCAGAACTTAATTACTCAAATGTAAAACTTAAAACAAACCAATTAACATTATAATATGGTCACTAAGAACAAATTTTTTAGGGTAAATGAATAATATCAAATTTAGGATTTCCAATTTTGTTTCTTTATCTTTCTTTATCTAGGTCAGTGGGAAGAAAAGCCAATTGTTTAGGTAAGTTTTAGTATTGGTGTAGTCCCTTCAGTGTGAAAATATTTTGGCACACCCTTCCATTTTCAAAAATTCCATAACAAAATCATTAAAAGATAAAAATAAATAACTGATAAAAGGAACCCTTGAACCCAAGACCTCCCGAAAGAAAGGCTCTCATTTACTAGATTGCTACAACTATCTCAAGAGATTCAATTTGTTGATATAGCTTTGGTTTCCAACCATTTAAAGGCACACTTATAATTAAGTGGGCAGACCACTTTAACATCTCATTTTCTCTTGCGATAATCGAGTGAGTGGATGTATGGGACCCCGCTCACCTCTTAATAGGTCCGTTTCGGGGAACGGTCAATGCAAAAGAAAGTTTGGACACACTGCGGGCCCTCTTTTGTATTTAATATTTTTATAGTCAACTAAACTTTATAAAAGAAATGTTGCATGGTTGCCAATTACCATTTTATTGTTGTGACTTGATATTGAGATCATAAACCATAATGTCTCTAACGGATCAGTATTCACTTAATTCCCCATTGTTAAACATTTTACGTTGTTATTTTTTGACGTATTATTTGAAGTAGACAACTGTTTTAACCCTGTTTATTGGAACGAGTATGGGCAATTCCTGAGGACCGCAAAAAAAAGGTTTGTATTTGTTGTCTTAGGTCCGTTGCACATGAAAAATAGGTGGGCTTGGACCCAGCGCAAACCCACAAATGATATATGCAAGAGATGTTTCAAATTTAAGGACGATTGTGCATACATACCAGATCTTTTGAAAACGTAAATATGCAGTGGACCGTCAATCAACAGATTAATCGTGGTTCTGTACTTTGCAATTTTGTTTTCGTCACACAACTTGAACACGAAGCAACCCAACAAGATAGAAGAGAATATCTTCATCTGCCTATACGCGAAATCTCGACCCAAACAAATTCTAGGTCCCGCCTGTGTATAAATAAAACGAATTTCTACTATGAACATGTAGCATCAATGAATAGCAATATATAAATATTGCAATAGTGACTTATACCTTATTCAGTAGAAGTTGTATTTTGTGGATATGAAATTAATGGTATTATACTTACCTGAAAAGCTGTAAACTTGAACGGACTCTCTTGATGGAAGCAACCATCATGATCAAGCCATCTTTCCGGTCTAAATTCATGTGCATCATCACCCCATATGAACTTCATCCTTCCCATTGCATATGGCATGTAGCATACCATATCCCCTTTCTTCACGCTACAACCATCCGGTAGAACATCATCTGAAAAGCATAGCTTTGCATCCTACGATCCATATTCTTACAAATTATTATGATGAGAGTTACATGCACTACTAGCTGTTGCTAATGGTTCGTCCTTAGAAATCAAAATATGAAGAATTAAAAAAAAGTGTTGAACAATTAAGGTTGCATACCAATGACAAGGGAGGATAGAGTCTTAAGGTTTCTGTTAAAGTTGCATGAAGATATTGCATCTTTTCAAGAGCTTCCTCGCTCACACGGGCTGCAAAATCCGCAACATTTATGGTCTCTAATTCTTTCATGTTCATGTTTGTAGCGTCTTTAATTTCCTTTGCAACCTTATCTTGAACTAGTGGATGTTTGCAAAGCATGTAAATGAACCAATACAAAGTAGTTGCTACAGGTTCTTTACCGGCAAGCCCAAAGCTTACTACCATATCTCGTACGTACTTTGGATTTGTATTCTTGATCTGCAAAAACCTCGATAGAAGATCTTCTTTCTTGAACTGCAAATTCCACACACACACACATATATATATATATAGTTAGTTAAAAATACTTTTTTTGTTTGTATGAGAAGAGAAACTATATATACTTAATTAATTTAGAAACCATAAGTATTTTGAGAACCAACTAGTCATGATAAATATACATGAATAATGTTCATCATGGATATTATTCGGTAATAAAATTTGATTCTCAAGTTTGCAAAATATTTACTATCATGCAAATACATTTACTTTTTATTCATATAAGATAATATAAGCTACCAAAGAATCCTTAGCATTGTGCATTTGCTCAATCTTGGTGTGTATCAACTTATAAACGAAGTCATCAATCACTTTGATATTTTTCTGTAACTTTGCTTCTGTCCCAATATTCAAAGCCTTCTTGATCTTCCATGACATGTCAACGAATCTTCGATATATCAACACATTTGCATCATCAATTGCACGACTGAACTTAACACCTTCTTCACTTGAACCGCTAATGTTGTCAACATCAATTCCAAAACCAACTTTAAATATTGAATCAGTCGTTGCTTTCATGAACAGGTCCTGAATGTATGCATATTGGGAATGTGATGTTTAGCACTAACGACAATAATCAATAGGGTAAGCAAATGTTACTGAGCAAACAATTGTGAAAAACCTACAGTTATATCGATTGCTTGATTGCTATTTGCTGCTTCTGACAAAATGTTGCCTACTTTTATTGTGTTTTTTCTAAAGACTACACTGCTAAAATCTCTCAACACTTTCGTAGAGAATTCGTGGCTTGACGCCTTTCTCTGTTCTTGCCATTCGTCCCCATCAGTTGTGAATATTCCATCGCCAAGTAGATCCTTTAGGATGTTATGCATATGCGCTCCCTACAGTAGTTTTTTCACAGTAGTCATTTGTAAAAAGAATTTAATAGGAGGGACTGGTTTCATGGACGGACCTACAGTAGAGCACACGATGGCACGTACGACTGTTTTGTTCCATTGTCTTAGTGTAAAAAACTATAAGGTCGTGGAAAAATGCCACCATATAAATTTGTTGTGTGCCACCAATCCATCATCGTATATATATAAATTGAAACTACAACAATGACACAAATTTTCCTTGGCCCGAGTTCGGACCGCATTAGTGTCATTTCTTAGTTTTTAGTTTCAGATTTATTATGTTTCTAAAAAAATATGAACAAAAATTGAAATAAAAAACTTAAACACAAGACCTCTCACATATGAAAAAAAAAATGAACTACCGAACACACAAATCATGATTTAATGAAAAATATCTCTATATTTGTTTCTTATACTCAAATGATGTCACTGCTTGAAAGAAATTCTGGGATTGGTTTAGCAATCTCTCAATACATGGAACCTTAATCGAAAATTTTGGATGGTACAAAAAACTAAAGGATATATTCCGACTGTTGGATGGAAATGTTCCCATTGAGGTTAGTTAAACCTAAATCATTTTATAAGAAAAAAGGATTAATGAAAAACTGAAACAATGAAATCAAATGGTACACACACATACCTTTCCATAATTTTTGAAATTCGTCTTGAGGATATACTCAACAACTGCAGGATCGGATGTATAAATCTCACCATGGAAAGGGTTAAACACTCTGTAAGTTTTATATTTTGTGGCGAGATCAGTTTTATAATCATGCAGCCTGCTATAGTTGATGAGTTGATTATACTTGGTCCCGACAATTGGATGATACTTCTTTGTTTTCTTCCCATGTTTTTTAGCTGGTTGATTGTAGATATAGACTATAAGAAGAAGAAATAAAGATGTCATTATTAGAGGGAGGATTGGATTTGAGAGAAAATCCATGAAGGTTGCCATCTTGTGAAATGAGCTCCTTTGAAACAAGCCAAGGCTTGATGAATAATATAGGCTCTTATTTATTATGTTTCTTATTTATTATTATAAGCAAATTAAAAAAATCAAATGAACTCGGTATATATTGGATATTCCCAAACTTGTCTTCTACCTGAAAATGGAGCATTCATTTCCGTGTAGACCCCTAACTTATACAAATTATGAGCAGAAGTGAAAGGAAAAATAGAATGGAAAGAACCAAGGTTAGTAAATAGAGACCAGTAGAAATAGAGAAGTAACAAACAAAATAGGCACAATGAAACTTAAAATCCAAAAAAAGGCATAGACGTTCTTCCATCAATTGTAATACTCTCCCATTGTCTGGCTAGGTATTGATGGGCCAAGTCCAAAAGGCACTTCTAACAAAATAAAAACAAAAAGGTCTTTTTTATTTACCTTTATATTTGGGTCTTATCAGATTGGTATACCATAAAGTTACAAAGGTTCTACGTTGTACCCGTAAACTAACCCCCTACACGGAGATTGGTAATATTTAGGTTACGTTAAAAAAATTATACATTCCTAGAAGAAAGTCTTCCTGTATTAGGCACTAGTATTTTTTTAACGTCTAATTAGATCAGCCAATAGTTGATTAGATATATAGGGGTAAAACATCACTTGAGTGTTGGCCATGAGTCTTAATCTTCTAGATGTCTAAAAGAATAAGAAATAGCAATATAAGTTTTTCATCCATATGTGGTTTGTGACCCTTTTATCGGCCATAGAATAAATTCTTCTAAGAGAAAAGTCTAAAAAACCCAATAAACTATCTCATTTTGAATAGTTAAGTCTTTTAACTTTTTTTTGAACAATAAAACCATTAAACTTTATGAAACCGGTTAAATACATTATTGTAACCTATAAAACATACATGCTAATGTAATAACTTTTTTATTAAAGTTCAAAAAATCATAACATACTTTCATATTTTAAGTAATCAAGTTCTTGAACTTTTTTTAACAAATAAATCCTAAACTTTTTAACAAATAAATTCTTGAACCATTTCATAATCGTTTCTAACAAATAAACTCTTCAATTATTTTTTAACAAATACTCCAAGCTCTTTTTTCAAAAAAACAAAACCTTAATTTTTGAACAAATAAATCTCAAACTTTTTTTTGAACAAACAAAATCATGAACAAATATACATACACACACATATATATAGGGTCATGTTCAAAGGAAAATCTCAAAAAAAAAATTGAAAAACACTCTGGAAACTCTCCATCCGGACGGTATGAACACATGCATACAAGCGATTGAAACTGTTTTTTTTTCATACACCAATGCAAATGTATGCACAAATGTATATTACAAATTACGAGTTTGTAGTATGCATATCGTCTAGATGGAGGGCTCCAAAATTGTACTTCAATTTTCTTCTTTTTTGGTCTTTTCCCCTGAACCTGACCCTATGTGTGTGTGTGTGTGTGTATATATATATATATAGAGAGAGAGAGAGAGAGGCATAGGAAAAAAAATTATATGTGAATGAAAAAACGATGATTCACTTATTTGTTTCATCGTATGAATTTTATTTCATATGTGAAAGTAAACCAACGTTTTTTATTTACCAATAATATTTTTTCTTATGAACACAAATATATGTGAAATTATATCTTAAATCAAAACATTTGATGAAAAAAAAGTCGTGAAAAAAATTATTTTATATTGGTTTCCCCTTCATTTCCAAAGTTTCTACTATTCGTACAGCTTCTAAATGAAGGAACCTCTCTCTCTCTCTCTCTATCTATATACCTATCTCTCTCTCTCTCTCTATCTATATACCTATCTCTCTCTCTATATATATATATAGGGTTTGTTCACGTGAGACCAAACTATTTTCGTGAGACCCGTGAAACCACATTTTTATACTTGAAACTTCATAGCATATTGCTGTAAAATTAAAAAAAAAATCTGAATCTTCAAGTGTTTTCTGTGAAGGTAAAAAAAAATATGAACCTTCATAGTATTATGCTGTGAAGTTTGAAGTGTAAAAAAATTGTTTGACGGGTCTCATGAAAACAAGCTGGTCCCACCATCTGATCCTAAGTGTGTGTGTGTGTGTATATATATATATATATAGAGAGAGAGAGAGAGGTTGGTTCATTTACAAACTGAATGAATGGTACAAACTTTACAAACTGGTTCAAATCAATATAAAAATATTTTTTTATAATTTTTTTTCATCAAATGCTATGATTTAAGATATTATTGCACATATGTTTGTTTCACCTTGTGAAAATTTACATGTGAAACTTTTAAATTATGAAACAAATACATGTGAAACTTTTTCATAAAAAAATATATGAGAAACTTTTAACTTATGAAAACAAATACACGTGAAACTTTTATATTATGAAACAAAGATATGTGTAATAATATCTTAAATCATAACATTTGATGAAAAAGTTTATTTTTACATTGATTTGAATCGGTTTGTATAGTTTGTACCATTCATTCAGTTTGTAAATGAACCAACATTTCTCTCTTTCTCTCTCTCTCTCTCTCTCTCTCTATATATATATATATATATATATATAGATGTGTGTGTGTGTGTGGGCGGGTTCAAATGAGAACTCAAATTTAGTTGTGAACGTGAGGACGAATGAGAGCGCGACACGTGTTATATTCAGACCGAATAATCAAATAAATATTCAGACTGAATATAGTATTGATTCGGTCTGAATAATGTTACATTCAGTCTGAATGTAAATACTATATTGAGGCTGAATGTAGTATTATTCAGACCGAATAAATATTATATTGAGTTTGAATATTTTTTTGATTATTCAGTATAATTTACATTCAGACACGTGTCGCGCCCTCATTTTTCTCCCGTTCACAATCAAATTTGAGTTCGTATTTGAACTTTCCTCTCTCTATATATATATATACATATATATAATTCTTATACTTACAACAAAATACTGTGAACTAATTAAATAGAGAAAAATCATACAATTTCCATTATTAATTATAAAGGGTATAAAAGTTATGTTTAAAGTATAAATAGATACATACAAAATTTATGTCTATCCCTTCACAAAAATCTATTAAAAGATTTGCCCATCCCTTCTAAAATATATCAAAAGTTGTCACTATCCTGTTTACAAAATATACCAAAAGAAATTTCATTTCACTAATAGGAATATACCAAAAGTTATGTCATTTGCAATAAGAAAGTGATGCTTAATTTAAAGTAAGATTTTTCATCAATTTCTAGTTGATATATAACCGCTTGACTTTGATCTACACCGTCAACAACTACTGGATTTGGATCATGTATCAGATATTGCACACCTTTTTATATAACTTACCCTCCAACATTATCATCCCATTGATCCACATTGAATGCTATATCGGAAGTTCGGAACCAACCTCGTCACCTACTTGATTCAAAGCTTATATAAAAACAGATCATCCTCGTTTTTAAGGTCCAAGGATAAAGAATTTGACGTATATTCACTTGATTGTCGTTTACATCACATTTATATATATATATAGACTCGGGATCGCAAGACCACCTTTTTACACTTGAAACTTCACAGCTGAAACACTGTGAAAGTTAAAATATTATGAACCTTCATAGTGTTTTTGCTGTGAAATTTAAAGAGTAAAAATGTGGTCTCACGGGTCTCACGGAAACAAGGTTGGTCTCACGTGAGCCCAACCCTATATATATATATATATAGGGTTAGGTTCAAATGTGAACTCATTTTTGGTTGTGAACGTGAGGACGAATCTCAGCCACACATCTTCGGTTATGGTGGACGCGATCACGAAGGATTGACGTGATTCATGGGAGGGTGGAGATTATTAAAGAAGGGGAACCAGGTCAAAGCCGCCTTTATTGACCGGATAAGTGGCTGAGATTCGTCCTCACGTTCACAACCAAAAATGAGTTCACATTTGAACTTTCCTCTATATAATATATATATATATATGAAAGGTCATCACTACAATCGTCACTACATCCTGTAAACAAAATTAGTAACAAGTTTATCATAATTCCCAAATGAAAATGAACCCAACAAGAATGATTAAAACGAAATAGAAAATCAGAAGTACAAACAGCAAATTAGAAGATCAAAAAATGAGAGCAAGAAAACCAACAGCAAATAATCAAAACCCAGAGAAAACCAACATCAATTGACTTTTTAAATCAGAAACTAAGAGCAAGAAAACCAATAGGAATTGACTTTTGAGATCAAATGGACTAGATTTCATGTCTTAATTAATTGCTATGAATTCTTAAGATAATCAAAACCAATAGAAAACCAGAAAATACAAATATAGTACTGGGCAGATGCTGGGGCGAACCAGAAAACCAAAAATCAAAACAAAAAATCAGAGCAAGAGGGATGTGCAGCGATGGGGATTGTCGACAGGCAGAAAATCAAAACAAAAAACTAGAAAATTGAGCATGAGAATCCAGCTTTGAAAATCGAAACAGAAAACCAGAAATTGAACTTGACCATTCGATTTGATGGTGCAGCGATGGTTGCCAGAGTTCCCTGGTGGAAGCTGCGCTTGGCGACGACTAGTGGCGACAACAACGGGGCTGATGGCGAGTGGCGACAGGCGGGAGCGATGGGAGAGATATGTTGGGTCGAAGTCAAATGGTCTAGGGTTTTAGCCTTTTAGGAGCTACCCATCAAACCGGTAGTCATTTTGGCAAAAAGGATGTTTTTAATCAATTTTAAAAAAGTTTAAACATTTTATTGTTCAAAAAATAAATTTAAGTAGTTAACCATTTCAAATGAAATAGTTTATTTGTGTTAAAGGAAAAACAATATAGAACAACAAGAAAGAGAGAGAAGAGATCTGTAATTCTCATTAATCATAAGCCCTTTAAATAGGGATACGTTACAAGTAGATAACTATCAGTTCTAACCTATCTCTAATATGTTTATCTCTATCTATATCGTCATATCCATTAGACGATGTCACATTTATCCTACAACACTCCCCCTTGTGCCGAGTCAAAGGAGTGATGGTGCACAACTGTTGTCTCGTTAAAACCTTACGCCAAAATAAAAACTCAGTGGGAAAAATAAAAATACGACGAAGGAAAGAGTACAATGCACCAGTTTATTTGCATTACATAGACTTTTCCTTTAGTTTAATAATCTCTCAGATTATACATTAATCATGACAGTTAAGAAAACAAAATGGTATATAAACTGTTGTCTCACTAAAACCTTACACCAACGAACAAAACCCAATGGAAAAAATAAAACCTTGGATGAAGGAAAGAGCACAACATACCAATACTGCACATATAGTAGACTCCACCTTTTGTCTACTACTCCCCCTGATTTGTATATTAATCAAGGGAGTTTGGAAAGTCTCAGTATTCCAATACTTTTTATATGTTTCTCAAATATGATTTTAGTTAATGATTTGGTAACCAAGTATGTCACATTCTCCTTGCATTTTGCTTGATCTACTCAAATATATATGAGAGTTTGTTATTGCTGATTGTATATAAACTTAAAGCATAATATGCTTTGTGTTATCAACCTTATCCATTTTGGGAATGAGCTTTTCGTATGAGTCAAATAGATAGTTAATATCAGCAAAGACATATCAAGACAATATTTTATGTTTTTCTATAAGGGCTGGTACTTTTACCTTTCACATTCAACGTAGGTATTGAAATTCTATTATCAATCCTATTTTACTCTTTGTAAGGGAAGTATAAGCCCACATCAATGGTTCCAAAAGATTAATTTGATATCATTCTAATGATGTTGCGTTGGCGCTGAGCTAAATCTAGCTAACGAGTTCATTGAGAGATACAAAATACGGTCAAGTGTATTATTCTAAGTACAATAATGCGCCTATTGCACTCAAATAGGGAATTCCAGCTCCCAAAGCCTCTTCGTCATCATCCTTCAGACGAAATGAATCTTTCCTTTTATCCAACACTTCGACCGATCATGGGAGTGCTAGCCGGATGCGCTTTGTCCATATTAAATCGCCTGATTATTTTCTAGACATATGCGATCGGTGAATTAATATCACAAACTCGGTGTCCTAGATTAAATAGATACATAAAACCAAGTTTTCCCAAGATCTTTCATCTCAAATTCAGATTTTGAATAGAATAAAGTTTCTCTTATTTCATCAAGAGTATTTATTATGTTCATTACATCGACATATAGAGTTAAGATTGAAGAACTGGAACTCGTTTTCTTTATAAATACGCACGGGCACAGTTCATCGTTCTTATATCCCTTCCCAATGAAGTATTCACTTAGGCAGGTATCCATATTCACCTATGAGCGTTTCAATTTCATGAAGAACGCATTTCGTGGTTTCTACTAATATAATGTCATCAAACACTTTTATATATCTCTTAATCTAGATCCCCATAGAGATATGTAGTAACCACATTCATGAGTTGCATATCCCGTCCTTCGGAAATTACTAGGCTAATTAATTAGAAGAACATTATAACGTCCATCACGAGAGAGCAAGTCTTCTCGTCATCAATCCAGGGTGCTGTGAGAAACCTTGCGCCAAAGGAGAGTCTTATACATCATGACTTAATTATTCTCATTACGCTTTTCTGACAAATGAATTATCTATGTCCTACGGGCTTCACACTTGGTGGGTTAGCACTACCAGACCAAATACCCGTGTATTTGTCAAATGTAATTATCCTGGATTGCTTCTATTAGGTCAATTTGCTATTTGTTGACATTTTTCAACTGAGCATGGTTCGATGTCATAGTTCTCTATCATCTCACGAGCAACAATATATGTGAACATCATCAATGAGTATGTACGATCTATTCATCGACTCGTATGCACTTTCATAATTTATTTGAAATTTATTTGATCTCTGGAATCAAATATTAACTTCAGAGCGTCCTCCAGTAATGATTCATACACATAGTTTTAGTCAGAGATAATCTCATGAGAGGTTTATGTATTGATGATAAATGGATGTGCCTTACTCTTCTTTTCCTTTAGATGAGTATCTATCGAACCAAGTAGCTTCTCCCATTTCCTTTTGGGAGCCACGACCTCAACCACACCTCCACCATGTGTGATTGCAACGCGCTTTCCAGTGGCGGTGTGCCCTTGTTTGGGGACTTTTATCCTTACGAATATATTTGCAGCTGGTATATGTGATCTTGTCACTTATAGAATAACATTAAACGTATCAGGTATCGAGTCTGATTCGTTTGACTTCAATTTTACTTTGTGAAGTTTGGGGATCAAATTGAGACATGATGAGAATATTCTATGACACTTCCAGTCGTTCCCATGGAAAATCCTTTTTCCTATCTCCCCCTAACAACGGGAAGACTGTCTCATCAAAGTGACAACTCGCTAATCTAACGATAAAGAGATCACCCGTCAAGGATTCTAATTAGCGGATAATTGTTGTGGATTCGTATCCAACTTATACTAAATCGTTTTTAAGGACCCATTTGGGTGCTGTTGGGTCACCGATGATTTAGTGATGAACCTTCTCTATTATTTGATTGATCTTTTACAAGTTCTTTTGAAGGTCTGAAATATGCTTCAAGTATTGAAAAATCAAAGACTATCCAATCAAGGGTTGTACATCAAAATGTGGAAATTTTGATGTATCAACTAACATTAATATTCAGACCACTTACCGAATCAAGATGAGGATTGGGTCACCTATGTTGTATTGGGTCATCAATACAAGATGAGGTCACCGACCTAAAAGATAAGGTCACCGATGTTGTATTGGGTCACCAATACAAGATGAGGTCACTGACCCTAAAGATGAGGTCACCGACATGGTACATAGAGGTCACCGACATTGCATGGAGGTCACCGACATTGTACATGAGGTCACCGATTTTCATATATGGTCACCGAAAAATTGCAGTTGTCTTTCCTTAAGGTTGTGATAACAAGTCACCAATACAAGGATGTACACTTGCCAACACTTAGTGAAAAATGAGGATCACCAAGCAATGTGTACACTTATCAATTCCAACCTTACAAGGCACTAACCGATGTGATACATGGTTCCATATATCACTTAGCAATTTTCAGAGATAAGTTCTTGACTCACAACAAAAGCAAGATACGTGGGCAGCAAGAACTTGGGAAGCAAACCTTAAATTGGGACATTCTCTTTTTACTCACCTAAAAAGGATGTTTGTCTTTTAGCTAAAAGGTTTGATGGGATTTTACAGAGCATGAAGAAAAGGAGATAAAGTTATCTGACATTGTGTGCTACAAAGAATGGTTCATCCATTATCCTAGTACAAAGGGAGTGGCCTCTTCCTTTGTCCATCAGATATACTTTTAGCTAATGAATCCTTGACAGCTGTCCACATGCATCCCATGCATGGGCACAATAAAAGGAGATGAAGTCCTTCCCATAAATCTCACGCTTTCAACAATCCTCTGTGTGATCATTTGTTTGATTCCGACAATGCTGTGTGCTCTAACAGTTTTATTTTAGCTTCCTTAGTGTATAAGTTAATTATTGTTATCTGTGTGTTAAGTTTGTTAGAATAGTGTGTCTATTCTTTTCCGCAACAAACTTCTGTGTGTAAATTTTTAATATTTATATTAAAGATTTTAAAAGAGTAAAAATTATGTGTGTTTGTATTCAACCCCCCCCCCCCCTTCTACAAACCCTCACTAGCATAGCCATCTCTATTCAGGGACTAACAAGTGGTATCAGAGCAGTTGGTTTAATCTAATAAACCAGATCTGTGATGGCTGCTACTTCATCTAATGTTGGTACCTTGCAAACTTCCTCTAGTAGCACATACGACTTAGGCTCCTTGGCCAAACCTCCAAGGTTCAACCCAAGTAACTTTGGGTTATGGAAAAATCGTATGATACTCTTCTTAGAAGGGATTGATTGCAGGTATCCTATCATTCTAAGTGAGGGACCTATTATTCCTAATGTCTGGGCTCGCTTCGGCCCACAAAAAGATACTAAGGTTAAATCAGCTCTAGCCTTATCTTTTTCTGATGAAATATATCATTCTCTTGTAAATCTTTCTACTGCAAACGAGATGTGGGATACTCTAAGTGTCTTATATGAAGGCACTAAAGAAGTTAAGAAATCTAACAAGATATGTCTTGTTAGAAAGTATGAACTATTCTCTCATGAAAAAGGAGAATCCCTCTCTGCCTATTTTAATCGCTTTAACTGTCTTCTCAATGATCTTAAAATTCTTGGAAGAGTTTATGATAATTAAGAGGTTCTGTGCAAATTTATGGACTGCCTCCCAGACTTCTGGGAAACCATATGCACTTGCATTAAGCAAACCAAGGATCTTGAAGTCATGCCTTTAACTGCTCTTTATGGGACTCTTCTTCATTATGAACAAACCAAAAAAAAATCAAAGAAATCTTCATGAGCTCCTAAAATTTCTTATCTATCTTCTTAGTCTAATAACATTGAGACTAAAGAAGATTCCACCCACTTATCGGAGGCTCGTCTTAGTGATGCCAATGATGAAGGTGGGGAGTTAAGTCATAGACATACTCTCCGATAGTATGGCTATGATAGCTGGAAATTTCAAGAACAAAAGTTTTTCTTCAAACCTTCATAGACTTGAGAAAATCTTCTTCCTTTCAAAACTCTCCTTCTTCTAAAAACTATTTCAAAACTCTTCTTCTTCTAAAAAAAAACTAAGTGTTTAAAAAATCTTCTTCTAAAAATTGTGTTTCAAAACTCTTCTTCTTCTAAAAACTCTAAGTGTTTCCAAAATCTCCTTCTTCTAAAAACTAAGTGTTTCAAAAATCTTTTGTAAAACTAAGTGTTTAGAAATCTTCTTCTTTTGTCAAAATAAATGATGGGTGTTTCATCTATGGTAAAAAAAAGGACTTTTTGCTTCTAAGTGAAAATTTTGAGTTCCTCCAAAAGTTTAAGTCTCTTACCTCTTCAGGCCATGAATCCTCTGAATCTGCAAGTCAAAAGACAGCCGATAGGATGAGCCAATCTCTTGGAAAAATCACAACTCTTCTCAAACTGGTGACCTTGTCTTGTATGTTAAATATAAGGCCAAGTACTAAGGAGAAAAATGAAAGTATTCTAAGAAAGGAAAATGTGTTGTTGTTGAACTCACTTCTGAAAGTGAGGCCTATGAATTTGTGTAATTCTCTCAAATAACTTTTTCTTTTGACTACTGAGTGATTAATTTTTCTATCTTCTCTTGTTTGATTAAATCCTTAAAAAAATTGTTTTTCTCTATTAAGGATTTTGATACCAAAAAGAGTTGTGTGATTTATTTTTGAAGTTTCACTTTTAAAAATAATGGAGTGTCCGAATGATTGAATCTTCAAAATTGGTTAAGTCTTTTTATCTCTTGAAAATGACTTAAGTCTTCTATTCTCTTTAAAATGACTAAGTCTTTGTGTTTCTTGAAAATGACTGTCTTTCTGTCTCTTGAAAATGACTAAATCTTATATTCTCTTGAAAATGACTAAGTCTTTGTGTTTCTTGAAAATGACTTGTCTTTTTGTCTCTTAAAAATGACTAAGTCCTTTGGTCTCTTAATTTTGACTGTCTTTTAGTCTTTTGAAATTGCATGTCTTTTAAAATTGACTAAGTTCTTCCTTCTTACATATATATATATTTTCACAATCGGTGAGTCATGTATATTATCAAGTCAGGTACACTCCTTGTATCCAATCGGTGAGTCATGTATATAGTCGGAAAGTTAGTAACACTCACTAACCGAAGTCTGTCTCTCTATCTCTCTTTCTTTATTTTATCTCTTTTAATTATTGGGTCACCTCACCTAATCTTCAATATCCTATCTTTCTTCTTCTATTTATTGATCTCTCTTATGAACTTCTCTTAACCAATATATCTTACTTCTTCTCTTTCTCAATACCTATTTTACCTGTAAAAATACCCTTCGAATTTTACCTGTGAAATTTCTCTCCGAAGTTTACCTGTAAAAATTCTTTCCGATTTTTACTTGTAAAATCCTCTCCGAATTTTACATGTGAAATTTCTTTCCGAAATTTTACCTGCTAAAATTCTCTCTGATTTTTATTTGTCAAATTTCTCTTCGAGTTTTATCTGTGAAATTTCTCTTCAAAATTTACCTGAAAAATTTCTCTCCGATTTTTACTTGTAAAATCCTCTCCGAATTTTACCTGCTAAAATTCTCTCCGATTTTTACTTGTCAAATTTTTCTCCAAAATTTACCTGTAAAAATACCCTCCGTATTTTACCTGTAAAAATTCTCTCGATATCTAAGTCAGATACCTTAAACTCTCCGAACTCAATATTTACTTATATTGATTCTCTGTATTGATGTGTGAAGGCATAGAAATCAATATCCTTTGAGACATCCAAAGCTTTTGGTTGTTAAACCCATTCATATAATGCTTAAATTTCTAAGTTTTGAAGAAACCAACTCTTTTTTGTCCCAAGACTTATTTCATCTCTTCTATGCATTATTCTGTAAAAGGCATTCTTCAAAGTGGCATCTCTTTCTCTCTCATCGATGCTATATAAGGAAAATAAAAGTTCTCCCAAGAAAAGTCTTTGTCTTTAAAAAAAATGCTATAATTTTGGTGACAATTTTCATATTGCAAACACTGCCCGAAAATTCATGTTGTTCGAAAGAACAAAAAGGAAATATTTTCTAACCCCAAAGGACCCACCTCAAAGTGGGTACCAATAAACTATTTATAATTGCAGGATCCAAATAGAGATCATATCAAGTATATGAACAATGGTTGCTCAAGATATATGATAAGGAACAAATATCTTCTCTTGAAGTATTTAAAGAAAAAGGGTCAGGTGTGAATTTATGTGGGCAAGGCAAAGGAATGACAAGAGGTTATGGAACTCTCTTCGATGAATCCATAACTTTCAACAAATTTGTCCATCTTAAAGGACTGATGTATATTCTTCTGAGCATCAGTCAACTATGTAAAAATAAGTCCATCATTATCAAGAGACACAACAAAATAGCTTATGAAGTGTTTCATGGTCGAAAACCAAACTTTGGTTTTTCTTCATATTTTGGTTGTGTGTTATGTCTTAAATGACAAAGAAAATTTTGGGAAAGTTGATCCAAGGCTGATGAAGGAATCTTCATGAAATTTTCATGGGATGTTCCTTATGTATTTGATAAGTCTATACTTGTCAAATTTGATGATCTCCAATCTTCTTCATGTATGGGAGACATGCCTCACACCACTCCATGTCCACCTCATCATTTGAACCTCAACCATCTTCTAAGAATGGTGTGTTCCTCCCACCAACTTTTCCCACTCACCGACGTTTCCTTCTCCACTCACCGACATCACCATCGAAATTACTCACCGACGTCGCACCCTATCACCATACTCACCGACGTTCTTAATTTCTCTCTCCATACACTAACCCTAGACTCACCGACACTAACCTCTCAACTCTAAACTCACCGACGTGGTCTCTCTCTCTCTCTCTCACCTCTTCATCGCCTTCTCTCTCTATATAAAACCCTAACCCTAAACCATTCACCACTCTCCAAGGAAAACCCTAAGACCATACACAACCCATAAGCCACCGACGGTCGCCTTCTCTCTAGATCCACCGACGATCCACCTTCCGACGTACCCCATAACCACCGACGTCACCTTCAGACGAGCCACTGACGTCACCACCGAGAACCACCGTCGCCAAAGCCACCGACGTCACCACCCACCGACGTCGCAACCACCCACTGACGGTCACTCTCTCCCCTAGTCTCACCTACCGACGATTGCACCTAGCCACCGACGGTCATCTCTTCATCTATCCGCCGAAGTCACCGACGTCAACCTCATTCTTCTCTCAGACATCAATCCACCGACGTCATACCCTCTATCCACCGACGTCAAGCCAGTCACCGAGGTCACCTCTAAAAACCCTTCACCTTCTTTAACCCTTTAAAGATAACCCTTAGTTTACCAATCTTTGTGACTAAGATTCTTTGAACCTATCCATAATGACATCATCAACGTCATTAATGTCACTGCTAAACCCAAGATGAGTGGTGTCAGTTCTGAACTATATTGAAGAGAAAAGGGGTCCAAAATCCAAGGGTCTAGGTACACTGTTAAGAAAGAATATGGGAAGCATTTGGAACTTCTTCTTTGCTCACCTTATCCTTTGCTTGAGCAAGAAGACAGGCGGTCCAGATCAGTCACCTTCTCAGATCACTGAGCTGGCACATGCATTGATCTTTCAGAGAAGAATAGACTTTGCAAGCTATTTCTTCAATGAAATGATCTCATCCTTTTCCACCTATCGGCGACCCCAGGTACCATTATGAAAAAGGGAGTCTTGGCAACGGATGATATTGAATATGATCTCCCTCTTCATCAAGTTGGTAATCAAATTATGAAAAAGGGAGTCTTGGCAACGGACAACCCTCTTAGACCATCTATGGTTGAGTTTGCAAGGAATGCAACTCTCACTTGGGGTGAGAATGAACCCCGTCTCCAGAGACCCTCAGGTATGATTTCTACCCCTTCTGCACCCCGAGTCACTGATGTGCCAAAATCTCGAAAGAGATCCAAGGCGTCGGGCACATCTACCTCCGCACCCACTGATGCTACGAAGCCAAAATAACCTTTGGCTTCTACCCAAGCACCCAAATCTCAAAAGCGGAGACACTCGAAAAGCCCCCCAAGGACTTCCTCAAAGAAGTCTAAGGGTTCCCAAAGGGTTAAAACACATAAGCCATCTACTGACTCCCAAAAGTCAGTAGGTGTTGAAAATATCCTTACTAAACCCAAGGAACACTCAACCACTCCCAGCTCCTCCATGCCCTCTCAAAAGGACATGGTTGTACAAAGGGATATCCCCACTATACCTTCTTCAACTTTTTCCTTAGTTGATGAAGATGACTTGGAGTCTCCCATCCAAGGTGCCTCTTCACCACCCCTTGAGCTCTCACAGCTCTTCTTCTACACTCCACATGAGAGTGCATCACAACCAGGTGCATTTGATGGAGCATCCCACTTTACCGATTTTCTACTTTCCGACACTACACCTTAGCCACGTACGTCTCCCGTACATGACAAGGTTGTTGAGAAACCCATTATTGAGGAATCCCCTCATAGACACTCTCCTACACGTGTCTCCACCACATCTACTCACTCTCCTAAATCCCCCCAAGAAAACCTACAGGTTTGGTGGATTATTCCTCTAGTGATGATGAAGATGATCAACCACCAAAGCCTCAACCATCTGCTCACATGTCTTCTCAACAGGGAGATGATCTTATCAAGGCTTTCACCAGTTTCACTCGTGATACTATCCGCCGGGTGGAAGTTCTGGAAGATCATGCAACAAAGGAAATGGAAAGAATGGCCTTTCTTTCTTCTACTCTTAGATCTAGCATTGAAGAGTTGTCGGTGAGTCACCCAACTCTCATGACATGCTTAGATCTCCTGCACTTGGATGTCTTTGGTCTTCAGCAAGGGTTTCTCTCAAGTCAAGATTATGTGCTTTCTTCTATCAGAGAACTTCAAAGTGCCTCTACTCAGCAAGCCACCGATATTGCTTCTATCTTTGTCAATCAGAAAGCAATTTTGGATCTCTTGCAACTCTTCATACAAAGGTTGACAAGATACCAACTTCTTCTCCGACGGTTGAACTTGATGTTGGTGATTCCTTTTTTCAGGATAAGGATAGATTTGTTCTTCAAAGGGTTGAACGGAAGGTTGATGCTGTGGGTTCTGATGTTGAAAGAATCAAGATCTTTCTCTCTTCAGTGGGTTTCAAGGGTTCAACCATTGAGGGGGAGAAAAACAAGAAAGCTGCTGCTTCTCCATCTCCAGCCACCTATGTGACTCCATCCACCGATGTGACTCCAGCCACCGATGTGACTCCATCCACCGATGTTCTAGCTGTTCCTCCATCCACCGATGTTCTAGCTGCTCCTCCAGCCACCGATGTTCTAGCTGCTCCTCCAGCCACCGATGTTCCTTCAGCCACCGATGGTGGTGTGGTCACCGAGGTGACCCCTCTCTTCGTCACCAAGGTGACTCCTCACATGGTCACCGAACCCCAGGTCACCGAGATAACTGAAGCAACAATTGAGGGGGAGGGAGTCAGTGCCCGAACCCTTGAGTTTGACCGAAGAATCTGAAGAAGAAAAGATGAAAAAGGCTAAAGCTGAAAGGGAAGAAGCAGTAAAAGCTCAACTTGAGTTTGACCAAAGAAATATGCTCAAAATAGCTCAAGAAGAGGCTACTAAATTCACAGGCGCCGATACTCAGGGGGAGAAGTCTAGTGTCCGACTGGATGAAGAAGTCAACATTGATGTTAGCTCTGAGGTGGAGAAACAAAAAGACAAAGGCAAGAAAAAGTCTATGTGAAACAACCTCATGGTTAGAAGACCCCACTCATTCTGACTCATTCTGACTATGTCTATCGGCTAGACAAAGCTTTGTATGGACTGGCAGGCTCCTTGCGTCTGGTTCCAAGATAGATCCAAAGAGCACCATTGGAAGTTGTCAGCTTCTTCGTGGAAAATAATTTGTTGAGTTTCATTTCATGTCTACTGACTCATCATCTTACCCATCTATGCACAAAATCATTGGATGAAGTCAATCAACTTTCTGATCGGAAAACTAGGTATGTCATTCCTTCAATCTCTAAATTTAAAAAAAAAATTCATTATATATTTGTATATATAATAATAATAAATTCGGATAGTGATTTCTATGATCTCCACTCTCCGAATAAAAGTTTATTTTTTTAAAATATATATATTTCTTTTTATTTAAAATTTTTTTAAAAAAACAATGCTAACGTCAGCCACCGACATGCTGACGTCATCCACCGACGTTGCTGACGTCACCGACCAAAAAAAATTAATTTTTTTTCGGTGAGTGCTGTAGCAGTATAAAAAAAATTATTTCAAAAATTTTCTCCTACTTTCCGAAACTTTCAATGTTTTTTTCTTGAAACTTCAATCACAAAATTTTGGTACTCTCCGAAATTTTCGGTAAGCCCCAAAATTCATACTCTGAATTTTGACTCCCCGATTTTAGAAAACTAAAATCCCTCCAAAATTTCATATCTTGAAAATTTTCTTCATATCTCTCTCTAAGATTTTGGACAGCTAAAATCTCTAAAATATTCTATTTCTTGAAATTTCTCCTATCTTTGTAAATTCCCTCAGATATACTATTCTCTATATATCTTTGTCAAAATATCTTTCCGAATTTTCTTGCTGTTAAAATTCTCTCTGATTTTTGCCATGATAAAATTCCCTCCAATAGTTTTGTCAAACTACTTTCCGAATTTTGTCTGTCAAAATACCCACCTATCTTTGACTGTCAAAACAGCCCCTGATCGTTGACTGTCAAAATTCCTATGATATTTTACCGTCAAAATGTCCAACTTTTGACTGTCAAAATTCTTTAATCCTTTCTCTTTCAAAAATCCCTCTCAAAAGTCTCCGATGGATATAAAAACTCTCCGATGTTTCTCTCTCTAATTTCGGATACTTAATATCCTTCATACTTTATTCTCTGATCTCATGAGCATAAAATTCCACAAATTTTGCTCATAAATTTCTCTCCGACGTATGGACCTGGTTAAGAAGAAAAAGAAATCTAAGGTTTATAAATCTACCATTTTCACCTCCGTGCCTGCTTCTACAGCTACGATACCGAAAAAGCCTTCGGTATCTACCAAAGCCAATATCCTTTCCAAAAAGCGGAGGAGTTCCAAAAGCCCCCCGAAGTTCTCCTCAAAAAGACTTAGGGAACCTCAAGGGTCAAATACTCACAAGCCACTCACTGATTCCCAAAAATTTGTGAGTGTTGAAATTCTCTCCACTGGACCCAGGGAATCCTTAAAACCTCCCTAGCTCCTTCATGTCCTCTAAAAAGGACATGATTGAATTTTCAGGGACCCACACTAAACCCTTCTCAACATTCTCTTTGGTTGATAAGGATGACTTGGAACCTTCCCAATCCAAGGAATATTTTTGTCACATCACAACCTTGCACCCAAGATCTATGATCTTGATGACCTTGCACATCTCTGTGAAGATTCGACGAAACTGGCCGAATTGGAGGGACTCCCACCTTTATCTTGTTCACCAACATCTCCTTCTGGCAGAAATGTTTCCACCTAGTGAACTCTCCGATATATGGGTTTGAGAAATAAAAATAAAAATAATTTTTTATTTTTATTTTTGATAGCTTATTTATCCCTCTGGTGGACTCCCGAATTTCTTCCACCTTCTCACCTCATTTACTCATCTTCTCCCCTAAGCCGCTGAGGGGGGAGAAAATTCAAAGTTCCTGATAAGGTTAAATCAACAGCAGCTGAGAGGAGAAAATAAATATTCTCAAAAAAATCAACTAAGGCTAAAGTATTGTAAGCTGAGAAGGAGAAGAAGAAATCATTCTCATACAGCTGAGAGGAGAAAAGAATAAAGTATTATAAGCTGAGGAGGAAAATGAGAAATCAAGAGAGAAGAAAATTTTTCTCAAAAAGGGATTTCAGTTGAAAGGGAAGAAATCTTCTAAGTGATAAGATATCAGCTGAGGGGGGGCATCTAAGTGATTCTAAGAAGAATGAGTCGAAAGCAACTGTTGAGAGGAAGAAAATCAAAGACAGACAAGAAGTTAACCCTGATGCAGACTGGATTCTTCTCTCTCCCATTCCACAAGGAAGCATTCTTGATATCTCAAAATTTTGATCTATCAAATCCAACCTTGCTAGTTCAGTCAGCAACAACCATCATCACTACTCCAGAATATGGTATGTTCTCTAAAGATGATCTTAGGAACAAATGTTTCTTCCAGGGCTACCAATATTCCCTTGTCGATAGCAGCTTCCTTCAAGAAATTCTAAGTGTGGTCCTCTACAGTAAAGATGAAGGAATTCTCTACAATTTAATCTTCAATGAACTCAAGAGTAGAGATGTTGATGCTGCAACAATTCCCTTCAAGTACCCGGATGCTTGGTATACATGTAAATTTGTTTATTATTCTACATATGTTGCACATATTTTTTTCATATTGTATATACTCGGTTAAAAAAAACAAAAAAAATATTTGACTGAAAAGAACCCAAAAGAAAAATAGAAAGGGTCAAAAAGTATTTCTTTCTAACATACAGGTATCATCATCAAATAAGGGGAGATTGTTGGGTCACCGATGATTTGGTGATGAACCTTCTCTATTATTTGATTTATCTTTTACAGGTTCTTTTGAAGGTCTGAAATATGCTTCAAGTATTGGAAAATCAAAGACTATCCAATCAAGGGTTGTACATCAAAATGTGGAATTTTTGATGTATCAACTAACATTAATATTCAGACCACTTGCCGAATCAAGATGAGGATTGGGTCACCTATGTTGTATTGGGTCATCAATACAAGATGAGGTCACCGACCTAAAAGATGAGGTCACCGATGTTGTATTGGGTCACCAATACAAGATGAGGTCACTGACCCAAAAGATGAGGTCACCGACGTGGTACATAGAGGTCACCGACATTGCATGGAGGTCACCAAATTGTACATGAGGTCACCGATTTTCACATATGGTCACCGAAAAATTGCAGTTGTCTTTCCTTAAGGTTGTGATAACAAGTCACTAATACAAGGATGTACACTTGCCAACACTTAGTGAAAAATGAGGATCACCAAGCAATGTGTACACTTATCAATTCCAACCTTACAAGGCACTAACCGATGTGATACATGGTTCCATATATTACTTAGCAATTTTCAGAGATAAGTTCTTGACTCACAACAAAAGCAAGATACGTGGGCAGCAAGAACTTGGGAAGCAAACCTTAAATTGGGACATTCTTTTTTTACTCACCTAAAAATGATATTTGTCTTTTAGCTAAAAGATTTGATGGGACTTCACAGAGCATGAAGAAAAGGAGATAAAGTTATCTGACATTGCGTGCTACAAAGAATGGTTCATCCATTATCCTAATACAAAGGGAGTGGCCTCTTCCTTTGTCCATCAGATATACTTCCAGCTAATGAATCTTTGACAGTTGTCCACATGCATCCCATGCATGGGCACTATAAAAGGAGATGAAGTCCTTCCCATAAATCTCACGCTTTCAACAAGTCCTCTGTGTGATCATGTGTTTGATTCCGGCAATGCTGTGTGCTCTAACAGTTTTATTTTAACTTCCTTAGTGTATAAGTTAATTACTGTTATTTGTGTGTTAAGTTTGTTAGAATAGTGTGTCTATTCTTTTCTGCAACAAACTTCTATGTGTAAATTTTTATTATTTATATTAAAAATTTTAAAAGAGTAAAAATTCTGTGTGTTTGTATTCAACCCCCCCCCCCCCTTCTATAAACCCTCACTGGCATAGCCATCTCTATTCAGGGACTAACAGGTGCGCTGTGGGGGCGCAATTGGCACATGTACTACACAACCAAACATGCGTAAATGTAAAATATCAGGCTTATATCCAGTTACCAACTGGTACGCATGATACTGGTTGGCTAGTAGTGGGTCTAAAAACAAATAAGTAAGGCTGCATGTAATATTTGCATAACCCCAGGAAAATGCGGGTTAATTGGTGCGCATAACCAATTCCCTATATACCATCTATATTCTTATGATGATAACTTCTATGAGACCATTTTATACATACACACGGGGTATAGAAAACTCTACATTGATTGCAATAATTATCAAATCCTTATGATGTAAATTCTCCAGCATTACAAGTCATATAGACTTAATGAGATAAAGAGGGAGGTGAGCCCTTAAACGTATAACTAGTGCTTGGAGTGCAGCATTTCATGTGGACAATAATGCGACATGCGTTCATTGTGTCGAAACCAGAACCATAAAATACTTTAATGGCCCGCATTCTGATTGTTTATGTCCATAAATATTACCTTGTTATTCATTGTAAGAATGGAATATTTTTGTATTATGTCCTTAGCTTTAGGATGGTCTCATTCCTGTCTTGGCTAAGGATCAGGGTTTATTAAAATTCTAGGTATTCGAGAGGGCTTATTATGATGTTGGTGTTACTTCTTGTGCTGTAGAAGTCAACAGTTGCAATTTAGTTAATTAACTAATTTTGCCTTTCACTCAAAAGAATGTGTCAACGTGTATTTTTCAATACATAGATCATTATGTCATGACCATGGTGTCTCACGTGGTCATATCGAAACATATATGCATCATTGTCCCAAAGTTCTTTATTGGTGACAAAATGTGATTTAATGACCTAGATAATCTACTAGTTTGACACATTTATTTCTCTAATATATGTTCCTTTCATATCACTAGAGTTGATGTACATATATACACATTTCCATTCTTATATTATGATTTCCAATTTATACGAATATCTCAACAAGGTTCTATTAACATATTGCTTTTGTGACTATTAATTCTATGCCATTAGGCATTAAGGAGGTGACAGTTCATCGTCTAAGTATTTTGGTTGGAGGAGTTAGAAAGTAAAATAAATATTAGTTTATCTCTTTAGATTGTGTGGGATTCCCACAAAAACACTGAGTTCTCCTCGATACATTCCTACACGGAACGGAGAATATTGAGAGTTTCGTATTTGTAATTCTTATATATTTCTTTACATCAATAATGGTTATATATCCGGTTTAACATCAGCAGATGAAATTAATTTAATACTTAAATTTCAAATAAACTTATGCTCAATCAATCTTATGGTTAATCTGATATAGTTCATTTCAACTTGTTCTTTTTTTTTTTGAGCAATTATTATTGCAGTTTTCTTCTTATATTTTCCATTATCTTTTAGGCAGTAGTTGCATTTCTACTCCAAATATTGTAAAACCCTTTTCGACTCTTGTCATGACCCTTACTGTTTCTATGGTTTTGTCCATGGGGTGTATAGATGTCACCTATGTGGAATTGTCTTTAACTCATTGTCCTTTAGAGTTGTTCCACTTCTAACACTTTCATTATTGACCACGAGAATTTTCTTTGTCCCAACATATTTAGTGATCTGAAATAACCTTGTTATATCTCTCAACCACTTACAGTAGGTTGATGAATTTGTCTAAAGGTTATACTCTAGCTCACATTGGTTTCATTAATATGATTACTGCTATATGAAAGGTGAAAATCTTCTATGAGTTCCTTGTCATGAAGATTGAGATGTATTTTGAGCACAACATTTCTTTGTTGAAATCAGTCATTTTCTTGTAATCGAGTGGGTTTTATTCCACTGTTTGATTAGTTTGGAAAGTACATGGTACTAGATACTCCTGATTTTTCTTTTCAGGGTGTCCCACTGTTCTTAGGGGATTCTAGTTAATGGTATTCCATATGAAGGTTGTGACTAATGTATCGTCTCAAAAAAAATCTCAAGATATTTACATGTATTTTAACAGGTGACTTTTAGGGTCAATATGTTTTGATGGGTTTTACATATTTGTCTATCTTATGGTACTCAAGTTCTTTCGAGTCCAGATGGTTGTAAATAATGGAGAATATATGATTTTCAAAATCATGTTCTATAGTTATGTTATGCATGAGATTTCATTATCATAATATTATTAGATTTTTGTATTTTTAAATTTTTAAATTTTTGTTGATAGTACTTCATCAATATTTCAATATTCGAAAATAGATCGCAAAGACACTTTTAGATTTCCAGGTAGGAGGGGAATCACGTGGATTACTTAAGTCCCTTCAACCTTAGGGTTATTTACACCCGTTTGACAAAACCTTTCGGTGTTATGCAATTATTTCGTTTCATGAAATACATGAATAACATTAATATTATGAGAGATTTTGCCATTAAGCAAAATAAATATTGGTTTTGACATAAAATTGAATTTTGATTTTTAACATCTTAATAGTATTTTTGGAGCATTTGGTAAAAGATAAAAATATATGGGGGTTGGAACTGTAACTTCCAAATATTAATTAAGATTAAAGATAATGAGCAAGAACTCATCATCAATATTAGTATTTGTATAATATTTTAACACTTTCATATTTTTTTTTCTTTTGGAGCTTTTGGTAAAATATCAAGTTAGAAGTATAACTTTAAAAAGTTATTATAAAAATTATAAGTAGAAACTTATAATTAGGATAAACATTTGAATAGAATGCAGCATTACGCTAAATATGATTTAAAATAAATATTTCAATATTAACTTAAACAAATAAATAATATTAATCAATTAAATACAGTAATTGAGCAACCTAATGCTTATGCATTCAACAATAAACTAAGATAAGTTATAATTAAAGATATACTCATAAAATATGATATTGTTGTTATGGAAATAAAATCAATTTTATAAAAACAAACAACTATAATTTAATAAACAATTAGATATATACTAAATTTATAACAAACCAATAAAATGTAAGATAAATATTAATATTAAGTAGATATTCAATCGGTAACTAGAATATATAATTAATTAATATTCAAATCCAATACTTAATTTATCTAAAACTATAAATGTAAGATAAATATTAATATTAAATAGATATTCAATCGATAACTAGAATATATAATTAATTAATATTCAAATCCAATACTTAATTTATCTAAAACCACATATAATCTTAACAAGCCTAATAATAATAATAATAATAATAATAATAATAATAATAATAATAATAATAATAATAACAATTTTTTTTAAAGTAATACATAAGCAGAAAAATAAAAGGAAAATAAACCCCCCCTTTTTGTTTTGTATTCACCGTCGCAAGAAAAAAAACCTCAATATGATTTGTTATTATATTTATAGACAAAGAAAACTGCAAATCCGTGTAAGATTTTTAACTATGATCTTAAGAAAAATTATGGACAGGTAAATCGATGGATATGATTGAGTTTTGATATTCCTAATTTTTTTTAATATTTTTAAATAAACAAAAAAACAGCCAATCAAATCATGTAAAACACAGGCAACAAACAAAGGTACATTGAATTATCAGGCTAAAAGAATTAATCACTATTAATAATAAATAGTAGACAAAATAAAGTTGTAAGTTTATGTAGAGATACTTACTTGAATTGCAATACTATAAAGCAAACCTCTTAATGGTGGCGAATTGCGGATTGAACAACCGTTTAGTAGCGGTAGAAACGACCCGAGCTTACGTGCTGATAACGTGTTAAAGAAAAAACAATATAGAACAACAAGAAAGAGAGAGAAGAGATCTGTAATTCTCATTAATCATAAGCCCTTTAAATATGGATACGTTACAAGTAGATAACTATCAGTTCTAACCTATCTCTAATATGTTTATCTCTATCTATATCGTCATATCCATTAGACGATGACACATTTATCCTACAACAATTTATTTTTTTTTAGACTTTTTCCCTTTCTTTTAAGTTCCAAACCCATTTTTTTCCTTGGATCTTGGAGCCTAGCTTAGCCAAATCCTTAAAACTAACCTTTTTTTGGCACCTTTACCCCCAATATTGACTTCTATTTGTCATCAATGTATTCCCAGTTTCCCACGGTGAATTATTACATCACATGAATGTTGTCTTAGAACGGCTAATACGCAAGCCTTGTATTACCAAAAATGCCCTCCAGGCCTCCACTACGACCTCCTCCTGTTGGCATATCTACATTGGATTGTGTTACCAACACAATGAATGTCATTTATGAATAACATACGGTATTGGACACTCCTTCAATCCCTTAACATATGATTTTCCTTATTTTTTATTATAAATATTTTTATTTGTTGTTATTAATTTTAAATTTTTGTTTGTTATTAATTATTTAACATTAGAGTATATTACATATTTCATCCATGTGGTTCCATCGAAATTATGAATTGGGTTCCTTGCAAAGTTTATCATTTACCATTTTATTTAATATTTTTTTAGTTGTACAAGTTTTCATGCTATATTAATTTGGTACAAACCTTTAAAGCATTCAAGGAAAAAAGAACTTGATAAAAAGGCCCCCACCCCTTTCTTTTCTCCCGTCATCTACCAAAACACATAAAACTCAAATACATCCATCTATATTCAATACATAATTATATCTCTCAAAACCAAACTGTAATTTTTTTGTGTTTTGGAGCCCAATTTAGAGACCTATGGTTGTATTCCAACCACCAGACATTCGTGATTGGAACCATAAAAAAAGCCAAGATTTTTACCACATTTACAGTCCTCTTTTAAAAAAACTAAGATTTCTTAGGGAACAACAACAGTTGAAAATGGAAATTAGTCTATGGGTTTACTTGTTGAGAGAAAACTAAACCTTTTGATGCATTCGTATGCAATTAAGATTTGTTTAAAAAGGCCAAAGCGACTTTGGCCTAGCGGTAAGCGAGCTTTTGGCATCCTAGGAGGTTGAGGGTTCAAACGTCACCGAAGGTGAGGAGGATATGTGTGTTTCTTTATTCTATTTGTCGTATATAGGTATTATATACTTCAAAAAAATAGATTTGTTTTAAAGGTGTCATTTAGTTATAAATTTTTTTTAAAATCAATTTGTTCTCTAAATGGAATATTATGTACTCCACCCGTCGCAAATTAAGTGTCTACATTACTATTTTTGTTCATATTTATGCAATATATATGTAGGTAGGAGTTTAAACCAGAACCCCTCTGTTTTGCGAAAATGCGATAACAATTGTGGCCTCTACCCTTTTTAACCTATAATTTAAATTATAGTAATTAATTGTAATTATCTCCTTCTTTTCGATTGTATTTTGATCACGTCTAATCTCACGTCTCGATCGTATGTTGTATGATGATAATTGAACAAATTGTAATCGATGAAAACAGACGGATTATCATCGATCGACACTGTAAATGTGGTCTAGCTAGGTTGTAATAATCATGTGATATGCATACAACTAACAAATATATACATTGTGAAGGATTTTCATTGCACTAAATCAATTGCACTAAAATGGGACATGTATGTTGATGATCAAACAAATTGTGGTGTAATTGATCAAAATAGAGGGATTATCATCTGTCCACACTGTACCAGGCTGTGATAATCATGTGATTAGGAAACAATCTGACAAATATATACATTGTCTATTACTTGATTTTGCCTGATTAAGATGTGATAATCATATGATTATCACATGGTATCGATTTATTGAGTTGTGATAATTGACCAGTTCGATTTCTCGACCATTCCCTCAACCATGATAAGTATGTCATAGACCTTCAATGATCGAACAAACAATCAATTACAGACAATTATGTAGTGAATCGGTTGCAGACAATCATTGAAGCCCTCAACTGTGATAGGTATGTTATATACATTCAATCATTGAAGCCCTAATCAATTACAAATAATTACATAGGAGAATCGATTGTGATACACATTCAATCAACAAAGCCCTAATCAATTACGGACAGTTACCTAGTTAATTGATTGCAAACGATCATCAAAGCCCTCAACTATAATAAGTATGTGATTACATTCATGTGATCACATTCAATCATCGAAGCCCTATGCAAATAATCGAAATAGTCTGTTATTTGAATTTTAGCATACCAATTTCCAAATTTACCCTTGCACATCTTTATTATTTTTGAAAACTTTTTAATATTAATTTAAATTTGAAAATTTGTTTAAGTTCTCTACAAATGTGATTTAAATCTCAATGTTTGGCTTAGAGGTTCTCATATTTACGTAAATCACAGGGGTCCTAGTTTGAACCCCTTCTCTCTCTCTCTCTATATATATATATATATATGTATATATATATATAGAGAGAGAGAGAGAGTATTAAACGAAAGACTTTTGCCTATGGACTTTTCCCTGGGAAATTTGTCGCTATAAGGGTAATTCTTCACAAAACTATCATAAAAGTTGGTGGGTAATTGATAACTCTCATTCTGAGTGTTATTTACACTTCATTATTGTGTCTTTTTATTTCCTTCTAGTGTGTGTTTTCCCTTTATGTGTTCGCGTTTGCCATTTTTATTTATTTATTTTCATTTGGAGTTGTTGAGGATAAAAGTTTGTATTTTGATTAGTGTATGTGTCGTTTTTGGAGCTGGTGCGTCACTGTGGTGAGCAACGTCTGAAGCTGCTTGAGCTGCAGAAAACCCTTATGGAGATGCATTGCCAAATATGTGTTGAAGATGCAGGATTAAGTTTGGGTCAAGGGCTGGAACTTTCATAAAAGGGATGAGCAAAATGACAAAGGAAATGAAGACAAAATAGAGGAAGAGGACACCATTGAGATGTCCCTCTCCTCTCTCAAGTCTCTTTCATGAAGATAGGACAAACATGAAGAAGAAGACAACATTGTACCATCACTTTCTCCATTGCCAAGTACCTTTCACCCCTTCTCTCCTCTTCCACTATAAAAGAGAGTTCTTGGGACTTAATTTGAGACATCCATCAAGCTAGAGAGCATTCAGCTGATAGTTCAACTCTATCATTTTAATTTCCTGTAATTTTAATTTCTGTAATTTACTTTCCCGTCGGCCACAGTGGTCAGTGCTGTGGCCAGTTACGTTTAATGCAATTTCTGTTTTTGTATTTCTACTTCTGCAGTATTTCTTTAATTATGTATCGTAGCTAAACCCCACCTTTGGGTGTGGGTGTAACCCAAACCCGAGAGCCCAAAATGTAACACTTGGGTGTTACTACTTTTGCTAACTCTTCGGTTTGGTCATTCGAGTCGAAACTTCAACTCAACGCGGACAAGCTGATCACTTTAAGTGTTAATATTAGATCTTAGACCTCGAGAGGGGCGGATCAAAAATACGGCTTGAATGATGCAAGGAGGTTCGAGAGAATCTTCAATAATCGCATAGAGATATGGGTTTTTGCATAATCGTACTAAGGTTCAGATGTCGGTCGAGTGGGTGTGTCATAGAGATATGCGCATCCCTCCACATCCGACGGAGCTAAGATCTTCGAGATCTACTTAGTTACGATTGGCAAACCGAATGTTAGCATGAGTAGTACTTTATAATAAAGCCGTTTTTCGCAACCTATATAATGGAACTTCGAGAGGAGAAAGTTATATAGGACCACTTGTGACCGGCTTTATTAACATATTTGTTACAATAATCTTCTCGGGGGAAAACTTACACCCATGCCCACTTGTCGTTAATTGTATTTTTATAAAAAGTTATTAAATATTCCACCAACAACAAATCATTTTTATAACTCTAAACTTTACACCGGAAGCTCGTAAAAATCTCTAATTCTTAGTTGACCAGTCCTTGGAACGAACTTGGTATTTACCATTATATTATTTGTTAAGGGAACGCAATAGTGGTGTACACTTGCACTATTATTGTGACACATTTCACGTGTGTTATTTTGCTATAAGTAATTCAAATCGGTGACAGATTACCCAGGGATTCTCTAGGTGATCGGTTGGTATTTTCTTGAAAAACATTAAATTTTACCAAATCACTGATATTTTCTGGGTGATCGGTGGGTAATCACCTACGGAAATTTCCCTGAGTAATTTTTGTGGCTATGATAGCATTTTACCAAACAAACATATGTAAAATAACATCTTAGATCATAGTATTTGATGAAAAAAAAATATTAAAAAAATTATTTTATATTGGTTTGTACGAGATTATAACATTTGATTTATTTGTATTTGAACTTGACCCTATATATATAGGGGAGATTTCAAATACAAACCACGTCAATTCATACAAACCGTGTGATTCATTGTTTAATTGAATAAATTTTTTTCATGAAAGTGTTTAATATGATGAAATTGTTTCATATAATTTTTTTCTTTATGAAACTATTTTTGTTTCTACGTGAAAATGAAATTGTTGTATGAAATTCTCATTTTGGTGAAACGTGTTTCACATATTATTGATTAATCAACCCTCATGTATTCGTTAATGAATTTTTTTTCATATATTATTGACTAATCAACCCTCATAATTAAGAAAAAGTGATTTTTAAAAAAAATTATTGGTTGCATGCAATTTGTAATTTTGTTTGGTTTGTACGAATTGACGTGATTTGTAACGGAAATCAACCATAATAATAATAATAAAATAAATAACAATAATTAATCAAGAAAAAGGACATGAAAATCCTAAACGATAAAGTTACATGTATCTATACTATATTAAAAACGAGGAATTTTAGTTATTTTTGAATTTTTAAGAGGTACACTTTTTTTATTATTATGCTAAGTGTACAAGGTTGTATAGCCTCACAACCTCCCACGGTCTTTAATGCTCATAAATTAAATCATTTTAATTTATAAATTATAATTGATACCCTTATATTTAGTTATTTAATTTATGTTATATTTCTTACTTTTTCATTTTTTATTTTTTACCCTTGCCATATTAATGTAAAAAATCGTATATGAACCAAAACACATTTAAAAAATATGTTCTTTGTTTTCGAATTATATCATTATAATCGTGTCGTCAATACCTTCAAAACGAGTCTAATATTGAATATTTTTTAATTTAATCATACTATTAAATATTACGAATGCATATGAATTAATTTGTTTTATATTTTTTATGTTTTCATTTTTCATCTTATACTTTTATCATATTTAAAAGAGTTAAATACAAATTTGGTCACTGTGGTTTACAAATATTAACATATAAGGTCCCTCAAAAATGTTTTTAACATTCAACGTCCTTGTGGTTTTCATTTTATAACAGCTAGGGTCCCCCATCCAACTTTTCCGTTAAATATTAACATTTTAGCATGTTTTCTTTATTTTTCAAACCACATGGACCAAATCTGTAATTTACTCTAAACTATATAATTATATTCGTATTTTATTAGTTATATAATTTTTATATTTTATAAACATATTTATATACACCTAATATTTTTATTTATAAATTATTTATAAATTTATCTTTTATAAAATGTATTTTGTATTTATATTTATATATAAAATATAAATAATTTTATAAAATATATGAAATATTTAATTTATATTAGAAACAGTTTATTATATAAATTGCATATATGAAAACTTTAAAGTTCAAATACATAAAATATATAAAAATATAAAATCTAAATACAAAATAAATTTTGTAAAATAATATAATATTAAATATACAAAGAATTAATAATTTGTAGTATACATATGGACGGTGAATCGAGATGGTGAAGAAGGTGAGACATTAGATTTTTAGCATGATTGTTTTGATGACAACGATGTTGTATATGTTTGAAATTTATCTTTTATATTTATATTTACCGTACATATTTATATCTACATCAAAGTTCTAAATAGCGTGAGACGTAGCGTGGCGTGACGGCAAGGTCAAGCCTTAAGTCTTAGAAGGGACAGCGAGTCATGGCGTTTTTAAGGCGTGTCTTATAATGACAAAATATCATATATAATATTATACACATATATAACTTTTTTTCTATCATTAATCAATGAGTTAATGATATTAAGCATTTTAAATTAGGTTATAGATTAAAAACAAAAAAAATAAGATACCAAAAGTGTATGAAAACTCAAATATGATATTACAAAAATCACGCAATGAGTCATGACGTGCCACAAACATAACGTGGCGGCAAATATAAGCCTAATGCCATGGCGGCAGTCGTGATGAGTTTTTTTAGAACAATAATCTACATATTATTAATTTTTTGTATATTTATGATTATATTATATTTATATGTTATTAAATTTATTTTGTATTTGTATTTATATTTTGTATTTTTATATATTTTATGTACTTGAACCTTCCATCTATACATATTTTGTATATATGTATATCACAAATTATTAATTCTTATATATTTAAGATTGTATTATATTTATATTTTATGAAATTTATTTTGTACTTATATTTATATTTTTATATATTTTATGTATCTGAATTTTGAACCTTATATTTATTTAATTTGTATGGTGGTCTGATTTATTGTTTATGTATTTGAATTTTGTAGCTTACATATATGCAATTTGTATTATCAACTGTTTGTAATATAAACTGAACCTTCCATATATTGTATAAAATTATTTATGATTTATATACAAAATATAAATATAAATATAAAATACATTTTATAAAAGATAAATATATAAATAATTTTTAAATAAAAATATTAGGTGCATATACTTCTAAAATATAAAAATTATATAGTTAATAAAATACAAATATAATTATATAGTTCAGAGTAAATTACAGATTTAGTCCATGTGGTTTGAAAAATAAAGAAAACATGCTAAAATGTTAATGTTTAACGGAAAAGTTGGATGGAGGACCCTACCTGTTATAAAATGGAAACCACAGGGACAATGAATGTTAAAAAAATCTTTGAGGGACCTTATATATTAATATTTGTAAACCACAGTGACCAAGTTTGTATTTAACTCTATTTAAAATATATAATTATTGATTAACTAAAATATATTACAAAAAAGTTTCTTTTTTTTACGGTTGGTTTAATATAAAGAGAAATTTACCTCTTAACCTGAGCTTTGGGTGCTTGCTTTTAATTCATTTTATATTGATTTTTCTATGTACATGTATAACCTCATGTCATCTATGTATGATAGATAATAGAACAATATATGAAACATGAATGTTATTTTGAGTTACCGACTTTAAAATAGAGACTCTTCAAGCAACATCATGCACGTGTACATAAATAATACAACAAATGAATAGTATATTCTTACCATAAAGGGTGTTTTAGTAAATTTAAAGTCTCAATGCTACTCAAGAAAGGGATTTACAAGTACTATTCGAAAAGGTTTGTTATAGCAGCTGTGATAGCGAGCGACGAGGCTTGTCTCTCACACAACATTAAGCATGAGGCATGTCATGGCGTAATGCATTGATTTTGTAACATAATATTTGATTCTACTTATTAATGTTTTATTTGTTAGTACTTACTTTTTTAATGTTTCATTTGTTAGTTTTAGTATATGACTTAATTTAAATTGTTTATTATCATTGATTCATTGAGTGATATCATAAAAACATATGTTTATGTGTATGATATTACATATGATATATTGATTTGTTGCCATAGATTTCAATATTTGAGGTTTGACTTTGCTATCACACCACCCTTCATACTATTTAGACCTTAGTTTACAACAAAAGCTAGGGACAACGATAAATCCTAACAAAACTCTTTGTAGTTGTGTATAATGTTTAATTGCAAACAATTGGAGTTGTGTATGATGTTTAATTGTAAACAATACTAAAAAATTTAATGTAGTTTTATGTTAGGAGTAAATATTTGAAAAAGGTAAAAACAACAAATGACATGGTTTTTTTTTGAAAAGGACAAATAACATGGGTTTAAAAACACTATTATCAAGCTATTTCATTTCAAATGCTTTGACCAATCGAACATATCAACTTTGTATTTAAATGTTATTTGATTTTCGATTTAAAATAACAATAAAGTATTAAATTTACATTAACATGGACATGGACGGAGAATAATACAAAACGAGATTGTCGTTTTGGGTTTTCGACTTCAGAATCGAAATGTTTCAATAAATCCATGATGTGCAAATTAATTAAAGAACATCCAAAATCATATTACAACAATCTTCAATGTACCAATTTTCGTCTTTGTCAACAAGTCAATATAATAAGTTTTTTTGACTTGTGACCTTCTCTATACCTAGTTAACAAAGCTATTTGATTTTGGCCAAATCCCCAGTGCGTGAGGAACCAACAACCTATGGATAGGAGTCTTAAAGCTAGCCTAGCTTGCATTTATTTGTCAATTGAGCTAGCTTCTAAGGTTTCTAAATAACTTTGGTAGTTAATTAACATAGTTTTGACGGATATGTACGATACGATCATCAAAGCACTCACACCTAATGACCTATCCTATTTTATCTATTGTTCTTATTTTGGGCCATAGAGAAGAGTATCTAAGAGGTAGCCTGGACATGGGTATAGAGTGGGGTGGGGGGAGTCATGGTGGGCGTTGGATAGGTTAGGTTTTGTTTGCCTTCAATTTGAGTGGGCGTTCATAATAAAGACTGAGGAAGAAAATAATCTTCATATCTTTACATAAAAGTAAGAACCAAGAGAAATGACATGTACGTCGTGATTTGGATTGAAAATTCCAAAATATTAAATTGTGTTCAATTTTTATCATTCCATATTGATAAAAAGATAACATGTTGGAACTTGGAAGAGTGGGGTGAGTATATAGGAAAATGATGCCAACTTTTTTTGGCATCATGATTTGTTATATATTTATTTACTTTAATCCCTTTTGGACTAAACGGTAAATTAGAGTTACAAATTCTTCTATGCTAAATGGATATTACATTATTGTTAATGTCAAAAAATGACTTAACGGTAGCCGGATGATTCGGACCTTGCTCAACTAAATAAAGGAAAATCACTTCTAAAAACCAGTAAACGGAAAATAAACAACACAAATAATTGTTGACGCGGAAAACCCTCTTCGGAGGGAAAAACCACGGACGACTGTAAAGAGGATCGCCGGTGCACTATGGACGTCAAACAAGGACGCCGGCCTTTAGAATAGGTAAATAAAGTTACAAAGCAAAAGTGTGTGAATATGCAGTCGTGAGTCTAAGACTGGTGTCGTGACTCGTGCTACTATACAGTTGTTGAGACTGTCGATGACGTTGTCGTGAGCTTGTATGAATGTTCTCAGAATGCTTTCTCCGGTATTCTTTAGCTAATCAGTCGTACTATTCTGCTTGTTTAATCTTCCTTTTATACTTGATCTTGAGATTACATCTTTAATTGTTTTCTAACGTCTATAACGGTCGTGTCTTGATGATTAGTCTTCATGGCTGCCATAATGTCGTTGACCTGTAACTGAAAATAACATAAATATATACGTAACGGACATAACGGTCGTCTGTGTTGCCGTTAGGTGAGTTTTACTAATAGTTAAGTTATGTTAACTTCTGAGTAGACTAACGATAGTAACGGAAGAATCCTTAACGGAGTTAACGAAGTTAACGGTATAAATTTTGGGTATAACAATTATTATGCAATTAAAAAAATACACTTATCCCATTTCATGTTGTTTTCTTTATATATTTATGTGTATAAAAAGTAAAACCCAAGATAAATGAGTTGACACCATATATATATATATATATATATATATATATATATATAAATATGGGCTGAACGTGGCTAACTTGGCTATACTACATTGATAACATAATGGTATGTTGGAACAAGGGGTAATTATATAAGCACAAGGAAGCCGAGTTTGTTTTACGTAATTGTTTTGATTTATGTTTACCTTAATCTATTTTGAATTAAGTAGTTAATTTTAGTTACATGTTTCTTTATATTCAATGGATATTTCATTTTTTATACTAGTAACCTGATACACGTATTTCATTTTATGTTGTTTATCATTATATATATATATATATATATATATATGTGTGTGTGTAAATGCAAGAACCAAAAGAAATAACATGGCACGGTGTAGATTTAAAATTTCAAAATAGTGGATTGTATGTGGTTAGTTATGCCATCACACATTGATGAATTATGATATGTTGGAACAAGGAGGTGATTATATAAGGAGAACAATTAGAAGTTTTTTACATGATTTTTGATTTATGATTTAAATTAAATTGGAATTGAAAAAATAATAATGTATACGTAAAAGAAAAGAAGAGTGTGATGGTAGTTGGATTGTTGGTTTTTATACGAGTACAATGACAAAATGAATTTCCATGATAAGAGTTATGTGTATGGGTTAGAGGGAGGGGGAAGATGGGTGTAGAGTATGGGGTCACTATTAATGCCAAAAATTGGTTTAGAGAAAATCAACTTTAGGAACGGTTTGGAACTTAATCAACTAAAAATGTATCCCACGACAAATGTTGTGACAAAGTAAAAACAATAAGACACGAAGAATTGGTGACGAAAAACCTCTTTCGAGAGTAAAAAAAACCATGGACGATAGTTGAGATCGTCGATGCACTAATGAAAAGTGGCGTCAAACAGGGACGTCGTCCTTAGGAACAGTAGTCGTAAGTACAAATGTCAAAGTATAAGTAAAAATAAAGTGATCGTAAGTAAATCGTTGTTGTCGTTAGTTGTCGCTGTGAGATTTAACACGGTCGTAACTTCTTCAGAGCTTCGAGGGAGATTCTGGGTATTCTTTGTAGCTTCCTAATATCTTCTATGTAAAATCAATGCATCTTTTTATATTACTCAGAATGCCTTAATTGCGCTAATAATGGTCATACCGGTCCTAATGTTTAATGACTTTGAATGGTGTCCGTCAGTTATGCTCTTAGTCATAGATAGTCAATATCTTGTGTTAAAGATACCAAGGAACAATTAGCCGTTAGTTTAGCTTAAGGTCGTTAGTTTAGCCTATGTTCGTGAGTTTGCCTGTGAGACGTTGTATGTCATCAATCGCGAGTCGTGAAATGTTTATATGACCATATTCACAAAAGTATCGACCAAGTAATTTTTGATGTGGATAAATGGTTGTCGGTAGTCATTAATCTTATATGATCATAAGGTACAACTATGGTCTTATCGTGAGTCTCTTGGTATTCGTCAGCAATTTTTATCTGTAAAATTTTACCCAAACAGTCATCGTGGATGTCAGATTGGTTTGGTTTTTTTCCTTTCAATTTGAATGGAGGTTAATAAACATAAAGGATGGAAATAATCTTTATATATTTAAAGTAAGAACCAAGAGAAATGATATAACACAATATGAATGGAGAATTCCAATACATTGAATTGTGATTAACTTTGGTCATCCCAAATTGATAAAAAGATGTTCTGTTGTAACATGAGGTTGATTATATAAGGAGAAAGATGCAACTTTTTTGCAACATGATTTTTTACGTATTGATAAAAAGATAGTTAATTTTGGTTCGAACTTCCAAAAATGAATATTACATTATGTTATACAATTAATAAGATATAATTATTTCATTTCATGTTCTTTATCTTTATATTTTTATGTATATATAAAAGTAATAGTAGAAAAATGACATGACAAAATGTGGGTTGAAAATTTTAATATTGAATTATGGTTAATTTTTGCCTGACGTGTATTGATAAAATGTGTTGGAAAAGTTAGATTTTGTTCGCTTTCAATTTAATTAAGTGGACGTATTAAGGACGAAAATAATTCTTAGCACTTACAAAATGACAATTGAATGGTTATTGGTCTAGTGGTGTCTACTTGCCCAACTCTTTTAAAGGTTAAGAGTTTAAACTTGCCACTTAAACCCAACTTTACTCAAGACAAGAGATTGGTCAAAAACCAGGCTCGGGTCGGGCCGGGTTTTAATCGGTCTCGGGCCTTAACAGTAATTTTTGGACCAGGCTTTTTGGTCCCGGTCCTCTGTCGGTCCCGGGCCGGGCCAGGCCAGGCACATTTGGCCATCTCTATTCAAGACCATTAAACTGACACAAAAATTAAATATTTCAAAACATATTTTTTTTAATAAATTTATATTTCCTTTCAGATTTTTAACTACACAATTCATGTATTGTAATATTTTATTTATTTGAATTCTAACATTAAGTAATATTTATTTTTGAATTATTAAATATAGACGTGGATTTAAAAATAAGTACATAAGAGAATTTTATAAAACATTTCAAATAGACGACGATAAACTATATAATACCCCATGTTTAACAAAACTAATCTCGTGACCGGAAAACAAATTGAGTTCAATGCATGAAACCATGTTTTAGTTACTTGTACCTTACTCTTCAAGAGTTGTACATTAGGCCAAGTTCATTTTGTAAATTTCTCTTAAAGGATCAATGTAACATGAAACAATCTTGGTTAGGACCAAAATTGTAAAGAAATTGCCAAGGTATTAGTATATTGCAAATAGGCTTAAGATCAAGGGTTAGGTGGTATAATATATATATATATAGGGAGGGTTCAAATGAGAACACTCCCAATTTAAAGAAACAAAGGGACCTATTTGAGACCACATATGATGTGGGTCCCACCAATAAAAAATCGTATCTGATTCAATGGGGCCCACCATTGAAAACCAGATATGATTTTTTATTGGTGGGACCCACATAAGGTTCAAATGAGAACTTTGTAAATTTAAAGGAACAAAGAGATTCATTTTGGACCACATATGATGTGGGTCCCACACATTAAAAAATCATATTTGATTCAATGGTGAGCCACATTGAATCATATATGATTTTTTAACGTGTGGGACCCACATCATATGTGATCCACAAAGTGTTCGTTTATTCCTTTAAATAAGGGATGTTCTTGTATGATCCTTCCCCTATATATATATATATATATATGAATTTTCATTTTTTAAACCAAAAAGCATATTTTTTTTTCTCTCTCTCTCTAGCTTCCATCGATCTCTCCTTCATGTCTTAAAAGAACCCTCATATTCTCATCAAAACCTCAAAATTTCTCCTTATTTCTTTAAGTTCTTGAAGAATTGAATTACAAAATGGAATTAGGGGCTCAAGGTATGTGGGAAGTTGAGGATTGAGGTGAAACTTGTTTAGTTCATGCAAGGATAGTGATTTTTCAAGTTGATGGAAGGTGATCGGGAGTAAGGAAAGGGCTAACTAAGCTATGTATATGTTATTTATTTGACTTGAGGGTAACCGTTTATATTCCGGAAATTCCATCCATGTTGATAGATGTGACTTCGAGCCTAACAGTTTCGAGTACTTTATACGAACTTTTGTTCTCGTTCCAATATTTTGGTTTATGCCATTATATTAAAGTTGCTTCACGATTTAAGCATGTTATTGAAAGAGTTCGATTTTTATGTTTTACGACTTCTTGTAAAAAATAAATTTGCATGATTTCTAAATGGATTGAGATTTGAAGTTACAATTTGTTTTCGGTTGATTTCACAAATACTCCCATAACCGTTTTTTTGTTTTGAATATTATGATACAATTCGTTATCGATTAATTTGATTATCATGAGATTTGTGAATTTGTTTTAAGATTGATGAAACCATTGATTTAACGACACAAGTTTTATCGTCTTTTGTTTTAAACTCAACACTTGGGTGACGGGTGTTGAGATGCCTCCATGGTGGCTATTCGTACATATGGCGTTCTCGTAAAATCTAGACCAAGTCAAATAGAGGACATAGGAAGCATCCAAGAGTCGAATACCAGAAAATGCTTCGTTACCAAATATAACCGATTATCGGATATAACCGAATACTAGAATTAAACTGCTTACAAGGGAATGAGATGGTGTAGTGCCCAACACATTCATTCCATTACGAGGCATGATTGGACTGATCATCCGTCGGGAATAATGTATCCTAAAGATATGGATGGCCTTCAGACCTTGAGTTTCAGTTTTGGGATTTGCACTAAATGCGATTCAACTTTTATCATAGTGTTTTCTTTCAGTTATGTATTTCATATATTGTTATTCTTGTTTTATTATTCGTTCACTGGGCAAATTTTGCTCAGCCGAGGTTTTGCTCAGCCGAGGTTTTGCTTTGTCATAGAACTAGTGAAATGGGGGTGTTACAAACTATAAATCTTGATTGACAAAAAATGCTTTTGGAAAGGTTTTTTTCCTTCTAAGAAGGAGGTCTATGAAGATAGGTTTTTGATAATAAATATTAGTGAAAAACTAATGTGATAAAAGTAAAAATATTTTGTAAATCCTGATGTGATAATTGCATATGCTCGTGATAATGTGAAGGTAGTTATGTTCTTTGACTGATGATTCGTGATAATGTGAAGACAGTTATGTTCGTTGTGTAAGTGTAAATGATTTATTTGTTCAAAAAAATGTTTAGAGATTTAATTATTCAAACTATGAAAGTCAGTTGGGTTTTCTAGAACTTTTCCCCATTAACTAGTTTTATAGGTCACAAGGATCTATTTAACAAGTTTTAAAATGTCCAACAGTTTATCAGTTCAAAAAAATTGTCTAATGACTTAATCATTTAAAATGAAAAAGTTCAAATGTTTTTTTGTATTTTTCCTTAGGATTATACTAAGATATCACATATTATTTCCCTTCCACGATCAGAGAGAAGACTTGAACTTGATCAATCAAAAGCTTTCGGGAGGTGAGCTTATTTTCATATTATTCCTTTCTACAATCATGTTTTCATTTGTACCTTTTATCATTTTCGATTAATTATACTAAAATATTACATATTTAAATTAAAACGATAATTTTTTTTAAAACAAAATATATCATATGCTCTACTAAGACCATTAAAATGACAAAAAAAGAATATTTGAAAACAAATTTTGTTTATGAATTTATATTCCCTTCCATTTTTTAGCTACATAATTCGTGTATTGGAATATTGTAATTTTTTGAATTTTAACATTTAATAATGTTTGTTTTTGAAATATTAAACATATGATGTGGACTTAAAACTGATAAATTATGGAGGAGGCTAATGGCACCCCTAACATATACTAAGGACACCCCTAAGGACACCCCTAAGCTTAATATAATCATTTGATTTTTTTTTGTTTTTTTGTCTTTTTTGTTTTTTTTATTGTCTTTTCTTTTATTATTTAATTATTTGTATTATAGTTTAATTTATATAAATTATTAATTAATTTTTTTATCTTTATCTCTTTTATTATTTTTAATTAATTTAAAATGTTAATTTTTTTTCTTAGTTTTCTCGTTATTATTTTTAATTAATATAAATTATAGTTAATTATTTTTTCTCATTTTCTCGTATATACTTTTTTTCAATTTTAATAGAAATATATTTATATAAATAAATATTTAATTCTTATTTTATAATAAAATAATAAATAAATATAAGAACTATAATAATATAGAAAACAATACATTTATATATACTAGAAAAGTACTCACGGGAAATATCTCGAGTTTAAGTTTTATTTTAATTTTTGTTTCTACCGATATTCTAATGGTTTTTATGTGGTTTTGAGATTTTTTTAGTATTTCAATTAAAAATTCTCTTTTTTTATTTAATTTCTTTAATTCAATTTTTTTATCATAATTTAATTTAGGTTTAATAACCAAATATTTATTTTTGGTTTAATAGTATAATTATTTTATTTGTTAGAAGTTAATGATTATCTTAATCATATTTTAGATTTTTTATATCTAAAATTAGATGTTTATCCTGTAGTTGATCATAGTCATCTGTAGTTAGTTACACGAATTTAAAGATGAAACTTTAATAGGTTGTACTTACGTACAATTTACTTGTAATCTCGAAAATTAAGTAATTAACATTAAATAACAGTAACTAAAACTTAAAAAGTTGTTTTTAAGAGTTTTTGGTCAAATGCTTTATAATATAATATATATATATATATATATATATAGAGAGAGAGAGAGAGAGAGAGAGATAGAGAGGAAATTTAAAATGCGAACTCAAATTTGGTTGTGAATGTTATACAAATGAGAGCGTGATACATGTCTAAATGTAGATTATTCAGATGAAATATACAAAAAATTATTCAAACTGAATAAATACTATATTCAGTCTGAATATTTCTTTGTATATTTAGACTGGATGTGACACGTGTCACGTTCTCATTTGTTATCACGTTCACAACCGAATTTGAGTTCGCATTTGAACTTTTCTATATATATCTGAATATATATGGTCGTTATTAGAGCATCTCCAAGAGTTATGCTAAAATAGAGAAAATAGAGGTTTTAGCAATTTTTTTGCTCCAAGAGCTATAGTATGTTGTATGCTAAAATAGAAAAAATAGGAGATAGAAAATAAAAATCTTCAAATTTGGAGAAATCTCTAAATCCACTTTTAAAGAAAGAGAAATATTATTTTAATCATTCCACCCAATAAGAGGCATTGAAATAAAATGTATAAAAGAGAGAAAATAATATTTTATTAATATATTGATTATTTAATAATATAATAAATAATAGAATCTCTAAAATAGCATATCTCTTGGAGTTGGAAGCAAATTTGTTTAGAGATTTTAACTTTTTTTTACTCTATTTTTTTAGAAAAATAATAACATAGCTCTTGGAGATGCTCTTATGCAACATATTGCAATCGTATAACCTTTACAACCAAACCATGACCGTTCATTTGATCATAACGGTTTTCATTAAATCACTTGTAACTACCATTAATTAAAAAAATTTAAAAAGTGGATGATGGATGAGTGAGTTGTATTTAAACACCCTCTATATATGTATGTATAATATAAATATAAGAATCTAATTATATATAAACTAGAAGACGTGCCCGCTGCAATGCAGCGGAATTTAAACATTTCATCAACATTAACGTTAAAAATCTCGAACTTTTTTAAATATCAGATTATTTATCATTATAAACTTATAAATCGGCATCCATTATTTTTACAAAACTCAAGTACAATCCTAATTTAAAAGGAACAAAGTAGCACATTTATGACACATTTGTTTTGACGAATATGTAAAAATAATGGACGCCGATTTATAAACTCATAATGATAAATAATTTGATATTTTAAAACAGTTCGAGACTTCTAACGTTAATGTTGATGAAATATTTAAATTCCATTGCGTGCATTAATGCGTTTCTAGGTTTAATTTGTAAAAAAAGAAACATATTTTTTTTTTTAATTTTGATTGATTATTTATTTTAATATGACCGAGGTGTAAACTGAAAAATAAAAAAAGAAAGGGATATGACCGAAATTTAAAAACTAATTATAGTATAGATGAGGGTGTAAAATGAAAAGGTAAAAAAAATTAAATAAATAACTATAGGGCATAAAATGTAATTTTTTTAAAATAAATCGTTACGTATTCATGTATATAATAATATGATTAAATCAAAAAATATTTAATATTGGGCTCATTTTAAGGGTATTGACGGCACGATCATAATGATAAAGGTATAAAATAAAAAATGAAAAAGTGAATGACATAAACTAAATTAAATAACCAACTATATGGGTGTCAAGTGTAACTTAAAATTTTAAAATAATTTAATTTATAGATTAATATAGGAACGTGGAGGTTAGAGTAAAGTTCTAAAGTTTTAGATGTTGTACCTTATGCAAAGAATGTTGTACCTCTTAAAAATTTGAACTAACCGTTTAACATGTTTTATATAATAGTATAGATAATTTGTAAAAATAGAAACATATTTTTTTTAATGTAATTTGATTTACTTTGATACGGTGTAAAATAAAAAATAAAATAATAAGGGATATGAATGAAATTTAAAAATTAATTATAGTATAATGGTGTAGAATAAAAAGGTAAAAAATTAAACAAATAACTATAGGGCATAAAATGTACATTTTTTAAAAATAAATCTAGTATAGATAAATGTGTAAGATGAAAAGGTAAAGAAATTAAATAAATAACTATAGGGCATAAAATGTACATTTTTAAAAAATAATTCGATACGTATTCATGTATATACTAATATCATTAAATCAAAAAATATTCAATATTGAGCTTATTTTGAAGGTATTGACGACACGGTTATAATGATATAATTTGTAAAAATAGAAACTTATTTTTTAATTGTCTCTTGATTCATATAGATTATTTAGGTTAATATAATAAAGGTATAAAATGTCAAATGAAAAAGTAAAGGATATAAAAGAAATTAAGTAACTAATTATAAGGATGTAAAGTGTAACTTAACTTTTAAAAATAATTTAATTTATAAAACTATATAGATAGTGGGAGGTTGGTGGAAGATTTTTATGCTTTAAATATTGTACTTCATGCATAAATGTTTGTACCTCTTAAAGATTCCAACTTAACCGTTTAAGCTCTTTATATATATAGTATAGATAAGTATATCCTTATATAATACTATGTAAATAAAAAATAATATCGAAATAATATCGAAATCATAACATATGAAAAACTTAAAATTACAAATATTATGTAAATAAATAATATTGGGATCATAATGGTATAAACTAATATATATATATATATATATATATAAAAGAATCTAATAATATATATGAAATAAGACAAAAATAATAAAATATATATAATTTAATATAGATATATAAAATATATTTTTTAAATGAAATAAAATTAATAAAATATATAAATATATGTAGTTGAGTTGATGTTTGGAAGTTGATTTGATGGGTTCAATTACCAAAATATTTGACACCCTATCAGAAGGGTGCCATTAGCACTCCCCTAAATTATATAAATGATAGAAAAAGAGTTTTTGGAAAGGTCTTTTTTTCATCTAAGGAATTAAGGAGGTCCATGATAGGTTTTTATTAATAAAAATTAGTGAAAACTAATGTGATCAAAAGTAAAAATATTTTGTAAATCATAGGAATTGACGATGCTATATATAATTGCATATGTTACATCATCAATTTTTAGTTCTGAGATGTTACACACCACTTTTCAGTAGGGTGGTGGTGGTAAGTCATAACCTAAATCATATGAGTCATTCATCACATTGCAATAATAGTTAAAAACTTCATAACAACTTAAACAATGTTTTGTATACCAAATACATCAAGGTCTTTGTGACTTCTCGCATATGCCGTTACATCATATTTTCCCCTTATCGCTCTCGGCTTTGCCTGCTCCTAAAACACAGACTACTCGTCAGCATAAAGCTCAAGAATTCATGGTTAACAATGTTGTGAAAGAGTTCCATAAAATTGATGACATATTATTAAACATCACATACGAGCTTGTCAAAGTATATACATCATTAAAAGATGGTTTTCATAATTGTTATGCATATCATCGATAGAACATACCTGCATGAAACTTGTACATGATTAATGGAGATCTCATACGTGAAGTAGCATACAATAAGCAATTAGATTTTAAATGTTTTATGAGCAATACATTTGTTTACTAAACACATATATGAGCATATGGTATATGTTTTGTTGAACATTTTGCAGATGGAATGACCCGCTAGACAACCAATTCAGTGCATTAGGAAAAAAAGGCTTGAACAACCATTCTTGAATAGATGGGGGGACCTAATCTAACTTGTCAAAATTAAGGGGTTGGGCATGGGCGATGCAAAAGGAAATTGGCCGTTAGCCCTCTTTTGTAATTAATATTTTCGTAGTTAACTAAATTTTATACATGAAATAAGAAACTGTTGCATGCTTCCCAATTCCTATTTTATTGCGAAAACTTGAGAACATATAACCATAATTACTAATGGATCAATTTTCATTTATTTTTAAACTATATACATTGTTATATATTTTCATGTCTTCCTTTAAGTAGAAAACTCTTTTAGCCCTGTTTATTAGGACGAGTATGTGCAGTTTATGAGGACTACAAACAAGGAACTTTGATTGTTCTATTCGTTGCACATGAAAAATAGGTTAGGCCATGCTTGGACCCAGCCCAAACCCGCAAATGATATTGCAAGAGATGTTTTAAGTTTAAGGATGATTTTGTATATATACCGTATCTTTTGAAAACACAAATATGTAGTGGACCGTCGATCAAAAGATTAATCGTGGTTCTGTACTTTGGGATTTTGTTTTCATCACTCAACTTGAACATGAAGCAACCCAACAAGATGGAAGAGAATATCTTCATCTGCCTATACGCGAAATCTCGACCCAAACAAATTCTTGGTCCCGCCTGTGTATAAATAAAATGAATTACTACTACGAATATGCATGTATCATCAATTAATAACAATATAGAAATGTTGCAACAGTGACTTGTACCTTATTCAGTAGAAGTTGTATCTTGTGGATATGAAATTAGTTGTATTATACTCACCTGAAAAGCTGTAAACTTGAACGGACTCTCTGGGTGGAAGCAACCATCGTGGTCAAGCCATCTTTCTGGTCTAAATTCATGTGCATCATCACCCCATATGAACTTCATCCTTCCCATTGCATATGGCATATAAAAAACCATATCCCCTTTCTTCACGTTACAACCATCCGGTAGAACATCATCTGAAAAGCATAGCTTTGCATCCTACGATACAATATCAATCATATCATGATCTCCATATTCTTGCAAATTATTATGATGATATATAGTTACATGACTACTAGCAGTTACTAACACATCGTCCATAGAAATCAAAATATGAGCAATTAAACAAGTGTTGAAGGATTAAGGTTGCATACCAATGACAAGGCAGGATAAAGTCTTATGGTTTCTGTTAAAGTTGCATGAAGATAATGCATCTTCTTGAGAGCTTCCTCATTCACACGGGTTGCAAACTCCGCAATAGTCATGGTCTCTAATTCTTTCATGTTCATGTTGGTAGTGTCTTTAATTTCCTTTGCAACCTTATCTTGAACTTGTGGATGTTTGCAAAGCATGTAAATGAACCAATACAAAGTAGTTGCTACAGGATCTTTACCAGCAATCACAAAGGTTACTACAATATCTCGTACGTACTTTGGATCTGTATTCTTGATCTGCAAAAACCTCGACATAATGTCTTCTTTCTTGAACTGCAAATTCCATTAATAAAATGTATAATTAGTTTAAAATATATTTATTTGTTTGAAAGAGAAGGGTCAAACTATATATATATACATACTTTATTTAGAAACTGTAAATATTTTGAGAATTAGCTATTCATGATAATTGTACATGAATATTATTCATTATGGATATGATTCAATAATAAAAGTTGATTCTAAACTTTTTAAAATATGTACCATCCTGCAAATACATTTATATATCTTTTATTTATAAAGTGCAATATAAGCTCACGAGATAATCCTTAGCGTTGTGCATTTGCTCAATCTTGGACCGAATCAACTTATAAATGAAGTCATCAATCACTTTGATATTTTTTCGTAAATCTGCTTCTGTCCCAATATTCAGAGCCTTCTTGATCTTCCATGACATGTCAAAAAATCTTCGATATATCAATGTAGTTGCATCATCAATTGCACGACTAAATTTAACACCTTCTTCAGTTGAACCACAAATGTTGTCAACATCAATTCCAAAACCAACTTTAAATATTGAATCCGTCGTTGCTTTCATGAACAAATCCTGAAATAGGAATGTGATGTTTAGATCTAATGAAGATAACAATGGGGTAAGCAAATGCTAGTGACCAAAACGATTTAGAAACCTACAGTTATATCGATTGTTTGGTTGTTATTTGCTGCCTTTGACAAAATCTTGGATATTTTTATCGCGTTCTCTTTGAAGACTACACTGCTAAAATCTCGCAACACTTTTGTAGAGAACTCGTGGATCGATATCTTCCTTTGTTCTCGCCATTCGTCCCCATCGACCGTGGCTATTCCATCACCAAGTAGATCCTTGAGTATGTTGTGCATGTGTGCTCCCTACAATATTTTTGCACAATAGTTATTTGTAAGAATAATTTGATAGGAGGGACTGGTATAGCAATCTCTCAATACATTGAACCTTAATCGAAAACATCAGATGGAGCAAAAGAAGTGAAGGATGTATTTCGATTGTTGGTAAAAAAGGGTTCCCATTGAGATTGGTTAGACCTAAATCATTACACAAGAAAAAGGATCAATGAAAAACTGAAACAATGAAATCAATTAGTACACACACATACCTTGCCATAATTTTTGAACTTCGTCTTGAGGATATGCTCAACAATTGCAGGATCAGATGTATAAATCTCACCATAAAAAGGGTTAAACATTCTGTATGTTTTATATTTTGTGGCAAGATCAGTATTGTAATCATGCATGTAATCATGCAACCTGCTATAGTTGATGAGCTGATTATACTTGGTCCCGCCAATTGGATGATACTTCTTTGTTTTCTTCCCATATTTTTGTGGTTGATTGCAGATATAGAATAAAAGAAGAAGAAATAAAGATGTCATTATTAGAGTGAAGATTGGATTTGAGAGAAAATCCATGGAAGTTGCCATCTAAAATGAGTTTCTTCGAAACAAGCTAAGGTCTTATTTATTATGTTTCTTAGTTATTATTATAGCCAAATTTAAAAAAATTCAAACTAACTCGGTGTATATCCAAACCCGAAAGATGGAGCATTTATTTTCATGTAAACCCGTAACTTGTACAAATTATGAGCAAAAGTGAGGAAAAAAAATAGAATGGAAAGAACCAATTACCAAGATTAGTAAATAGAGAGTAGTAGAAAAAGAAAAGTAACAAACAAAATAGGCACAATAAAACATAACATCTAAAAAAAGCACACACATTAATTCTTCCATCTATTGTAGGACTCTCCCTTTAGAAAAGGTCTGAGTATTGATGGGGCTAAGACCAAAAGGATCTTCGAACAAAATAAAAACAACAAGCTCACTACAACACAAATGATTTTTACCCAAGGAAGTTTTCGTGGATGATTACTCACGGATCATCCAGAAAATACCAATGTTTCGGTAAAATTCAATGTTTTTCGAGAAAATACCAATGGATCACCCAGAGAATCCCTGTATAATTTGTCACTGATTTGAATTACCCACCAGCAATTTACCCACCAACTTTTGTGACGGTTTAGTGAGGAATCACCCTTTAGCGACAGATTTTCCAGGAAAAACTTCATAGCCAAAAACCTTTCATTTAGTAGTGAAGGCCTTCTTTATTTACCTTTCTATTTGGATCCTATCAAATTGGAACCAGCTAATCCATGGGTATACCATGAAGTTACAAAGGTGGTTGTACCCATGAACCAACCCCCGTGAACCAACATTGGTAATATTTAGGATACATTAAAAAAATTTAGAGTACATTGATCCTAGGAGAAAGTCTTCTGGATTGAGCACTAATTAGATCGGCTCATAGTTGATTAGACATATAGGGGTACGTAAAACATCGTTCGAGTGTTGGTCATGAGTCTTAATCTTCTAGATGTCTAAAAGAACAAGAAATAGCAATATAACATTTCCATCTAGAAGAAATTCTTTTAAGTACGAAACCCATTTTTTTTCTTGGATCTCGGAGCCTAGCTTTTTTTTGGAAACGGCGGAAATTTTATTAAAGACCACTGCTTTAGGAGAAGCAAAGCAGGGCAGAAAAAACAGAACGCAACCAACTACATACAATTAAAAGGAGAACGAACCCAGGCGTCCCAGTTACAATTACCGAACCCTCCTCTAAATTTAACCCAGCCAAACACTAACAAGAAAATATTATCCACAATCTTCTGGGGATGGGCCTGCACCTTATTGAAAATTTTATCGTTTCGAGCCTTCCAAACACACCAGAGAAACCCGTAGAAGATGGCTAAAAGAATCTTCCGTTTCCGAGGACAATTTCCCCAAGTTGCCGCAAAGTTAACAAAATCAGCGACTGTGGAGAAAAGCCGAGGGGCAATACCACACCAAGAAAAAATCCGTGCCAGGCTATTCTGAACGAACGAACAGTTCACGAGAAGATGATCAGCATTTTCATTTCCGCTGTAACACATTGGACACGAGGTGGAATTAATGGGAATACCTCGGTTTGACAAAGCCGTAGCCGTAGGAATACGACCCATGCACGCCCTCCAAGCAAATGCAATACATTTCAGAGGAACCAACTTAACCCAAACCGTCGGGTTTGCTGTCGCTAAACTAATTTTTTCATCAATAATCACTCTTAAGTTCTGCACGTAGAAAGCTCCATCCGTAGAGAGTTTCGATCTCCAGGTATCCACGGTATCTTGCTGCTGGGTCGAATTAGTTTCGATCTCGGAGCCTAGCTAGCTAGCCAAATCCTTAAAACTAACTTTTTTATTGGCACCTTCGCCCCATTATTGACTTCTATCCCTCGTCAATGTGTTCCCACACTGAAATTATTGCACCACATGAATGTTGTCTTAGAACGTCTAATACGCAAGCCTTGTATTTCCAAAGACGAAATGGACCTCCTGTTGGCTATCACAGAATGTCATTTATGAATAACACAAGCTATTGGACACATATTTGATCCCTCAACATATGATTTTCCTTAGTTTTATAATGATGTTTTTATTTGTTATTACTAATTTTAAATTTTGTTTGTTATTAATAATTTAACAATATAGTAGATTACAAATTTCATCCATCTGGTTCCATGGAAATTATGGATCGGGTCTCTTGCAAAATTTATCATTTTACCATTTTATTTAATACTTTATTTAATTATACAAGTTTGCATGCTATTGCTATATTTTGGTACAAACCTTTAAAGCATTCAAGGAAAAAATGACATAATAAAAAAGCCCCCCACCCCTTTCTTTTCTCCGGTCATCTACCGGAAGTCCGGAACGCATAAAACTCAAATACATCCATATTCAAAACATAATTATATCACTCAAAACCAAACTGTAATTTTTTCGTGTTTTGGAGTGCAATTTAGACCTATGGTTGTATTCCAACGACCAGACGTGCGTGATTGGAAACCAAAGAAAAGCTAAGATTTTTACCAGAGTCGCAGTCCTCTTTAAAAAACAACGGTTCGAAATGGAAAATTAATCTCCGGGTTTTACATGTTGAGAGAAAACCAAACCGTATGATGCATTCATATGCAATTAAGATTTGTTTTAAATTTCTCTTTTGCTGTGTTGTTGCAATCTAAAGGTATCATTTAGTTATAGTTTTTTTTAAATAATTCCTTCTCTAAATGTAATATTAATAATAAAATAAATAACAATATTAATCAAGAAAAACACATAAAAATCCTAAAACAATAAAATTGTATATATTTGTACAACAATTTTTCAAAACAAAACATAACATTTCAATAAATCCAATAAATCCATCTTGTCCGAATTAATTAAAGAACATCCAAAATCATATTACAAAAGTCTACAATCTTCAACGTACCAATTTCCGTCTTATCTACAACAATTAATGGAAAGTTATATATAATACCTAAATATGTAATGAACTTGTGTATTCTTTTGAATGATTGATCGTATTTCAAATGAATGTTTCCTTTATTTTTTATGTTTTCAATGTTTAATTTTACTTTGTTTAAACACAACCTAACCAACCGACAACATTAGGTTTAGTTGTTTAAATACCTTTCACCCGTTCAATCTCGTCTATGAACATCCCTACTATAATCATAGCTCTCACACCTAATGATTTATCCTATGTTATCTATTGTTCTTATTTCCGGCCATAGAGAAGAGCATCTAGAAGGTAGTCTGAACATGGGTGTAAAGTAGGGAGCTCGCGGTGGGCTTTGAATAGGTTAGGTTTTATTTGCTTTCAATTTGAGTGGACATTCATGAAAAAAGACTAAGGAATAATTAACCTTTATATCTTTATATAAAAGGAAAAACAAAAAGGAATGTCATGGTACAATGTTGATTGAAAATTCTAAAATATTAAATTGTGTTTTAACTTTGACCATTCCACATTAATAAAAAGATAATATGTTGAAACAGTACTGGGTGAATATGTAAGGAGAATACCAACTTTTTTCAACATAATTTTGTGTGTGTGTATATATATATACTGATTTACCGGCCATAATCCATTTTGGATTAAACTAGTTTCGTACCTGCACGATGCGGCGGAATTAAAATTACAAAAGTAAGAATGAAAAAATTAATGTTAATTATTCCCAAGTAAAAAAGATCCTGCCAGAACAATGACATCATGCAAATACGTTATCGAAGTCAAAGAACAGGAACCAACCAAGAACGTTGACCAAAACCAAATGGCAAAAAATTTGATATAATTTTTCGTTTTATAGATACAAGTATTTGATTCAGAGAATGTATTATAAAACAACACGATTATACATCAACTAAGATTTTTTTTTACCAAAACATATCATGATCACAATGGCCGTGTGCCACCAAACGAAATTAATAATTACTTTTTGAATTAACGTCATCCAAAATTAACAACAAAACTATTTCCAACCCCAACTAAAGAATTACACATCAAACTGAGCAATGATGCAGCTAGGAATCAACAACCAGACAACAGTTGGTTGAACTGGGGGTTGGTAGTTTAAGAGCCTCAATCTCGCAATGCTGGCTAAGTGGTGGTGGAGAGAATGGACAGAGAGGGATGTGAAATGGAGAGCTGTTGTGCATAGCTGCAACCAGGAACAGGTTATGGCCAGAATTGGTAATCGGGGAATATGGAGTGGGATTAAAAGCATCGAGAAGGATCTTGAGGACATAAGGATCAATATAAACGCGGATTGATGCAGCTCGAGACAAACGGAAGTGGCTGGAATTGGCAGCTGGAATCGAACAACGTCGCCAGTCGCCACTACAACAAATCTAACCTATTGCGACGATAAAAGTCGTCTAAAGATCTAATTTTCGTCGCCATAGGTTTATTGCGACGACTGTCGTCGCTATAGAACTTGTCACTGTTGGCCCGTTGCAGTAGCTTCCTATAGCGACGACATGTCGTCGCAGACGATAAAAAATCGATTTTTTTATTTTTTATCTACTGCTACGACATGTCGTTGCTATAGAAAAATATTTTATTTAAAATTTTTAACTATTACAACGACATGTTGTCGCAGTAGATAAAAATTGAATTTTTTTATCTTTTATCTATTGCATCTATTGCGACGACATATCGTCGCTGTAGGTAAATTTTTTTTGTCGACAATCACAACACCTCGAAGATTATAATAATTGAAATTGAATGAACAACCTTTGAACGTGCAAACTTAAAAAATAACACTTGAACCTAAAATAACAAATATTGAATGGACCTTTGATCCCAATGAATTTGAAGATAAAAACAGGTGATTCGATTAACTTTTCTTCAAAACTAATAGCAAAAGAAACATGATGGTAAGTTTCTTTTATAGTGCGTCAGCATTGTTGGTTCAACACAATTTCAAAAAAAAAATCCAAGTTCTGCGAGGCATTTTATCAAACCCTCGGGGAGCATAACATGATTATTTTGTTTAAAGGAATGACATCTGAAAGCATACCTTTGCATTGTTCATCTAAGAGTCTCATGAATGATGTTGTCCAACTGAAAACCTTATCCTCCATTCCATACAAGTTGATCTAAGTTCTAGAAGAGATCTATATGACACATCAATACAAGCAAAAAACGATAGAACATAATCGAGAAGTGTAACTGTGAGAATGTATGGAACTCCCATTACATGACAATTTAGAAGTCTTTTAAGGAGAGATGAGATTTTCCAACATATATCAAGTTGAATCAGTTGCAAATGAAAACTACCATAGAATGGTCCAAACCTAGCCTCTGTAGGAGACTTGAACATGCATTAAAAAGTTGAATCAGCTGTGAATATATGGAAATATTACCTTCAAGTTGCTTCATGTATCATTCAATTGCATTTGCCTAAACCAGGTTCTACCTTCTCTTTAGCAAGAGATGTTTTCAATATCTTGAATCTATTGTTGGAATTTAGTTGGTCCTAAAACCCTCTATGTAAGCATCATAAATTAGGCAACAAAGATTAATGCTCTCACTGGCTATAATACAAGCAACATTTTTCAAAATTATGTTACCTTCATGGTAATCAATAGATGATGGCATCATACCTCTTCATTATAACTGAAAGCAAAAGAATTAAAGGATCCTTAACGGGAAAAAAGATTTAAAATATATTGAGCAAACATTTCAAGACCTTCGTGAAGACAGAAAAAAGATTATCATAAGAAATACTCATCTCATAATGAAAAATGAGCCATAAGTTTAGGCACTCCTCATTCACACGCTACTCAAAAAAGGAATGTTAACAAGTACATGAAACTCATCGTAGTGGGACTTTAGGATTGCAATCAATGCATCTTCTTCATTGACGATCTCCAAAAGAACCATATTTCAATACAAACCAAATTATATATAAGCAAAACTACATATTATGAACGAAATGAGCTTTATCTTTTTAGTAGTATTACAATGTTTCAATTCTGTTTTCTCCATTTTCCATTTTGTGGACCCTGTTTTTTTATTCCTCTTCACATCAGGTAAGCCATGATTGCATCATAAGCTATTTTATTTTATTTTCATATGATATAGATGAGAAGAAAACAAAATGAAAATGATGAAAAGAATAAATAAAACATATACCAACTTACTCCATGTCTCCGTCTCACCATAGAAATTGCAACCATTTTCCTTTTTGGGATATCCATCAAAAAATAGAACATTCATGTTTTAGAAAAAAAAATCCGGTTATATTTACATATAAGTCATTAACTTGTATGCTTAAAGATTTTAGGAATTTAGCTATAGCTAATAAACAATAGGAGATTTATTAGTAAATAAACTTAAGAAACTGCTTGAGTTACGAAAGAACTATCAGAATACTAAAGACCTTCAGTTTTGAACCAACACTTACCTGCCTCCAAAGAGGAAGCCAACTTAATTGATTCATCACCCAAGTCATTCAACCATTGGGCACTGCAAAATGGAAATGGCAAACATATTCACCCTTCAGATCAAGAACTTTAGTGTAAACTCTCTTGATTAAGAGAGTTGGCCGATCTCAGAAGATCAATTGCTGGAAGAGAAAATAAAATTGTATGTGTATGTTGTCTTGTTTTACATTTAGGACAGAAAAGTGTGTTGCGATGCAAATGACGATTAAGTCGTGATAAGGGAAACATCAAAGGTCAAAAGGTAAAGCTCAAATAAAAAACTATTGATTTTTAATGACAAGAATCATTCACACATCATAAATATGGAGAAGATATCATACCTGTGCTATATATATCAACATCATATGAAAGTTAAAGGGCATGGCAGGTGTTTTCTCGGCAACTTTTACTCGGCCATAAACTCGGATCTTTATCTGGCAGAAATGGAAAAAGGTTACACACCTTCATATGCTATCACCTACCAAACAAAAAAAATCCAAAACAGTTAACCTAGTTCACCTTTTCAGCACAAGCATTCTTTGTCGTACAATCACAAGGAAAAACTTTCAGTGACAAAATTTTGTAGATGGGATGGCCTAAGTATGACCCAACACATTTACGTTCTGTTATAACCAGCATATATGATCCTTCCAACATATAGAAACAGTTAAAAAGCCTTATAAGTGAAAACTTCACCGAAGAAATATGTAATATTTTTATCCGGTAAGCGCTTATCGGGTAAGTCGTCACTCTCACTTACCGTGTAAGACTCTCGATCAAGGATCATTGCTCTTATCGGTTAAGATTATGTTAATTCGTTAATATAAAATGACCTGGTAAGGCAAGTGTTTAGTAATTGGTCCTTAAGTGTGTTGTAGACTACAAAATGTGGGATTTTGATCCTAGTCATTTCAATCTCTTGAAGTGATCAAATGCCATGGTGGCATGGTGTCTCCTGGACGTCTTAATAAAAAATAATCAACATATGCAATTTAGTTAGGTTAAATTAATCTCAAAATTAAAACTGCAAGAAGAACAAATTAAAAATCAAAACCGCAAGAACAGCAAACTCAAAATCAAACTAAATAATAATAAGCACAGACATGAAAGAGATCATGTACCTGCTGCAATGAAACCAAAAAAACAATTATATACCATTATTGAATACTAACACAAACATGTGATCAAGAAATCCATTATCTAATAGAGACAAACTTAAAAAATATTGATGAAAAAAGAGGTTCAAACCTGGAGAACGATTGATTAATTGGGGAATAAGCACAGGCTACGGAGAAATCAAGATGGTTAAGAAATTAACATAAATATCATAGTACCTAAGATACTATGATCGAATTACAGATGGAGAAATAGATTGGAACTTACTTTGTTAGCAGAGATCCACTTCGGATGGCTGAAATTGCTTACCAGGGAAAAAATACGGTGAATCACGTATGAAATTTGAATTCATACTTTAGATTATGGATGGGGAGGATAAGGATGAATAAAAGGTTTAGGATAGTAGCGCGAAAGAGATTGGAAGGGGTAAAGATGAAATCGTTCCATTAAATTCGAAAAATCTAGTGATAAGATGAAAACGTGCAAGTGATTTGTTAAGAGATGACCATGAGACTTTGTGCTTCAGCAACTTGTATTAAACCATCAATAAGTTGTAAACTTAAAATTAAGTAATTAGGCTTTACTAAATGGTACCAAATGCTTAGAAAGTTGTTTTTAAGAGTTTTTAGCCAAATGTTTTATAATATAGTATATTATATAGAAGTATAGATAGCTAATTTTAGTTACAAATTCCCTTATGTCAAATGGATATTACATTTATGTTATACAATTAAAAAGATACAATTATCTCATTTCATGTTGTTTATCTTTATACTTTTATATATATATATATATATATAAAGTGGGGTGGTATCCGTTGCAAACTATTCAATATTTGCAAACTTGCAAACTCATCATTATTCAATAGAAATAAGCCATGTGGATAATATTGTTTTAATATTTTATTAATAATTTATTAATTTATTGAGGGTATCATCATAATTTTATAATTTAACTATTTTTAATTAATATTTACTAATTTGCTGCCATGAACACACTTTCCGACGACTTCGTCTTCTCCGGCGAGTTTTCTGTCAAGTTTCGTCATTCATGAATATACTTTCGCTATTCGTAAATACACTTTCACCATTCATGAACATTTTCAACATTCATGAATATCCAATTGGTGCTTTATCATTGTGTTCACTACGAGTTTGCACAGTTTGCAAAAATCGATTAGTTTGCAACGAATACCACCCCTATATAAAGTTATAGCCAAAAGAAATGACTTGGCACCATATATATGGATTGAAAATGTTAGAACTTTTATCTATATACTTATCATCAAAACAGAAACAGAAACGACAAAAACGAATTTAACGAAATACGAATAACGAAGAAGGAACAAATTAAACGTTGAGTCGAGATTTGGATCTCTCTCCTTAAGACAAAATCGTCCCGTATTTGCTGACGGATTTAGATGACGATATGTCTCCCAGGATACAACAACGTATGCGTACCTTCGATAATCGCGGCACCGATATATGAAGCCTTTCGAACCCAAAGATGTGTGCTAACTCTCCCTTTTCTTGACTCTTACGTGCAGACAAATCAAACACAGAGAAAAAGAAAAAACCAACAACCAAAAAGAAGAAGAAAAGTTATATATATAGTCTCTTATGGATAAGGTTTATCGACAGTTACACAAAACTGTCAACAAAACTGAAACCCAAAATAAAACTAAAAAATAAAATAAATAAATAAATGACTGAAATTTCCATTTAATAAAATAAATATCCAACAATTCCCCACATAAATGAAAATTTCAAAGAAACCTCTAAAAACACAACCAAAAAAGGAGAGCACGACGGAGAAATTTTGCATCTGGAATGGTAGCAATTTTTCAGCTTTGAACCAACCTTAGTGAATAATCATCGGATTTACTCGGCTAGGTAGTGAACATGATGTCTTGAACTACCCAGACTTTAATGTAAATCTAGACAACAACTATCACACAAAACATCTCCTCACATATTGAGTTCTTTTGTTGTGTTCATTTCGGCCTTGAACAACCCTGGTTATTCGTGAGTGAACTTAGAGAATGCAGCCTCTTCATTCTCCTAGAAACGGCCTCATTTCACACCCACTAGGCGATTTCTCATAAGGAGTATCCCTGCTATACCCCACTTATATTTTATAGCTTTGAGAATCGTTAAAAGCTTAGCTTATCCTTACCATGTAAGTAACGCTGTTTATCTATCATCTTAATATCGAATGGGTTAGAGATTTAAACTCACAGTGTTCTCGTCGATTCAACAAGATTCGGTTGTCCCTTTGAACCTATTTCTTGGGATCTCCAATCAATTAGGTAGGGTTACCATCAAGTATCATCTTTCGTCATAGGCTTTAAACCCATTCCTCGTGATGATCTGACAACTTTCTCTCTTGACAAACCTTTCGTAAACGGATCCGCTAGATTGTCAACTGACTTTACATAATCTATAGAAATAATTCCATTTGTGAGAAGTTGTCTAATAGTTTTGTGTCGTCTTCGGATATGACGAGATTTACCATTATACATACAGCTTAATGCTCTTAATATGGCTGATTGATTATCGCAATGAATACATATAGCAGGCACCGACTTTGACCACATAGGTATATCCTCTAAAAAGTTTCGAAGCCATTCGGCCTCTTCACCTGCTTTATCCAAAGTAATAAACTCAGATTCCATTGTGGATCTAGCCAACAAAGTTTGTTTGGTATATTTCCAGGACACAGCCGCACCACCAAGACTAAATACATAACCACTAGTTGATTTTGAATTCTTTGCATCTGATATCCAGTTAGCATCGCTATACCCTTCTAACACAGCCGGATATTTTCCATAATGTAACCCATAACTTTGAGTATAACGCAAATAATTCAATATTCTAGTTATGCCTTTCCAATGATTACGTCTTGGATTACTCGTATATCGACTAAGAATATTTACAGCATGTGCCATATCCGGTCTTGTACAATTAGTAATATACATTAAACTTCCAATTACTCTAGCATATTCTAATTGTGATATACTTTCACCGGTATTTTTACAAAGCTGAAGATTGGCATCCTTAGGACTCTTAGCAATTCCACTCGAATAATTCTTAAATCGATCAAGTATTTTCTTTGCATAATGTGATTGAGTTAAAGTATAACGTTCAACAGTTTTGGTAACTTTAACTCCTAATATTACATCTGCAATACCCATATCTTTCATATCAAACTTACTACTAAGCATCTTCTTAGTAGCTTTGATGATGGCATCATTACTTCCTATAATGAGCATATCATCAACATATAGACAAACCAATACATAACCTTTTGAAGTGTCCTTGATATATACGCATTTGTCACACTCGTTAATTTTAAAACCACCTGACATCATTGCCTTGTCAAATTTTTCATGCCATTGCTTAGGAGCTTGTTTTAATCCATACAAGGATTTCACAAGTCTACAAACCTTGTTCTCTTTTCCGGGTAGAACATATCCTTCCGGCTGGGACATATATATTTCATCTTCTAAATCCCTATTTAAAAAAGCCGTTTTAACATCCATTTGATGTATATCAAGATTGTGTAAAGCTGCAATAGCTATCAACATTCTAATTGATGTTATTCTTGTCACCGGAGAATAAGTGTCAAAGAAGTCTAAACCTTCTTGTTGCTTGAAACCTTTAACTACAAGCCTTACTTTATATTTGTTGATGGATCCGTTTTCAATTTTCGTTTAAAAATCCATTTACATCCCAATGGTTTACAACCAGGAGGTAGATCAACTAACTCCCACGTATTATTTTGCATAATAGAGTCGACTTCACTTTTCATTGCTTCCTTCCACAAAGGAGCATCAGGCATAGACATGGCTTCTTTAAACGTTTGTGGATCATTTTCTAACAATAGAGTAGTTAGAAAATCAGGTCCAAATGATTTGGATGTTCTAGCACGTTTACTACGTCTAGGCTTGTCATTTTCACTTTCCGAATTTTCAAATGAGTTAGTTGACTTTACTTGATATCTCATGCGTTTGGAGTATGAAGCATCCTTATATGGAAATACATGCTCAAAAAAGGAAGCATTTTTAGATTCCATTATTGTATTTTCAAGAATATCGGGTATATCCGATTTGTATACCAAGAACCGGTAAGCGGAACTATTTTTAGCGTACCCTATAAAAATACAATCAATAGTTTTAGGTCCTATAGGACAACCCTTTTGGGATTTGGGACCACCACTTTTGCCAAACATCCCAGACTTTTTCATATATTTATATGAAGGTAATCGACCATTCCATAATTCATATGGTGTTTTTCCAATTTTCTTATGGGGTATTTTATTGAGAATATAATTAGCAGATAGAAGGGCTTCACCCCACATATTTTGGGGTAATCCAGAATTTAGTAATAAGGCATTCATCATCTCTTTTAAAGTTCTATTTTTACGTTCGGCGGTACCATTTGATTGTGGTGAATAAGGAGCGGTTGTTTGATGAACTATCCCATGTTCCGAACAGAACATATTAAAAGGTGCATCATATTCCCCTCCTCGATCACTTCTAACAATTTTAATTGTTTTACCGAGTTGGTTCTCCACCTCACATTTGAATTCTTTGAATTTTTCCAATGTTTCGTCTTTGGTTTGAAGCAAATATACGTAACAGTAGTATTTTGTACAATCATCAATGAAAGTAACAAAATAATTTTTACCACCTCTAGTTGGCATAAATTTTAAGTCACATAAATCTGTGTGAATTAAGCCTAGAGGTTCATTGTTTCTCTCCACTGTATGACAAGGATTTTTGGTGAGTTTTGCTTCAATACAGACTGCACATTTATCATTTTTGTCTATTTTAAACTTTGGTAATAAACTCATGTTCATTAACTTATTTAAAGAATTAAAATTAACATGACCTAATCTTTCATGCCAAATAAAAGAAGACTCAACGAGATAAGCAACATCGTTAATTTTATTAACTTTAGGAAGTACAGTCATTACATTGAATTTAAACAGACCATCACTCAAATACCCTTTTCCAGCATAGTTTCCAAACTTAGAGAGAACAAACTTATCAGATTCAAACACAATTTTGAATCCATTCTTGCTAAGCATCGAACCGAACACCAAATTCTTACGAATCTCGGGAACATGCATCACGTTAGTGAGAGTCAATTCTTTCCCGGACGTCATCTTCAACACGACTTTTCCTTGGCCTTCAACCTTTGCCACAGATGAATTTCCCATATACATATTCTCTTCCAAATGGTTTTTCTGATATGTAGTAAACATGTCTTTATCGGAACAGACATGTTTGGTAGCCCCGGTATCAAGCCACCATTCACGAGGATTACTTCCAACCAAGTTAACCTCGGATACTACCACACATAAATCCATATCAGAAAGTCCATTGGCAATTTCATTTTCCATCAGATTTATTTGATTTTTGCCTTTTCCTTTGCCTTTCCCTTTTTCATTATGGTTATCCACACAAATGTCCACCTTGCTTCGACAATCCGAAGCCTTGTGATTTCGCATACCACACTCGTAACAATTCCCAACAAATTTCCGGAATGGTTTTTTGTTCGGAATTTGACTTGAACTTTTCGAGCTTTGTCCCGCAAACTTCCTTTTCTTTGACCTTTGATCATGTTCGACCACGTTCGCTTTCATATCGACCGATTGATTTCCATATTTCTTTTCCGCGCGACGGTTATCTTCCTCGATCCGCAACCTCAATATCAAGTCTTCCAACTTCATCTCTTTACGCTTGTGTTTCAAATAGTTTTTGAAGTCTTTCCAACCGGGAGGGAGCTTTTCAATAAACACAGCAACTTGAAAAGTCTCACAAATCATCATATTCTCGGCTCGAATATCATGAATGATCAATTGCAATTCTTGAACTTGACTCATCATTGGTTTTGAGTCAACCATTTGGTACTCCATGAACCGGCCAACAACGAACTTCTTCGACCCGACATCTTCACTCTTGTATTTCTTTTCAAGCATGTCCCAAAGTTCCTTGGCTGTTGTAACCTTGCAATACACATTGTAGAGTGTGTTGTCCAAACCATTCAACACGAAATTTCGACAAAGAAAATCTCCATGCTTCCAAGCATCAACTGCACTGGTTGCTTGAAGATCACTTTGTTCATTGTCCAGAATCGGTGCTGATTCATTCAGAAACTTTGCAAGGTTCAATGTTGTCAAGTAAAACAACATTTTTTGTTGCCAACGTTTGAACTCGGTTCCATTGAATTTTTCCGGTTTCTCCAAGTTTGCAACTCCAACCGGAATCGAACTTTGAACCGGATTTGAAACAAATGTAGAGGACCCAAAATGTTCTCTTACATTTGTGTTAGCCGGATTTGGATTAGGATTAACCTCATTCAATTGTTAAAAAAAATTATATAGTGTAAAAATATTAAAAATAATGTATTTAGCCTTAGTTTCTCCAGTAAAATTTTCTAAGGGACCCTAAAAAAGTCTCTTGAAATCAATAAAAAAACCAAAAAAATATTTCGAAATTGACAAAAACACTAAGAAAATCCTTCAAAAACGACAAAAACACTAAGAAAATCTTTTGAAATCAACTAAAAAACTTTAAAAATTTCCCAAAACATGTCGGGTGATTTTACACGCCTTTAGTCTACCTTAATGGAAATCCGGACAAATATCCTGGATCCGCCACCGCATGCATGTATATATTGTTGCTACTAATTATCATACAAAACATATTACATACAAACTTTACTATATGTTCGCAAACTAATATGTAATGTTATATATACACCATGTAAACGATTAAAAGTATACACATACATTAAATTCATAGACCCAATTTAAGAACCAAAAAGATTAATTATGGCCTACTTAAATTGGAGAATTTATGATTTTTTATAGTAATTTGTCGAAAATCCGTCGAGAATCAGTACAAGGGAATTAAAGTGTGTGAAATAGAGATCATCCGCTTGCAAAACATCAATGGACGTTTCAGAAGCGGGTGCACACCCAATTTCGACAAGAAGCGGGTCGGCATGTTCACTTGGTATTTGTTTTTATATGCATGGTATAGTTTGCGATTTATGTACTTCTGGAACTGTTTAGGTGTAGGTACACCGTAAAATATGGGAAAATACATATATATATGTTCAAATTAATTTATGTTTTTTTGAAAACAACCGAGCACTAATTTCAACGGATTTGAAACGAAGATAGTCCCATGAAGATCCTTTGAAATTGTCAACTATGGTCAACTATGTTTAACCACATATCCATTAACAATCTATCGAAACTGTGATCCGTCAAAAGGCCTCAAAAAGAATCTCATGAAAATCGATCAAAAATACAACAAAATTGGTCGACTATGCTTGACCAAGTTCCGTTGCATATCCATCAAAACACTCATGAGATTTCGATGGAAACAATCCATCAAAAATGGTTTGGATTCTGTCGAAAGGTTTGTTTTTCGACCAAATGATTATCATCAGGAGAAGTCATAGAAAATCCGTCGAAAATGCCCCTTTATTTTGTAGCGATAGTCACCATCACATCCCATTAGAAATAATAAATTCACTTTCATTTCTTTATGAAGGTGGGGTTGGCCTTAATTCGTGTGGATTCCACGGTCCTTAATTAGGCTATATCACTATTAATTAATCCTTGCAACTTTAGTGTGGAGTGCACACTCCTTTGAGTTTTATATATTATACATGATCACCAAATATCTCATGATTTGTGGTGGCCAGTGGTACGTATCCCATACACCCTTCCACCTTCTTAGGAGTTCTTCCTTTTCTCTTCTATATTTGCTGGGGTGGTTGTGCCAATTCCTTAATATTGTAACTTCTTAATTTAGTGTAATTAAACATAAATAACTTTTCTTTGTAATCTTGAAGAGAAGTTTGTTCAGGTTATATACACCAAGAGACTTAGACCATTTTCTTATGCTTTTCATAATAACATAATTAATGTCTGCTTAAGTCCTTTTCGAGCTCCAGAGGTAATTGCCAGGGCGGATGCAGCAACAGAAAGGGGGAGTGAAATGTTAAATTTTTTTATTAAGGCTAAAAAATATCAAAAATACTGAATTTAGCCCTAGTTCCCCCAGTAAAAAATTTCAAGGGACCCCATCTTGCCGGCAATTGACAAAAACACTAAAAAAGTCTATTGAAATCAATAAAAGCCCAAAAAAAAATCCTTCGAAATCGACAAAAACACTAAGAAAATATCTCAAAATCGACAAACCAATAAGAAAATCCCTTGATTTTCCCGAAACACGTCGGGTGACTTAATTTACGCGCCTTTAGTCTACCTTAATGGGACCCCAAGTGAACAAAAATCCTGGATGTGCCACTGGTATTAGTTGCTAACTTAGTTGCTAACTGATAACATTTTTTTTGAAACGACATCTTTTATAACAGAAGAGCTAGCAAGCGGCTAGCAAAACAAACGATTACAACCGACCGAGACAAGAGGAGGGATTACAAATCCATTCACCAAAGTGATAACAAGACTCCATTCCATGTTTTTATCCCTAACATTTTCTCATGTTAGCATTCTTGTTTATAACTAAATTTACAAGAGATATTGTCTAAAATTGATAAAGATAATTAATACAATTACTAGTGGAATCTATGTGCCATTTAGTTGGGGAGTATTGTAGCATTAGGTAGTAGTTAAACTACTTAACCACGTACGAGGCCAAAAATAGCTGAGAATAAGGCATAATTAACAGTTGTATTTGTAATGGTATGCTGAATAGTATAATGCCCAAAAAATTATTTAATCGTCTGTTTGGCAAAACTAACACTTAATTGGATTTTCTATTGGAAAATTACCAAAGATGCATCAACAAGCGGATCGTAAAACCTTTACCGCCTCTATCGAGTATATGGTTTTCTACAAATGAGAGCAATAAGAAGATAATCATGATTAGTTTTTAAATGCAAGTCCAACCATCTCAGGCTTGTGACTTAGAATGCTATCTTATTATATTTGCATCACCTAAAATTGATAGGTATAAACAAATGGTTAGTATTTCAACTTTCCTAGATCTGTCCTCTATATATATGTCCTCTAGTGGGAAGCTTGTCTCTCCACAAACAAGTTCCAATAATTTCTTCTCTTAAATCCCCTTAATTATGGCTACTAATCATCAAAATGATTTATGCGTTCCAACTCCTGAAGACCAATCTCACCCAAAACAATTGTCTGCAGAGAAAGAGTTTGATTACTCGCAAAGAGGACAATGGCTTCGTGCAGCTGTCTTGGGAGCCAATGATGGCTTGGTCACTGTTGCATCTTTGATGATGGGTGTTGGTGCCGTTAAACAAGATGCCAAGGCCATGATTATATCGGGCTTTGCTGGACTAGTTGCAGGTGCGTGCAGTATGGCAATAGGAGAATTTGTTTCGGTATATTCTCAGCTAGATGTAGAAGTGGCTCAAATGAAGAGAGAGAACAAAATGATCGAAAATCAGGATGAAAAGGAGAAAGAACAGCTCCCAAATCCTATGCAGGCAGCTGTAGCATCGGGTCTTGCATTTTCGCTAGGCGCAGTTGTTCCTTTACTTGCTGCTTCGTTCATAAGAGACCATAACGTGAGGTTGGGCGTGGTGGTGGCAGCTGTGAGCTTGGCACTTGTGGTTTTCGGATGGATTGGGTCTATGATTGGGGGCACATCTATGGTGAAGCCTTGCTTTAGGGGTCTGTTTGGAGGGTTGATGGCTATGGCCATCACTTTTGGATTAACCAAACTGATTGGCTCTACTGGACTTTAATGGTGTAACTTGTAATTGCATCATTTTCTTGTTTATGTAATAGAAAGTATTATTGGCTGGTGTTAAATACATATCACCAATAAATTAAGAAGTATAAATAGATTGGAGTGTGATAACTACATATCCTTGAGGATCAACCTGTAGAAGTTTACAATATATGCATAAAAGCATTGATGGATGAAAGAAATGTTGATGTTTTGTTATGATTAAAACACCACTACACATTCTGATTATGAATTCATGTAAAGTTAGGCCCCAAAGTTGTCAAGGATCGCCAATTTTATATAGGGAGTTCGTCGCTTATATATGGACTAGCTAATAAAGAGACATTTGAGCAATTACTCAAGTCACTAGATTAATCCACGTGAGTTGCTTAAAAATGTGTATGGTAAATTTCTTCGGGTGGAACACGACTACCCAAGTCGCGAGAAGTTGTGTATATATGCGACATTTAAATCACACTCCAACAAAACTTCAAATTGACTTCCATCCACCATTGAAGAAAAAAATATACCAAAATCTTGCTCGCCTCAATCGATCAAAATACAAGAAGTAAAGCATTCCCAAAATTATCAGTTTACCTTCTCCGCTGAAAGCCCGAAAGGGCTCAGTTGCATTTCAAAGCACTGACCGATAGCATTGTAAAGCATTCTTGTCTTGATAACCATGCACATTTTCTAAACCACTAACTGATATGTTGTTATTGCCTTTTGTTAATGTGTGTTGATGATCAAGAGATTAACATGGAAATGAAGAAATAATGACAAGTTAATACGTACTTAGTAGGACTTCGGACGTGAACGTGAGTGTTGGAAGGAAGCATGAAACAATAGTCTTACTAATTCAGATTTCAGACTATAGAACTACCTCTTATCAATAATAAGAAGTGAATAAGACTTCAAATTTCAGGTTTAAAAACAAACATAACCTTACACTACTAAAAATATGACTTTTTTCGCCGGAAAAGTACCCACAGATTTCCACCGACCATTAAAAAAGTCAAATTTCGTTGACTTCCGCCACTAATCCGCCACTGAATATTGTTAAAACAAATTATATTGGCCAAATAACCGACAGAAATAAAAAAAAATTAAAATCTAAGGAAATAATTAACTATAATTACATTAAATTACCCGTGGGTTTTTAATTAATTTTCTTTAAATTAAAATCCGTCGGTAATTCGTCCATAATTTAATGCACTTAAACTTATTTATATTTTATTTTTTTTAAAACTCTTGAAAAATAATTATTTTTATATTTTCTCGCGAATTACCTACGGCCATCGGCATCCGTCGAAAATGTTTAAAAAACTATTTTTTATTTTCTTGAAAACTTCTTAAAAATAATTTTTTACGTTTTTCAACGGCCGGAAAATTTTACCTTTTTCTGGCAGATTTTTACTTGATGCTTAATAAGGACCCAAGTTAGAGATTTGTTGGAAGAAAACCAGCGCCGAAAGGAGGAAGAGGAGCGTTGGAGAGAGATAGATGAGAGACAACACAAACATTAAGAAAAGATGGTTGCTTTGCCAGCTATGGTCAGGCAGCTCAGTTGGAATGGCTGTTTTCGACTGTTTTGGAACGGTTGTTTGCCGGCGGATTTACTCTGTCGGGAAATATTAAAAATATTATTAATTTAATAAAAATATACAAAAAATCCGGCAGATTAATTTTCCGGCGGATTTCTAGCAAAAATATCTGCCGGTGATTGAATGTAATAAAAAATATTATTTTTAAAAAGTTAATTTTAAAGGTAAATCAATATCTACGGTTGTATTTTTCTGTCGGAACGCTAATCTCGATTATCAAATCCAATAATTAAGTCAAGATTTTTAGACGAAGTTCAAATTTTGAAGTAGCGGATTTTCAGCGACCGAAATCGAGAAGCCACCCGTAAATCCGTCGGAAATCACATTTTCGCCCCAATTTTTGGGCAGAACAAATCCACCGAAAATTCGCAGTACCGTCTTTTTCCGACGGACTTAGTATTGATTAGGGATGATCTTGGCTTTTTAAAATTGAAATATGGGTTGGTTTAACTTGATAATTCACTAATTGAAATTGAATAAGTAATGGTACTAACAAAATCATGTGCTAACTCTCACTTCTTATTGAATTAACCGACCAATTGTCAAAAGTCTCTATCTATCAGTTCTAGGTTTAAGATTAATTTATTTAACAAAATCATATAGTTATAAAAGTTTCAATCTTTATTCTTATTCGTTGTCGATTAAATGCGATTTGGAACTTGTACTAATTTGAAATAATTTCATTTATGACAAGTTTAAATTGATAATTGAGTAGCTATAATCACCGTAGCACAAATACATTCAATTAATACAAACTTCTAACTTATAATCTTGATTGGTCGGGCCGGATACTTTGTCGATCATCTTAATAACTAATAAAGAGTATTGAGAAAATTAGGTACAACTTATGGTGGCCACTGCCCTAGCTCCTAGATTCCATCAAGTGTACAAAAACATAGTGAACATTGCATCGTCCCATTAGAAATTAAAGGAATTTTTTTATTTTTTATGGAGGTGGTGTTGGCTTAATTCGTGTGGATTCCACACTCCTTAGATTATATAACTATTGTCTTCGCAACTTTAGTGTGGAATGCACACTCCTTTGAATTTAATATATAGACATATATATTATTGAAATATTTCCAAATCTCTCATGATCTGCTACCAGTGGAATCCTATCCAGCTCACCACCTTCTTAGGAGCTCTACTTCCTTTTTCTCTTCTTGTCTGGTGTGGTTGTGCCAATTACTTTATAATTGGACTTCTTTTATTAGGCTAAGCATACATAGTTTCGGAATCTATAAAAGAAGTTTGTTCAGATTATACCAAGAATTTATGCCATTTCTTATACTATTTTGTTGGGCTAGGTACTATTATTTGCCGTAAACTAATGCTTTCTCGACTTTCAGAGACTATACTTATGTGATAACATGACTCGATCCATTCCATGTTTTTATCCGTAACGTTTCTCATGGTAGCGTTCTTGTTGAGAACTTAACTAATTAGCTTGACATATGGTGTCGGTTGGTAGAAATAAATTAGAAGATGAAATAATTAATAGTATGAGAACCAAAACAAATGACTTTCACCCACAAAAATTACCTAGGGAAATTTCTGTCAGTAACTACCCACAGACTGAAAATATCGACTGTTCGGTAAAATCCTAAGTTTTTCGAGAAAATACCAACGGATCACCCAGAGAGCTGTCCCTAATTTGAATGATCCATCAACAATTTATCCACCAAAATTTGTGACAGTTTTGTGAGGAATCACCCTTTAGCAACAGATTTCCCAAGGAAAGGTCCGAAGGCAATAGTCTTTCGTTTAATAGTGAATGGAGTCTATATATGTGCCATCATCTAGTGCGGTATCAGATAGAAGTTAAAATACTTAACCGAAAGGCGAAAAAAATTGAGAACAAGGTGCAATTAATTAGTTAATGATGTAGTTGAAATGGTATGCTGAACGATCTGATTGCACAAATCTCGCACTTGGATTTTATCTTGGTCGATTAGTTGGGGAAATTCATGAGTGTGGTGAAAAACAGTGAGTGAAGAACTTGGATAGGATGTGGGAGCTCGTTTTCCTTAAGTTATATTGTGACACCATGTAGGCATATATTATGAAATTAACTGGAGGATAATCTCAAATATCGTTCTGATTTTGACATAAATTGTTACCTTTTTAATTTTAAACCTAGAGAACTATAATTGTTGTTATATTAATGCCGAGAATAATTCTCCGTTAAATTAAAATGAATGGTGGAAATATGAAATGAACGTCAAAGCATCCATCTGCTACTTAACACGCTAATTAAACCAACTACATCACTAGTGTTGACAAACATTGATGAGTGACCACTGAACCCTAGAACCGTGCAGGGGGGAGTGCGCCACCCCAACATATGGCGTCATCCAGCGATCCTGAGTTCTAGTTAGCTTACACGAGTGCCCCCTCCACACCTCCAGGCCCAAGTTATAGCTTAATTAGCGTAGCTAACAGCTCCATTTCTCTTGTGAATCCAATTACATAAAATAGACCGATAATTTCACACACAAAAAATGCGACCATAAACAGGTGGTGAAGCCTTTACTCCTCCATTCGGATCAGTTTTTAAAATGCAAGTCCCACCATCAAAGGTGGTGAGGATTTGAAAATACTATGTAATTATTTTTTCATCACATAAAATTTGATCTATATATTTTAAACTATGGTTAGTTTCAACTTTCTTTGTCTACCCTCTCTTTCTATATATACACTCTAGGGGGAACTCTTTCCTCCACAAGCAAGTTTCAATTCTTCATCCTTTTCAGTATAACATTTTATTTCCTCTTTCACCTTCATGGCTACCGCTCAAAACGCTTTAAGTATTTCTATTACTGAAAACCAATCTCACCCAAAACAAAACCAATTGTCAGCAGAGGAAGGCTTTGATTACTCGCAAAGGGGACAGTGGCTCCGTGCAGCTATCTTGGGGGCCAATGATGGTTTGGTTTCCGTTGCATCTCTGATGATGGGTGTTGGAGCTGTGAATCATGATGCCAAAGCCATGATTATTTCGGGCTTTGCTGGACTAGTTGCAGGTGCATGCAGTATGGCAATAGGAGAATTTGTTTCGGTTTATTCTCAACTAGATGTAGAAGTGGCTCAAATGAAGAGAGAGGGTAGAACGATAGAAAATCCCCAAGAAAAAAAGAAAGAACAGTTGCCAAATCCAATGCAGGCAGCTGTAGCATCAGCTCTTGCATTTTCGCTAGGTGCGATTGTTCCTTTACTTGCTGCTTCTTTCATAGGGGACCATAAGGTGAGGTTGGGCGTGGTAGTAGCGGCTGTGAGCTTCGCCCTTGTGGTTTTCGGATGGATTGGCTCTATTCTTGGGGGCACTCCAGTAGTGAAGTCTTGTTTCAGGGTTCTTTTTGGAGGGTTGATGGCTATGGCCATCACTTTTGGACTTACCAAGCTGATTGGTTCTAGTGGACTTTAACTTGTAATTGGATCATTTTCATGTGTATGAAATAAAATGCATAACTTATCTTTATGTCAAAAATTAATGTACCACAGGCCATTGTTTAGGATTTGAATTTGTTGAATGCTAAATCTGTAATGTGTCTGTTTAATCACAGAGAAGGAGAGGTACATTTGTTCCCACAATCTCATCTTAATGTAGTGGACTTGAGCTTGTACGGTAATTGATTGTTTCAATAAAAGCAAGCTTCCTGCCAATAAGTTACTGGTTTTTGGTTGGAGGTATTAATAATGATAATAAAAGATATTGTTTGATTTTTTATAACATAAATATATAACGAGTTCATTCCCCAAAAGTCAAATTTTCATTTCTGGTTAAACGGGTTAAAATGACAAGTTATTCCCATTTTCATTCTCTCTCATTTTCATTTTCGTTTTCATTCTCATTTTCATTCCTAAACCTAAACCAAACAAAACAGCCCTAGTTCATATCTAACATTTAGGCTGGTCTTTATAAGATTAGTACCAGTGTCCTTTGTGGTGTTAATTGTATGATTACATTAATGACATTGTTCTTTGTGTTGTTTGCAAATTAACCAATTCCGTCATTGTTTCAATTTAAGGTAAGCTTTCTGCCAACGGTTGTATCAAGTTGATTGAGTCTGTTCCTTGGGGGAACTTTTGTGGTGAAGTCTTGTTTTAGGGTTCTGTTAAAGGGTTGATGAATGATCACTATGGCCATCACTTTTGAACTAACCAAGTGGGTTGGCTCTTATGGAATTTAACATATTGGAATAGGATCATTGTCCTTTTATGAGGGTTCAAAGATGCCACCATCATGTTTAACCTTTGATTAAATATATGAGGTGTGTTATATGTTCTTGCATTTTTCATAATTTGCATATTTATATATAGAAAAGAGAGCTGAGGAGCTAGAGAATGTTGATCAGGGAGAACATAGAAAAGGAATCAGGCAGAACCATGAAAAAATGGATGAAAATATATATATATATATATATATATAGAAGGAGGTTCAAACGAAAACGCTAAATATTTAAGAAAACAAGAAAACCTTTTTTCATGTACAAAATCACAGATAATTTTGTACTAATATGAAAAAAATGGACATGGGTGACTTTTGCCGCAAGTTAAGTAACGGGAAAAGTCGCGGCTAATCATATACGATTTTATATGTGAATCATATATGATTTTGTACATGAAAAAAGTTTTCTTGTTTTCTTAAATAGGTAGCGTTTTCGTTTGAACCTGCCCCTATATATATATATATATATAGATGTTTGTTCATTTAGAAACTAGACGAAGAGTAGAAATTATAGAAACTTTGGCAAATCAATATAAAAAATAATTTTTTTTATGATTTTTTTTTCATCAAATGCTATGATTTAAGATATTATTGCGCATATGTTTGTTTCATACTGTCAAAGTTTCACGTGTATTTGTTTTTCATAACTTGAAAGTTTCTCATGTATTTATATATATATATATATATATCAATATCAATGTCAAATAGAGAAAATAAAACGATCATTTTTGTGTACTTTGTTTTACTCTTATTTTGGTTATATTTTGTCGATTTTCGATTAAAAAGTAATGGGTGGAAATTTTTATTTTTATTTTAAAGATGGGTATAACCATATTTTTAAGCATATTTAATCGATCATTTCAATCTAACAGTTTGGAATATTAGTTTTTCAGGTTTTCAGAGTTTTCTTCGGATCTTTTTCTTATATATAATGAGATTCAAACGAGAACACTCTCTATATACACAATATACACACAGTTGAATCCAAAAAATAAATTAATCAAATTCAAATGTAATCGCATATAAAATCATGGAGTTTGTTATAGAACAATTAATGTAACCACCCCTATTATTCACAACCTTTGTGTTCTCGAATTTGGAGAGAAAGGAAAGGGAAAGAAATGAATTTTTTTAGAGCTCATTCTTGAACAGGTTTTGTAAGTTCTTGATCATATAGCATTTAAATTAAGAAGAGAGGTGGAATTTTACTTAATTATAATAGACTGAAATTAAGGAGTTGTGTGTGGATTCCACACTCCTTCCATTGTTTAAGTTATCTCTTCTCACTGGATGTGGATGGCACACTTCCTTCCAGTTTGATGGCTGGCTAGCTAGTACTTAATAAACATGTATATATCTTGCTTTCCATATATTGTTTTATTTTTATATCAAAACCATTACTCATGAGTCGTGTGGATTCAACGATCATTGAATCATAAAAAGATTAATTGATTATTCCAACTTCAACTTCCCATTTACCAAAGGGCCTCTGGCCTAGCGGTACCGGGGTTTTTACATCATCCACAAGGTCTCGGGTTCGAGCCTGGGAGTGGTGGTTTTCCTAAAATTGGTGGAGGAGTGGGGGCTTATCCCCTAAAGTGAAGGTTCGGTCCCGCATACTGCCCATATGGATGTTACTATGGGTCCGAATCACTAACTACTAACTACTAACTTGCCGTTAAAAAAAATTAGAATTCCAACTTCCCATTTATTTCATAATTAAAACTCCAACACTACTAATTATATCATTTTACCGAGGGAATGTTGGAAATAAATTAGAATTCAACATTATTTGTATTAAATATTAAAAAACAATTGATTTAAATTATTATATTTATCAAAACAATCCTATATAGTTATAATTCGATTACATATTTGAATATATATCTCCTAACATGAATAGGATAATTATTAAGTTAATTACATGATTAACACCAAATGGCCTGTGGCCTAGCGGTACCGGGATTTTTACAACATCCTCAAGGTTTCAGGTTCGAGCCTTGGGAATGGTGGTTTTCCTAAAAATGGTGGAGGAGTGGGGGTTTATCCTCTAAGGCGAAGGTTCGGATCCCGCATACTGCCCATATGGATATGGATGTGACTGTGGGTTCGAATCACTAACTACTAACTTGCCGTTCAAAAAAAAATTACACGATTAACGTTAACGTAAGTGTATGTTTTCTCCTATTATTTAAATCAAATCTATAGATAAATTAGGACTCCTTATGGGATGAGTCTCTAGTTTCCATGGCCTATATATAAATAAAGGAGATCAAGTCCCTATTGCCAATACGGACCTGCATAAAGTCAAGCCTCATTCTGAAGCAAACCGTATAGAGCTTTAGAAACTTTCGATCTATATGTAACGATGACTGCTTCCACCTTAATGAACTTTGCTGCAAGTAACTCAAATGCTTCAGGTTAGATCTATTAAACTCTTTACGATATTATATTAAATTGATTTTTTTTAACAAGAATTTATTTTAACCCAACGAGCTAGCGAGAAGCTAGAAGTACAAGGAGTGGTGCAAGGAAACGTTAAACAAATTCTATATAATTACAATGCCATTTCTCCCAATTAATGGCCTCACCCCTTCTAATTCTATATTTCACCCACATAAAAGAGTTCGACATCACCTCGGACACAATAATGCTGAAGTTAAGAGAATTTTGGAGATTCCAAACGGACCAGAAATAGGCCGCGATAACAGCACCCAAAGTAGAGACTTTATTACTACTTGACTTATCAGCAACTGCTACATCGAGAAATTTCTGGTATAGAGTCGTTAGCCGTGAAGGGGAACTTATTGCACCAGGAAGAGATCAAAGCTCTGATTTCTTTGCTCTTTGAACAATGGAGAAAAATGTGAGCTTCCGATTCAGACGTATAATGGCAGAGGGGCACAAGTGGGAATTTAGCCCAATAGCTTTCCTGATCAGATTTAGTTTGGTTGTTAATCCGATAGTCTTGCCCTCCACAACAATAAGTTGACTTTCCCGGGCACCAAACGATTCCATCTCGTGCTATTCTCAAGTATGGATATAGAAAATATGTCGTTTTTTTCCAGCTTCCAGCTCCAAGACCTGCTTTGGGAATTAAAACAGAAAAGATCATGTAACATAATATTGTAAGCTGATGTTTCTTTATCAAGCCTACTAATGGTGCCCCAAGAACTACCCGAATAGCCCCTCCCCCCTCTCGAGACAAGACCCCCGTTAGGACCGAATAGAGAAGAAATAACCTCTCGCCATAACCGCTCGTTGTCAGTTCTAAATCGCCACCACCACTTTCCAAGAAGAGCTAAATTAAAAGCCCTAAGACTCCCGATGTCAAGCTCTCCGTGTTTTTTGCTAATAACGGTTGAGTTCCATACGACCCACGATATTTTAGATTTTTCCGCGTCCCTTCCCCAAAAGAATCTCGCGCGAATGCTTTCGAGAATTTTGATCACCATTTTGGGAGCTTTGTTGAGTGAGAACAAATACAGCCCAAGACTTCCAAGCACTGACTTGCAGATAATTAGTCTACCACAAACGAGAGATTTTTGGCTTTCCAACTAGAGAGTTTAGATTGAAATTTAGCGATGAGGGGTAGCCAACTTTGAACCTTTGACATTTTAGCTCCCACCAGCATACCAAGATAAGAAAAAGGAATAGAGTCGTCTTTGCATTTCATCCTCCTAGCCATGGCCGACGCCTCCTCCGAACTAAGGGGTTGTTTACCAAATTTTCTATTAAGTCATGTATGAATAAATATGTCTGTATGGATAAATTTGTCTGTCTGAGCAATAATATGTTGTTGTTTACTTTTTCTCCTGAATAGACGTTCTGAATGATTTAAATGATTGTTTTACCCTTGAGTAGGAATCAATTCATCAAATACACTATCTGCATCTACCACCATCCAAAAAATAAACTTCAAACACCAATTTATCTTAAATTTATACAACCAATTATCATCCGTGATTGCTTGAATAATTGAATACCGGTAAAAACTCCTCAAAAAACCTCAACATGATCAATGCAATCTGCTGTTGAATGTTGATCCATATGTATCAAATCTTCAAAAAATCAAGTTCAAATCGCACTCCAATCCCCATTACTTTGCTTTTGTTGAAGCTGATCTTGAGACCGGAAGCAAGATGAAAACACCTTAAAATTCTTACCAAATTCAGAATATTTGCACGCAGCCAGTCCCGAGAAAGATAGCGTCATCGGCATATTGAAGAAGAGAGATATTAGGTTCGTTGTTAGGTAAAGAAACCCCCCGAAGCAACCCCTTTTTGACAGCCTCGTCCAATGCTATTTTCAACCCCTCGACAGCTAAAATATATAGAAAAGGCGCAATGGGATCACCTTGTCTTACTCCTTTTTCCATCAAAAATTCATGTGTTGGGGACCCGTTAACAAGAACAGAGACTTTGGCGGTGGATAGATAGTCGCGTACCCAAGACCATCATTTATCACCGAACCGCATTTGAGCCATAATGTTGTCCAAATAATCCCAATTAAGAGAATCGAAGGGTTTTTTAAAGTCCACTTTAAAGATCATAGTACTTTTATTTCTTTTTTTGACCAGTTGATGACCTCGTTGACGATAAGAGGTCCATCCAGAATGTTCCGACCCTTGATGAAAGCTGATTGCTCCCTGCCGACCCCAGAATCCAACACAACTTTGAGCCTTTCAGCAAGGACCTTAGAAATAATTTTGCTAATGCACCCGATGAGATTGATCAGTCGATAGTCTAAAAGAGAGACCGGGTCGTTACACTTAGAAATAAGTGAGATGAAAGAAGAATTGCTACCCGGGTTTATCGTGCCACGCTCTTCAAAGAACTTCACTGCTTTGAAGACATCCCCTCCAATAGTGTCCCAAAACTTTTTGAGAAAAGCAAAAGTGAACCCGTCCGGCCCTAGAGCTTTCTCATTACCGCAACAACACCACATCATGCTTAACCTCTTCGAGCGAGACAGAATTCTCAAGATTGACTTTTTACTCATTGGAGAGAGTCCAAAACCTTTGACTTTTGAATTTTGGTCTAACCCGAATAGTCTTAGAGAATTTTGTTTTAAAGAAAGAGAAACCGCTTCCTTAACCTTTGTTGGCTCGTTTGTCCGGACGCCATCAACATTGAGCCCGTGAATGCGCGATCTCCTGATATTATTCCTCACCAATCCATGGAAGAAGCGGGTATTTTCGTCGCCTTCCAACACCCACTTAGATTTAGATTTGGCCTTTTTCTTTAAGTCGAGAAAATTTTGAGACTCAATCTCGCACATATGAAGGATCGCCTCAGCCCTGCGTTTAATTTTATCCTCATCTAACATCGTGTTTTCCGCCAAGAGATCCAAATCGTTAATTTGTCTCCTTAAAAGCTCCACCTGGCGGTTATTTTCAATCACGTGAATAACTCTCCAATCTTTAATTATCTTCTTTAAGAATCTGAGCTTTCTTGAAAACACCTCCACTTTCGAGAACACGTTATTCACTCCTGTCTCGGTATTCCAGCAGCCGGTAACAACTTTGACCAGATCCTTATCTTGAAGCCAAGAGTTAAAAAATCTGAAAGGTGTCAGATCAAAGTCGATCCCTTCGAGTCTAGCAGGATCGGGCAATGATTAGAGTGAACTCTATCCAAGGCCAGTGCACCCGCATTTGGCTAGTGATCGAAAAAGTTCGACGATGTAAGAAACCTGTCGAGCTTACTAAGCTTGGAATCATTCGAGCACATCCAGGTAAACTTCCGACCTCTGAGCTTAACATCTATCAGACCATTAGAATCAATGAAGTCATTTGAAACACACCTCTAGCATCGAAGGCATATCCTTTTCTTTCAATCTGATTCCTCACTTCATTGAAGTCGCCACAGATGATCCAGATCGCGTCAGGATCAACATTGATAAGGTTTGTAATATGGATCTAGAGCGCGGCTTTAAGGCTCACCTCTTGAGCAGTGTAAATGTTGATAATGCCGCAAGGCTCATTGAACGAGGTCAATTTACCTTTGATGGCTAGGAAGTTATTGTTTTTTATCACGTCAACTACGGATAGGAATGCAGGCTCCCATGTTGTACACAACCCCCCCCCCCCCCCGAACTACCTGTCGGTTCCACCCAACTAGAACAGCAGCTATTGTTCCACCCAACTAGAACAGCAGATTTTGTCCGAGATTCCCGCGATTTCTTGGATGCAAAACAAATTGACTTTGTACTCTCTTCCCAAGGCTTTGATCCAATTTTTCTTGAGCTCCTTTCCCCATTCGTTAATATTTAACGAGATAGCCTTAAACATGAGGTTCTTGCACACCATTTTCTACCAATAGTTGTTTAACCATGTCTGGATTACCGATCCTTTCAAAACCTATTGTAGTTCTAACCTCAATTGTGCGATCGACTTCCTCCGAGTAGATCTCCCCGTCCGAATAGTTCGAAAGTAACGGCTGCTCTAGAACAGATTTAGCGAGTATAGAATTTCTTCTGATAATAAGGTCTTCTGAATCGGACATCTCCTCATCTCTTAATATCACATAAGTTGATCCAACAACGTCTCCAAAGTTCTTCAAGTGCTTACACTGGTGCTTGGAATTCTTACCTTGTGAGCAAGTACAAGGGCTCGTGATTTTTTTCATCTTTAAGAGTCTCTTTCTCTTTGCTTTCCTCTGGTCTAGTTCTTTCCATATGCGGATTTCGTCTTCTATGGGATTCAAGCCTTCCTCTTCATAGGGCTCCTTGAGATGATCTTCTTCCTGCTAACACAACTTTGGGATGATTGAGGGCTCACCTAATTCGATTCCCACCGCCTCATTGTTTAATTCATGGTTAAAATTGACGGAGATCGAATCGGAAGAATTGGGAAGAGGACTTCTGTCTTTGAAATCGTCCTTGCAACCATTGACCACTTTTTCATAACCTGACCTACCAATAGAAACCCTTATGGGCTCCCTTGTCGTGCTCGAGATGAAGAGTTGATTTCCAAAAGTATTGGGCTGAGAAGGACGTAAAGGTCAGTGGAGATACTCTAGGCTCCTTATTGAGGCCTAACGACTTGCCTGCAGTAGCGTCCACTCCAAAAGTTTCAAACCCCCTGTTATCCGACTTGGCCTGAGCGTGGGAATCAGCACCTCGAGATGACACTTCATCATTGTTTCTCCCGGTTCTTGAGATTGATCAGTCCCCCAACGTACATGCCTCTTCGATATCCTTGTCGGAACCAGCAAAACCTTCGGCCGACTGGATATCATCCGCACACACTTTCAGACCTGTGTTCCTGATCACCTGCTGCGGCGAGACTATTTGAATCAGGAACTTGAGGATCTTGATTCTCCGATCTACTATTTTCTTGAAAGTCATCTGTTATCGATGACCATATTCTCCATTCGTCTACATCGATATCATCAAAGCAATCGATGGAGTCTTCCTCCTTAACAGGTTCCATCAAACCCAGACTCATGGTCTCCGCAATATCCTTGACAATTCTAACCCAGACTGAGTGACCATCGACGATTATTTTCAGGGAATCGAGAATCCATCTTGGATGATCCGTGAGAATCACCACGCATCCAAACTCCCAGTTGCAGTTATCATCTCCGATGCCTTGCACATCAATCACTTTGCCCCAATGCTTGGCCACTTCAGAAAACACCTTCCATTGGACATGGGGTGGAATACCATGAATAGTTAAGAACGTGATTCTTTCCTCCACTTGGAACTTAGGATTCCAAGAAAAAACTCTTTTGAACCTCCAATTGATTTTTCATTATGTGTTTATGTTCATGTGCCTTCATTCTTGTTATCATATGCTTAAGCAAATCTCATATAAATATAACACGACTTGCTAGAAAATTCGGTTTAGACAACTATTCTGGAAAATATGGACGAGTGGATTGTAAATTTAACGGGTTTACACATGGACGATCTGAAAAGAAAAAAAAAATTAGACACGCCTGTCTACCCTATTTATATAATATGTTCTATGGATAAAAGAGTTTTTTGATTATTATTTCATGTTTGTGATTTCAGTGAAATTATCATGAAATCTTAATATGGGTAAAAACACTACAACAAAATCTGGTTTATAAGACACTAACAATGTTTAAGTATCCTAATAGCCCGCTATATATAACTTAAGAGAGCATTTGGTTCGCAAAATGTTTTTTAAAGACGTTTTTAGGGGGTCTTAACAAGGTTTTTATGACACTTTTCAAAATAAAAGTGTCATATAGCTATTTTATGACATTTTTGAGAAATATTTTATACACATATATTTTTATAGGACACTTGTTTTTCAAATAGCGTCCTATAAAATAGCTAATACGACGTTTTATTTTAAAAGCGTCCTAAAAATTCTTGTTATAAAGCGTCCAAAAGTGTCCTATTGTAACATTTTTGAATATGACACTTTAACGTTTGGTTTTATACACTTATATTATATCCTGTCAAACAGTGTATTTGAACACTTAGACAATGTTGACGTCCTATAAGTCCAATTTACTTGTAGTGAGTGTCATTATGTAACGTGGTTATTTATCGGTCTCTTTGCAATTCAGAAGTGTTGCATCAGTGAGCAAAATTGTAACCAAAAGAGAGCAAAATTATCTGTTGGTTCCAGGTTCTCTACTTCAAAGATCAATCGATAAATTCATACAACAGAGTATAAGCGGAAGCAATTAATATCGATTAATCAACAGTAATAAGAACAATCAAAGATTGAGGAACAGATTAACTTGTAATATAACCTGAATCACAATTACAAATACTTGGAATGACACACAGTATGTTCTTTAATCTTGCAATTAGATCGACCACTTTTACATTAGAGAAAGATCTATTTATACAAGTAGCAGAATGTAAAAGTCAATATCCTAACCTATTACAAACTGACACGTGTGAGATGGGAGCGTGTAACAAACTAATCAGTTGCAAAAGGTAGACATGCTGAATGTATGTGCCACGTCATATTCTTCATCTTATGGTTCATACTTTCAAATGTGTAACATTATCCACTTTGGTTTATCAGTTGATGGGTTACCAATTGATGGCATACCATTTGATGGGTATCGGTAAATGGCATACCAACTAATGAATTATATATGGAATGATGGCTTGTCTTAAGTTTGTAGCCACTTTTGAAAGTGTGAATTGAGATTATCCTCAACTAAATTTGCGATACGCAGTCATATTATACACTACTAGACAAGACGGTGCTCCCGAAACCTCTACGAATTTTATGAAGAAATTAAAAATGCTTGGGAAAAATGAGTTTTTGATGACTCTAAGTTCCCTTCAGATGCTTTTGATTTTGAAGTGGTTTTGAATCAGAGGGTTTTGACTGTAAGAAGCTGCAAGGAGTCAGAGCTTCTAAATCAAAAGCTCTAAAGTCTTTTAATCCATGTAAGCAATTTGTAATAAGCAATTTTTAATAAGCAATCACTACAAGAGAAATGAGTTTCAGACAAGGATGTTTTAGAGAAGGTTTTGAAAGTATTTCTAGGTCACTTTTAGGGAAGGCCTTGGATGACAAAAGTTAAAAATGTTACTAAAGGTAAGATAACTTTCAGGGAAGGATTTCCAACCGAAATATATGCTTTGAAAATCATCCCTGGAGCTTTTAGATACGCTTCTAAAATAAATCTTTTCTAAAAATTGTGCAGGAGCTTTAGATACGCTTCTAAACTCGTCTCTAAAGCCTAAAATATTTTATTTTTATTTTTTAAACTAAACAAAAGATTTTAGTTACACTTTTTTTAATTTCCAAAGCATATCTAAAAGGTTTCTTATTTTCAATAAATTAAATTTATAAATTACAAGTTAGAGAGTCACGACATCTCAGAAGCCACTGTTCTACGAGGACAAGATTTGAAGAACGAGCGAGAGAGCTGAAGAGCGACAGACTTAGGGCTTGAACCAATCGGAACTGGAATCGATTTTTCAACAATCAGAATTGGAGTAATAATTGTTCTACTTTTTCTCATTGATTTCTCTATGATTTCTATTTGATTTCTCGATTTAGGGCTTGAGAATTCATCGATTAAGGTAAGCGACCTAGACTTTGTTAGGTTTGTTTTGGTTAATATGGACATTTATGTTCCAATTAGAAAGTTTTCTTCCAATAATTAGGAAGTTATCATTGTTTATAATCCACGTCTGACTCATTTTCTCATGTCTTGAACAGGGTTGTTATTTTGTGGCTCTATATTGTTTTCAAAGTGTTTTAGAAATCATGTGTATTTTGTATACAAGTCTTAAACATGGAATCAGGATGATCAAAAGTATTAGGCTGGAATAGGTCTGTGGACTATTATCGAGTGCCTATTGGTATTTCTTTTATGTGATGGTGGTATTGGACCTTTGGCCATCAAAGGTAATGGGTCTGAGTCACTACTAAAATGGAAGGCTTTCATCTACGAACATTTTCCTAGGAAATCCGTCGCTAAAGGGTGATTCGTCACAAAAGCTTCACAAAAGTTGGTGGTTAATTTGTTGGTGGGTAAGTAAAATCAGTGACAGATTATCCAGGAAATTCCTAGGTAATCATTTGGTATTTTCTTGAAAACATCGAATGTTATCGGAACCATTAGTATTTCCTGGGTGATCCGTGGTAATCACCCAAGGAAATTTCCCTAGTAAGTTTTTTGTGGATTAAAGCCATTTTTCTTGTAGTGAGTCATCCACCACAAATAGTAAGATTGGATATTATCATATCCTACAATGTAGCCATAGGTCTCATTGGCTATTGGTATATAGATCACTGGAAATTGTGGTTTCTTTTATATTCACAGCTTAATACATAGTATTTCTTCTATCATCTTTAGCAGCACATTATCTAATTATCAGTTAATGTGCCATAGCAAATATACGTGACGTTCACATCTGTTTGAATCTATATTGTTTAAATCAGTATTGCAAAATTGTCAACTTGATGGATGTGGTTTTAGCTTCAAGAATAATAATGACACAACTTATTGGTCTAATGCTCTTTGCATTGGGGATGAAAATTAAGAGTACTTTATCATTTTTATGGTGAATTGACTATGTTAGAGGTGCCTACTCTTTATCTATTATCCAAGTCTAGGTTTGGACATGAGGGTAAATGGATATGATACGATATGATAAGATATGATATGATCCTAGCTTATTTAAGTTTCGATATCTTCAATTTTTATGTTCAGAGAACTTTAGATAGTTTTTTGTAATTTTTAAAGAACTAAATGGTGGTGTCTCTCTCTCACACTCTTTAAATATCTATCTATCCATGTGTCTATTTTTTTCTACCATTTATAAGATGTGTTTTCATTGACAACGTGCCTAGTTCAGTAGGAAAACACGAGTTCATTTCATTTTGCTTAATGAAATGGCTATCATACAACACTTGTATGTAACTTTTCCAGAACAGACTGATTTTTCCTTTGAAGTCAATGGATTCTAACGATCGAGCTTGGATACTCAGTAAAAATCGCATAAGTCAAGAGTACACTCACGGGTTGAATATTTTTTTAGCTATTGCTAGACATCACTTGGGTTCAGATGGAAGGACGTTATGTCCTTGTATTCAATGTGAAAATACATGGCTACAAGGACTCCCTCCAATTCGATTTCATATTCTAAGGTTGGGTATGCTTCCAACGTACCAAAGGTGGATCCATCATGGTGAATCTCTAACTGACGAAGAAGAAAACGACCACTTTGAAGATTCGTCGAATAATGACGAAGATAACCATACATTGAGGGACGCTATTCTAGATGAAGAAGGACGCATGTTTTTTTAATGTGGAACGTTCGATCGAAAATGACGTTGAAGATGAGTCGGGTGTTAATCGTGGTCGTTTTGACAAGTTGATTGAGCAACTCAACAAGGAACTGTATCCAGGATCAGGGAATCTGACATTATTGCAATATATAGTGAAGTTGATGCACATCAAAGTGTCGAACAAGTTGTCTAATAAATCCATGAACATGTTGTTACAGTTTGAACAAAGTATTCTCCCATCGGTCCATAATCTTCCAACATCATATGAGATGAAGAAAATCTTGATGGAGATTGGGTTGGGATATCATAATATTGATGTCTGTAATTACGATTGTACTTTGTTTATAGAGAACATGCTAACGTACTTGCATGTCATGTTTGTAATCATCCTCGACACAAGAGGAATAAGGCTCCTTTTAAGAGGATGAGATATTTCCCATTAACACCCAGACTTCAACAACTATATAGTTCACGCCATACTTCTGAAGATATGCGATGGCATGCTGAAAAACGAAAGGCAGAAGAAGGTGTGTTACGTCATCCGGATGATGGTGAGGCTTGGAAAAACTTTGACTCAACTTATCGTGGTTTTGCGACAGATTCAAGGAATGTAAGGTTAGGTTTGACATCTTATGGGTTCAACCCCTTTGAAAATATGTATAACACCCTTAAAATAGGAGACAATTTAAACTGAAATAAAATTACCGAATGAAGTTTGATAACACAAAGACCGCCCAAATAATGGGGAAGAGTAATAAAGTTTACATCCACGAAAGGATACTAGTACAACAACCTATTAATCTGTACAAATCTGGAATATAGATTATCTTCGGGTGTTGCTAATATCCTCAAAATGATTATACTAGTAACACCAATATAGGCACTAGAAAGTGCAATCCCAAAATATGGCTCAACTGGCAACCGCTCTCACTCAAACCTTGGAAACCCCGCTAACACGATCACCTGGTATACATGTCATTTGAGAAAAAATGTTAAGCTTAACACCTAGTGAGAACAAATAGTTAATGATTAAACTTTGAAACTTTGAAATATAAAATAGCTTTGAACCATTGAGTTATAAACTTTAACTCACGTTTGCCCTTGGAATGGTGTAAAACATTCGAAGATGACGGGGGAGACCCGATTTACCACTACTCGTGACGAGACACAAACGTAGGTCACGAGCCAATGTTATAGATGTCACATAAAGTTCTGGTAGTCATTGACATCAACCAAAGCCAGTATTATAGTCATATGTGCACATAAGCTCTTACCTCAAGAATTACATAATTTACCACAATGCCTATGCCGAGAAGCGAACGGATGTACGGAAATCACACAATTTATCGCAATGCCTATTTCCAATTCATAAATAAGATAATACAATCCTTCACATAAATAAATACCGACTTATATGCCTATGGATCCGTTACATTATAGTCATATAGTTTAATACATCAATTTAGACGTATTAAAAACCTCAAATTTCTCAAGTTTGACCTAACTTATCAAAATCAACCAAATGCAAAAATACTTGAAACATAAACTTGTAGGAAGTAAAATGCATCATTTTAACATGTATATAGTTTTATAAACGTGTAGGATGAACTCAAAATACTAGGGTTTGAGAAAACCCTAAAAAAGCTCCAAAAATGGAGAAGAGGATGAAGGCTTCAAGTAGGAGGTGAAGAACACAAAGATTTTGAAGAGTAACCCTTAAATCTTCCTATGGGGATTAAATGTTTGTAGGTGGGTGGATTTGGGGGTTGAAAGTCTCAAAATCGCAATAAATGAGACAGAGTTGGAAGAAAACGAATGGAAATTGATTTTTGATGAGAATGGGGGTTGCTGTTTTGATTTAGGGTCCAGCCAACCCAAATTTCCAACTTCCACGACCTACCCCGCGACCTCAGGTCGTGTAGGTAGTCGCGCGCGCACACCAGGGGTAACAAACAGTGAGTAACGCGGCTTTTTAGGGGACCCCATCCCGCAAGCCAAGTAGTGTGGCACCGTTTTTCGGCCCAGTATGGTCCTTTTTGTGTGCATCATCCAAAATTACAGACCCCGTCAACCATAACATTTTCTACTCAAAATTCTCCAACTTAAATACTTAGACTTCACCAAAATCAATCAAAATTCTATCTGATTACCACTCTATGCATAAAATGTGAATTCACCGTGATAATTAAATTTTCGGGAATTTCCGTGTGGTACAATATGAGTGCATCATATAGCACTTGGCCTGTAATGGTAAAAGCATTGAATCTTCCTCCATGGAAAATGATGCATCAAACAAGTTATATGATGTGTTTGTTGATTCCCGGTCCAAAATCTCCAGGTAAAGATTTTGACACTTTCATGTAACCATTAATTGAGGAGTTAAAGACTTTATGAATAGGAGTAACTACATATGATGCACTAATGGAGGTTTGTTCATTCTTAAATTTGTCATATTTTGGACTACATTAGACTTTCTTACATACGCTTACTTGTCAGGTTACTCCACAAAAGGACATTTGGCATGCCCCAAATGTTTAGAAAATACACATTTTCGTAGTATCGGAAGCAAAACATGTTACATGGGGTCGAGAAAGTGGCTACCTTCTAGTCATCGATGGAGAAAAAGTAAAGAATTTGATGGTTTTGTTGAATATGATGAACCAAGTAGGCTGAAATCCGGTGATGAGATCGTTCAGTTACCAGACCAGTTACCTGCAATGACTCCTGGGAAAGCAGTAAACAATTCTGGTGTAAAACAATTCATGAGTTGCATCCTTTGCGTAATTGGTCAATTCATAGTATTTTCTTTGAATTAGAATATTGGTTGAAGTTAAAACCGCGTCACAACTTGGATGTCATGCACATTTAAAAAAATGTGTATGGTAATATCATTTACACCTTATTAGGGGTCGATGAAAATCAAAAGATACGATCAAGGCAAGAATGGATTTGGAGGATTTAGACATTCGAAAATAATTGTGGTTACAAAAGTCAAGTTCTGGTGTTCTAAAGAAACCTCATGCAAGCTATGTGTTCACGAAAGAAGAGAATATATGTTTTCTTGGTTTTTTTTATTCAGTTCGATTGTCAGACGGAGATGCTTCAAACGTTTCACGTTGTATGACATCTGATCGGAAGTTGACAAACTTAAAAACACATGATTCTCACATATTGTTTCAAAATCTCTTGCCAATTGGAATTGTTGGTATGTTATGTAAGGATGTTCGTGTTGCTATAATTGAATTGTCCAACTTTTTCAGAAGACTTTGCTCTCATACTTTATTAGTGGCAGAGATTCAAGAGTTAAAGAAAGGGATTGTTGTCATTTTATGCAAGTTAGAGAAAATATGCCCTCCTTCCTTCCTTCTTCACAATAATGGTCCATCTTTGTATTCATCTATCGGATCAAGCCCTTTTAGGTGGACCTGTTGATAATCGATGGATGTATAGTGATGAACACTGTTTAGGCACTTACAAGCATTATGTTAGAACTACTGTCGGAGGAGAAACTGTAAAAAAAAGTTAGAAAACAAATAGGAGGAGATAGGTTGACCGTAGAGTTCTGCCGTCAATTTAGGCAAGCTATTGGGCCAAACTCCGAAACGTTTAACAACCAATGTGGTATAATATGCCGGAAGGAAATCCCTTCATTTACATGGATTGGAGGAAGGTCCCTAAATCTGTAAAGGCTAGTCTTCGCGAGAGGATTTTGGTAAGATAACCACAATTTATTGTACTAATATTTTGTCATACTTGTTAATTATCATTAATGAATTTTATGTCATTTTCGTATTTATTTTTTATAGATAAATTTTGATGTTGATCTTCCTTCGGAGATTGTGGTGGATGTGATCGACTTCCAAGTGGGTCGATCCTTTAAAAATCATCGAGCAAAGCTACAGGAGCATTTCTTAAAATGCAATGGCAAGAAGGACGTAGAAAGATCCAACGGATTGGAGCCAACCGACTCGAACATTGACAATGATTCTTGGCATATATTGTGCGACTACTGGAGTTTACAGAAGTTTCACTTAAGTACACACTTTTTTTAGTCTTACCAACTGCATATACACAAATTCCACAACCTGTGAACACCTCATGCATCAATTAATATAGATAATATAAGCTTGTTAAGGTTGACAATATGTAGATAGTTGTCCAAAAACTAATCTCATCAAAACATGGTATAGAAAGGCTGCCATTTTTGAAGGAAATATAAGTTTATTTTAGCAGGGGCTCAAATGAGCTTATTTATTATGTAAACTTGGGAGTTAGTATGTATGTAGCATGCTACCTATTTATTATGTAAACTTTGGATAAATCATTACATGCACAAGAGTATCCTAGGCTTAGGGGACTCACAACTTAAATATCCAGTCAGCTATTGACTATTTGGTAGTGGATTAATGATAGAAAGTGACTTATTTAATAGACTTCTAGGGGAGAGCTTAATCTACACAGACAACCTTATCCATATTAGACTTAATGGAAAACCAATCAAACAGCCCCTTGGATTACCAGGCGTAGATTTTGCTAAATGGCATAAACTTATTCAGTCATCTTATTGACTGTTTCCTATTTTTGTTTATTGCCTTTGGGTTGGATCTCTTGTGGGATTGTTCTGGGAGAGTTTGTGGTTGGTTTTCGATTAATAAATTTGAATTTATGTTTTAGGCTATGTCAAAGAAAACTCCAAGGAATAGAGGGAAACAAAAATATGTTGCTTTAATTAAATGGTACGGTGAGCACTCCGAATCACCATTTTCCAAATAATGGATTGTGGGACGATCCTCCGATCGGGGAGATAGAGACTTTTCATAAATTTCATTATAGAGAAATAGAGGGTTGGGTTAATGACTATTATCGCATTGTATATGTAAGTTACATAAAATACAATCTTTTGCATGTCCTAATCGTTTTGTAAATCACTAAGATGCATTTATATATATACACACTAATTTTTCTTGTTTGTAGGAGAATATGGTGGAGATTAAGAAGCAGGCAGGATCAACTGAACCCCCCCCCCCGCCCCTTGCGATGATCTAGAGATTATGCAACAAACGATCATCATTTATTCGGGAATGGTCTAGGGTCCCAAGCACTAGGAGCGACTCTACGAATTCACGACATATCACCGGTTCCTCAAGTCAATTGAGCAACAGTGAGATGTCTGCCAAACTTGCTACTACAGAATCTGAGCTTGCTTCAACCAAATATGAGCTTGTTCATATGAAGGGTGAAATGGTAGAGCTAAGTCAAATGGTGAGGTCGATTGTATTGGGCCAATCACTTTCAAGTATTTCAGCTTCACTAAATATTCAAGACCATGGTTCCGAGACTCGAGATCGTTAAACTTCTATCGGATGTTTTTTTGGATAAATTTGGATGGATGCATGAAAATGAGCCTAAACTTTAGGATTTGTTCTAAAAGAATCTTGTGTTCTATATGAAAAGTATATGAAATTTTATTGTTTTGAGAATTTTTATAAATTGTTGATTATGTTGCAGAATAATCAATACAGAGAGAATCAAGAAGCAGTCTTTCTCATTAATCAGTAGCCCTTTAAATAGGGACGAGTTACAAAGAGATAACCATAAGAAACCTAACACTAATCTAACTCTAAATGTCTATCTCTATCTCTATACATCTTTATCTTTTATCTTTATCATTATCGTCATATCCTTTAGACGATGTCACATTTATCCTTCAACACTCCCCCTTGTGCCAAATGGTGCACAATTGTTGCCTCGTTAAAACCTTACGCCAAACTAAAAACCCAGTGGGAAAAATAAAAATAGGACGAAGGAAAGAGTACAACGTACCAGTTTATTTTCATTACATAGACTTTTCCTTTAGTCTAATATTATCTCAGATCCATACATTAATCATGAGAGTTAGGAAAACAGGATGGTATATAACGGTTGCCTCACTAAAACCTTACACCAAGGAACAAAACCCAATGGGAAAAATAAAACCTTGGGTGAAGGAAAGAGCACAACATACCAATATCACATATATACTAGACTCCCCCTTTTATCTACTACTCCCCCTGATTCGTGCATTAATCAAGGGAGTTTAGAAAGTCTCCGCATTCCAATGCTTTCCACATGTCTCTCAAACGTGGCCTTAGGCAAAGATTTGGTAAACAAATCAGCCACATTCTCCTCAGATCTTACTTGATTCACTTGAATTTTTAGGAGAGTCTGTTGTTGATTACGTAAAAACTTCGGCGAAATATGCTTTGTATTATCTCCCTTGATATATCCTACTTTCATTTGCTCGATACGAGCCGCATTATCTTCATATATGCATGTAGGATTTTGAGTGGTTGAACTTAAACCACTAGCTCCTCTTATATGTGTAATGACAGATCTTAGCCATATACACTCTCTAACCGCCTCATGTAGAGCAATAATCTCTGAATGGTTCGAGGAGGTAGCTACAAGGGTTTGCTTGGTAGATTTCCAAGAAATCGCCGTGTTCCCAATTGTAAAAACATACCCTGTTTGGGAACGACCTTTGTGTGGGTCAGAGAGATACCCAGCATCAGCAAAGCCTACTAATACATCGTTCGGGGTTTCACTGTAAGGTATAACACTTTCTTTGTTAATACCTTGAACGGGTATTGTAACCCCGTTTTTCTCTTTGTAGGGAAAGAATAAGCCCATGTCAATGGTTCCTTTTAGGTATCGAAATATATTTTTGATACCATCCCAATGATGTTGCGTTGGCGCCGAGCTAAATCTAGCTAACAAGTTCACTGAGAATGCAATATCAGGTCGAGTACATTGTGCTAAGTACAATAATGCGCCTATTGCACTTAAATAGGGAATTTCTGCTCCCAACACCTCTTCGTCATCACCCTTTGGACGAAATGGATCTTTCCTTATATCCAAACTTCGACCGATCATGGGAGTGCTAGCCGGATGCGCTTTATCCATATTGAATCGCTTGAGCATTTTCTGGATATAAGCGGATTGGTGGATCAGGATACCACAAGCTCGGTGCTCTAGTTCTATACCTAGACAAAACCGAGTTTTCCCAAGATCTTTCATCTCAAATTCGGATTTTAAGTAGCTTGCAGTGTCTCTTATTTCATCAAGAGTACATATTATGTTCATATCATCGACATATACTGCTACGATTGAAAATCCAGAACTTGTCTTCTTTATAAAAACGCAAGGGCACAGTTCGTTGTTCTTGTATCCCTTCCCAATTAAGTATTCACTCAGACGGGTATACCACATCCGCCCGGATTATTTTAATTCGTAGAGTGAGCGCTTCAGTTTAATTGCAAACGCACTCCGTGGTTTAGAGTTACTTGAATTGGGTAGTGGAAGGCCATTAGGCACTTTCATATATATCTCTGAATCAAGATCCCCATAGAGATATGCAGTAACCACATCCATAAGCTACATTTCCAATCCTTCAGAAACTACTAGGCTAATTAGATAGCGGAACGTTATTACGTCCATTACTGGGGAGTATGTCTCCTCATAGTCAATTCCAGGGCGTTGTGAGAAACCTTGCGCCACAAGGCGAGCCTTATATCTTATGACTTCATTATTCTCATTACGCTTTCTGACAAAGACCCATTTATGTCCTACAGGCTTTACACTTGGTGGGGTTAGCACTACCGGACCAAATACCTGTCTCTTTGCCAAAGAATCTAGTTCTGCCTGGATTTCTTCTTTCCATTTAGGCCAGTCAGTTCGTTGTTGACATTCTTCAACTGAGCGTGGTTCGATGTCATCGTGCTCTATGATCTCATGAGCAACAGTATATGCAAATATATCATCAATAAGTATGGATGATCTTTCCATCAATTCATATGCATTCACATAATTCATTGAGATTTCTTTGTTCTCTGGAATCAATATTGACTTCGGAGCGTCCTCCAGTAATGATTCATGGACATAACTATAATCAGAGACAATCTCATGAGAAGGGTTTTTAGTATTGATGATAAGTGGATCTGATTGTGCCTTACTCTCCTTTTTCTTTCTTGGATGAGTACCTATCGAACCAAGTGGCCTCCCCCTTTTCCTTTTGGGAGTCACGGCCTCAACCACACTTCCACTATGTGTGGTTGCAACACTCTTTCCGACGGTGTTGTGCCCCTGTTTGGGGACTTCTAACCTTGCGGGTACATTTGCAGCCGGTATATGTGATCTTGTCACTTTTGCAATATCAGTGAACGCATCAGGTATCGAGTCTGCTACGTTTTGAAGGTTAATTATTCGTTTCACTTCACTTTCACATTGTGAAGTGCGGGGATCAAAATGAGACAGAGTGGGAACATTCCATGACAATTCCTGTCGTTCCCTTGGAAAATCCTTTTTCCTATCTCTCCCTAACGACGGGAAGACTGTCTCATCAAAGTGACAATCCGCAAATCTTGCGGTAAATAGATCACCCGTCAAGGGTTCTAAATAGCGGATTATTGTTGGGGACTCATATCCAACATATATACTTAATCGTCTTTGAGGACCCATTTTTGTGCGCTGTGGGGGCGCAATTGGCACATATACTGCACAACCAAATATGCGTAAATGTGAAATATCAGGCTCATATCCGATTCTACGAACCGGGTACGCAGAAAATGGTTGGCTAGCAGTGGGTCGAAAGCGAATAAGTAGTGCTGCATGTAATATTGCATAACCCCAGGCAGAAGTGGGTAAATTGGTGTGCATAACCAATGCCCTGGCTATCATCTGTATCCTTTTGATGGTAGCTTCTGCGAGACCATTTTGTGTATGCACATGGGGTACGGGATGCTCTACATCAATCCCAACAGACATGCAATAATCATCGAATGCTTGCGATGTAAATTCTCCAGCATTATCAAGTCGTATAGACTTGATAGGATAATCGGGGTGGTGAGCCCTCAAGCGTATAATTTGTGCTATGAGTTTTGCGAATGCAGCGTTTCGTGTGGACAATAATGTGACATGCGTCCATCGTGTCGAAGCATCAACCAGAACCATAAAATACTTGAATGGTCCGCATTCTGGATGTATGGGTCCACAAATATCACCTTGTATACGTTGTAAGAATGGAATATTTTGTTTTGTGTCCTTAGCATAGGATGGTCTCGATCCTGTTTTAGCTAAGGAGCAAGATTTGCAAAATTTCGGGGTATTCAAGGAGGCATATTGTGATGATGGTGTTGCTTCATTTGCTTTAGAAGTCAAAGAATGCAATTTGGTACTTTCAGTTAATTGCTTCATCTTACCTTTCATTCGGAAGAAAGGGTGTCCATGTGTATTTTTCAATATACGTATCATCATATCACGGCCAGGGTGTCCCAGATGGTCATGCCAAAGCTTGTATATCTCATTATCAGAAAGTCCATTATTGATGACAGAATATGATTCAATAACCCGAATTTTGGTAAGGTACAACCCACTATGTTGACACGTTAATTTCTCTAATATACGTTTCCTTCCATATTCATTAGAGGTGATGTACATATATTCATTTCCATTCTCACAGTGTGTTTCGATATGATAGCCGTTGGAGCGTATATCTTTGAAACTTAACAAGGTTCGGTTAGCTCTAGGAGCGTATAGTGCTTTTGTGACTGTTATTTTAGTGCCATTGGGCAACAAGAAAACGGCATTTTCTCGACCAATTATTAAGTTGGATGATCCAATCATTGTAGTCATTGAGGATTCATAGGCATTAATTTCAGTAAATAATGATCTGTTTCTTAGTATTGTGTGAGTGGTCCCACAGTCAACTAAGCACTCAAGTTCTCCTCGATACATTCCTACATGGAACGGAGAATATTTAATTATTTTGTTTTGACGCATTTCTTTACATCAATGGTTCATATATTGTAACACAAACTAAAGTTTTATTCAATAAAATAATTCAAAATAATCAACCAATCCAAACAATAAATTTCATCGAAGAAAAACACAACTTAAAACTAATAGTGTCTCAATAACTATTAATAAATAAAGTAAAACGGATTAGGCAAAATCCGGGCAGTCTAGGGATGGTTTATTGTTATTGGTATTGGTGAAATCTTCAATTGTTAGGTTGACTTCTGGATCATTACTTGTTTCTTCGAGGTAGTGAGCTTCCTATTCTTTGGATTCTCGATATCTCTTATAGTTGGCTGCTACAGCGTTGCTTGCACGACAGTGTTTGAACCAATGCCCAATAGTACCACATCTGTAGCAAGGTCCAGTTCCATCTCTTTCTCTTTTGGCGGGCTCGGTCATTGGTGCTTTTCCTTTTGATTGTCTTTGATTACTTGGGCCTGCAGTTGCACCTCTGTGCCATGAATTGGAAAATCCACCACGACTGTTGCCGCGACCTAGTCCACGACCAAGTACACGCCCTTGTCCACGCCCTTGTCCACGACCATGTCCTTGTGGTGTATAATTGTCACGTGGGTAGGATTCATGTTTGCCTCGCTGTACTTTGGAGTTCTTTCCACCTCTAATGCTTGCATGGTTAGATTCAGGAATTTTCTTTGTCCCGACAGGTCTAGCGTTATTATTTAGAAGAACCTCAATGTGTCTTTCAGCCACTCGCAGTAGGTTGATAAGTTTGTTAAAGGTTGTGATTCTTTTGCTATCATATTCCATTCGATACTGATTCATTAGTATGATTGATGATGTAGGAAAGGTGGAAAGTGTTTTTTCAATCATGTCGTGTTCCGAGAGTTCCTTGCCACAGAAGTTCAAGCGTGCTTTGAGACGCAACATTTCTTTGTTGAAATCGTTTACCTTTTTGTAATCGAGTAAGCGTATATCATTCCACTGTGCCATTAGTTCGGGAAGTAAAGAGTCATGATATTCCCGAATCTTCCCTTTAGTGCATCCCACAGTTCTTTGGGGGTTTTTAGTTGAAGGTATTCCCATCGAAGGCTGGGATCGATGTGTCGTCTCAAGACATTAATGCATTTGCTTGTACCTTTTCAGACGGTTTATTTTTAGGGTCGGTGGGGGGATTGATTGTGTAACTGTAGTCTTTTCCAATGAAGGTAGTCTCGATATCTGATACCCATCGGTGGTATTCAAGTCCTTCTGAATCCAGGATATCAAATTCGGGGCGAGTTGGTTCGGCCATCTACATAAATAAGAGATACGATATTTTAATTTATGAAGTCAAATTTTGAAGCACATGAAAATTTTCATTATCATGGCAGTGTAGAATTATTAAATATTGATATTTTAAACATTTCTATTGTTGATAATGTTATATCAGTATTTCAATATTCAAAAATAAATCACAAATACACTTTTAGATTTCCAGGTAGTAGGGGAATCACGTGGATTACTTAAGTCCCTACAACCTTAGGGCTATTTACGCCCGTTTGACAAAAATCGGTGTTTATGCAATTATTTCGTTTCATGAAATATATAAATAACATTAATAAATTTGTGTATTTATTTTATTTTATTGGCATGAGGCCAAAAATATGAGGTCATATTTAAAAAATTTGGGAGCTTTTGGCAAGAGGCCAAAAGGTATGATAATTTTGGGATATTGATATGTTTTAAACATTTATTTTGTTGATAATGTTATATCGATATTTCAATATCCAAAAATAAATCACAAATACATTTTTAGATTTCCAGGTAGTAGGGGAATCACATGGATTACTTAAGTTCCTACAACTTTAGGGCTATTTACACCCGTTTGACAAAATCTTTCGATGCTATGTGATTATTTTGTTTAATGAAATACATAAATAACATTAATAATTTGTAGATTTTGGCATGAGGCCAAAATGTGAGGTGAGTTACAAAAATTAAACCATGAATTACGATTTTGTGAGCTTTTAGCAGGAGGCCAAAAGATGTGATAGTTTTGGGAGCTTTTGGCAAGAGGCCAAAAGATACATGGATTTTAATTTTAATTTAATTTAATTTAATTTTAATTTTAGGATGACATGATTATTATAACTTCAATCTATGGTTTTAATAATTAAGATTAATATCATTCGATAGGGATTTTAATGAGTAATTTTGGTAATAGGCCAAGTATAATACTATAGGGTTGGAAGTGTGACTTCCAAAAGTTATTATAAAAATTATAAGTAGGAACTTATAATTAAGATGCATTTGGTAAAATAAACATTTAAGTATTATATGTGTGAATGGTAATTAGTTCAAAAGAAAAACTAAAGGCATAATTAAATTAATACACAATTGAAGAATATAATCAGGCAAATAGATAATAAAACTAGGTAAAAATAATAAAATAAAAAATAACGTAGAATACACTAATAAGTCTCAGAAAAATTAATTAAAATCAGTGGCCTCATATCAATATCAAGTATGCACAATTAATATATATATACATGCAATAAGTCATATTTTTCTTTTAATCATTTAAAGCAATAATGATTTAATATGTATGCATAATAAAGAACAGAAAGAAAAATACAATCCTTTTTTTTTGTTATTTCAATATTAAAAGCAATGGAACAAGAAAAAGGATATTTACCTATTTTGTTTTCATCTAAAAAAATTCATTGGTAAATTAACATTGTAATTTTATTTTTTTTAAATATATATTTATAAATAAGATAAATAAGCAATTTCAATTAAAAAAAACGTTTACAATATTTCAAAGAAATTCGACTATAGTTTACTTGGTTTAATAAAATATATCGTTTATTGGTTAAAATAAAATAAAATATTGTATATAATGAACATAATTTTGGTAACATTAATGAATACTCACAAGTTAGCATATGAATATAAACAAAATTAAGCAAACATGAAAATGTTGTACAGTTAATGAGTATTTAATACATGGAATGTGAGACGTAAGCAAACATGAAAATTATGATCATGTTAATAATGAGTATCGCGAATCAATATTGTATATAAAAGCTTACTTGATGAATGAATTGATTGGTGAAGACGCGAAATCGATCCGTGAATTATTGCTTGAGCGTACGTGCTGATAACGTGTTGCAGAATAATCAATATAGAGAGAATCAAGAAGCAGTCTTTCTCATTAATCAGTAGCCCTTTAAATAGGGACGAGTTACAAAGAGATAACCATAAGAAACCTAACACTAATCTAACTCTAAATGTCTATCTCTATCTCTATACATCTTTATCTTTTATCTTTATCATTATCGTCATATCCTTTAGACGATGGCACACTTATCCTTCAACAGATTAATATTTTTATTTATTTCATTATAATATATAATTAAAATATACACACACATATATATAGCTTAAATATGGATGAAACTGATGTATAATATGACCCTTTAGAGAAGGAATTGATGTGTTAAAAGTGTAACTAAATATGTATTTTAGAGAAGGTTTTATTTTTAGATAAGGGTTTAGAAGGATAACTAAAGTACACCTTTTAAAGAAGGTTTTGAGTTTATGTATCTAAAAGTGAGTTTTATAGAACGTTTGTAAGTGTAACTAAAGGAAACATTTAAAAAAGGTTTTGAAGAAGGGTTACTAAAAACCAATATTTTTAGAGAAGTTTTTTTATAAACCTTCTCTAAAAGTATCTTTTAATAACTATATATAGTTAACCATCCACTAATTACTCCAACAACCATTTTTATTTAATAAAATGTTATTCTCGCATTAAATATAGGAGTGGTTAGGATTTTAGCTCTAACTTCAAAAGGAAACAATTTATGCCAAAATCATTATTGAAAAATTTGAGATCTCCTGGAATTAATTTCGTAATACTGACAAATTTTGGTCCAAATATAACTTAAAGAAAGTGTACTCCCACGTAATCTCAAGTTTTATCCAAGTACTAATATTATACCTAGTGTATTTATGTTTTTAAGAAATCTTCCGACATTTAGTCAGTCAAAAATCAAATATAATAATTCTAAAAAAAGTTGTTGTAAGCTATATAATTAAAGTTATTTATCTGTTATTTCATAAATAATAAAATTTCGATAAATAGTTGATAAATGTTGTAATTGTTAATTAAATATGTTTTTTTAGATGTATTGATTTATCAAAAAGTTTATGGTTGACTACCTATAGTTTTGTTTAAAACATGTGTAATGATTATTTAAAATCAATAGAAAATTTTTAAAATTTATATTTAATTACAGGAAGTGATAAGTTAAGAACGTATATGGTACATGCCCTAACATGCGAAAATCGTGCAATAAAATGTGAGAAATTCTTAAGAATATTGCAAATATGATATACAGTACAAGAAATAATTAAACCTAACTAATTGGAAAACTCATTATTTTCTGTTACTACTTAATTATTTTAAAGGAAAAGTTTAAAAAAGTCCAACGAACAATTCTGTTTTGATTGATTAGATCTTTAAACTGTTTTTTTGAATGAGAAAACCATTAAACTTTCTCATTTTGAATGAATAAGTCCCTGAACACTTTTGAAAAAATAAGCTATCGAACTTTTAAAAATTGATCATCTGCATTCTTTTAACAAAAAAAACTACTTTTAAAATCGACTAGAAATGTTTAAAGTAAAAAGATAAAAAACTGATCAAAAAGAGTAGATCGATGATATGAGCCAACAACGTGATAGATGATATGGAAAACATACAACGATGGGATGGTGAGGAATGGTAAAGGGGAGTGATATCGATGTTTGTGCAGGGTTTGACTGGCATAGAGTTTAGGAACGGGAAAACTGATTTAAGTTTTATTTTTCACTTTAAAACTTTCCAAGTTGGTTATCCATATCTTTTTTGGATTAAAATAATGTAAATAACTAATTTTAAAGTTTGATGGTTTATTTTATAGAAAAAAATGTTTAAGGACTTAATCATTTAAAATGAAAAAGTTTAATGGGTTTTTCATTCAAAACAATAGTTCAAGGACTTAATCATCCAAAATAAGAAACTTTAATAGTTTTTTCATTTAAAAAAATAGTTTAGGGACTTAACCACTCAAAACATGATAATTTGTTGGGTTTTTTTTTAACTTTTCCCTTATTTTAACATGATAAATTGTATTAGTGTTTTGTTTTAGTATTATTATTTGGTTCATGATGTGAAACGAAAATGAGAATGAATTTTTATTTTCGTGAATTTAATCTGGGATGAAAATTTTGGGTTTTTAAAGAAATACGTTCATTTTATTATATGATAACACAATTTTTTTATTTTTTATTTTCATTATTATTGTTTAATACCTTTAATCACACATCCTTTTTTTTTTTTAAAACGCATGTTCTTTTATTTATTATCTACTTGTGCTTGTTTGTGAGCCAAAGTTAGATTATAAATTGGTTTGCCAAAAAGTATTTTAGAACCAACTACAATAACAATGATACTAATATATTTGATTTTCAGAAGAAAAAAAAATATGTTAGTGTATTGTTAAAAAGTAATTTAGCATTAAATTAATTGAGTAAATGAAAATTAAATGTAGATTATACTACAATTTTAGTCTTTGACGTTTGGTAAAAGCTTTTCAAGTCATATTATCTTACTTGAGAAATATAACAAGTACCAAAAGTCTTATCCGGTAAGAACGATGACAAAGAAACCAATAACCAAGAGTCTTACCCGGTAAGTTTTGGTGACGACTCCTACCACAGTAAGCGCTTACCCGGTAAATTGTTACATATGATGCCGTTTTTGTGGACTAAAATCTTACTTAGTAAGTAAGCGATAGTGTAGAATTTTGCCGGTAAGCACTTTTTTTTGGAAAGGGTATCCTAGACAATTGCCTAGACTAATCCCTGACAAATTTAAGACTGTTAAAGTATGCAGCTCTGAGATAATTCCCCAGTGGCCACAAGTTGTTTGTGCCTGGATTCGAACCTGGGTAGATGGGTTATCTAGCCTCATCCCCCACAAGTCTTAACCAGTATGCCACAAGCCTTGTGGTTGCCGGTAAGCACTTACACATGTAAGATTTGGTAAAACGGCCCCTTAGTAAGTTTAGAATTTATTATTGTGGTTAGTATTTAATTCTGAAAATAATCCGATGAGGGGTATTTTAAGATATTTTTATGTGAAATATTCTTGTATGTTACTTCTTTTATTCTAAAATAAATATCCATGATAAAAATGAAGTACAGCTTTATGATTGTGTGATTATTATAGTTTTTAAATAACTAAATGACACTTTTATCTTTGACAATGGAAAGAGAAACTTTTTCCATCTCAAATTTACAGATAGAATGACAAATTGAAAATTTACTTTTAAAATTGGACACTTATTTTAAGACATTTAATTTGAGAGGGAGGGGTATTAGACATTGAAATGAAGTAAAATTACATATACAGCTTTTAAAACCAAAGGATCATTTTTATAAATATCAAAATGTAAAAGCCAAAGGATCATTTTCATAAATATCAAAATGGTGTTACACAGGTTTATAACACTAAAACCAAGGTTTAAAATGACGTAAGATGTAACGTGGCAACAAGGTCAAGCGTCAAACCTCTTAAGGTTTGTATCAAATAAATTATTATACATGTAAACATATATTTTCTACTATTACAAGTCAATGATATAAAAATGATTTAAATTAGATTATACATTAGAAACTGATAAATAAGACATTAAAAAATATGAAAAATCAAATATTGTGTTACTTCTTTCAAAAAAAAATTAAATATTATGTTACAAAAAACTGCACATTAAGTCGTGACTTGCCACTGGCATAACATGACGTGACACACAAGCCTTAAACCACAGCGTGCCATGACGGCTGTTACAGCGAGCTTTTTTAAACACCTGCTAAAACTAAGCAGAACAAAGAGTTTTAGAAGAAAATTAAATAAACTAACTGTATACAACTATGAACAACTGCAGCTTATATATTTTTATAATTTTCAATTTGACCCCTTGTCAAATTCTTCTTAGCTATGGTACCCCCCCAAGCTTTCCAGAGCTGCACCAAATCTTCCATCTTCTCAACTTTAGCCACCAAAGTCTCTCAACTTTTATATTATTTACCAAAGCTGTATAGTACAAATAAACCTACAAAATTAAACAAATAAAGCAAATAAATTATACAAGAAACTAATCAATAAATATATGCATACCCAAGTCAAAAAATGATCCCTAGAATTATATTTATAACATCCCACTCCATCTTGAGATGGAACAAATCAAACATTTGAAGTTTCTCACACAAATAATCATGTTGAAAAGTACTTTAAAGGTTTCTTAAAAATTAATACCTTCAATTTAATTTGCAGAATGAATATCAATTTCAATGTGTTTTAAATTTTAATTCATCTTTCCTGTTCACCAGCAATGGAGAACCATTTACAGTGTTTGAATGTGATTGTATTCATAATGAATACTTTCATTCAGCCATTTGTCATACCTGCGAGCATTGTATTCAGCCACCTTCAGAGAACAGGCCCATCTTCAGTTTCTTCTAAACAAATAAACACCAGATTTAGATGCTACATTATTATCATCCAAAATAATTTTATTCCCATTTCTTTTTGTTTAACTTGTAACAGGATGAATTTATGATATCTATTTACCTATCGAACTTCAAAGGAAAACCAAAATTAAGATGCATACATTGTCACGACTTAAAACAGACAAACGGCAGGTTCTGAAGATGTTGTAGCCAAAACCCACTCGTTTTGTGGATTGAACGATAAAGATATCACCTGGAAATAAAAGAAAAGCGACGAGTTACTAACAGAATATGAAATGATACCCTTTTGTCATCAAAAGAAAATTCAAGTCTTACATAGCCATTGATTGTTGAAGAACAAAGCTACAGTTTGGATCACTGGCTGCCAATTGTGGTATTTGGCTTCAGAATTGCAAGATAGGATTTTTTAAGAGCATCTCCAAGAGCTATGCTATATTATTTTTCTCTAAAATAGAGTAAGAAAAGTTAAAATCTTTAAAAAAATTACTTCCAACTCCAAAAGCTATTCTATTTTAGAGATTGTAGTATTTATTATATTATTAAAATAATCAATATATTAATTAAAATATTATTTCTCTTTCTCAAAAAGTGGGTTTTAGAGATTTCTCCAAATTTGGAGACTTTTATCTTCTTTCTCCTCTTTTTTCGATTTTAGCATACAAGCAAAAATGTTGCTAAAACCTCACTTTTCTCTATTTTAGCATTAGTTTTTGGAGATGCTCTAATGAAGCAAATACATATGTTGAAAACAAGAAACAGAATAGCTACCGCATTGTTTATCAGAGAGAAAGGAAAAAAAAATACAGAATCTTTTTACCTCTTGCTTCACCAGTAACCTCTGCAAGAACAAAACCCATCCTTAAAATGGTGAAATCTTTTCGAATCTCTCAACAATATCTGCCTTCCAACATTCTTGGAGATGAATTTGGCCATTTCATGACAATCGCTGCATACTCTCAGATTCTTGGTCACCCGTATCGTCTTGCCAGGTGGCAACTTCAGTATTCCAAAACCCATCGCTAACTTCTCACTGTGCCCACAAACCGCACCTTCTTTCTCCATATCAACTTTCTCAACCAATCCGTATTTTAAATTAGGTTCAAACCCATCTTTCTTCATTTCCATTCTCATCTTATCTAACAAAGATTCAATCTTTTTAGCCTCTGGTGTATCTTTATCTTTATCTCCTGCAACAAATATATTAACTTTACCCTTAATCTCTATCCAACTACACTCCGTGTTCTTTCTTAAATCCCGTCTACCAATCCTATCTCTTAACGCTTTCACTTCCTCCCATTTCTCTGCTTCTGAATATACGTTAGCTAGAAGTACATAATAGTTTGTGTTTTCTGGTTCTAATTCGAAAATTCTATCCGCAACTTTCTCTGCTAGTTTCACATCATGGTGGAATCTACAACCACAAAGTAACGCGCCCCAAATCGTGGCATCGGGTTTAATTGGCATCGTTTTTATAAAACTATACGCTTCTGATAGTTTTCCTGCTCGAGAAAGAAGATCTACCATACAAACGTAATGTTCTAAATTGGGTTCAATCTTACAATCGTTCACCATGATTTTGTAGAATTTCCGACCTTCATGGAGTAGGCCCGAGTGACTACAAGCAGAAAGTATAGAAGTAAATGAAGCTGCATTAGGATCAATACCTTCTTCACGCATCTTTTTAAAGATCGTTACAGCTTCTTGTCCGAATCCATGAATGCCATATCCAGCAATCATGATCGTCCACGTGACTAGATTCTTGATAACGGTCATATCAAACAGTGACTTTGCTAGAATTAACCCACCACATTTAACGTACATATCAATAAGTGCATTCACGATATATTGATCTGAAAACAACCCTTTTCTCAAAATATGGCCGTGGATCTCCCTACCTTTGTTTAAAGCCGCTAGGCTTGCACAGGCGGGAAGAAGACAAGTCATTGTTACGTTATCGGGTTTGATTTCACGTTGCATTTTAATAAACAAATTAAGTGCTTCACTTGGGAGAGAATTTTTTGAGTAACCACCGATCATTGTGTTCCATGAAACAATATCTTTAGAAGTCATCTCAGAGAAAACAGAATATGAATCATCCATACTTCCACATTTAGCATACATGTCCATTAGAGCATTAGAAACCGGTAAAGATTGCATATTGTTTTCTTTGATATAATCGTGCACTTTCTTGCCTTTTTCTAACGAACCATTTGAAGCACAAGCGTGCAAGATGGTTGTGACAGTAAAAGTATCCGGTTTAACGCCTTCTTTTTTCATATCAAGAAACAACTCAATTGCTTCATCTGATTGACCTTCTCTTACATATCCAGCGATCATTGAAGTCCACGAAACAACACTTTTTTCATCCATGTTTTTAAATACTCGAAGTGCAGCATTTGTATCGCCACATTTTGAATACATATCAAGTAAAGTGTTGCTAAACTTCATTTTCTTATCAAATTCACCTTTTACTGCATAAGCGTGAACCGCTTTGCCGAAAATAACGACACCCATATTCGCACAGGCTATAACAACACTAACCATTGTAGCCAAATCTACGCTAACCCTAGAATCAATCATCTCTTTGAAAACCTCAAAACCTTTATCAGCAAGACCATTAGCTACATATCCGCTTATCATAGTGTTCCAAGTAATTACATCTCGGTCAGGCAAATCATCAAACAGTTTGCATGCATTATCAATGCTTCTACGCTTAAAGTACAAAGCAATCATGGAATTAACAACAGTTTTATCAAATCCAAATCCCAACTTTAAAACGTACCCATGGATCATTTCCCCTAAATTTTCATCCCCAAGGGCTGCAGAGCACTTAAATATACATGAAAATGTATAAGAATCAGGTTCAACACCCACTTCTAGCATTATTTTAAACAAACATAAACTTTCCTCATAATCACCCATCTTTGCATACGCATTCATCATAAAGTTCCAAAGAAAAACATTCTTCTTCACAATGTTATCGAAAATCCTTCGGCCTTCTCTCACATCCCCACAACTCACATACATAAACACGAGCTTTGAACCAAGAATAGAATCAAGCTCAATACCCTTCAAACATATCAAATTATGAACTGTCTTTCCATGATGTAGAGCCTTTAACTCGGCACAAAGCTGTAGGATGTCACAGTAAGTCTTTAAATCAAGAATGATTTCTTCAGACCTACAAACCAAATCCATGGCCTTTTGAAGATTACCCACTGCACAGAATCTGCAAATATTCGCATTGTAGTCTGCAATTTGTTGACTAGAGGTCGAACTCAATGATAAAGTAGCGAGAATTCTTTTACAAGAATTAGTATCAAAGCTTGGAGATAGAAGTTGTGAAGATCTTGAAGGCGGTTTGACTCGAAGTTTGATATTTTTATGGTGAACAAAATATTTTTTACTTTCGAATTGATGATTTGGGGAAACCCATAAGAAGATCGTTGTGGTTTTGGTCATTAACAGCATGGTGGCTATGGTATGCCCAATTCAGGAAGAAGTTGCAGCGACTCTTCTCGTACTTCAGCTTGTGAGCTACTGAAAAAGTTGCAAATTTACTATTTCAATAAAAGATACATCAGTTTTTGTTTATAGGGTTGGCGGTGAGCATGGAGGTTACGGTGAGAAAGGTAAGAAGAGATCTTCACCCTTGGTTCAATTCTAATTAAAGATCAATAATGATGAGATGCACAGGATTAACGTAAATCATGGGATGGGATGAGATTAAAAGTGATCATAGGATAGGATGGGATGAGATTAAAAGTGATCAAAGGTCCAGCCCCTTGTTACACTTCTCTCACCTGACTCTTATTTTCACCCTACCCTTCGTCTTCATTAATATTAGTTAATTTGCTTAGAATAAAATATAGATATAGATGATGTTATAAATATGACTGAAAAAACATAAGTATTAAGCTGATAGATGGTTTTGTTTGAATTTTCTTAAAATACAATGATTTAATTATATGTTTTTCTAAATGCACAATCAAAGCAGGTCATAAATATTCCCTCAATGATTATAACAAAACTCTCCAAGATTTCCCGTAAAAATTATATATATATATATATGGGAGATTTCAAATACAAACCACGCCAATTCGTACAAACCGTACAAACCGCGTGTTTCATTGTTTTTTTGAATAATTTTTTTTCATAAAAGTGTTTAATATGATGAATTTGTTTCATATAATTGTTTTCTTCATGAGATTATTTTTCTTTCAACATAAAAATGAATTGATTCATGAAACTCTCAATTTGATGAATCTTGTTTCACATATTCTTGATTCACCAACCTTCATGTATTCTTGATGAAATTTTTTCATATATTATTGACTAATCAACTCTAATAATTAAGAAAAAGTGAAAAATTAAAAAAAAAATATTGATTGCATGTGGTTTGTTCGGTTTGTACGAATTGACGTGGTTTGTAACGGAAATCAACCCTATATATATATATATATATATATATTCTTATGTTTCATTAGAGCATCTCCAACAGATTCTACAAAATAGAGATTTTAATCCATTTTTACACTATTATTTCGAGTAGAGTTGTGACTGGCTTTGCATGTTTCCTTGAGTTTTTTTCCCGATTTTCTTGTTTACGAATTTCTACCAAAAATTTCCAATGGTTAGATTTCAAAAAAATAAACAACTCCAAATAAAAATTATCTCAATCCAGGGGCGGAACACAAGCTTTTTAACCTCGGGGTCGAACCTAATTTTTTTTACATGTCAAATAGACGAGTCTGATTTGCTTTAATGTAATATATGTATATACATATAAATATACATATGTGTGTGTGGCGTAAAAATTACAGTATTCAAAGTTATAACATATTAAAACTCTAAAATAAGACAAAAAATATGAAATCTTCAAACATAGTTTCATCAAAAGAGATCTCATTGGTCTTTTGGAGCTTTGAGTCTTTAATTTTTCAAGAAATTGTTAAATAACAACCTAATAATCTAAGCAGTAAAATTTAATAAAGAAAATATATCTAGATGAGTAGATCACTAACACAGAAATAGTATCTCAAATAACTGTAAAATCTAAATCAGTCTTAAGCCCCTAATCACAGAAAAATCTAAAGAAGTCTTAATAGAATTTAAGAATAAACAATGAGCAGTAGTTAAAAGATCAAATACTTTGACATTTTAAATATGATTTTTATGAAACTGTTGCGAATAGAAATCCGATTAATCTTTTTGGGGTTTACATTGTAATATTTAGACAATGGGCAATGGCAAAAAGAAGATACTTTACACTCTTTTTAACTCAAGTAACCAATATTAAACTTTAAAAGCTTTAATAAAGATAAGATACCACCAGCTTTGCTCCTTGTGTTTTTGACGTGAAAGATTATGGTGCCATTGGTGCTTTCATGGCTGCTTGGAAGGATGCTTGTGCAGTCGAATCAGCTACTCTTTTAGTACCCTCTAGTTGCACTTTCATGATAACCTCTACAATCTTCTCTGAACCTTGCAAACCAGGACTTGTTGATTAATACTTCTATTTCGCTTTAATTTCCCTTTTAATTCTATTCTACTCCCTCCCTCCCTCCCTCCCGATAATAAGTGTCCACATTTATATTTATGTTTGTGCCAAAATAAGTCCCGGTTTCAAAAATAGATAACTAAATTCTCAAATATACCCTTAATTAATGCACACATATTTAAGAGTTGCAAAGAGAAAGAAATTAAATAAGGGTAAATTTGTCATTTGGTTAACTAAAAGAAGTAATAATTATGAATGTCTAAAATTGCGTGTCATTCTAATTGTGAACACTTATTTTGGGACAAAGGGAGTATTTAATTAGTACAAGTATTGTAGCTTCTTCACATGTTTTCTTTCTAAATGCAATTATCACCATCAACTAAGTTAATATCCACAATGTCAATATATATGTAAAACAGTAAAATTACAACACTAGCACATACATCAAACTAAAAGTGTGTTTCTTTTTACTTGGGATGTGAATATTAACTGTAGGGTAATCCCACCAGCAGGTCCGGATTGCTGGCCTAAGAAAGAAAGCAACAAGCAATGGTTGGTGTGAAGTAAGCTTGATAATACGAGCTTGACCAAAATTGGTACCATTGAAGGCAATGGCCAAGACTGGTGGGAAATCCCCTGCAAGCCTCATAGCCTACTGCAAGTCATAGGGTAATCAAGCTTCTACTTTTTAACTACATTTTTAGATCTGAAGAAATTAAAAGAATGTACTTATAGCATATACATGAGAATAGGATGTTGTGATTGATGCATATAACAAAACGTGATTTGTTTCAGGGTCCTAATGGTTCAACAATACCTGGACCATGTGACAGCCCTACAGTAAGTACTGGTAATCACATAATTTCAGACTTAGACTTGATGTGTTTTAATTTTATATACATACATAGATATACATATATCTAAGCTAAGGTGGTTTAGTTTTGTGTTTTGTCTCAGTTAATTTGGTTGTTTATGAGCTCAAAATTGGCAGTGACTGGACTATGGGTAGGCGTGGAACCGAATTTTACCCTTTTTCTATGGGTAGAATACCATATGATTTTATGTACACTTCTACACAATGTTGGTTTATAATTATGATGATGGAATTTCTGTGCCCAAATTAATGTCTACATGAGTATGGTGGCTATCAAGGATGTCTTCAGAGGAATTAGCAAAGCAGAACATGTTATAGTTGACTGATTCTATATTGCGAAATATGAACTTACTATCCAAACAAAAATGGTTATAGAGCACTAATCTTAAGATCCCAATAGGCTAAAAATGGTTTCAAACAAAAAAGGCACTATATTGGGGTTCACCTCCAAAACGAACTACAAGTTCTATGCGTTTTTAAGAACGAAACATTCTTTTGTAATATCTAACACTTACTATCCAACTAGTATCTAGAATTACGCAAAATGCTACAATACATAATGAGGTCCAACGTCACCACCATGTATGCATAAAGGACTGGTATATCGATAACCAATAATACTAATTATCTGCTCATGTAATTATAGAGTGTTAATATCGGTATGTATAAATATGAAATTGATAGAAAAGGGATTCAATTAACATATAGGAAAAGGTGATATAACTTGGTTCAATTCAGACATATTTGAAAATGAAGACAAACTACCAACATTATGGGTGAAGAAAGAAAGGTGCAAGTTAATAGGTATTTTTATGGGTAGAAGGATGAAATTTAATCATTTCTTTAAATACGTTAACCTTACACAATGAAATCATTGCAGATATACTAATAGAAAGACAAGTTCCGTTCATCACTTTTATCAATCAAGGAACAAAATCTACTAAGTATTAAGCAATTAGAAACTAAGCATTAATCAATAAGCAATATGAACAGAATCAAATTCCATATTTTCAAATTCCAAATTCCAAATTCCAAATCAATCCATGAAAACTTGCAGCAAAATCGCATACCTTTCAGTGAATGAGATGCACAAAATCGAACTCCAGAACTCCAATGTGGTGAAACGCACAGCAACTAAACGACCAACTATGAACTCCGTGGTGAGATTGAACAACGACGAGGAGGGTCGAATTAACGATAAGGGTTTCAAATTTGCCGAGAAGACGGACAATTACGATTAGGCGTCTCTTGTCTTCAATGTCAAATTTTCATATTCCCCCCTATAAATTTATTTAATTTCAGTTTAGTCCTTGACGTTTAAAGATATACGGTATCAACTAATTATTAAAAAAAAATACTCGAATTAAATTTAATTTAATTTATTAAAATATTTTATTACGTTTTTTTCCTCCAGAAAACATTAGTGATGACAAGTCAACGCTCTTGGTTCTCCTGAATTTTAATTTTTAGAAAACTTATTTTTATTTACTAAAAGAATTATTAAAAGATTTTGGACACTTACTACAACGACATGTTGTTAAATGTCTATTTTTTTAAAGAATTTAAACTCTTCAAGCATATGTAAAAGAAATCTATTTTAATACTTATAACCAGTGGTGAGCATCGGAACCGCTTCAGAACTGTCGGTTTCGAAACCGGAACCGATGTGATTGGTTCCAATTCCGGTTTGTAAAATACGGAACCGATCAGGACCGGTTCCGGTTCCGGTTCTCATTTTTTTGGAACCGTTACCCGCTAGGTACCCGCTACCCGTCACTTTTAAATAATAAATATATCATATATTTATAAATAATAAATAAAAACTCAAACTTTCTAGTTTGTTTATGTAATAATTAGTTTTTATAGGATTAGTTTTGACCATTTGTTGTATTTATTACTTTAAGTCGGTATTTTGTAGTTTATAATTACATTTTTATCGTATGCAATGGAAAAAATTTTAAAAAAAATTGAAACCAGGTACCCAGTACCGGAACCGGTTCCCATCGGTTCCGGTTCCAGTTCCAAATTATAAGGAACCGGTGTTAGCGGTTTCGGTTTCGGTTCCGGATTTCCAGGATCCGCCGGTTCCGGTCGGTTCAATGTAAAATGGTCGGGTACCTGGTTATGCTCACTCCTACTTATAACAATGAATTCCTAGTCGTTGTACAGAGGTGATTTCTTGAAGTGAATTCCAAATAAACATTATCTCGAACTCGAACCAAGTCAGAAGTCAAAAGTAATGAAAGTTAACTGAATTTACTACATATATGATTACTAACATGGTTCATGAAATGAAGATATGTGGGTGAATTGGAAGAATAAAAGCGTAGGGTTTCTATAGTCTATTGTTTGGCTTAGGTGGCGTTTGTTTTTTAAAAGGTGTTGAAGACTTGAAGTCTGAAAATAAAATAAAAACAAACAATTTGAACGTGAAAATATCTAACCGATTCAGACATAAGAGGTAATTAAGAGCTAAAAAGGAAACAACAAACAAGGCCTTAGAATTCGATTGTCAATCTTAAGCATTAAAGCATAACAAGGCGGGTTCAATGGTTTGGATGCTCTCACAGAGTAAAAAAAAAATGTCCCTCTCTCCCTTTGCTTTACTTTATTATCTGGGTTTTATTATTGATTTGTTATGCTTAAATGATGTTATTACCATCCATTACAAAGTATTTTAGCCTATCTGGACATCTGAATGTAATTCTTTGATCCCGAGGATATTGTGAATCATTTTGACCTTGTTTTGAGATTATTCCAAATTGAGGATGGAAACACCCAATCAACATTGTGAAACAGCATGTAGGTTTTTATATGTCATGGAACCGCATCAATATATTTTCATACTTTTTTGCCAAAGTCCCCAAGCTCAAAATTGGTACAACTAAAGCACAATAAACGGAAGAAATAAATTAAGATGTTGGTTATTATTGAAGGTGTCATGCTTTTTGGAAACCTAGACGGAATGATGGTGGCTAAATGATTTGCTTTGCATTATAATTCTTAAAATGGTACTAAAAAATATATTCCTATACCTAATTCTAACTGTCTTTCGGAATTAACTGGGAACATAATTCTAATTTGTAAAGTTACTAGGATCCTATACTTGGTGTTGATACCTCGGCGAAGTAAACCAATAAGTAAGCAACCAAATTAAGCAATCACTAAATAACCAAAGTCCAAAACTCCAAATAACCAATAAACCAAATGAAATATCAAATAGGTTTAAGGAAATCACCTGAATAGTTTAAAAAAAATTGGGAGTAAGCACAAAGCAATGATTCAAACACCACGAGTGAATTACTTAAATGATTAGAAAAGGCTAGGGACATATAAATTATCATACATTCACAAATCAACACACAAGGTTGAATATGCCAATGCCTCAAGCACTCACTACTCTTTCTCAAGCAATAGCAAGAATGTATCATGTAATGTATATTGAAATCTCTCGATTAATAGGCATACACACTCAACTCATTAAGTATAAGGATTGCATAACATTAACTAGGATTTACTTAGTATATCTCTATCCAATATCTGACCCAATGTTAAATGTCTTTTATCTTGTTATACAACCAATTTCTCAAAAGGAAATACAACCATAGAGTTTAGCAAGATAGCCAATCTAGCAATACAAGAAGAACACGATAGATAAACTCAACCAACAAGGTGTAATGACCCAATAAAATGAAATAATCATATATTCATCCGTACAAATCCAAAATCCAAAAGTCATCATTTCTCCAATCTCAAAATGTTTAGCTCATGCTACTAGCAGATAAGAACATCATGAAATAGAAGATAGCAACACCTCAACACATTGTTTCGCAACTAAAAATACAATGGAATGAAAACTCCTTCAATAAATTATATCAACTACCAAACTTGAGTTTCACGTAATGATTCCACCTTCATATTCAATGCAAGACCTTCTTCCTAGCTTCAAACCCTTGAAAACACCTATGGTCCAAGCTTAGCCTCCAAAAATTCCAAGATAATCCTAGCCTTAACTTTCTATATCTTTTTATACTCTCAAACCCCGCATACGATAGTGTCATGTGATAGTGACAATATCACAATCTCGGGGCAATGTCGCCCGGATCAACCATCCTCTCAGTACACTTTGCGCGATCTTGCCCGCGATTGTGACAACTGTCCCTATCGCAAGGCACAATATCATGAAGTTCCAACTCATTTTTCTTCATTCGTTCACTTAGTTTAACACCTTTGTTCATCTAGGATGGGACGTCAAAATGGAATATAAGTAGCCATTTTTCTTTCATTTGTCGTTTTGTATGTCTATACATCACTTGCACAAAAATATTAGTCCAAAATACCAATTTCTATTTCTTGACAAGCTGTAAACTTATGATTCGGAGAGTAAAAACCCGTCAGATTAACGGAGTTATTAGTCTTACAAAATAAAATGACAAATTAACATACAAAATTCACATAAGTAGCTAAAATCATTTTTCTGAGATTATTTGAAACAAAATTTTCAATCAATAACTCGTAATGAGCTTTCTCCAAACAAATCATTAAATTGAAAGATTGGTATATAGGAGTTTTGCAGCTGTTGTTTAGCTCAAGTTCTCTAGAAATCCTAACTTGATTTTAGGGCCATATTCTCCATCAACTCTCAACTTTTCTAAATGGTATCAAAGGGCTATAGTACTTTAAATAATAACAATCAATATCATGATGAACTAAGTCAACAATATTAGAGGATATTAGAGATGAGGTTGTTCGTCGAATAAGAAGAGAGAAACAAAACAAGAAAGAGAAATATGATTAAACATGGTTGTACTTTGTAAATTAGCCATCTGATGAATGGTATTTGCCGACTATGAAAGATCAATTAGAGACATTTGGAGAGGAGATTGTAGATTTGGAGTCGTAATCGAGAATCAACAAAATCTGGTAGAAAAGGGAAGGGATTAGAGCATTGGGCTAAATTTCTAAAACATTATAATTTCCAAATGGGCTTAAATCCTAGCATTTGATTAAAAAACATCATATAATAAAATATTTTTAAACCAGTTATCATGAGTTTATAACATATTTGTGGTTCTCATTTGATTAACCCTTACTATAATATTATATTATAAAAAAAATTGGGTCCTTATTTTTTGTGGCCCATGGACATGTGCCCGGTCTGTCATCCCCCGGGGACGGCCCTGCCCACCATTCACCAACAATTTATTCATCAACTTTTGTGATTATTTTGTGACAAATCATTTTTTTACGACGAATTTCCTAAGAAAAATCTGCATGTAAAAATCTTTGATTAAACAGTGAAAACATAGTCCTTACTAAAATAAAACATCCAATAATACACAATTTAAATCAATTGAAGTAAATTAAAACATTCAAAAATCTTAGAATGCGTAATTTAGTACTTGTAGACCTATATCTTTATATTAAATAGTTAATTAAAGCGCATTCAACTTGAAAGCTAATTAAGACCTATAGGCATAGGTTGCCCAACTAACTAACTTTAACCTAAACCTGAACCTAAGATAACCGACATGAACCATCGACGTTATGACCATGGACCCTGGTTTAAGTTTGCTGGCCTCCTTTTTTCTGGAAATATTAATGTCACCTGCCATTCATGCAATTCAGCTTGCAAGCAACCTAGGGGACCCATTGTTTTTACATTTAATTTTTATCAAAATGTAAAAAATAACAATATAGTTTCATAAATTTCATTATTCAATAGTATTGTACTTCAAAATTTTCTTATTACAATAATGTGTAATCACTATAAAACAAATAGTTTTTACCCACAAAAATTACCTAGGAAAATTTTTGTGGGTGATTAACCACGGATCATCCAGAAAATACCAATGGTTCGTTAAATTTGATGTTTTTCGAGAAAATACCAACGAATCACTCAGAAAATCCCTAAGTAATTTATCACTGATTTAGATTATCCACCAACAACTTACCCACCAATAAATTGCTATTTCATACGGTTAAGCCTTTTTAATGACTACTAATTTCTCTCTATTCTTAAAGTTGTTGAATACAATATATTGCCAATGACGGTTTCTAACAAATGAGAGTACTTTTTTAAATATTTAAACCTCATTAACGGTTGTTTGACCTAACACTACTATCAACAAACTTGTGTAATATTTAAGTTATGAATTCAAGTTAGTGTTATAGAATTATTGATTATTTAATATAAAAAAAGTCAAGAAATTAATTAAATTAAATTATCTGTTTTTTTTATAAATTATCAGTTGATTTTAGATTTTTTTTGAAATAGATCACGGCCATTTCTAACATATTGGTCCAAAAAAATTATTAAGCAGTGTTTGGCTCGGTGAAATGGAATATTGGAATCTGGTGGAATTGGAATGTGAATTTCTTTGACCAGATTCAATTCTATTGTTTGGTTGGCTCTTTTTCAGGAATGGAATTGTCCAATTTCTTTCAATTCCATACAAATAGCTAGGATTTTGATGGAATGAAATCTTGAATTTTCATAAAACTCATTATACCTCCAACTTGTTCTTCTCTACAACGAATCTACCCAAACTGGAACCACACATAAACAAAAACCAAACACAAATTACAAACCCTAATTTCCCCTCTTTCATTTTTGATCAAAGTTGACCAAAAGAAAACGACCCAGATCGGAGAATCAAATCCAAAAGGGTTTATCTCGAAAAACCCAATAATTAAAACCTAATTGCTTATTGTCTTTCAATTAAATTGACCGAAAGAAATTGACCCAGATGAGAGAATCGAATCCAAGGGGGGTAAAACTCAGAAGATCGGATAGTTACTGATCTTAGATGATAATTTTTGGAAACCAAACAGACAGATTCCAATTTCTTCAACAGATTTCATTCCAATTCGGCCAACCAAACAAGTGATCAAACCTGACAACATTCCATTCCAATTCCTTCAAAGTCAAACTCCTTTGACATATTTCATTCCATCTAATTCTATTATGCAAACCAAACGCAACTTTAGGGTTTTTGTAGTGGTTGTAAAACCTTTGGAGTTAGCTCAATAGTAAAAACCAAAAGTTATCAACCTTTATATATGATAATTGATGAATTATGCTAATTTGTTATAAATTAAAGGAAAGTTGTTTGATTCAAATGTATTGAATTCAAATTTTTTAAACTCAATAATGAAGTCATATCACGATAATGAAGTAGTCAAAAAGTGAAGTTAATGAAATAGTAGACCAAAAAAAGATTATGGAGTTGCATGTATAGCAAAATGAATCATGTAATTAATCATTATAAATTTTTAGTTGTTTAATTATTTACATATTTTTGTAAAAGATCAATCATATACTTAACTTTTAGTAGTGTCCTTTATTTGGAAAAAAATTGTACCAGCACGCCTAGTTCTATATGGTTTTAGATGTCCACGACTGAGTGTAAAAAATATGTTCCTAATTCAAAAACATTGAAGACACAAACTTTTAAGAAGTTTAGAACCTAGTCAAGTTAGATGATTTGTCCCTACTTCCCACCTCCGATGATGGATGAGCAAAATTATATGTATATAATATAAGACAAACTAAACAAACCCAATATGTACCACCCAAATGTGGGATATGTGGGGTATGTGGGGTGTGATGTATGCAAACCTGACAACTATCCGAAGAGTATAACATTTTCTAATAGTCAAGGGAACTGATAACTTTCATTTTTGAGTGTTATTAATTACTCTTTTCTTGTATGTTTATGTCTTTTTCTTACCCATTTTGTTTTTATTCCATTCATTTTGTCTACTTCGCTCCAAAAAGATGATACACAGTCAAAAAGTTAATTTTATGCAGTTTGAGATCGTTACTGGGTAGAGTGGGCACAAATATGCTCACAGTGGGCATTTATAAACTGGTCACAAGTACTTTTAAACAATATTTGCTTACCCTTGAAGGCATGGTTTGGCAGATTCAGCATGCTCGAAATTTTGGAGGTATGAGACAAATAGTGAAAACTATTTGTACTATATTACTTCTTTATTTTCTTGCCATACTTGAAGAAGACTATAAAATGAGGCTTTCGGATGCAAAGGAAAGACACCAATTCACATCAACTTCTACTCTCTTATCTCCATCAAAGGCCATCTTTGCTTGGAAGACTAATTTCTGCAGTTTTACTTTTAATTTCTACATTTAAATTCTGCAATTTAAGTTTATGTAATTTTATATTCTGACCACAAGACTATTGTACTATATTATTTCTTTATTTTCTTGCCATACTTGAAGAAGACTATAAAATGAGGCTTTGGGATGCAAAGGAAAGACACCAATTCACATCAACTTCTACTCTCTTATCTCCATCAAAGGCCATCTTTGCTTGGAAGACTAATTTCTGCAGTTTTACTTTTAATTTCTACATTTAAATTCTGCAATTTAAATTTATGTAATTTTATATTCTGCCCACAAGACTGTTCACTGTGAACACACTGTTACTTTTAATTAAATGCAAATCCTTTTTAAGTACTTATTTATTATGTTTTTTTATTATGAACTAACCACCTCTTTGGGTGTGGGTGTGAATCAAACTTAAGGCAAGTTGGCAACACTTGGGTGTTGCCATGATTACTAATTCTTAAGCTTGATCACTTGAGTTGGGACATAACTCAATGCGGATAAGCCGATCACTTTGAAGTGTTAATATTAGACATTAGACCTCGATAGAGGTGAGTTCGAAATACGGCTTAAGTGATGCACAAAGATTTGAGAAAGTCTTTGATAACCACGTAGAGATACGAGTTTTATATGATTTACTAAGGTTCAAAATTTAGTCGAGTATTTTATCACAAAGAGATTTGGGTAAAAGCCTTTATACTAATCGAACTTGATTTTACATATTAAACTTAGATAAATCATCAAGCTTATTAATTAGTGGTTATGGAAACTTCATAAACACTTTGTAAAGCACGGTTAATATTTATTCACTTTCGAGAGATTGGAATAGTTATAAACCATTCCTTTGATTTACAAAGTATTTAGCCAAGTATCTCCACAATGGCCTTAAGGAAAATTTACACCCATTACCCATCTTTTAATTATAATTTTTAATTCAACTGTTCAAATCACCTCAACTTTATTCTCGAAACGTATTCAAGAAGTTCATGTCAGTCTCTAAATCTCAATAAGTCCATTCCCTATGGAAACGAATTCGGTACTAGTACCGCTTTATTACTTGAACAACGATCATAGTGTCGTCGTGCACTTGCACCGCCACTTTGGGGACTTCATACCCATGATGTTGATACTTTCTTTGAGTATGAATGAAGTACTACTTTCTCTTGACTTTGTTGTTGCTTTCACTAATCCGTAGGGCTTTTTGGGCTATTTATATATGGATTTGTGTATTTAACCCTCCCCCAACCTGACAACTATCCGAAGAGTATAACGTTTCCTAATAGTCAGGGGAACTCAAATATTTATACATGAAAGAAACTAGTGAGAAACAGATAAACTTACAAATGCCAATTTAAACTGCCTTAGTTAAAATTTAAACCTTCAACCGATGATGATATTTCCCTCGACCACGACAATGACAACCCGAATTTATACGATCAACAATCATGATACCAACGATCGTGGTTATTGTTTATGCCAAAAATTGCTTAATAAAGTCAACTTAAGGATTTTGTAGAGCTTTTATGACTAAAGGAAGGATCCAAGGACAAACAGGACAGACGAGGGAAATTAAATGAACACAATTAATTGGTGACGAGGAAAAACCCTTTGCCGAAGAAGAAACCCGCAAACGATGGTTGAGATCGTCAAGGCACTAGTGAAAATGACGTCAAACAAGGACGGCGTCCTTTGGTAACACCTGCCGTAAGTACAGAGGTTACAATACAAAGAAAAGAAAAACAGACCGCAAGTTTATTGCTCTGCTTCGTGAGTCTTCGTATTTTGAATGATTTTCAATCGTCCTCTCTTTTGGTAACACTGAGTCTTGTATTTATGTCGGTCACATAAGTAACGGTTTTTTGGAATAATGATTGAGCATTTAATGACGTCATCCGTTATGACCGTTTGTCATAAATGATAACGGATCTACATTTAAACACACAATCAAAATATAAGGTTTGTCGTTAGTTTCATCTGAGTCGAGAGATTTTTTCGACAGTTATTGAATAGGTCGTCTTTGAGTCGAGAGATTCTTGCGACGGTCATTGGATAGGCACGACGACTTATAGACGTGTCTTATATTTTTCTTTTCTTGAGCTTTCTCGGTTGGCGTCGTGAGTTAGTTCATCCTTGTTTGATCACACGTCTTGAGTGTCCCTTGTGTCTCGACATCTTATCCTGAAATCAACAGTCATTAGTTTCTTGTGATAAAATATCAATGGTCGTTGTTATTTATCAATAGTCGCTAGACGAGGTTTTCTGTCCAAACAGTTATCTTTAACTTCAATGTTGATCGATCTTTAATCGTTAAACTTTTACAAACAAACCTTAAATTATACTTGGTGTAGTCTTCGGCATAAACGGTTTTGCATAAATTATCTCTAATGCGATTTTGGCATAAACATTTTGACGTCATCCATGGGACCTCAATTAGAGATCATCATTTGAAATAAACACTGACTACTAACGCTTTCCTCGATTGAACTATATCTTCAGTATGGCAGGTTTAGGGAACAACCAACTCACTAGAATGCAGGCCAAATTGGCTGCCACAAGACAAGAAATAGCTTGACTGACATGGGAAAACTCGAGAATTAACCAAGCAAATCAGAATCCTCAACCGACGTTCGTAAATGAGAATTCGGGTGTAGTTCGCTTTCCTGTGGTCAGGCCTCCCATTACTTTTTGCACCAGTATGCCGCCAAATACCGGGTTCCCTTTCTTAGAACTAGTGTATCCAACGATGGTATCAGCCACCGGATTGCCTTGTCCATCTGTTTTACCTCCATACATGAGTTTCTATACGCGCCCATTCCCAATGGCGCCCCCACCAGTTCCAACATGGCCTCTTCCAACCGTGAATCCTTAAACAACACCCGTTAACGACATATATGGCAAAGCAGAATCATCCTATTTAAAAATCTACACGTCACCGTAGGCTTCACCACCCAAAATTTAGGGTAACGCCTCCCTTTTTGCCCATTTTCCAGCAAAATCCAAGCCAAAACTCTGACGACTCGGTCGCTCGACGGATAAGGCTACTCAAAGAACAGAATGAGAAAGTCTTATCCTTACTGTCCACATTATGTGGAACAACAATACCTGTCGTCGTCGAACCTCCGACTGGTTTCCAAGCCTCTCCATTTACCGACCATATCGCCTTGGTCGGTATTCCGAAATAATACAACATCCCCGTCTATAACCCCAAATATTCTGGTGATACTGACCCCAATGAACATGTAGCTCAGTATAAACAGTTGATGTGGACAACCTCCATCCCTCAAAGTTATCAAGAACCTATGTATGTGCAGGACTTCAGAGTAACTCTGACCGGTGCAACCTTTTAATTGTTGATCAACCTCAAGCCGAAGACCATTAATAATTTCGTTGAATTGATTGATCATTTTTTTCAGCAATTCGCCAGCAGCTGCAAGATGGAAAAACATACTAGTGACCTATTTATGCAAAAGTCAGGAGAATCTGTCAGAAAATATTTTAACAGATTCAACTTGGAAATGATCAACATGAAAAATTGTGACGTCAGAAGATCGATCGAAGCATATAAATGAGTATTAGATGAAAACTTGGATTTATACTTGGACTTGACTAAGTATCCTGTAAAACCTTCGAAGATGTTAGGGCCCGAACTTTGGCCCATATGTGATTGGAGGATGATGTAATCTTCTAACGAAAGCATTCCTAAGACAAGCTACCTCTCAGTGTCCAAAAGCCTAAGTTCAAACCAAAGAATACTAAAAAACTAGGCCACTAACGACAAATATCGAATGTACGATTCGAGAAGAAGAAGAAAGACGTCCCAACGTATTCTAAGGGCAGCAACATCCCAAGATCTCCGAATACGGGTTTAATGGGCTCCATAAATATATATAGTAGAAGCACTAAAGAACGTGGGATCCACGATCCATTTGACGAAGAAGAGCAACAAACCAGACAGTACTAAGAACAAATCTAAATGGTGCAATTTCCATGATGACCACGGGCACACGACTGACAACTTTCTAGCTTTACAAAGGGAATAGCATGGCCTATTCCCAAAAGAAAATTTGCAAGAGTTCATGACCAAAGACATCACTGACAATACTGGACCCCCATCCCCTGTTAACACAAAGGTAATCAACTACATAATTGGAAGATCAGATATATGCGGACTAGCGTATTATATAGCTAAACGACACGTCGGTCAAATGCAAGACAAGTCACCTTTTTACAGGACAAACAAATGTAAATTCGAGACTGAATTGGATGCAGTGACCATCTTCTACAACAATGGTGATATCTGTGAACCTTGGTAGAAGCATCACGATAGTCTGATAATCCAATTGACTATTGGGAACCGCTCACCAAAATGATTTTAATCGACAGAGGAAGATCAACAAGCGTCATCTTTCTTGACACCCTTAAAGTTATGTGAATTGACTACCGTGAAGTCATACAATTCTCGACCTTGCTCGTTGGTTTTAATGGAGATGTTGTCAGCACAGTTAGGGAAATTACCTTCCATGTCTATGCCCAAGGCGTTAACAAACCGAATAAATTCAACGTCTTGGACTGTCCTTCCGCTTATAACGTGATCCTTGGTTTGCCTTGGATCCACGACATGAAAGCAGTTCCTTCGACCTATCACCAGACCATAAAGTTCCTAACTTTATGGGGATTCAAGAGATCAAAGGCGAAGAAAAGACCACTCGAGAATGCTTTAAAATATCGATGAAACCCAGAAAAGGAAATATCTAGAAATTACAGAACCAAGATCGGCCGGACGAAGTCCATGACTTTCAACTTCGAGAGGTCATCATTGATCCTATCAGTCCTGACCAGACGGTACTCATCGGAGCATCCTTAGAACCTAGCATTAAGTATCGAATCATCAAATTCTTTAGAGGAAACGTTTTTTTGTTTTGCCTGGACGCACGAAGATATTGTTGGAATTTATCTCAATGTCATATCTTATAAACTGAACGTCGACCCAACATACAAACCGATCAAGCAAAAACGTTGTAAATACGCTTGATAGTGCATATTTTATCACATTTCTATACTTATTTTATAGGAATTTCTAGCTATTTTTAGTTTTCCAAACACTAAATATTGAGTCTTTTATTCTATTTTGATCATTTGTTGTGTTTGGAGCTAAGTATGAGAAAACAATTCACAGCGATCCTATTTTATATCTTGCATCTATAATATTTTTGCCCTGGTGGATTTCTCTCTCATTTCAAAAAAGTCTGAAATCTTGGGTTACTAATTGGTGGAATACTAGGCAATCCAAACCTTTTTTGAATATTGCCTTGTTTTGATGATTTGGAGTAAAATTTGCTTATCTAGTGTTATAGCATGTCTCGTAGCAATGGACAACTGTCAATGAGTTGGACTTGGCTGCAAGCCAACGTAAACTTCAACCCTCTAAAGTATTATAGAGGGTCGTAAAAACCACTTCAACCTTGACCGATTGTGAACTATACGGTTAAGAACGGTAAGATCTGTACGACATCAGTTGGGTCGCCTAATTAGGCGCTGCTGATACATAGTCTAATCTTAATCTTGCAAGACAGTTGTGCGGACCGGTAGTGTGGTTGAGAACTAATGCTACAGCATCTGCTGTAGCAAGGTTCCCAACGGATTGTTGCTAAACTTCAGCCCAATTTTGCACCCTTGCTTTCTTTTATTACTGTCTTCAAGCACATTAACTTTCAAGTTACTGTTAACCAACTCAAAAGCATTCCTTCGAATTCTCTTTCTAAAATCACTCTTTAATCTTAAGTTAGGAACTACTACTTGTTTTTATTGTCCTTGTGGGAACGATAATACGGTACTTTGTACCACTTTATTACTTGATCCAAATGATAGCGGTATAGCATGTACACTTGCATGAGATTCCATTTGTGATTTTCGGGTTACGTAATCCACCGACCAATGCTCACGAACAGAACAAAGTTATCAATGACGAAGTTGACAACTTGTTAAAAATAGGTAAAATCAGATAAGTCAAGTATCCTGAATGTCTTGCAAATGTAGCCATCGTACAGAAGAATAATGGAAAATGGCGAATGTGCATCGACTTAACGGACTTAAACAAGGTGTGTCCCAACAACCCGTTTTCGTTACCCCATATTGACGCAACCGAGTTACTAAAATTCATAAATGCATATTCTAGATATAACCAAATTTTATGCATTATGACGATCAAGAAAAACCGTCTTCATGACAGACAAAGGCATTTATTTTTACAAAGGGATGTCATTTTGTTTGAAAAATGCAGGATCGACGTACCAACGACTGATTAATCAAATGTTCAAACAACATTTGGACACCATGGAAGTTTACATCGACGATATGCTCGTCAAATCGAAGAAAGTTGTCGACCATGTCGCTCACCTTAAACAGTCATTCAATGTCCTTCAGAATACAAAATGAAGCTAAACCTGACGAAATGCTCTTTTGGGGTTTATGCTGGTAGATTCCTCATACATATGGTCACCTGATGTGGCATCGAAGCAAGTCCCAAGCAAATCAAAACAACTGCTAACATTCAATTGTCGTGGAACCTAAAAGAGGTACAATGCCTGACCGGACGAGCGATCACCTTAAATAGGTTCATCATTTATTTTACAATGTCTTACGAAAAAAATAAGGGATTCATATGGACTAACGAGCATGAAGATACTCTTCGAAAGCTCAAAGAATACATCTTTTCTCCCCCGTTACTTTCAAAACCAAAAGATGGAGAAGTCCTAACTTTGTATCTAGCATGCACTTTTTAACATATGTTTGTATTTATATTGTGAAAAAAAATATTAAAACGTTAAAACTAAATGTTTTTTTTATTTCTTTAAACACACTACAATTATGAGGACTTTTAGATACACGAACCTTTCTATCGGGAATCCGTTTGTAAAGGTCAAAAATGTCAAAATTCGTCAATAATAGTTTGTCAGGCAATATTCCAAACAAGGTTCTAAATGACGTGAGACGTGGCGTGGCGTCAATGTCAAGTCTCAAGTCTTACGAGTTACGACGAGGCCACGACGTTTTCAAGACGTGCCCTAAGGCGACACTCTCTCTCTCTCTCTCTCTCTCTTATGTGTTAGTGTTTTGAATAATACATTTGAACAAATAAAATTCATATAAAGTAATAAAACTAAAAAGAAAAGAAGAACCATTGATACCAAATACATAGAGCTTCTCGAAAATGATACCAAGATTGAGAAATAGTGATTAAACCTCTTGAATCTCTACTCACTACTTTTTTAAATTTGTGTTCGACATTTCATGTACGGGAATGTGAGTAAATATATACATATTTAAGGTCTAGTTTTTAAGTTTAATTTTTATGTTTATTTAAGTCTTAGGTCCCGATAAATAATTATCATTTATCGCTCAAACTATAATAGCAAATCAAACCTTAGAGTAGAGCCATGGGGGTTAACGAGGTGGCGAACCTCAGCCTTGACGCCATAATGCACCATAACGAGTTATTTAGAACCATGGTTCCAAATAGGTAAAGACTTTACAGAAGGATCATCAACTAATAGTACCGACGGATCACCGGGAGCTTAATTACTTTATCGGCGGATTACCGAGAGAAAACAATTAGTGACGGTTTTCCGAGGGTTTTGCCAAACTTGCGGGGGCTTATATTGTTAGTCAATTTCTCCGGGCATGTTCCCCAATGGAAGAGGATGGAAAAATTCGTCGATAATTAACCACAGATTAGACGTATATTTTAATTTTATTTTTCCCATTTTAATTAGCAAATTTCAGATCCGACCGATGAAACTCTTAAATTAAAAAAGATAAAAATAAAATATTTATCGGTAATTATTGACATATATTTTAATTTTAATTTCTTTTAAATTGATAATTTTAATATTCGTTAGAAATCCATCGGTAATTACCTATGGTTTCATGTCCAATAATTATTGACGGATATTTTTAAGTTGAACTTTTAACTTTTTTAATTAATAATTTTCATATTTTTCCTAGATAATCCACTGAATGAAATTTATGTTGATAAGTTTTTCTCATTTTTCTAGCAGTTAGAAGGTTAAACGAGTCATATGGAGTCATCAAGTCATAAATCCTAAACCATAATCGGGCTTAGTTCGTATCGTTGAACGAATCAATTCAAGCTTGCCAAGAATTGAAGTTCTCAAGGATTTTAACCTAACAAAATAGTTTTTAAAAATTTATCAATCAACCGATAAAAAAAACCTTTTACTCACTTAAGTGATAAAATTCCATACATCACATGGTAATATTGAATAAATTTACCAAAAGGTTTTTCGCCTAACAGTATATGAGCTTTTGGCTTTCTAGAGGTCAAGAGTTTAATCCTCAACAAAGGTTAGAGGTCCATCAAAAATGAAAACGTGTAAGCTTATATGAATGAATATTATATATTTCGGAAAATAAAAGATTACATGTTACATTTTCTCGGTCAACACTCATGTCACCCGGTTTATCATCCGTATTCTAAATGGATGGGGATGGCCCATAGGTTCCGCTACTTTTAGGGTAACAATCTTTTTTCCAATGTACCGTATTTTGGAAATGTATGAACTCATGACGTAATGCAATTTTGGTACTTTATCATGTAACGGTGTGACTTGTTTTTAATTCACTACGAATACATGAATCGGATTCCACCTTATATATGATATTATTAGAAAATAATACTACTATACGTCAAAAGAAAAGACCCATATATACCATCTAGCAACAAAAAAACAATTCCAAAATAGGAAAATTTTGCTTTCTTTTACCAAAAACGATCAAAGAATCCTTAAAAAAGGCATCTTTCCTGTTTCCATTTCGTTCTCTCAACAAAAAATAAATATAGACATGACGTGTATTACTTGTAGTTCTAGAACCGATAAATGTACAAAATTAAAATATAAAATGTGTTGTAATAAAAACAAAAAAACAAAAGCAAGCACTAGCGATTTTGAAAGTCTTGCTGGCAAAAGCTTAAATGCTGAGTTGAGCCTTCTCTGAAATTAACCACATATATATATATATAGCAGAAGACCCCCAATTCCACCTCCATTAATTTCTTCTCTCTTTCAGATTAATTAATTATTCCAACAAATATTTCAAGTATTTTTGTTGAAAATGATCATGAAAATGAGAAAGGAGATGTTGGTTATGATGATAATATGTGAATTCATGATTGGATTTTCAAAAGCACAACTCAGAATTGGGTTTTACAATGAGGTGTGTCCTAATGCTGAATCAATTGTTAGTGGAATTGTGAGGGATGCAGCCAATTCCAATTCTCATATTCCTGCTAACATGCTCAGGCTTCACTTCCATGACTGCATTGTTGAGGTTCTCTCTCTCTCTCTCTCTCTCTCTATATATATATATATATATGTATATATATGTATGTATGTATATGTATGTATGTGTGTGTGTGTCGGTCTCCCTTAATTTGTTCACCTAAATGTTTCTTTATTTTGAAGCTTGGACACCTTAATAAAATTGGTTTTATAGGACACTATAGATTTGAGTTTATGGAGCAAACAATTGTGCTTCATGTATATATGTTATAATATGTAATTAAGTTAATATAACGTTTTTTTGGTGTGGTAACAAATTATCAATAAAATTTTGAAATAAAATGTTGTGTTAATGTTCTCCTATATATAAGCTTTTAATACAATTTTGAAATAAAGGGTTACCAAGTTTTTGAATACAATTTTGATCCTACTATTAAGTTTTGTAAAGTAATCTACTAGAAGTTTCAAACAATTTTGAAAATTGATTAATTAATTGTAGTTTTGTTTTTGTTTGTTTTAATTATGTGGAAATATATATATATATGGTATGTTTGCAGGGTTGTGATGGGTCAATTCTAATAGATGCAAACAGTTCAGAGAAACACGCATTTGGACATCAAGGGTTACAAGGTTTTGATGTAATAGCGAATGCAAAAGCACAATTGGAAAGTGTGTGTCCTGGTGTTGTTTCTTGTGCAGATATTGTTGCCATGGCTGCAAGAGATGCTGTTGCTATTGTAAGTATAAAACTATATATATATATATATAGGAAAGTTCAAATACAAACTCAAATTTGGTTGTGAACGGACACGTGTCTGGATAATAATCAAACAAATATTCAGACCAAATAAAACTGAATATAATGTTTATTCAGTTTGAATAATGCTTATTCAGTCTCAATAGGCATTATTCAGACCGAATAAACAATATATTCAGTTTTATTCCGTCTGAATATTTCTTTGATTATTCGACACATGTCGCGCTCTCATTTGTCCTCACGTTCATAACCAAATTTGAGTTCTCATATGAACCCGCCCCTATATGTATATATCACACATTACACCATTTAATCATTTAGAGTGTGTGTGTCTGTGTTAGAAAGAGAGTTAAAATGCTATATCTATATATCTTTTCTATATGTATATATATGTTGATGATGATGATGATGATGCATGGTTTTGGATAGAGTCATGGGCCAGCTTATGAGATTGAAACCGGAAGGAAGGATGGTCTGGTGTCGGATGCAACACTGGCTGACAGATTGCCCGATGTTACAGATTCAATTCAGCTTCTCAAGCAAAAATTCTTTGAAAAGGGCCTCAACGACAAAGACCTCGTGATTCTCAGTGGTATATAATCAAAACTCTCCCTCCCTCCCTCCCTCCCTCTCTCCCCCTCCTGCTTATATAAATATATATACTACAAAACAAATGACTTTCATCCATAAAAATCATCCAGGAAAATTTCTACAGGTGATTACCCATGGATCACCCAGAAAATATCAATGGTTCCGTAAAATCTGATTTTTTTCCAGAAAATACCAATAGATCACCCAAAACATCCCTGGATAATTTGTCACTAATTTGAGTTACCTACCAACAATTTAGTCACCAATTTTTGTAACAGTTTTACGATGAATCACGATTTAGCAACAGATTTCCCGGGAAAAAGTTTGTAGGCAAAAGTCTTTAATTTATTAGTGAAACCGTAAAAAAATGAAAAATCCAGGATCACTCAGTTCATCTGGATGTTGTGCACATGTACATAGAAGTAATTTGTCCGGTATGCACATGTGCATAACATGCACACATGCATAAAGACAAAAAAAAACAGTTATAATACTTTTATACACATGTATATATCATCTAGAAGAATGACTACCAAAATGTTCACCAATTTTTCATTTTTAGATATGTCATTACTTGTGATTATATATGTAGGATTGGGTATTTGGGTTTACGTGAGACCAATCCTTTTTCGTGAGACCTGTGAGACCATATTTTTACATTTGAAACTTCACAGCAAAACATTATGAAGATAAAAAAGATCCAAATCTTCATAGCAAAAACACTGTGAAGGTAGGTTATCTTCTCAATGTTTTGTTGTAAAGTTTCATGTGTAAAAAGATGGTCTAATAGGTCTTAAAAAACGGTCTAGTCTCATGCAATCCCAACTATATGTGTGTATATATATATATATATATAGAGAGAGAGAGAGAGAAAGAGGAAAGTTCAAATGCGAACTCAAATTTGGTTGTGAACGTGAGAACAAATGAGAGCGTGACACGTGTCAAAATAAGCAATATTCAGACTGAATATAGAAAGAAATATTCAGACTGAATATAATATCTATTTAGTCTGAATATACAAAGAAATATTCAGTCTAGTATATATTCAGACTGAATATATACTATAATATTTCTTTAAATGAGATACGTGTCGCATTCTCATTTGTCCTCACGTTCACAACCAAATTTGAGTTCTCATTTGAACCCGCCCATATATATATATATATATATATATATATATATATATAGAGAGAGAGAGAGAGAGAGGGAGGTTCAAATGAGAATTTTGTATTTTTAAAGGCGCCCATATATATATATATATATATATACAGAGAGAGAGAGAGAGAGAGAGGGAGGTTCAAATGAGAATTTTGTATTTTTAAAGGAACACCGATCACATATGAATGGGTCACACATAATATAAAATCATATCTGATTCAATGGTGAGCCCCATTGAATCAGATATGATTTTTTATTGTGTAGGATGCATATCATATGTGGTCCTAAATGTGTTCCTTTATTTATTTAAATGATGGGTGTTCTTGTATGATTCCTCCCCTTATATATATATATATATATATATATATGTGTGTGTGTAGAGAGAGAGAGAGAGAGAGTCGGACAGTTTTTTAAAAGTTGAGACAAATCCGTGAGTCTTTTGGATAAATTAATTTTTTTTGTCAAATTTTTACAGCAAAAATACTAGACATTCGCAGCATGAACCCCGAACCTTTACAAGACTATAACATTTACACAGAAAAAGACGAAATTTCAGCTAGAAAAAACCAAACTTAGCTCTACTACCCATAAAAAAAACATAACTTCACAAAAATGACATAAAAAACCTTCACATATTGTCCCTCGGCTTAATGAAAAAATTTTGGTGGCACGAAAACATATACATCATAAATAAACAACAAAATTGACTATGGTAAAATTTCCGAGGATAAAAGAGAACATATTGATCAGAGTGTATGTATTATTAACTCTATTTTTTATTGTACCAACAACCAACTGTCTATTGTTACATGCCTCAAAATACTTGATTTTAAAGTTAAAATTAATCTTTCTTCACCTCGTTGGGAAGGTCATATTCAATGTTATGACGCTATCATGACCCCCAACCATGTGCATTAATTAAAGATTGTATGTTAGCTATTTAATGAGGCATCGATATAAATGCCAAATAAATTCTTAAAAATTGGTCAACTTATAACAAAATTATTTATCTTTTTTAAGAGTAAAAACGTGATTTTTTTTTATAATTACAATTCAAATCTATATATATGACATGCACTTGAATAATGTGTGGAGTCATTTCCCCGAGTAAATTTGGAGTTGTTGGATGAATTGATTTTATCAAATCTTTATAATAAAAACATCAAATATTCACAACAAAATACTGAACATTCACATGAAAAAACCAAACCTTAAACACAATGAATCTTTACAGGAAAAACACAAGAAGCATATACATCGAAATTTTAAAGTGGTCTAATGGAATATGTTTATGTTAAGTTTGTTCTCGCTGAACGCTACCCTGTATGTATATGCATATTTAATTAATTTAATTATTTATATTGATTGATTTTAGCTGCACATACTATTGGTACAACGGCATGTTTCTTCATGAGGAGTCGGCTCTACGAATTTGCCGACGGTAGTGGTTTTGACCCAAGTATAAACCCCAGTTTCCTTCCGGAACTGACATCGACATGCCCTAAAGACGGGGATACAGGCATCCGCTTGCCGATGGACCGTGGGAGTGAAGAGACCTTCGACAATCAAATCCTACAAAACATTCGGAGTGGTTTCGCAGTGCTACAATCGGATGCAGCACTAATGGATGATCCAATGACAAAGGAAATAGTGAATTCGTATTTTGAGACGGGATCGTCTTTTGAGGCAGATTTCGTGAACTCCATTGTGAAAATGGGCCGAATCGGAAGCAAGACCGACAGTAATGGAAATATTAGACGTGTGTGTAACTCGTTTAATTAGAATTGAATGATTTTCTTTCACAAGTTACAATCAAATACTTGTTTTCTTTATATACATAATTGATCATATTACGAGCATTTTGACCTATATACATAATTGATCATATTACATGCATAATGTACAATTGTCACCATCTTAAAAAGGTATTACCATCAACATTCGTAGATTATTAAGGAAGAGTGTTTGTATTTCAGACAGGAAAATCATAGCCCGAAAAGATTATTAAATATTCAAAAAAAATTAATAGAAATGTATAATCATTATACTTTTCAATTAGGTAGTGGATATTTGTATCCTTAATGATTGAGAAAGTAATGAGTTTATAATTAGGAACCTCTAGATACTTGTTTTTATTTGCAACTCAATGAAGCATTTCATAGCTTACTATGCCCTTCCTTGTCTTTGGGTACCTAGGTAACCACTGCACCGTTAGTCTTTTCTCGTTTCAACCTCGCACGATGAGTGGGTGGAGTGTGCCCCTGATAATTACGTGGGTAATAATATCAGCAAAAGAACGTTTAGCTTCCTATGCTTCCACTACAAAACAAATGACTTTCACCCACAAAAATTACGCACGGAAATTTTCGTCGGTGGTTATCCACGGATCAACCAGAAAATACCAGTGGTTCAGTAAAATCCGATATTTTTTGAGAAAATACCATTGGATCACCCAGAGAATCCATGTGTAATTCGTCACTAATTAGAATTACCCACTAACAATTTACCCACTGAATTTTGTGACGCTTTTGTGAGGAATCACTCTTTAGCAACATATTTTCCAGGGAAAGGTCCGTAGTCAAAAGTCTTTTGTTTAGTAGTGAAACGAAAGACTTTTGCCTACAGACTTTTCCATGAGAAATCTGTCGTTAAAGGATGATTTCTCACAAAACTGTCACAAAACTTGGTGGTTAAATAGTTGGTGAGTAATTCAAATCAGTGACAGATTATCCAATGATTCTCTGGGTGATCCATTGGTATTGAAAACATCGAATTTTACCAAATTATTGATATTTTCAGGGTGATCCGTGGATAATCACCTACGGAAATTTCTCTGAGTAATTTTTGTGGGTAATAGTGTTTGACATATTGAGCTCTGCATATTCTTGTACAGTTAAAAGAGGATCGATTCCATAAAAAATTATATTATTAAATAGAAATTCACTAAAAAAAAATCTTTATATTAGGAGATCGATATTGTACCGTGAGTGTTTATCTCATAACTAAAAATAAAGTGTTGGAAACAGATATTTACTTTTAAATGAAAACATTTATTTACAGATAAAAAATCTTATAGGATCGGAGGAAATATATGATTGTAAATCTTGTTTATTTGTTTAAAAATAAAAACAAATGGTGTATTATGTGAAATAGGAGTCCAATAAAGACTTAATTAAAATAGAACTGTTTTTGTTCCTCTGGACGTTCCTGCACTCCTTAAAACTTGTGCCATAGGGATATTCTTTGAACTCATTTTTTTAGAGTAAACTTCGTCTTTGACCTCCAAATTATGTTACTTTCAATAAAATTAGTCTAATTATTTATTATAATTTTGTTCCTGATGAATGCAATTTGCAAATTAAAATTTATTGGTTTTGTATCCTTTTATGGGATGTTAATTTTTTTTAATTAAATTTATTAAAGAGTGAATTGTGGATTTGATCTCTGTGGTTTGATAGTTTCTTTGACTAGAGTCCTTATAGTATATTTATTGTGGAGATGGTCCTTGAGGTATTTAATTTGTTTTGGCCATGGTCCCTCTGACTAATACCTCCGTTAACTCTGTTAAATCAAAGACTATTTTTTACATTTTACATATTTTTTTGTCCTTTTCCTATAAATAAGGTATTATTTCATCATTTGATTTGTTTAAAATAAATATAATTTAATATAACCAATATAATTATATTAATTATATTAAATTAGCTTTAATTAAATGTAAATTAAATTAAAAAAACTCACTTTTTTAAATGCAAGTTTCTAAAATAAAATAAGATATTAAGTATTTTATCATTTGATTTATTTAAATTAAAAATTATTTATATTAAATATGATATAATTTCATAATTTAAATATTTTTTTGTCTATTTCGATATGAAAACTAGTTGAATTTATATAAGAATTTGTTTAATTTTAAGTCACAAATATGAGAGTACATGTAAAATTTTCATTTGGTGAAAATTTTAATTGTTGGCCTTGAATTTTTTAATGAAAAATTATATAAAAATCGTAAAATTATTTTAGTGGTTTTAAATGGTTTTAAATGATTTTAAATGGTTTTGTTGTTAAAATATCGTTAATATGTTTGTTTATTGCAATGACAGAAAACCAACAATAATATAAAATTGTGTTTAATATAATTAATTTCTTTAGCTTAAATAAATCAATCATAAAACCATATCTTATTTATTCGCTCTAAATAAAATAAAATATGGTTTTATGATTTCATTTGTTTAATTTAAAATTTTAATTGCATTAAAATATTAAAACTTATTTATATAGTTAATTCTTTGAAAAAATTAATATAATTTAATATAATTATTTTTTTAAAACAATATAATTTAATCTATTTAACATAGTTAAAAAAATTAATTAAACAAATCAAATCTACAATAATATCATATTCTATATATATATATATGGATAAAAAATATTGTTTTTATATTTATATGAAAAAGACAAAAAAATAGGTAGATGGCAAAAATGATCCTTGATTCCTTGATTTAACGGAGTTAATTGAGTCGATAGTTAGAGAGATCATGGCCAAAACAAATTGAATTTTACAAGGACCATATCCACAATAAACATACTATGTGGACCATTACCCAAAAAACTGTCAAACCACAGGGACCAAATCCACAATTCACTCTTTATTAAACAATAGATTTTGATCTTTTTATTTATTTTACTTATTTTCTATTTAAAAAGCTAAAAAAGATTAGGAGTATTATATATTATTGTAAAATAAAAATTAAAGAACATAAATGAAAACAAAAAACGACATATCCTTCCTCTCACTCAAATCCTTTATACCTATTAATTATACATTTAAAACATGTTAATATATATATATATATATATATAGAGAGAGAGAGAGGAGGGATCAAATAAAAACCACCCCTCCTTAAAGGAACAATTTGTGGACCAGATATGAGGTGGGTCTCACATAATATTAAATCATTTATGATTTAATATTAAATTATATTATATTAAATCATAAATCATTTAATATTATGTGGGACCCACATCATATGTGATCCACAAGTGTCCCTTTGTTCCTTTAAAAATGTAATAGAGGAAGATTCAAATGAGAACTTTATATTTTTAAAGGAACAAATGGACCCTTGTGGATCACATATGATGTGGGTCCCATGTAATATTAAATCATAAATGATTTAATATTATGTGGGACCCACATCATATGTGGTCCACAAATTGTTCCTTTGTTCCTTTAAGAAGGGGTGGTTCTCATTTGATCCCTCCTCTATATATATATATATATATATATATATATATATATATAGGGGTGGGTTCAAATGAGAACTCAAATTTGGTTGTGAACGTTAGTACAAATGAGAACGCAACACGTATCATATTCAGACTGAATAATGAAGAGAAATGTGTCATACTCAGACTGAATAACACTATTAGAAAATTGAGTATTTTCAACGGAAAATGTCGTTGAAAATTTTCTACGAATTTTAGAGGGATTATTGACCGAACATAAATTTTCAACGAATTTCCATTGAAAATCTCTCACAACCATGCATTCTCAACCAATTTTTTTTTGACTAAATGTCTCGTCAAAAAAAATTGGTTGAAAATGCATGTTTGTGAGAAATTTTCCACGGAAATTCGTTAAAAATTCGTAGAAATTTTATGTTATGTCAATAATCCCTCTAAAATTCGTAGAAAATTTTCAACGACATTTTTCGTTGAAAATTTTCGTTGAAAATACTCAATTTTCTAGTAGTGTAATGAAGGAAAATATTCAAACTAAATGTAGTGCTATTCATACTGAATAATACTACATTCAGTTTGAATATTTTCCTTCATTTTTCAGTCTGAATATGACACGTGTCACGCTCTCATTTGTCCTCACGTTCACAACCAATTTTGAGTTCGCATTTGAACTTTCCTCTCTCTCTCTCTCTCTCTCTATGTATATATATATATATAGAGAGAGAGAGAGAGAGAGGGGGAAGTTCAAATGCGAACTCAAATTTGGTTGTGAACGTGAGGACAAATTAGAACGCGACACGTGTCTGAATTTGTATTATTCAGACTGAATAATGAAGAAAATATTCAAACTGAATAATACTACATTCAGATTGAAGAAAACTATTTTTCAGTCTGAATATTTCTTCATTATTCAGTCTAAATATGTCATATGTCGCGCTCTCATTTGTCTTCACGTTCACAGCCAAATTTGAGTTGTCATTTGAACCCGTCCCTATATATATATATATATATATATATATAAGAACAAAGGAGAACGTGACACATGTCTTATTCAGTCAGAATAATGAAGGGCATTCGGTATTAATAAGGAAGGTGAATTAAGTTCATTCACTATTCAGTATGAATAACACACATTCAAAGTGAATAACACATCATTCTAAGTGAATAACACAACATTTAATTTGAATATATTCAGACTGAATGAGCTCGTGTTGCAACTAAATTTGAGTTCACATTCAAAATCGTCCCTATATACTCTTTTTAGGCAATCTTTTATTCAAGATATACCAACCAAACCAAGTAAACACAACCACCAAATACAACCCTCCCAAAGAAACCCAAGGGCACAACGAACGTAACAGAACCCACCCATTTTCGATAGATTGGGAAACGTCAAGCGTTATCTTGGTCCTCTTGGCGATGGGAACGGTATGAGTTCTGGCCAAACCCGTAAGAACGCTTGTCTCAATGTTTATGTAACTAATTTCCCACCTCGTATGTCCAATCGTGAGCTGGGGAATATCTGCGCGAAATTTGGCTTGGTTGTTGACGTTTATATCGCACGTAGGAACTCAAGAGTCGGTAAGAAATTTGCTTTCGTTTGGTTTTCTAAAGGTGTTGATTCTACACGTGTAATTGAAGGCATTTGTAATTCTTGGGTCGGAAGTTTTAAACTTCACGCCAACGAGGCACGCTTTGTGAGATATAGTGAGGTTAACTCTACTAAATCCAAGGGGAAAGTTGATTCGGGATCAGTGTTGAGCCACCCTCTACATGAGTTGGGAAGATCTGAAGTTGCCACGTTCGCCAACGTGGTCAAAGGTTTTACCACCAGCAATTCCAAAGTTGATAAGACCGAATGTTACTCGCCGGCCATTATCCTCGACATTAACGGCCTTGTCCCAAAAGATTTCCCGAATGCTTTGATCGGTTGTGTCTCTGATTTTGATATTATCCCTGGTTTACGAGGTTTGTGCAAAATTGAAGGTTTTCTTGATGTGGATATCAAATAACCTTTATAGTTCCAGGATTTGCATTAAGTCCACCTACAAGAATTTGATATTTGAAAACATGAGAGTAATTGTAGGAGGGATTTCGCACCATGTCAGGATTAAAGAAGTATGCGGTTGGGTCCCGGAGTTTCTAGAAGATCTTGGAGACACGGTCGTAGAAGAAGAAGAAGCATTCGTTAGTGGTCATGAGGAAGACTTGCATTTCGACAAGGAGGAGGAAGAAGGAAATCAGATCGAGTTTGTGACAGATTCAAATGTAAGCAGGATGATATGCACAAAGAAGAGTTGGGAGACAGCCTCGAGATGGAAGAAAAGAGGGAAGAGGTGTCTGATGACCCGTTCGATATTATGAAACTCTTAGTTGAAAAACCTGCCAAGAAAGGTGATTCCAATAAAACAGAGGATAATACCTCCCCTACTTTTCCCCCAGGCTTTACTCCTCCTACGGGAAACCATTTAGAGGAGCTGAAGTCAGGGGAAAGTTCGGTTCACATCTAGACAGATAGTATAAAGGGGCCGAAAGCGGAAAAGGTTACTAAAGAAACACAGATGAGTAAGAAAAATATGGAACCTGAAAAGGATGCAGATAGACCTTCCCAAATGTCTCCACAGAGGAGCTTAGACCTTCACAAGAAGAAGTCCCCTAAGACTATGCAAGTCCGGAGTGGATTCTCTATTGTCGAAGAGTTATCGGCAACAATCGGAATTGGGAAAGCTATGGGGTTCAAAATGAAGGGGACTGAGAAGGACCTAGCCGCGATCATAAAAGGAGTAGGTGATCCCATCGGTTTAATATGAATGTGCTTTCTCTGAATGTTCAAGGTCTAGGTGGTGGCACCAAAAAGAAATGGGTTAAGGAGTTATGCACAACCAACAATGTCAACTTTGTGTCTCTCCAAGAAACTAAGATGACTAGATTGGATATCCTTTTTCAGTCAGACAGATGTGGGGAAATCCGTCTTTTGATTTTGCCTGCAACTCTGTAAGAGGTAGATCAGGTGGAATCATTTGTATCTGGGACAATATGTTTTTTTCGAAGACCAGAGCCATTTCTTCGGATTCTTTCATCGCCTTAGAATGAGTTTGGGTCCCTACAAACCTTTACCTCTTAATCATAGTTGTTTATGCTCCGCAAGGTTTAGGAGAAAAATGATGCCTTTGGCAAACGCTTCGTTGCATGATTGACAGTTGGAAAGAAGAAGTCTTGTTAATGGGTGATTTCAATGAAGTTTGAATCGCGAGTGAGAGATATAGGTCGGCTTTCTGTGTTCAGTGTAACACCCTCGAATTTGGAAAGAGCGACTAATTTAAAATTTTCAATATTATATCAATTGAAGGATAAATCACTTCCTATAATTCAATACTTAACGTTCCTCAAATAACAATTAAACTAAGACATAAGTACAAACGGGTGTTACTAAACCCAAAAGAGTCGCTATCTCCGAATGCAGAAAACATCACCAAGAGTCTAAGCTTTATCGTGCCACTTCCTAGCACTCACGTCCACACGTGTCGCTAGTACCAACCCCAACGATAACCTGATGCACATGCCGACAAAGAAAAAGGGTTAGGCTTAACGCCTAGTGAACTCAAGAGTTTTTAACATATTTATGATTGATCTGAAACCAAAAGATTTGCTTGATAAAATATAATTTCTCAAAAGAAATGACCTATTATAAAAGCAACATCTTTCCCCAATTCAATAGACCCATAATAAAGCTTTAGACCAAAATGACATTAGAATAGAAAACTTTAAATAGAAATATTCTTTTGACGTGATACCAATTCCAATACTCACACGACCATGATTGAATTTATAAACGTGAAGATAGAAAACATACATTTAACCATGTTTTATAAATCGTTAACTCACGCGGACCTTTAAAAGGGATAGAAATATCCGAAGTTCACGGGGGATTCCCGATCATACCATCTTTGGTGACGGATACAAAAGTAGGTCACTACTCGATGTTCAAGCTATTCATAGGAATCAATGGCAACTGGCAACCCCAGCTAATGGCCCCCGATGACTCCTACTAAGCCCGTCCAATAGGTCAATGGCAACCGGCAACCTCCGGTTAATACACTCAAGTGCAAAGCCCCCGATGCACCCAACGTAGTCAATGGCAATCGGTAATTACCGACTAAAACACCTAAGTGTAAGGCCCCCGATGACTACAATTGAAACCAAAAAGGGACAACAATCCCGTCTTAAAACTGACTAAATGCCTATGGATCCATTACATAATAGTCTACCTTCCAAATACATCAAACGAGACATATTTATAGTTTTCTCAACACCGAAAACCCTTACAAAATAATTTCTCTTTGAAATAGACTTTCCACCCAAAAGTTAGGTCAAAACGTTTCGTTTCCAAAATCAAGGTTTATCTTTATATAAAACTTTCTCAAGTAACTTAAACCAACTATGATGTTCATTTCATCATCTAACTCAAAATCCCCAAAATACCTCATTTTGACCTAAAACTTCCAAACTCAACCAAATACATTAAATGCTTAACAATATAAGTTTAAAATCAACAAGACACAACATTTACAACATGTATTTGAGATTAAAAGGTTTGGATTTGAACTCACACTCATGCATTTACAGAATGACCTATAATGCAATAACCTGTATTTTTCAACGATTTATAATTTCCAATACTTTACTGATGCAAATACAACCAAAAGATTTTCATTTAAAGACATTGAACCCAAACGACCCACACTCATGCTTTATTTTCCAAAATGTCTAAAACCCAAGTATAAGCCTCTTTCATGATTTATAAGTCCTTTTTATACCAAATATACAACCTTACCCAAATACTCACACATTTGATAAATAACAAGTAAAACGTGTTAATACTTTAAAATGGACGTTTTTGGCATGTACAAAGTTTTCACAAAGTATCTTGAACTCACCTTGCTAGATTTAAGCTAAATCTAGGTTTTACCCCAATACCGAGTTCCATTCGGTGAAGACTTTAGATCCTTGAGCTACAACTCTAGATCCATGGTGCAATCATTCCAAGAACACCTACATAACTTCCAAAACATACACAAAACAAACCCAAGAGAGAATGAGAGTTGTTGGTGCAAAACTCAAACCCTAGATCCAAGATTTCGGAGAGGTGATCGTACCTTTCAAAGTATGAGAACCCCAAATAATCAAGTAAACTTTAATCCTCATTATTTCCATCTTAAAGAGCTCTGAAATACGAAACCATGGCACTTTGAATCGTCCAAAACGGAGTTGAAATGAGAGAGATATGACCAAATGAAGGAAATCCTGATTTAACCACTAGAGGCCGCATGCGAGTGTGCCCTGTCACACTCGCCGTCACACTAGCCCGTTCCCAAAAACCAATCTGATTCATCTCCTAAGTCTCGGTACATTTGGGGCGATGCTGCCATGCGATGGTGCCCTGTCAGTATCGCCTGGCACTATAGCCGGGGGCTGTTTTGAGGTGTTTTTCCCACTTTTCACCCGTTTTGATCCCGCTACTCGCCTTGTGGATGATACCCAATATAATTAACTTCAAAAATACTTAACTCGTTGATTCTAAGAGTGGAATACAAAGATGACACGGTTGATGCATTGTGCCATTGTCACTATAGCATGGCACAATTGTTGGGACCACCAACTACTTGGTACCATCGGTGCTATTGTGACGGATATCATAACCGCATGGCACAATAGTCAAGACGACCATCCTGTAAGTACCATCGGTGCTATTGTGACAGATATCATAACCGCATGGCACAATAGTCGAGACGACCATCCTCAAAGTACCATCGGTGCTATTATGACAGATGTCACTCTCATAATGCACTACTGCTCAAACTCTGAAATTAACGTTCAATTATTGAATCGCTCGGATTAACACTTTCTTCAACTAGGACGAAATTCAGGGTGTTACATTCAGTCTGCTGCGGCATTCCATCATTTCATACGTGAAGCAGACCTCTAAGACGATCCTCTTGGGGGGTTTCGTTACACTTGGTCTAATAAATGGGCGTCCAAGATGAGTAAATTGGATAGATTCCTTCTTTCGAGTGGTCAAGGATCTGCCTAACCTATCAGGAATTGCCCTAGACCGGAAATTATCGGACCATAGGCCTATTCTCCTCAAATCCTTGGAAGTGGACTATGGACCTACCCCTTTTAGATTATCCCACTCATGGTTTGAAAGGGAGGATTTTCAGCGGGTGGTAGAGGTAACTTGGAGGGGGTTTGATCCTATCGTCGCTCATGGGATGGTGGGACTTAAATTAAAACTCCAAAATCTAAAGAATGCCATAAGACCTTGGATTGGGTCAATTCGGTCAAGTGAAAAAGAGGCAAAAACCGAATTACAAAAAGTTATATCTGATATTGATCATAAGATGAATAATGAACAAGCATCAAGTGCTGACATGGAGATCAGTATTCAAGCCATCAATGACATGGGGGATCTTGACCGCATTGAGGCGTTGGATCTTTCGCAGAAGGCCAAAGTCAGATGGGGCATCGAGGGCGATGAAAATTCCAAATTCTTTCACAGAATCATAAACAAGAAAAGAAGAAACCTAGCTATTAGGGGGGTAATGAGCGAAGGCGCGTGGATTGAGGATCCTTTGGTGGTTAAACAAAAAATTTATAACCACTTTAGTTCTCTATTTGAAAGAGAAAGGCGTCCTCGCCCGGTGATGGATATTGAAATGCCTAAATCCATCTCGTCAGAGCAGGCATTGGAAATCGAAGGAGAATTTTCAAGGGAGGAAATCAAAAGAGCGGTGTGGGACTGTGGCGATGCTAAAGCTCCAGGCTCAGATGGCTTCACGTTTGGTTTTATTAAGAAGTTCTGGTACTTGGTGGAGGAAGATGTGTTTAAAATGGTTCGCGATTTTACTACGTCTAGCCATATTCCTAAAGGTTGTAACCCCTCCTTTATTGCCTTGATTCTTAAAACCCAAGATCCTACTCTTGTTAGCATTTTCAGGGTGATAAGTTTAATTGGTTGCCAATATAAGATTATTGGCAAATTATTAGCCAATCGCATGTGCACGGTCATTGATGATTGTGTTAGTGTTGAACAATCAGCATTTATAAAAGGGAGACAAACATTGGACGGACTTCTCATTCTTAATGAGGTGATGGAGTGGTATAGGCGTCAAAAGAAAAAGCTTATGATTTTTAAAGTCGATTTCAAAAAAGCTTATGATTCAGTTCGGTGGGATTTTTTAGATTTGATGATGGAGAAACTAGGGTTCGGAATGCGTTGGAGAAAATGGATCGCTGGGTGTTTGGAAAATTCCACAGCATCGGTGCTTGTAAATGGATCTCCTGCTAAGGAATTTATGGTTGGTCGGGGTCTTAGACAGGGGGATCCCCAATCCCCGTTTCTCTTCTTACTAGCAATGGAGGGCCTGCATGCTATCTATAAAGAAGTCGAGGAAAAAAGATTTATTAAAAGGGCTAAAGTTGGGAAGGAAAATTTCATGTTATCTCATCTTCTCTATGCAGACGATGTTATATTTATTGGTGATTGGTATCATGAGAATACCCGAAATGTAGTGCGAATCCTCCGATGCTTCTTCCTGGTTTCTGGGTTAAAAATCAATATCCAGAAAAGTAAGTTATTCGGGGTAGGGGTAGAAGAGAGGGACCTCGAGATCATGGCCAACGTTTTGGGATGCGGTTATGGCTTAGGGTCTTTCACCTATCTGGGTTTCCCTATGGGTTGCAACATGTCCAAAGTTTCTGGATGGAAAGGTATAGTGGAAAATTTTGTCGCGAAATTGTCTAGGTGGAAGGCCCGGACTCTTTCTGTTGGTGGTCGAGTTACCCTGATTAAATCTGTCTTAAGTAGTCTCCCCACTTTTTACTTGTCTATCTTCAAAATTCCAAGTTCAATCGAAAAGATCCTCGAATCCCTTCGAAATCGTTTCTTCATCGGAGAGAAAAAATTGTATGGCAAGTCGTAAAGAGGGGGGCCTTAGGATCGGAAGCATTTTTGCTCTAAATAGAGCCCTCTTGTTTAAATGGATTTGGCGTTTCTGGGAGGACCAATATGCGATTTGGGTAAAAGTGATCAAATCTATTTATGGACGCAACGGCTTGATTGGCGATCAGTTAACCAACAAAGAACACAACACTTTGTGGATTGGAATTCTAAAGTCGGCCTTACAACTTGAAGCTAAGGGGGTTAACTTACTAGCCATGTGTAAGAAACATGTAGGTGACGGGAGGTCTACTTTTTTTTTGGAGGAGGTGTGGATAGGGGAGTCTCCTCTTAAGACACAATTCCCGAGTATTTATGCCCTTGATGTCGAAAAAATGGCGACGGTCAAGGACCGGGTGGGTATGGAACATTGGAATTCGTTCCTTTGGAGGACACCGAGGGGTGGGGTGGAATTGTTTCAGTTGGACTCCCTATCAGAACTATTGAACTTAGTGGTTCTATCCAACCAGAAGGATAGATGGCGTTGGACAAGAGATGGTTCGGGAGAGTTCTCAGTCGCGTCAGTAAGAAACCTAATAGACTTTAAACTTTTGGATTCTGATACTACGCCACTTCTTGGAACAAATTGGTACCCATCAAGGTAAATGTGTTCGTTTGGCGAATGGGGCTGAACAAAATTCCCACAAGAAACAATCTTGACAAAAGAGGTATTGATGTACATTCCTCACTTTGCCCTCTTTGTGACACGGATGGAGAATCGGTGAATCATTTATTTTTTAAATGTAATTTGGCACTGGACATATGGACGAATCTAGGTCGTTGGTGGAACATTGATATTTCTGACTTTAATAATTTTGTTGACTGTAAGAGATGGATTGTTGCAGCTCGTGAAAGGAAAGGAGAGACAAATTGTTTGGAGGCGGTCGTTTACACGGCGCTATGGTCTATATGGTCTTTCCGAAATAAGACTCTTTTTGGGTCCACTAAACCTAGAAAGGCGGTGATTTGGGATAATATTGTAACTCTTTCGTTTTTTTTTGTGTATAATAGGAGTAGGCGTTTTAAAATTAATTGGGTAAGATGGCTGCAAAATCCCACTCTTTCTATTTCTGCTTTATAATGCTCTACTAGCTTCTTGCTAGTGTTTTTTTCCCTTCCTTCGATTTTTAATAAAATCGCCGCTGGTAAAAAAAAATACCCACCCAGACTTATGCTACAATTAACCACTGTAATGTGAACAAACCTACAGCGACCAACATATCTTAGTTTTGCGACTACCATTACATCACAAGAAACACCACTTATGTGTATACATATTTATAACATCTAATCCCTTTTTTTATTGGTACTAATTAATCAACTAATATTAATTTTATAAATTTATCAGTTATTTTTTTTTATCAACGATTATGGTTAGATTATAAATTGCTGAAAAAGAAAATAAATTAAATGAAAGGCGCTAATGGAACATATTGCATTTTATTTTTAAAAGATAATTAAATTTGGTTACTTTTGAAATTAAATTCCTTTCCTTTATCTCTTAATTAAATTCGGTTTTAAATCCATTTATCTTTAAAATTCAGCTAGTTTGAAAGTAAGTTCCTTCCCGGTCATGTATGAACTTTTGCTTGTTTCAACAGTTTTACCACAATTTATACATGAAACTTGAAAATATATGAATGAGATTATTATGATAGCTAGTTTAAATAAGTTTATAAGTAAAACATGATTTTTATTTAAAGTTTATAATATTGTTTCGTGTATGAACTTTGATTTTACCAAAAGTTTTCCAAAATTTATCAATAAAACCATAAAGTACAACATATAATTAAGAAATTTTGAACCAAGTTTATAGGTGAAAACAGGAAGTTCATAAATGAAATGATGGTTTTGTTTAAAATTCATTACAATTTTGTTTCAAATGGTAAATGAATGAGATATTTAATGAATGTGAAAATTAAGGAATGTGGTATAAATATATGAAAAAGAAAAAAAAAATGCACAGGTTAACACAATTTGTACGTATTAAGTGGTTAACAAAATAATGTGCCTATATATATAATAGGGGCAGGTTCAAATGAAAATCGAGTTTTGGTTGCGAACGTGAGTACAAATGAGAGCGTGACACGTGTCCCTGCTCCCACGGGTTATTCATACTGAATGGATCATGATCATGTGTTATTCATGTTGAATGTTATGTTATTCATTCTGAATGTTGTATCATTCATTATGAATAGTCATACTGAATGCCCTTCGTTATTCATATTGAATAGGAGACGTGTTGCGCTCTCCTTTGTCCTCACGTTTGCAATGAAAAATGAGTTTGCATTTGAACTTCCCCCACCCCTTCTCTCTCTCTCTCTCTCTCTCTATATATATATATATATATATAAAGAGAAAGAGAGAGAGAGCGCGCAAGAGAGAAAGAGAGAGAAAAGAGATCTTAAACAAACCCAATCATTAGTGCAAATCGCACAAGTTAATTGATATATTAGGAAATAAATGAAATATTCATTAGAGTGTATGAACGATTGAGATTTATTTGTTTACTTTGTACTTACGGGTATGTAAATGAAACTACCTTTCTTTTTCTCCCTCTTTCTCTCTCTCTCTCTATACATACATATATATATAGAGAGAGAGAGAGAGATGGAGGTTCAAGGGAAAACACTAAAAAAGAAAAAACTAAAGAATGTTATGGGAGTCCTCCATCCGGACGGTATGCACAAATGCATACAAGAGACTGAAACTGTTTTTTAATGCACCAATGCATATATATATATATATACACACACATTAGTGCATATGCACAAATGCATGTTATAAATAACCAGTATGCATTTACCGTCCGGATGGAGGGTTCCCACTTCCTAGTATGTTCTTCAGTTTTCTTTTTTTTGGCGTTTTCCCATGAACCTGGCCTAACATAGGGAGGTTCAAAAGAAAATACTAAAAAAAAAAGAAAACTGAAGAACACTTTGGGAGTCCTCCATTTGGACGGTATGCACTAATGCATACAAACGTTTTTTTTATGCACCAATACTTCTATAGTTACATATGCATTAGTGTGTATGTACAAATGCATGTTACAAATTACCAGTATGCATTAGTGCATACTGTCCAGATGCAAAAGGGTGTTTTCAGTTTTTTTTTGACATTTTCTCTTTAACCTGAACTTGTAAACATATATGAATAATATGCAATGTCGATTCATATATGTATTTTCAAATTATGTTTTTGGAATTCTTTTCATCGAATCAGATATGAACATTCACATAAAATTTCCTTCTTATTTTCTCACGATATTTAACCTTCTTATTTGAACCGAATCTACATTCATTTTTGTTTATCATTGGTCTCATGTAGTTATATATTTCTAGATTTTAGCGTGTTATTAATGAGTTTTCGTCAAAATTCAAATTTGTATATGATTCCAATAATGAAGACAAAATACTCAAATTCATCAACTTGATTGGATATATAATACCTTTATATAACAGTCATAAGTTTACTTGATATTTCAATGGAAAATACCTTTTTGCCCTTCTTATCACTCTTTTTATCCTACCTGCTTCCCTTTGTCTTTGGGCTATTTTTGGGTAGTTTGTTATCTATGTGTATTCTTTCTCCTTTGAACATTTGATTTATCACACAATGTCTTCTAATTACCATTACATTCCAATTAAACATCATTTAAGCTTGAAGGTTTTCTATATTCTTTATTAATAAGATAAGACAACACAAAATTTGTGTTTTGTTTTAAATAAACTTATGGGTCTTTATAATCGAGATTTAGTGTCGTCGAAGGTGAGATCAACATCGTTATCAAAGTCCTACAAACAATATATTTATTGATGCAAGCGTAAAAAGTTATTTTAGGAAATTATATATATACATATACACATGGGGGAGGGATCATACAAGAACACCCTCCATTTAAAGGAACACATTTAGGACCATATATGATGTGGGTCCTACACATTATAAAATCATATATGATTCAATGCGAAACACAATTGAATCAGATAGATTTTATAATGTGTGGGACCCATATCATTAGATGCCCCTTTAAAGTTCTCATTTTAACCTCCCTCTATACACATGTACTTAACAAATTATCATAATCTAGCACATGCATTTTGATAATCAATAAACATGATGACGGATCGACTGAAATGGCCGAACTTTACGAACGAATCAAGAACATAGTAAGAAACTCGTTAGGGAAACTTAAATTAACTTTAATATCAAAATTTCAGAATGCCTCATAATCTAAACATATCAATTATTTATAGGTCTAATAAGAGCTATCTTAACTAGGAAACTATTACGATAATCCTAATCTAGAGAACATAACTTAACTAGGAAACTATTACGATAATCCTTATTTAGGAAACAATTACGATAACCTTTAAAATAAATATAGTAAACCGATCTAATTAGAAAAATAAATATTAGATAAATATTAGGCGATCTCCCCTGCATCAAAACACTTAAATTGTTTTATGTAATTAACAAATTAGCCGGTGTGTTAGAAATTATTTCGTATAGTATTTGACGAACGCCCAATACATGATCAAATTGTGTTGCATAAATTGTGAAGATCAAATCATCGTGAATTAACCCATGAAATCATAAATAGATAACTATTCATCTGAACGGATGTACATGTGCGTATAAGTAATTAAAGTTGTTTCTTGTTTTTTATGCACATGTGCATGTTATATATATGCAAATGTGCATACTGGACAAATTGCTTACAAATTATTTGTATGCATATATGTATACCGTCCAGATAAAAATTTACCAAGGTAATCTTCAGTTTTTCATTTTTTTTACGGTTTTCCTCTTAATATAAGCCTATATGTATGAGTGCCTAAAACTTCAAATGAATGAGATAAAATATAAAAATAAGTCATCCAAATCAGTTTTATAAACACAAATATGTTTATAAAAAGCTGGTTGATATAAAACAAATGTTTTAGTCAAAAAAATCATTTTGGAAATGGTTATTTGTCTTTTAGCTAAACTGGTATATAACTTTGAAGTTTACCCTTTTTTTTGTGTCACGTGCCAGTGTTTCGTTCTTCTATCATAGTATAAACAAATAGAGCCGTTAAAAGTGTCATCGTCTTAATTTATTGTGTGTTACCATATATATTTTGAAACTACAATATGTAAACAAGTTTTTCTTAGTAGAGTTGTTTTGTAAAGCTTTTCTTTCATCCCAGGCCCGAGTTATCAAATCTCATTAGTGTCATTTTCTTAATTTTTGATTTTTAATTTCAGATTTATTATGTTTCTAGAAAAAAAAATTGCAATAAAAGACTTGAACAGAGGATCTCACATATGAAAAGCAATGAACTAACCAACATACCGATAATTTTGTGAAATATGTCTCTATATTTGTTTCTTATTGTCAAATGGTGTCAACGCTTGAAAAAAATTATGGGTTCGCTTCTGTCATCACTTGATCCTGACATCTACGTCGACAAATAAAACAAATCATGTTACATGTCTGGTGAGTTCAAGCTTACACAATGAACATATCAATCAAATCCACGCTTTAAAAACTATGCATGATTTGCATGAAACTCGAGTAACATGCCAAAACACATTGTTTTTCATCAAAATCAATGATCAACAAAATGCGCAAAGCTATAAAAACGTTACACCACGTGGGGGTAGCACACAGTGACCAAAATCAGTGAAAGAGCACTATCCAACGGTCTACATATCTGACAAATAACTTTGGTATGTAATCACCGATGTGTTTTTTGTCAGCTGATACTATATATACCTATTAATCAAATACAACAAGAGAGAGTGACGCCATGCATGAAATCACAAAGGGGACGACCCTAAATGGTCTAGATCCGCATGACCAACATCAATAAGGAAAACTAATTCCCGAGAAAAACTAAAAACTAATAATTACATGATGAATTTGATAGAAACATTTGATGGTTGTTAAAGAAGTGGTGGTAAATGTAACCCTAAAATGTTTTTTATTAAAAAACTAGTGGGTACTGGTCAGTTTTGGTTCTGGGTATCCAGCAGGACCGGGTACCCTATCCTAGAACCACCGGTAGGTACCCAACAGTTAATTCTCCCGTTGCTATAGTATAATAAGAGATAGGCGCCTACCTTAAAGTCACCTATCGACACTCAAGCCTGTTCATCCTAATAGTTCCAAAAAAAATGTGAACTGGAATCGGAACCAGTCCCGATCAGTTTCTTATTTTAGGAACCCGAAACGGAACCAATCACATCAGTTCCAGAGCAGTTTCGGTTCCAAAGGCAGGAACCCTAGCTTTCCGATGCTCACCCCTACTTGAGGCAAACGGAAATCTCAAGCAATCTTGATGTTAGTGTGTTCTTCGAAATGGAAGCATCCTGCAACACCAAGGCAATCCGGTTGTATCAATTTGTGTTTGGTTCGAATCGATGCTTTCCGATGTCATGCAAAAGTCTTTTCCATCTATTATTTTAACGTGTAATTTCCCTCCGGTGCAAGAAGCACGCCACGTCTTTTACATTGTTCATTTCTTTTTTTCATTTGGTAAAACATCCAAAACATATTTTTCCCAAAACCAATTAATGCCTTTATGGTTATGCTCGACGATTGCTTTGATAACAAATTTAGAAATTGAAAAACCGACTTGGGACCAAAAATGACTAAATTGTATGAGGCCACTTTTTTTATCAGAAATTAGAAGTTGGAACAAAATAATCACGAAACGAAATTTCATTGAACAAGAAAATATACTGAAACCAAAATTGAAATAACAAACCCATTAAAACCAAAATCACAACCACAAGGCTTGTGGCGTACTGGTTAAGATTTATGGCGTACTGGTTAAGGCTTGTGGGGGATGTGGCACTACTAAACGATAGATTTTTGCCTACGGACCTTTCCCTGGGAAATTTGTTGCTAAAGGGTGATTCCTCACAAAACCGTCACAAAAGTTGGTGGGTAAATTGTTGGTCGGTAATTCAAATTAGTGATAGATTACCCAGGGATTATCTGGGTGATTCATTGGTATTTTCTCGAAAAACATGAGATTTTACCGAATCATTGGCATTTTCTAGTTCATCCGTGGGTAATCATCGACGAAAATTGCTTTCGGTAATTTTTGTGGGTGAAAGCGATTTGTTTTGTAATGAACCCGTCTACCCCAGGTTCAAATCCAGGCATTAACATGCCACTTGTGGCCATTGCCCACTGGGGTTTTATCTCAGGGTTGCACGCTTTCGCAGCCTTCAAGTGCATAAGATTAGTTTAGGCAAATGCCTAGGATACCTTTTAAAAAAATCACAAATTGTAAACTTGAGATGTGAGAGAATGAATACTGGTGAGGGATTGAGAAAATGGTGTGGAAATAAAAACTCACACGATACTCCTATTTATGTACAAATTAAATGACATTTAGTAAATAATTGCATTATAATTTGGTTAAATAGTTGGATAATAAATAGCAAAATAAGTCGGATCATACATAAAACCAAGGTTCTAAAATGAGAAGTAGCTAGGCGGCAAGGTCAAGCCTCAAGTCTTGGAAGCCATAGCGAGATCATACGTTTTTAAGCGGTGACTTGTAACGACAAATCTCTATATCATATATATAATTATATACGTAAACATATGTTTTCTATTATTACTAAATAAATCAATTATACTAATTAATTTAATTTATGTTATACATTTAAAACTAACAAATAAAGAGTTAAAAAAATAAGTAAAATCAAATAGCGTGTTACAAAAACAATGCATTACACTGTGGCATGCGTCAAGCATAATGCAGCGTGAGACACAAACATTAAGCAGTGGCGGAGCCCCTAAGGCGCCAGAAGGGACATGAGTGCCTCCAGAGTTTTTAATGTTTTTCTTTAATATAGAAACAATCATTTGATTTCAAGCTCAAATAGATCTTTTATTTATTTATTATTTATTGGACCTCTCTAAAATTTGACCCACTTAGATTTGACTGTTTCTGCTTTCTACATCTAAAATCACTACTAAACGAAAGTCGGTAGTTAAATTGTTGGTGGGTAATTCAAATCAGTAACAGATTACACAGGGATTATCTGGGTGATCTATTGGTATTTTCTCGAAAAAATTGGAGTCTACAGAACCATTGGTATTTTCTGAGTGATCCATGGGTATTCATCAACAGAAATTTCCCTGGGTGATAGTTGTAGGTAAAAGTCATTAGTTTTGTAACGAATTTCACCTATTTAGCATTTGAGATTACCTCTTCCTCATACACGGTGAATTTCGCGTTACCATTTACTGCTTCCTCCGTCTATCCCTCCAAGTCTCCCACCTCTTTAACGCCTTACGCGCCCGCCCACTCCCTTCCCCCTTCTCGGCCTCCCACAAGCACTCTTGCCTCTCAATTCTCACATTTTAGGGTTTCGATTTTTAGTTTATGTTTTGATTTTTGAAAACTTTGAAATTGTTACGTGAGCTCTTTAAATTTTGATTTTGTGTTTTCATTAAGAAACTTGAATCACTTTTTTAAATGTCATATTTATAAACTCAAATGCTCAATACCAAATAAAACCAAAATATGATGAATTTAGTTACGAACACAGATTTGTTAATCATCAATCGCTAAAAAATAAGTAAGGTATATTCAGTTTGAAATTAAGATACGAAAATACAAATGGGATTTTTGTAGTTTTAATTGATGTTCCCCTCATGTAAATTATTGGCTCCGCCCTTGGCCTTGAGTCTTAGTTATCGACACTTGACCTATTAAAATCGGTCGTTAACCGGAACCAGTCCCCTATAAGCAGACACCCTTATAAAATCCTTATAAAATTAAATGGCAAATTCTTCAATAAAATGATACACACAAAATCATAACAAAACTTTCAATTTGTAAAATAGTTTGCAAACCACAAAGGTTGAGAAGGTGCAACAAATTTACCACATTTTACACCATGCTATAAATTAGGGATATATATATATATATAGCATCTAATCACAGATAGCCAAACAAAATAAACACCCAAATTAAACACACCCTCAAAAATTAATTAAAAAAATTGGGTGTGGTTCTTTCCATTTGAAAGAATCTGCAAAAAAGAAAAAGAAAAAGAAAAACATTTGAAACCCAAATCTATAAAATAACAAAAACAAAAAATTCAATGGGTTCAAGTAGATTCAAAAAAGCAATTGGAAGAGTCAAGGATCAAACCACCATAGGGCTAGCCAGGGTTAGCAGCACCACCTCGTTACCTGACCTCGATGTTGCAATCGTGAAGGCCACCCGGCACGACGACTACCCAGCCGAAGACCGCCATGTCCAAGAAATCTTGAACCTAACGAGCTGCTCGCAAGCCTACGTGGCCTCGTGTGTCACCACCATCTCGAGCCGGCTCAATAAGACCCGAAATTGGGTCGTGGCCTTAAAGGCACTCGTCTTAATCCAACGGCTTATTCAAGACGGCGATCCTGCATACGAGCAGGAGATTTTCTTCGCTACGAGACGTGGGACCCGGTTGTTGAATATGTCGGATTTTCGAGATATGTCACAGTCTAACACGTGGGATTTCTCGGCTTTTGTTCGGATGTACGCTTTTTATCTCGATGAGCAACTCGAGTACCGGATGCAAAGGAGGCGAGGAAAGCATAGTTCGTATTCTCGTGATGATAATGAGAACGAGCAACAGGAAGAGGAAATTACGGTTGTAGAATCTCCGAAAAATGAAGATTACATTCAGCACTTGTTTTCTCGGATTCAGCACTTAATGAGACTCCTCGAGCGTTTTCTAGCTTGCCGACCGTCAGGTTCTTACCTCAAAATCCTTAAATTTCTCGTGAGACCAGCCACTTTTCGTGAGACCGTGAAGGTTTTGTGTGTGCTTCCCATGAATATTTCAAGTGTTTTTTCTGTAAATATTCGTGAAGGTTCGTTTTTTTTTCATTTGAAGGTTTGGTGCTGTGAAGGTTTGACGAAATAACATATATATATATATATATTCACTGGTTCTCACGAAAACTGATGTCTCACGTGATCCCAAGAAAATTTTAAAGGTGACCTTTGTTTTCTCTGCAAAATGTTGATATCAGGTCCAGCAAAGAGTCACAGGATAGTGATGGTGGCTTTATACCCACTTGTGAAACAAAGCTTCAATCTTTATTATGATATAACAGAGATCTTAAGTATCTTAATAGATAAGTTTACCGAGCTCGAAATTCCCGAATCCGTAAAGGTTTACGAGATTTTGAGACGGGTAAGAAAGCAGTACGAAGAGCTCGACTACTTTTACGATTGGTGTAAATCCGTCGGCCTTGCAAGAACTTCCGAGTATCCAGAGGTCGAAAAGATTTCACAAAAGAAATTAAAGATCATGGATGAGTTTATCAGAGAGAAATCGTTAACGAGCCAGTTTAGAATCGAAGAACCAAAAGCCGAGAAAGAAGAAAAAGAAGAAGAACACAACGAGCCGGAACCGGAGCCAGAACCGGATATGAATGCAATTAAAGCATTACCAGGACCAGAAGAATCTGAAAAAAAGCAAAAAGACGATAAAAAAGAAGTAAAAAAGAGTCGGGATGTGGGTGATCTGTTGAACTTAGGAGACGATGTTCCAAAAGTGGAAGATCGGTCCGATAAACCGGCATCCGTGTTTCCGGTGGAAACCGGAATCCGAGCATGGGAAGCTTATAAAGGATCAGAGGATTGGGAAACGGCTCTAGTTGAAACCCCGAGCCATTTGTCAAACCAGCAGCCATCTCTTCCTGGTGGTTTTAATACACAGATTCTAGACGGGATGTACCAACAAGCGGCAATGCAAACCGCCATGGCTAATATGGCCACCGGAAGTGCTAGTAGTGTTGCATTTGGGTCTGCCGGAAGGCCGGCAATGGTAGCATTGCCGCCACCATCAACTTCGGCCGATGGCGGAGGTGACCCTTTCTCAGCCTCACTTCCGGTGGCACCGCCGCCATATGTACAGATGGCGGAGATGGAGAAGAAACAGCGGTTATTAGTGGAAGAACAGATGATGTGGCAGCAACATGGACAGGTAGGTTTAGCTAAGAAGCTCTAGAGGTGTGTGTATATAACTTAAGAGTTTATTATTTGACCTAGGTTAATAATAGGGAAAAAATTTAATTCAGTTCTTTGGATGTTTTTATGAGCTTAGATTTTGAACTAGGTTGGATACGAGGAAGGGATGATGATAGAATAACTAGTCTGAATCTAGATGTATATAATTATGTGAGATATCTTTTCTTTTTAAGTATTTTATATAAGAAGGTTAGTAAAACAAACGATAAGATAGCACTAACTGAGATGCTTGACCCATCTTTGTGATTACATACTTAGGGTCTGTTTGTTAGCAGCTTAATGAGCTTAATGGGACTCTCAGCTTATACGGTCAGTTATACGACTTCTTGGCAGTGGCTTAATGATATAGAAAGTTGCTTATTCGTTAAGCTTCTAGGGGGAGCTTTATGCAGAAAGCCAAGTTTTTTTCTAAACCTATCCCTCCCAATTGAAAAACATGTTCATTCCATCTACGAAAAAACCTTCCCAATCTATACAGACAGATTAATACACACAGACAACTTTATCTATACAGGACTTAAAGAAAAACCAACCAAAAGCCCCTTAGGGTCTCTGTGAGCAGCTTAATGAGCTAAAAGAGACTCACAGTTTATTTGGTCAGCTATACATGACTTTCTGGTAGTGGCTTAATGTATAGAAGGTGGCTTATTCAGTAAGCTTTTACGGTGAAGCTTTATACAGAAAGCCAAGTTTTTTCCAAACCTACCCATCTCAATTAAAAAAACATCCTCCTTCCATCTATGAAAAAAACCCTCCCAAACAAAAACCTTCACAATCTATATAGACAGATTAATCCACACCGACAGCTTTATCCATACAGGACTTAATGGAAAACCAATAGTCGTCAATTCTTATTATGCACACAATTAAACAGGGGTGGATCCAATCTAATGAAATATAGTCCATATCTTCAAGAAAATGGACCAATACCGCATGGGATAGGATCTAATTATGGAAGGTGGAGATAGGTAACATGCTACCTATTTTAATCAAATATATAGTGATATATTAAGTTCAAGATTGTTAAAGATACCTACATGGTCACTTGAACCGAGAGATCACCACATTTTCAATCCCTTAAAACACAATTGTTGATTTCTGGCAAAGGAAGGTCGGCACGTTTCTTTATGGAAACCCCTAATTGCATTCCAAGAGAAACTAGGGTTTCGAGCGATCTTGTGCTATTAGCCAGTAGGTCTTCATCTAATGCTATTGAGTCCTGCAAAATAATTGGCAATATGTAATGATAACAGTGCACAAGATAAGAGAGTGATGAAAAAAGGTAATAAGTAGTTAAGATACTAACCTTTTCAAAGACACAAATAACCGTACTTCCACCAAAAGAGAAATAACCAAACTGTAATAAATCGAAGAAAAACAAAGAATAAATCAAATATTGAAAATGTGAAATGTAAGCTGTAGCATTAATCGATTAATGATATGTTTGAACCTCATCTCCTTTCTGCACATAGTCTCCTTTCTTTTTAGTGAACGTAATGCTGCCAACCATTGTTGCTCCAATTGCCACAAATGCAACCTGAACTCAACTTGAGCATGGTCATATTGGTCAAATCTCCATGATAGATTAATATTATCTTATAATAATTGCAATATTTCCGTTTTTAGAAACTTTTTGATCTACAATTACGTTTTTTAGTTTTTCACCATTGTCATCAGTACGCAATGTTGATAATATCGAGTTGGCTCTACAAGGTTGCCTTAGTTTGTCATTATGGAAGGATAATTAAACATTTGACAAATAGTTAAACACTTCCTCATAACTGTGTGCCAAAATAATGTGTAAATATGACGAACCTTTCCAAAATCTGCAGTTGATATAATAGATACAGCCCGCTTGTTTTCTGTGAACACATTGCAATACTTGCTATTCACAGCAATGGGATTAACCTATGAATGAATCAGCACAGAAACTTTCACAAATACGTACATAAAAAGTGACCGTTAATTCATGTAGTACCATTGGACCCTATTACATACCGTATATAAGCATCCGGGTATGTCAACAATCTGTTCAATAGTTCCAGAAACTGGAAAATGGAAACGATGGTAGTCCTGCCATATTTTATAATTAAGTACCTAGTTAGAAAGGCAAAGAAATACAGAAAATTGAACTATTTTTGTAATGAAAATAGGCAAAATCAGTAACCATATATACCTGTGGTGCCAAGCGAAATATCACCAGGGTTCCATCGATGAAAGCATTAGAACATGGGATATTACCAAGAAGCCCTTGGATAGAAAACTTTCTACCCTACAAGTCATAAGGAAAGGAAAAAAGGACACTCAGCCATGGCAAAATATATCCAATTTTCTTTTACGATAATAATATAACTTTAACCATCATAATTGTCTTTGATGTTGTTCAAGAATGAATTTTCAAAAAAAAAACAGCTAAAGAAATATGTACTTTTCATGTTACATATATAGTTAAAGATACCTTGATCCAGAATCTGAGACTTTCTTCAGCTGTTGAAAATGCCATTAAGCGGGAATCAGCAGCACAGACGGCAATATCATCACGTCCCACAAAGGAAATTGGTCGTGCTCCAGGTTTCAGCTCTCTAATAAAAAATTCATTAAATGTCTGCATAGAGAAAATGGCTGAATTTGTAAGATTGATGACGATAAGTGTAGCACATTGGTGAAAACAAAGTGATACATGAGTGGGTGGCAGACTAGAGTCTTTAACAACCGAGATGGCTGCTGCCATTGAATTCTTTCACTAAAATATATTTATAGGATGTCAATCAGATTTCATAATTATATTTGAAGTTGGTAGTAGGAACTAAGCAAAAGAAATTAGGGTTTATAACGTATTCATCAGCGTTCTATGAATAAAATGAGTGGGTTACTTGCCTTGAAATGATCCATAGGGTACTTGACTTCAGCCAAATTGATTTGGTCCTACAATACAAACAAGTCGGTTGAATCAGAAACAACAAGCAATTTTTACAATGAGATGAGCTAAATATAAATAAATTGGATTAGAAGGGGGTTAGGCTCTTTCTCACATATAGTTCAATAACTTCGCAAAACTGAACATAATGAATGCAAAGTTACCACAAAATCAGTTGATGCTTAAATAAACCACCAAAACCTCAAGGTAGAAATTTAATGTCGATGAACGTGGTGGCTACACCAATTTTTTGTAATAATATTTACTTTCTATTGGAAACACAAAATGATCTTTGTATTCATTTTTTACATGTACAAGGACAAATGGAAGTAAATATACACTCATGCCATTCAAAAGAAAAGAAACAAAAAATAACTCATGGTTCTTTACACTAAGAATTCCACTTTTACATTAATTAATGAGAGGGGGTGAAATTTTCCCTTAAACGGTACAAATATAATTGTTATATAATGGACAACCATTCTACCATAGAAAGCAGTTTTGGATTGAGGCACTAGTTGAATGCACCCACAATAATAATTAAAAGAACAATTTTACATTTTATATACTTTGATAATAAATTCTTAAGAAAAAACACATCAATAAAAGAAAAAAGGCTAATGGAATAATATTTTTGATAAAAAAAAATTTATCTTGCCTTAAAGAATTGAAGAAATTCTGGTATGTCTTTAACAGATTCAACTGAATTCATTTTCTTTCCCTGCTTTTCTGATAAGCTCTGCAATATTTCTTTTGCCCCTGAACCACAAAGACAAAGGTTTTCCAGAATATTTACACCAACAGACGTTACATAATATATATAAACTATTAACAAACTAAATTACCTTTGTCCATAATGCCAAGCCCTACTTTAGATTGATAAATGGCTCTCATAGATAAAACAATCTTTCCATCAATTATCTCCTCCACCAGCCTCTTTTTTCGCCTATCAAAAACCTAAATAACAAAAATGCAGCTGCTGAGATGTCATTGTGTCAAAAAGAATCATGATAGCACTTTGCATCATTAACACTCCCTTAACATCTTCCAATAAACAGGTTGTGCTTCCGGTAAGAGAGTAAATAGAAAAAGTAGGAAGCAGTCTAGAGGTGGATCTAGAAAAAACTATTTTTGGAGGCATAATATAAAATAAAATAATAATTAACTAAAATAAAAAAAATAGGTAAAAAACAATAGTCAACCAAGGAAGGAATGGGCATTGGGGGGCCCTTTTTTTATTTGTTAGGGGCACATTTATAATTTCCACCGCTCTTCTATAGATTCCTTTTCTACCCCAATCTCATATAACTTGATTTTGGAGAATAAATACAATGGAAGAAAACCAACCTACAACTATTCTTTGAAAAAAAAACATAAAAAGTAGATAATTATCATACCACAATATGTGAAGCACTTGAACCAGAGTTCAAGCCTACATCATAAGTTGACACATGGGCCCATTCAGATAATTTGAACATCCACCTTCAAAGCAAAAAACACATGGGACCAAGTGTTGAAATTAACTGTCATAATAAATAAATAAATAAAAACTATATTTTATAAATAAATAAAAACAATGAAGCTAGAGTGTAAAAAAAACTCACCCATAGGAAGCTTGTTTATCAGTTAAAAAGCCTCCAGTCATAACCTGGTTTCCAGTGCCTTCATCAAAACAGAGTGACATGTGAATCATTGAATTCAACTTACTAGAAATTTCTAGAAGCTCCCCACAAACAGGGCAACAATTTATAAGTGGTTCCCTGCAAAAAAAACAATAAAAGAAGGAAACAACCTCAGAACATGTAAACCTCTTAACAGTATCATGTAACATTGGTAGAAAGTTCTTTTGTTATGAGCTCAATATAATAATCTTTGTAAACTCTCATACTATATTTATATATATGTGTGTGTGATATGAATATATGATTTTTCTTCTTTTTATATGAATTTGAAGTGTTCAATGTTATTGAGTAACATAAGAAAACATACACATACCCACATATATATAATCATATAAAGACATGCCACCTTAAGATGTGTTTAGTTCAGTAGAAAGATAGGAATGCATTTTATGCTTATTTATTTCCTTTTTATTTTAGGAATAGATTATGTTAATGCTAACTATATCAACTAGATATAAAAGCAGACCACGAGATAACAGTAAGTCACATCAATCAAAATATCATGATATCATGTGGACATACCTTTCTTGTTGTACGGCAAGAAGTGTAGCCAACTCATCCATGCTAACAACACCATCTCCATTTACATCAGCTGCCTTAAAGAGCTCCTCTTTCTAGTAGAGAATTTGTAGGTTATTTACCATTAAAGCAAGCTAAAAAAATCAATTATTTCAACATATATTTGGTCGAGCTAATTTGCAGGGCGAGAATCTCTTCTTTATTACGAATACAAGTATTGTAATAAATATATAAAAGATAAGAAGTATATTTTAAACAATCATGATTGGACTCATGTTGGTTTGACATGCAAATACGAAGAATCTTTTATATGTGTTTTTAATGCTTACATATAATTTAAATGCATAATTAATTAATTTGTTATTGAACTACTGCAAAACGCCTTGTTCAAGCCAAAGCAACTCACTATCTTTAGTAAAATTAATTGAAAATATGAAGTCAAACAATATAACAAAGTTGTGAACTCAAGTCAATGTGTGAGAGAAAAATCTATATCTGGAATACAATTTATCAATTTATTTATCACATATGGACAAAGATTATTAGTTCAAACCAAACCTTTCTTGCTGCAAGTTGATTACCAAATGCATTAATTAGTTCTGAGAACTCAGAGAATGACAATTTCCCGTCACCATTATAATCCTGCATAATGCAAAGTCACAAGTATTAAAAAGATTCTCAGAACAAAATTGTTAGATATATATACACAAGTATTTACGGAAATATTTTTTAAACGGCATTACTAACTAAATACAGTTAGATTAAAGATTGATTAGCAAGAGGATAAAAGATGATCCCAGAGACGTACAACTATAGACAAAATTCGCCTCGCAAAACTTTTTTCCGTTTCAATTGGGTCCTGCAAATGGAGAAGTTAAATGTTATAGATAGATGAGATTGCATGTAACCAACCACTAATTGAATGAAAATGATAGCTCACCTCAATAGAACATGAAACCGATATTTTGCCAACTACTACATTGGATGATGATGGATCAAATAACTCAAACACCTCAACGCCAGAATCTGAAGCCTGCAACACATCACGACCATATATATATATATATATATATTTATGTATGTATGTACTCAATGTAGCAATGCAGACGTAAATAGAATAGAATATAAGAGAGAATTCCAAGTATCCCATTCATATCTATTGAGAAAAAAAATACACCTATTGTATTAAAGATAGAGGTGCATAAAATATTTCAACTAATATTGTAACTATATTAATCTGGAAAAACTTACTTTACTGAGAAATTCGAAAAGATCAATCTCGCAGTACCCAATGAGGTTGTTTTTCGACAGTCTATTGGTCTGCATCACAAGAAAAGTTGATTAAGTCCAAACATTTAAGAGTAGCTCAAGTACGTAAAACATTAAGAATAATTCACGATGGTGTCTACATTAACTTACCCATGCACAGTATTGCACACATACACATGCAACAGTGTATTTATAAAGAAAAAAGAGTTTATATTTGAAGAATAAATTGAGAAAATTACTTCAATTCCATAACAAAGGGATTAAAAAAACCTTTATATGTACAAAAGGTTTCCTGATTAATTTATAATTCTATGCTCCCCTAAAGTTGGGTTGTATATGTTCTTCAAAAGTTGATATTGGAAGAGTTGTGGTAAGTACATCAGCAATCTGTAGTCATGAAGGAATTATTTCCTTATTTCGTAGTTTCCTTATAGCTTATTATATTAAGGGTCATCCATGTACCTTCAACTATCATTCAATAATAATTTCGCTTTTTTTATACATTGCTTTTGCAACTTGCATAAGTTTTGTTATTATTTTCTAGACTTCAATTACTGGATTGTTTTGAGGTTTAGATTTGTCAAACAACTTAGTTTCTGGGTTGATATAAGGAGTTTGGGATTCAAAGTTACACGTTTTTGGATTGATCGTGTAAGGGTTGAAATATCGGTTCAAATTCAAGCTTGAGGGTTCAAGAATTATCAAGATCCGATCTTTATCTCATGGTTTCTGGATTTCTCAACAATTTCACTTAACAAGGAATTGGATCCACGTTAACTTGGTATCAGAGCTCAAGGTTGGCTGGTTTTCTTAATTTTCCTAATTCTTCACGGGTATATTACGTTCTTAATTTTCTTGATTCTTCACGGGTATATTACGTTCTTGATTTTCATGATACTTTTGCTTTGAATTTTTTGGGAAAATTACTTCCCTTTTACGACGCGGTGGTGTGATTGCGGGTTTCTTGTGTGGAAAGAAATATCGTTAACATGCGTACAACAGACAAGCTCTTGGCTGAAGTTCTTGAGTGCATGAAGTTGCAAGACAAAAAAGTTGGAAAAACTCGAGCTACTAGAACCTTCTATTGGTAGACAAGATTTACGTATAACGTATGATGAATTCAAGAAAAAGCTTGATCCGAATTCTGTCCACTATGTTCTTAATAAATCAGAAGATGAAGGTTCAGATGATGAAGGTTACTCAGCACTCTAGGGAAATCTGTACTTGTCTAGCCCCCTATCCTTTCTAGCCCTCTCTCAACACTCGGGTACAATCTATACCTGTATAGCCCCCTATTAAGTATTATTCATCTTTCAGTAGCACATAAAAACCCGTGAAGAAAAGGTTGAAGTTGAACTACCAACAAGTAATATTTTTCAAGTACTCTCCATCATGCATAAAAAGTAGCTTATAAAACTATATAGTATATACCAATATATGATATAAAGAGGTTTCGAGACTTAGCGGAGTTCTTCTTCGATCTTTGGAGAAAAAGGAAACGAGCTCGAAGGAAGCCCGAAAGTTGGCAATCGAATGAAGAAAACAAAAGCAAACACATGTGCAAAGTGGCTCGACCCGCACCCAAACCGCCCTGGCGGGTAGCAATGCGGGTGTACCCGCATGAAAGGGCGCCTTACACACTGTTGGTCTTCGTTTCCTTTTTGTTTTTGGCGGCTAAATTTCTATCTCCATGATCACGTCACCGACCCACTTTCTTACCACAACCAAATACATTTTAATATTCATGATTAATATTTTCCTTTGATTATTTAGATTATTATTATTTTCTTTTATTTAAATAGTTTTATAGTTTGTTTAGATTAGGATTAGTTTTGAATTTAATTATTAATAGTTATCTTTTTAGTTTAGTTTTAGATTATAAATAGGGTTGATTTCTTCTTTATTATTAAGTTTTGTTCAATAATATTATTCTTCTCCTTTGTGAGCTTTAAGGTTTTTTCTCTTAATTTCTGGTTTCTACGATTGTAGACTCGTTATCCCTTTGGATTTAGACGCTTGTCGATCCTTCCGCAAAAACCCGCTACGTCAATATGACAACTTGAGGAAAAGCTCGAGGACCAGATGTTCAACCGTATGAGAACGTTAAACCTAATGTTGTACCAAAACTCAAAACAACCTTCCATTAACCGCATACAAAATCCAGAAGAACATCGATATAATTCTTATGGACAAAAAAAATGAACAAACACCACTAAGAACATAATAATTAATACTGTAGTCATGGGGATATTCTTGGATATTCACTCTTTTTCTTTCTATTCCCTCAATTTTGACAAATTTGGCTTGAGATACGGAAAACAAAGTTCTGATTTTGGATGAGGTTTATGGGATCTAAGTATAAGATGCTTTTGGATATGGCCTTTTTAGTTTTGAAGTTCTGTTTGTTTTGTTTTCATTCAGTGATTTTCTTTTCTTCATTTCCCCCAATTTTTACATATTTTTCTTGAGATTTGAACAATAAAATTCTTATTTATAGAATAAAATTGCAGGATTTTGAGTAAAGAATTAGAGTTGTGTGGCTTTATTGGTGTTGGATTCTTTAAGTTACATAAATGTAATGCATTTGATTTTCATCATGTAATGTTCTTATTCTTTCCTTTTTCCCAATTTTGACAGATTTTTAATTGAGATATGAACAAAAAAGTTTGGATTTATAAATAAAATTTGTAGTACAATATTAGAGCCATGAATGATGGTGTGTTCCCTCCTAATAACATGTTCGGGAATCCATCCAAGTTCATGATGGATTTCGAGTACATGGATTAACTCTTATTAGATGGATGTTAGTTACAAGCAACAAATGAATCTAAACTCGTAAACAATAATAATCCCTCTTTCGACCCCTCGTTTCAATGGCCAACCTTTAAGTTCAACAATGGTAATCAACTGCTTGAAAGATGTTCAAGAAGAGTGGCAACCCCATTAAAAGTGGTATGTTTTGTCTGCTATTTTATATATTGAGGGAATTTTTTAACCTTTCCTACTTGAGCATGAAAAACCACAAGACCGGCCCTGATCCATGTATAACCAATTTTTATATAATTATATTTATAAAATGATCTATATGCATGAATGTTAATACTAAATCTATCTCCTTGGCAACAATTGACAAAGCCAAAATGACTATGTTATTGGTCATTATTGTAATAGAATAAGATACGACATAATAAAAAAGCTAACATAAAAACATTGCATGGCAACCCTTGGCCTCGTTGTAATATCGAATTCAAGTTCAATTGTTACAAACCTCAAAAACTGATACTTTAGCAAGGTGTGGCCCATTCCTTTCCACAAGGAACTTTTTCTCCTGCAGAACAACAAGGAATATGATGTCATTGTGTGTAATAAGCCCGCCTTTTTCTTAATCATTGTACCCTTAGCACGCACGTTATCTTTCAGAATGATACTATATTTCTCATCATTTATACATTGGGAAAAGGATAACTAAAATCAAATCATAAATGCTTCCACAGTTCCACCCGACAGCTACTCAAGAAAGTTACTGAAATACCAAAAGATCTTGATAGCAACTCTAATTAATTGTGGAATATCAATGTTAAAACACGTAAAGCACGGCATGACAGGCAAAAAGTGTGATTCAATTAGTATTTTAGTAAAGCTTAAAAGATGATTACGTATGACATAAACCTGATACAGATTTTGACCTCTAAGTTGCATTTAAATTCATCCAAATCCAGTTTCAAGTGCTTTTTATAGAAAAAGAACAAACCATCAATAATTTATGTATTAAAATAGCGAACTCAAAAAGATAACGAAAAGATTTTAAAAATAGATCTTGGTGAAGTTGTGTCCTGTTGAGTACATTAAGCTATTCACCCTATAAAATTCCTAAATCGTTGTATCAAACGTAAAGGGAACGCATACAAAGCCTCATGTACAGCTGACATAGAAAAAACTCAAAAAAATAATGGATAGAGATTCACTCACTGAGTTCCATTCAGGATTATTGGTCCTGCACATTATCCAAAAGTTGTAGGTATTAGAAAGATAATAAGGTATGATAGAAAAAAACTACTTTTAACATTTACGAGCAAATTAAGATCTCCTCAAAATAACATCGAAAAAAGATATATGACTGAAAGGTACAAACTTAGACCATGAGTACATACTTCACGTCCTCAAAATTGGAAATTACAGAAGCTAACAACATGAGTCGGTGAATTCGTCATTTCTAGAAGAAGAAAAAAAAGATTCAATGGTCGAAGGGAGAAAGATCTTCTCCTTGCTGTATATTAATTTTTTCAGTAACTCGAGGCAACCAGAAATCGGTAATCCAGATTGCTATGAATTTGAAAAGAATTCTATAGCATCCTGATTCACCTGACTTGCTTTACATACTTAATGGCGTAACATAATCCTAAGAGAACTACAATTCATAAAGCCTAAAATATTCTAAAGAAGAGAGTGCATTCCATGTATTCAAAAACCAAGAACAATATGTTGTTTTCTACTACGGCTTCTGTTAACTTCACAATGTTAGGACGATTCTTCATCTTGCATAGCCATTTGACTTCCCTCAGATTCATGCATTATTTACTCGAATAGTACTTTCTGTCAATCATTTTATTGACTACAACCGGTTTTCCATTCTTTGTATTCAATGCTTTAAAGACAACCCATATTGTCCTAGCCTAATTTATCTGCTTCTATGACACTTTTCCATTGTTTATAGCTCCTGATCTCAAGAAAACACACACAAACATAGAAGACAGAAAGAAAAAAAACTTCGATAAACAAATACAAAGAACAGATCACCTTAAAGTCTTAAACCCTAATGATGATTCATAGAACTGTTGAAGTGAGTATTGAGAACCGTTGTTTATTTATACTAAATGAAAAGATTTTAGATATGGAATGTTTTAGGCATTAAGAATTGTAGTTCTCTTAGGATTATATTTACTTTACAAAAAAGCTACTTTACATGTTATATGAATGTTGAAGCTTGGAAAGAAGAATTATACAGAAAAATACGTGTAATGCATTGCAGCTGAAGCATCTTGGAAGATATGAGAGCATTATAGATGAGGCAGTGTAAATGGTTTTTGCTATTTCTGTATGACATCTCTTTATTCAAATTTGCAAAGAGTGGTCAAAATGCTAAGTTGGAGCTTCAGAGAAACGCACTAGAATCTTTTAGGGGTCTTGGATAAAATGTGATTGGTGAGAAGGTAAATGAAGCCAATTTTAACTAGATGATTGGAGAAAGGCACAAAAATGAGCTCTTATTTGCTTGTGGACCAATTTAGGTTAAAAAGGTTATTAGAGTAAGTAATACAATGATCCAATAGTTGATTTTTAGGCCATTACAGGTAGCCAAAAACCAAAGAACTGCCTTCTCTTTCTTATTATAGTTTCCTATGATGAATGACACTTTTTACCTACTAACTAACTACCCAGGCTTTGATGAGGTGATACTAAGGGGCTGTTCGGTAGGAGCTTAATGGGTTGTATAAGGGTTGTGGCTTATTCGCTCAGCTATAAAAGGTTGTTTGGTTACGGATGATTCGCTCAGCCGAGGGTTTAATCAGTCAGCTAGAAACCATGTGTCCTTTGAAATCAGAATTTGCAGCAAAATTTTGAATAAAACAGAAACAAATTTAGAAAAAACTCGAGTTCTCGAATCAAATATGAACTGATAGAGAATCAAATCAGCGGAAAAATACAACTTGAAACGAAAATCAGCAAACCATTTGGAGAAATCGCAGACGATGAAGATGGATGTATTACAAGGAAATGATCGGTGGAGTCCACGGCCCTTTCAAACTCCATAAACAGATTTGTTTTCATTCTTCTTGCTGCTTCTTCCAAGAAAACTTTTTTAAGAGCTTCCTCATCCACTTTGTATTTTGGGTTAATGGGTTTTGTATGAATCAGTAGGAATGCTCATGGGTTTTGTTCATTTTGTTATTGTCTATGTTCACACACAGTAGGAATATGATCGGAAACTTGGGACGGATGAACAAGAAATTCATTTTTTCTTTTGTTAATGAAAAGGCTTTAAAGAAACAGAAGGGGTAAAATGGTCATTTACGTTATTCAGCACAACAACCGAACAACAATTTACCTGTTATCATACACACAACTTTATCAATCCATACAGGTTTTAATAGAAAACAAACTGAACAGTCCCTAGTTAGGTCTCATAAAAACAGAATATTTGCGATTAGGGGCTGTTTGTTTACCTCTTAACAGTTCCATTAAGAGGCAGTCTCTGAATCATTAAGAGGTGAATCATGTTTGGCAAAAGATAATACTGCCTTCCAAAACCTTCTGAATCATTTTGTATCATGGACCTCTTTTAACCTTTAAGAGCCCTAATTACATCCAGAACAATTACCAAACAATTAGGCACTGTAACATAAGAGCCTCTTAATCATTCTGCACCAAACCATTCTAACAACTGCCAAACAGCCCCTAATAGCCACAATTCTTTGAAGCCTCAAAGCTTTCAAGATCAAATCTTATACACATTTCTCCAAAATCTCCTCATTGAACAAATAAAAACCCAAAACAGCAATGCGTTTTCGCAAATTGAGAAATTCTGAGAAGGAAGTGAACTACTGAAAAACATAACAAGAGAAAATTCTCTACTTAACTGGTCAGAAACATCAGTGCGAAACGTCTGTTCACCAATTGAAATACAAGCAAGCCACTTGTCCTTGAACTTCATTTCCGCCTAAAAATGAATAATAATAAAAGTTTCTCACAACAGCATTTTAGTAGCACTATAAGTAGAGAATCAAAACCTTACACTTATGAGAGTGACCAATGCGATGCCGGCGAAATCGTCGTGATTGTTGAGGTTAGAAGGGTGGGAAGTGGTGGGAGGACGGTGGAGGTGGAATTTCTGCTTGATTCTCTGGCGGTACGACGGTCGTGATTTTGAATCTGAACCACCGTCGTCTGCAGACTCATCAGATTTCGAACTTCCATGCCCCATTTTCCCCTGCGAGAATTTGTTTAGCAGGTTTTTGAGGATGAAATTGCGAGAAAAAGGCCAAAGGCCAAAAGGTGAGGTTGATCATGAAAAGGATTGACGACAATTGACTACCTCACTTGGCATCCACTAGGATCGCTGACGTCATATCTGAGCCGGCTATAAAAAAAATTAAACTACAAATTAGCTAATGTTTATCATCAACCTTTCTTAACCATTAAGAGCACTAATTACATTCTGAACAGTTACCAAACAATTATATTTATTTTTGTACTATATCATAAGAGTCTCTTAATCATTATGACCATTTAATCATTCTACACTAAACCATTCCGCAACTAATGTTTCATCTCCAAATATTATGTAATCTTATTCAACTAATGTTTATCTTTAATTCTTAACCTTATTTTATCTCCAAGTATTATTTAATCTCATTCGGCTAATGTTTATTTTTTATTAAGCTTATTTTATCTTCGAATATTATGTAATTTCATTCAGGCTCAATACAGGAGCACTATTTAAACATTCAAAAATTCATTAGTACTAACTAAAGTAAGTAGATAATTTATTTAAAGAGTTTCACGTCCCTCGTACCTCTTTGAAGTGAGCAAGAATTCATTGGATGCAAGTTTTCCAATAATGTTGTTTATAGTTGAGTACTTGAGTACTTGAGTTGGATTCTAGGTCTATATTTTCTTCTTTTTGATCTTTGATTTTCATGTAGCTTTCTATGTTTATGTTTTGTGTGTACTTTTGTTCCTGAAAACTATTATGATCTAAGCATGGAAACCATGATGAATATTGTTAGTAGTGTAGAAACCATGATGAATATTGTTAGTAGTGTAGAGGTCAGATGAGATATAGCAATTGTATACTAAACCCGGTCACAAGTGTGGAAAGTAAGATGGGTTGGGGACAATTTTGAATAAATCCTACCCTACCCTCAATACAATGTTTATACATATTGGAAATGGTGTTATTGTGTTGTCAATTTCTTGTTGGTTGGTTTGTAGCTTGAGGAAAGAAATCAACAAAATGTTTATCAAGTTCTAAAAGTTCAACTCCCGCGTTGAAGTGGGTAACTAACTAGTATATATATAAGTGTCGAATTTGTAGTTTACTAATATATAATAAATAAGATTGAAGGATAAATATTTATAACTTTATGTACCACAAAAAGTAAATATTAGAGATGCCGTTCAAACCAAGTCAAATTGGACCATTTTTTACGGGTTGTCCGGTCTGGTATGAAAAATAGTCAAACCGCTCGGTCTGATCCGGTCTGCGGTTTCAACATCTTTTTGAGCGGTCTAAACTATACTGACCGTCAAAAAAATGTAATAAATGTATTTTTTTTTTTTCATGTCGTAGGTTTACTTTTATGGTCCAATTATAAAGAATTGGTCAAACACGTTATATTTTTTAGTTTTCGTTTCTAACCTGGCAAAAAATCAAATTCCAAATCGTAGTTCGTCTTGCTCAATGTTGTTCAAAATTCCAACTATTGTTGGTGGATTTGTTTAACTTTTTTTTTGTAATTTCAGAGATAGATGTTTTTTTTTATAATTTCATATACAATTTTCCAATAGTGTTATACTGATACAAATTTTATTTCAGATATAGATGTCGTTTTTTAGTTTAAAGCCCATAAGAGGCTCAAACCTCCTAAACCAGTCAGACCAGACTGCCTTTTTGTGGTCCAATTTGATTGGTTTACTCACTTGCTTTCAAATTGCTCAGTTTGAAAATTTTCTAAACTGCCAATAGTGGGTTGGTCTATGGTTTGAGGCGTTAAACTGCTCAAACTGGACTGTGAATGCCTTTACTAAATGTGCAATATCTCAAATCAGCTTTTGCATTATTTAACGGTTATTCTTAACGACGTTAGATGTAGTGACGAAAATGGAAGCAAAATGACAACCACAGGGATGAAAAAAAACAAATTTTAAACCACATGGATAGAAATCGTTATAAGCATCAAATCACAGGGACAAAAATCATAGCTTAATCTTATTTTTCTAATACATCTTGAAAAACAAATAGAAACCAAACAAAATGGCAATGACTTAACAAGACTAAAGTTAACTAAGAGACCGTTTACCAAAACTTATCCGGATAAGTGTTTACTAGCAAAATTCAACACTATCACTTACTTACCGGTAAGATTTTAGTCTACCAAAAAATTATCATATGGAACAATTTACCCGATAAACGCTAACCATGGTAAGAGCCATCGCCTTCACTTACGGGGTAAAATTTCTAGTCATTGCCTTATCGGGTAAGATTATTGGTCGTTGCAATATTCATCTAGTAAGGTAATATAAATTGATAAGTGTTTACTCGAATAAACATTTGGTAAACAACCCCTAAAATAGACGTAGGTACCTGATCCGCAACAAAAATGAAACTACAATAACTATACATGTAATTGTTTCGCTTAGAGGACCCAATTCATAATATTCTAATAACCATAGGGACTAAATTTGTAATTTTCTCGAATATATAACATGATTTTGTAAGTTTAGCAGCCAGTTTTCTCGATGCTTTTAACCCCCCAAAATGCTGTTGAAACCCACCTTCAATCTATCTCCTTCAATGCTCAAAACCCTCATCACCTACAAAAAAACCCCATTTTTCTTCCTCAATTGGTCTCCATGTCACTCTCCCTCCCTAAAACCCTTAAACCCCATCACCGGAAAACCATCTCAACACCTCTCCACCGCCGCCACCGTCGCCGCCGCCGTGCCCCATGACCGATCACCTCCGATTCGAAAAGGCCGTTCTCACGAACAACAAGAATCGCAAATGGGTCTCAAAGCAGAGAGAAGAGCTCGTCGTAACTCTCCATCGGGTACGCTTCTTTCAAAACTTTGCAGTTGTTCTAGAGATAACGATACCAAAGAAGCCCTTCGTCTATACGAAGAAGCATTAGCCAACAATGTTCCATTAAACGTCGAGCATTACAATAAGTTATTATATTTATGTTCTTCTAGTACTACTGATCTAGATTTAAAAAGGGGGTTTGAGATATACAAACAAATGGAGGGTAAAATCGTCCCAAATGAAGCAACTTTTACAACCATGGCTAGATTAGCTGCTAACAAACAAGACCCAGAAATGGCCTTCAATTTAGTGAAAAGAATGAAAGAAGAAAGTGGGATTTCGCCCAAACTTCGATCTTACGTGCCAGCTTTATTGGGTTTTTGCAAGAAAAAAATGGCTGATAAAGCTTATGAAGTTGATGCTTATATGATTCAGAATGGAGTTGCAGCTGAAGAAGCTGAACTCGCAATGCTTTTAGCGGTTAGTTCTCATTCAGGAAAGGTGGATAAAGTATACGAAATGTTACATAGATTAAGGGCTACGGTTAGGCAAGTGAGTGAAGATACGGCTGAATTGATAGAGGATTGGTTTAGTTCAGATAAAGCTACGGGTGTGGGTCGGCTGAATTGGGATTTGGAGAAGGTTCGAGAAGCGATTTTGGAACGTGGGTTTGGGTGGCATGGTCAAGGGTGGTTAGGGAATGGGAAATGGAAAGTTATGAGGACGAAAATGGATAAAACGGGTGTTTGTGAATCTTGTGGTGAGAAGCTTGTTAGCATTGATCTTGATCCTTTGGAAACGGAAAATTTCGCTAGTTCTTTGAGTACTTTGGCTTGCCAACGAGAAACAAGAGCTGATTTTTTGCGGTTTCAGGTATGAATATGATCATAGCTCTCAAGATTTTGAGAGCTACTAATCTTTATGTAATTTAGGGGTTTTCGCGGTGCGGTTTGAGGCTAAACCGCACCGCACCGCATAAACCTTAAACCGCACACAAAACTGCACCGCAAAATGCAGTGTGGTGTGATGCGGTTTGTACCTGTCGCACTTTGTGCCTACAGTCCAATAATTATATAATTATAAGTTTAAAAATACATTATAAAATCAATGATAAATTAAACGTAGTAAAAAAGAAATAAAGAGCTTTGATACATCCGATTCCCTAATACATATTGTATAATTAAAAATAGTCTAGGAAATAAAAAATATAACTTCAAACTAAATTGGCCGTGTGAGTTGTGACATGTCTAACAAATTTATTAATGTTGTCAATTATCATATTGAATTAAGTTCAAAAACATTACATATATAATTAATAATTCTATAGAGGCTTCTTCATTTAGAAACCTTTTAAAGAGTAGAAATTCGTGGAAAACAATATAAAAATATTTTTTTCATAATTTAAATATTATGATTTAAGATATTGTTTCATATATGTTTGTGTTTGTATGAAAAAAAATGTGACATGTGGAAAAAAACGTCGGTTCATTATCACGTATGAAACAAAACGTTTTTTTTCCACATGTAATATTTTTTTTTTCATATGAACACAAATATATATGAAACAATATCTTAAGTCATAATATTTAAATTATGAAAACAATTATTTTTATATTGTTTTCCACGAGTTTCTACTCTTTAAAAAGTTTCTAAAGGATTATCCCTCTAATTCTATATATGTATAGATATGTTATACATATATATATATATATATATATAAAATATGCGGTGCGGTTTGAACCGCGGTTCGATAACTCAAAACCGCACCGCATAGTGTGGTTTGGTAAAAATGCAAACCACGCTTTGCGGTGCGCTGTGGGCGGTTTGACGTTTTGGATGAACACCCCTATTATGTATTATGTTTTTTCAATTAAATTAACTTATACTGCTGCTAACTGGTATGCAAACCGAAAACATCAACTTACCCTATGATTTTAGAGTGCCATATGATTTCTTCTATTTCAATCAAGAAATTTATATGAAGACAATTTGTTACGATATGACCACTATAATCTATATCATCGTTGTGATGCACTTGAAGATATTCATCATGTTTTGCCATTTTTGACCAATTTTATTAAGCAAATTCATGCAGGATTGGCTTCAAAAGCACGGTCCATTTGATGCAGTCGTGGATGGTGCAAATGTGGGTTATCTCAAGAACTATTTCGACTTCAATCAGGTGTAAATTAGACCAAAAGTCTTAAAAAATAAACTACTTATATATCATTATAAACACAAGTCACAACAGCATCCTTACTTTCTATTTAAACTCTTTTTGCAGCTTAAATATGCAGTCAACTCAGCACGTAAACTGAGTCCATCAAATAAATTACCGCTTGTCATTCTGCACAGTGGTCGAGTCAGAGGTCAACACACCGGGAATCCAAAAAATAAAACAGCATTGCAGCAGTGGAACGAGTCTGGTGCACTTTACGTCACTCCACAAGGATCAAATGATGATTGGTAAAAACTTATTTACTTATTTTGGTTAAGATTCCCGGCTATTTGGTTAAAGATATATGTATATATATATATATATAGAGGGAGATTCATGCGAGGACGGTATCTTTTTACGAGAACGCGAGGACAATTCTCATCCAATCATTTTGTACATGAAAATTTTCATGTACAAAATCACATATGATTCATGTACAAAATCACATATGATTCACGTACACAATCATATATGATTAGCCGCGACTTTTCCGGCGACTTGCCTGCAGGAAAAAGTTACCTGTGTCCTTTTTGATGCTTACAAAATCACATATGATTTTGTACATTAAATCATATGTGATTTTGTACATTAAAAATTTCATGTACAAAATGATTGGCGGAGGATTGTCCTCATATTCTCGTAAATTGGTACCGTCCTCGTATGAACCCGCCTATATATATATACATAGGGGAGGGATCATACGAAAACCACCCCTCTTTAAAGGAAAGGAACAAAGGAACTCCTTTAGGACCACATATGATGTGGGTCCCACACAATAAAAAAAACATATTTGATTCAATGGGACCCACCATTGAATCAGATATGATTTTTTATTGTGTGGGACCCACATATTATGTGGTCCTAAGGGTGTTCCTTTAAATATACAAAATTCTCATTTGAACCTCTCCCTATATATATATATATATGGGGGTTCAAATGAGAACTCAAATTTGATTGAGAACGTGGGGACAAATGAGAGCGCGACATCTGAATGTAGATTATTCAGACTGAATAATCAAAGAAATATTCAGACTGAAAATAGTATTTATTCGGTCTGAATAAGCATTATATATATAGCATTATATAAGTTTGGCTGTTCATCACGCGTTCCTTTTATTATTTTGCATTTTTTAACGAACATTTGTTTTCTGATGGATGTTATATATCGTGTTAAAATTCGGATGCTTTTTTAGGTATTGGTTATATGCTGCTATAAGTAACAAGTGTTTGCTGGTGACAAATGACGAGATGCGAGATCATTTATTTGAATTGTTAGGCACTAACTTCTTCCCAAGATGGAAAGAAAAGCATCAGGTATGGTCTCCATAAGATTGGTAAATTACTAAACTGCCCATATCAAATCAACATTTAAATTACAAGATGGTTTTTCTAATGTTGGTTTTGTAGGTTCGATTGTCACTTACAAGCAACGGACTTCAATTTCACATGCCTCCACCGTACTCGATTGTTATTCAGGTGAGTTTTAAAAAAAATGCATTTTTATCTGTTTTACCAAAATTGGTGGAACAAAAATCATGAGAAAAAGTTGGTAAATTACTAAACTACCCATGTCGAATTAGGTGGTGTTTGGTTTACAAAATGGGTTTTAATTACCAAAGGCGCCCTCAGTAAAGTTCTTAGCTTCGACATATGGATGTATAATTGCGGTTTTATATGATGTGATTGCAGGAGTCGGAACGAGGCAGGTGGCACATACCGGTTGTGTGCGGAGATGAGTTGGAGACCAACAGGCAGTGGGTTTGTGCCCGACCGGACCAAGTGACGGTTTTGCCATGACCGGTTGGGTCAGCGGTTGCACCGGTTGTGTATTAGGTGCTTGATTCCATGTAGGAAAAACCATCCTTGAGTTTACAGGAAAAGGTTGGCTGGATTGGCTTTTGCCATGGAAAAGAGAAGTTAGAAAAAGGACATTTTAGGTGTTATTTTTAGTAATATATCTTTTAATACATAATTTTTTGGTATAAATATGAATACATCATTTAATTTTTCGTATTTTTATGTTTGACCTCTATAGAAATGTTGGGTTATTGGATACCATTGGGTTAAAAGACCATGATTTGGTCATGTTTAACATATACTTCTATGTCTTTGTGGAAATAGGAAAAACACCTGATGGTGGGGTCTGGAGGAATGAAATATATACAAACGACTGGAAAATTTTCCAGTTTTCTAGAAAAAATTTCCAGGAAAGATGAAAATTTAGAAATTTCATTTAGTTCGTTCAGTTTTCAAAAAAATTCATTTTCTAAATTTATATCTAACTTAAATAACTATTCTTAGTACTTTTCCAATTTTTTGTTTTCTAAAAGCTTTTTTACACAAACACATTCACACACACGAAATGCAAACTCTACCATTTCAACCAAACGTGTTTTCTAAAATTTTCATGAAAAAACTGAAAATGAAAACTCAACTTCATTTCTGAAACATTTTCTATGAAAATGAAAACATTTTTCGTAACTAAACGCACCCTAACCTTTTTCAAAAATGAAAATAGAATGACTGTATGCGTAAAAAAAAAACCCTAACTAGAGCCTAATATGGAAAAAGGAGATTAAATTTGTGAAAAAAGAACATTAGAAAAACATTTGAAACTACTTAAATCAACCATCTTATTTTTGTATTAAAAAATACCTACAACTATCATAAGTTTGCTACTGGTCACAATTTCCACCCTTTTTACCGGAGTCGTCCTCCGTCCTCTACTAACATGATCAAACCACTCCAATCTTCCCGTTCTCGATTGTTTGTGGAACAGTCTCTCACTATTTAATACTCATTCCGTCCCAAAATAAATATTGACAATGAAAATAATATATAGTTTTAGAAAAGTGTAGTTATTACATTTTTAAATAAATGAATAATAATTTTATGGTTGATAATGAGAAAAACTTCCTTAATCACATAATTAAGGGAAAATAGAAACTTATTTTTAAAAATCATTTAGGGGTCGTTTGTTTACCTTTTAACAGTTTCATTAAGAGACAACCTCTAAATCATTAAGATGTGAATCTTGTTTGGAAAAAATAAGTCTGTCTCTTAATGATTTCAAAATTCTCTTAATCATTTTGTATCTTGGATCTTCTGTAACTATTAAGAGCTTTAATTATATCTTTGAACAATTACCAAATAATTATATTTAATTTTACGCTATATCATATCACCCTCTTAATCATTTTGATCACTTAATCATTCAATATCAAATCATTCCATAACAAAACATTAATTCACAAATTATATTGGGATGGAGGGGGTAGAAGTAGAATTAGGGGTGAGCATAACCGGGTACCTGACCATTTTCCATGTAACCGAAACCGAAATTGATGGAAACCGGTTCAGGTACCAGGTACCCGGCTTCAACTTTTTATAAAAAAAATTATATTGCATACGATAAAAATGTAATTATAAACTACAAAATACCGATTTAAAGTAATAAATACAACAAATGATCAAAATTAATCCAATAAAAACTAATTATTACATAAACAAACTAGAAAGTTTGAGTTTTTATTTATTATTTATAAATATATAAAATATTTTTTGTTTAAAAGTGGCGGGTAGATGGTACCTAGCAGATAACGGTTCCAAAAAAACGAGAACCGAAACCGGAACCAATCACATCGGTTCCGGTTCCGAAACCGGCAGTTCCGAGGCGGTTCCGGTTTCAAAGACGGGTACCCGATTCCGATGCTCATCGTGTGGGTGGAATATTGAAGTGGTTTTCTTCTTTCGTAGCGAATAGCTCTTTCGCTTTATTGGAATTAATAATTAAAATGCAAAATCATATATAATTTAATTGATACCTGCCACAAGAATCAGAAGGGGGTTTAAACCCTTTTTGCCCTAATAAATCAAAACTCCAGGGTCAAAACCCTCTCATCTTTGCTCTTGTTCTTCTTACATTTCTTCTTGTTTCAAAATGGAAGACTTCATAAAGAATCAAACATTTGCAATCCACGCAGTGGCAGGTGCCGGAGCTTTAACATTAGGTACTGCTGCTACTTACCCTTTGGAGACGATCAAAACCCTTGTTCAGGTTTGGGTTAAACCCTAATTCATAAATCCTTCATTGTTTATCCCTAAATTTCTTAATCTTATCTCTGTTTCAACACTTCATGTTTAACAATCGTTATTTGATCTATTTATGGAAACGAATCAAAAACATTTACTGGATTTTTTTCCATTGTTAATGGAATTACTAACAGGTTGGATCAGGTCCGGATAAACAGTGGAGTGCCGCTCAGGTGTTTGATCGAGTTCGCAAATTATCTGGCAATTCGGGTAATTTTTCTTATAGTTTGTCGATTAGGGATCACAATCTTAACCGTTTGTTTGCAATCTTTTGTATCCAGATTTCATTGATTGCTTATACTAAACAATTATCAAATGTGTTAGTATTATACTAGCTCTTATATACAAGCACTTCAAAATTGGCATATAGAAGTAGGATTTTATCATTTAAATTATAGAAAAAGTTGCCCTCTTGATTTCAAGGTTTCATTACATTGTGAGCTTGAACATTGAGAACTATGAATATTATCTGCTCAGAAGTTTGCAAAATGCTTCATTGTCTGTCAAGATTTGCTCTCTTTACAAAGAATGAGGGGTTGTTTGGCAGTTGCCAAATGGTTTGGGGCTGAATGGTTAAGTGGTTAGAATGATTAAGAGGCTTTTATGATATAGTACAAAATGAAATATAATTGTTTGATAATTGTTCAGAATTAAATCAGGGCTCTGAATGGTTAAGGGAGGTCCAGGATACAAAATGATTCAGAGGGTTTTGGAACCATTAAGAGGCAGACTTATTTTTTGCCATTAGTGATTAGCGATTCAGAGGTTGTCTCTTAATGTTACTGTTAAGAGGTAAACAAACAGCCCCTGATTGTTTTTTTATACAGAAACAAGGTTAAATCATTACATACATTCTTTTTTTCATTTAGGAATTGATAGTTCGGGCACATAAACCAGCAGTTTAGTTGTTCATTTATTTTGCAATGTTTTCGTGTATGACCTTTTTGCTTCATATTCGATGGTCATCAATTAATACTAAAATGTGAATCACTTTTTAACGTACATATAGCACTATCGGGTTAATTGAGCTCCTGTTATATGTTCTATCTTCAAAATTGTTGCAGGGTTATACAATGGTTTTGGGTGGTTGGCTTTAGGGAGAATCTTTGGCGTGGGAGCACGTTTTGGTACCTATGAATTGCTGACAGCTTTCTATAAAGGTGGATTGTTCATCTATTTGGCATTATACTTATTGGTTAGTAGTATAACCTCCCATTGTTATTGTTTCTGACTTTCTGGATAGCTTCATCTACTTGCAGTATTGTGGACGTTTAATTGATTGTAGTTATATACACACACTAAAGTATAGGGGACTTTCTTTTGAGAACCCATTAATTTGTGATAACCTTGAGAACTAGTGCATCATTTGTTATTTCATATGATTTCTTTTCATCTAAAACTAGGATTTAGAATATCGATTAACATATATTTGTTTCATAATGTGATTGTTTCACATGTACTCTGTTCACAAGGTGAACTTTTTGGCGTATTTGTGAAACAAAAAATGCACGTCAAAAGTTTCACATTGTGAAACGAATACATTTGAAACAAACACATTGTGAAACAAATATATGTTAATCTATATATTAAACACTATATTTAGATGGAAAAATTAATGTGAAACAAAACCTTAACTTTGAAGTTCTTACGGATCTCACAAATTTTGGGGTTCTCAAATGATTAAGCCCCCTGAAGTATATATTTATATATGGCAAATACTCACGCACACTCCTCGCCTAGGAGGAAGTTTTAGCCTAATGATCCCTTGGAAGCCAATATTTACCGATAACCTGGATGCCGCTTGGCTAATGACCCTTTGGCTGTATGTTCTTTTCTGCATTCAGAAGTTTCGCATAACACATCTTAATCATAGCAGTTCCTTCTTTTTTATGCAGATGGCCGTAAAGACAACTATGTGTACGTTTCAGAAGCTCTTATGGCAGGAATTGCATCAGGTGCTGTGGAATCAGTCATGAGCTCTCCATTTGAGCTCTTTTCAATTCGTGCACAGGTGACAACTGCTTCTCGTATTCCGAACTCTTCCACCGTTGTAGAAAAAACGGCTGTATCATCTTCAGTTGCGAAACTGCTACGTGGGTATTCTCCAGATGTCAAGGCACTGAATCATTCAGTCGGTCTCTTGTCCACCCTCAACACTAATCATTCAAATTTAACTGGCTCCCTGAAAGAATACCCATGGATGATGACTGGTACCGGGAGGGCCCCACCCGTCTATCTTGTTAGCAGGCCCACAGATGTCGTATCTTTAGAAGGATTGGGTGCGTTGTGGAGGGGTATCCGATCAGGGTTAGTTCGTGATTCTGTTTTTGGTGGTGTATTCTTTTCAAGTTGGCAATTTCTACATCGTGCAATGATGAACTGGAAGGCTGTGGGGATGGACCCGATACCAAGGTTTGCATTCACATATATGACATTTGTTTGTTTAAGTTTGAATTGTTTACTTGTTAACTTTTAAAGAAGTCGCATATATGATTATTGCAGGAAGATAAGTTCAGTTAGTTTATTGGTTCTTTGATAAAATACTTGAAGTGATGCTTGATGAACCTAATGACTCGCATACAAAGAACTAAAAGCAAACAAGTCTGATCTTGAAACTGTATTTTTTTCTTTAATCTGATTGTAAATCTTTTTGTTGATTTCAGCTCTGATGATGATATTGGGCCGTTACACCCTTTAGCTGTTAGTGTGGCAGCTGGGTTTTCAGGCTCGATTGCTGCAGCAGCATCCCATTCTTTTGACACTGCCAAATGTCGATCACAGTGTCTTGTGCTGCCAAAGGTATTTTCTCTTCATACAAATTTATTAACACGCACCTTCCATCTGTGAAAAAACCTTCCCATTCTATACAGACATATTAATCCACAGTTCCACACAGACAACTTTATCCATACAGAACTTCATAGAAAACCAACCAAACAGCCCCTAAATTTGTTATACCAGAATGGTTGATGTCATGCTTTAACATGCATGGATCCTACCCTCGAGTGTCTTTTGGTCAATTCATCCAGAATCATTCAAATAAGTAAGTTGTAATTTTTGTTGAGGCCCATGCCCCCAATGGAAATTAAAACTTGGTGGCATGCAAGTAGATTGCCACAATGGCTTATTATGCAAAGTTGCAACCAATATTTTGTAAAGCTAAATGAATCCTATATTTTGAGATGGAAGATACTAAAAACTTTAAGGTTTTATTCAGTCTGTTTATAGCATATTCATTGTGGCCATGTGGGCCATATTTATATTGAACCAAACACCGCTATTCATCATCATTTTCATTCAGCACACCCCCCATAATACCCCCATTAAGCTTGAATGAAAGTTTGTTGTATTTGGTGTTTGAATTTCAGTATCTTAGCATGGAGAGGAAGTTTCTGAAATGGAGTCTGCCAGGAAAGAGGTTTGAGAGACTTACAGGTATCCATCCTCGAGATAGAAATATACTTTTTCGTGGGATTTGGTTGCGAATGGCTCGTAGTGGAGTTGCATCATTTGTTTTTGTAGGAAGTTACTTTTTTATGATTGATCACTTAGTTTTGAGATGAACCAAAAAGCTTTTCATTCATCATATCAACTTTTATGAATTATTGCTAAAACCACACTATGTGTAATATCAAAGTCTCTTTTGGCTTAGAAGAAATGATACTCATATGGTCCTTTTAATAAGAGTGCATATTGGGATTTAGCTATTTGAGTTGGGTTTCTATTAAGAGTGCATATCTTATTGAGTCTATTGGTCCTTCCATTTCCATGTGTTTTAGTTTTAGGAACATCACTCTTGTGAAAAGATAAAATGTAGTTATGGCATTTTAAGTGGTATCTCCACTTTGCCACAACACACACACACACACACATATGTATATGTATATATATATATATATATATATATGGGGTTGGGTTCTGGTGAGAATGAGAGTTTAGGTGAGAAATGTAAGAAGGAATCTCCACCTTGGATACATATTATGATGAGATGCACCGGATCAATTCCCATATGAAGCGCAATTCATGCATGAGTTTGAGATTAAAGATGATCAAGGGTCTAGATTTATTCTTACGCTTCTCACGTTAACTTTTCTTCTCACACGATCCTATGCCGTGTTATGAATTGATAATAGAATGATACATTCACTTTATTTTTATGAAAAATAAGTTAGGGGCCGTTTATCAAAATTTACCCGGGTAAGTGCTTACCAAGCCACATTACCTTATCCGATGAATACGGTAAAGACCAAGAATCTTACCTGGTAAAAGCAAGGCAATGACCAATAGTCTTACCCGGTAAGTGAGGGTGACGACTCTTACCACGGTAAGTGCTTACCGGGTAAATTATTGCATATAATGCTGTTTTTGTGGGTTAAAATCTTACTCGGTAAGTAAATGACAGTGTTAAACTTTACCAGTAAGCACTTACCGGGTAAGTGTTTGGTAAACAACTTGTTAGTGTCACCAAAAATGCACTTTTCAAGGCCAAAGTCAAACAAGTGTGGACAAAGACAGGGGCTTTTCATTTGACCTCTTATTAAGTATAATTAGCCTTGCTCTAAAGCTACATGCTTCCAAGTTCCAACAACCATCATTCCCTTTGTTAACCCAATTTTATAAATAAATGCATTTGTAGGACTCTCATGATATTAATGCTTTCAAAACACTCACAAAACTTATTTCTTTAAGAGTGGACACTTCAACAAATCTTATATGATATGTTAAACATTGGCCAAATTAGATGAATACAAATATATTTTCATTTCATTTCTATTTTATAAACATGCTTATGAGCCTATGGTTTAAAATGAATCTATATAAGGTTTATAATTTTAAAATATCTATTTTAGAATACATATTTTCAAAAAAAAATTGATAAATTTTGTAGTCTTATCTGGTATTTTTTGGGAAAGGGTATCCTAGGCATTCACCTAGACTAATCTCTGACAATTTTAATACTGCTAAAGCATGCAACTCTGAGATAATTCCTCAGTGGCCACAGGTTGTTTGCGCCTGAATTCGAACCTGGGGTTGATGAGTTATCTAGCCTCATCCTTAACCAGCATGCCACAAGCCTTGTGGTTCTTATCTGGTATTTACTTCTCAAATATTTATCATTCTCAAAATAACCTTTGGCTTAATATATATATATATATATGTGTGTGTGTGTATGATTATATATACATATATGTGTATCGTGTAATTGTGTGCAATAAAGAGAGAAAACAATAGCGAATTTAATAAAACCCCCTGTGGTATGCAAAATTGTTTGGTTTTGATGCCCGAGGTTAACAAAGGTTAACGATTATTAAAAAAATTCCATTAAATAAGGGGTATTCTAGTCTCTTTGTCAATTTCTTTTTGTTTATCTTTACAAAAATAAAAAGTATCTGTTGTTTACGTTCTACAAACATCGAATCGGATAAGATAAGGGAAGGGAGGTATAATTTTAGGTAGGAGTTGGAGACAAGGGGAAGCATGTGACAATGGGGGACGCCGAAGACGAAGGGTTAACATCGGAGACCAAGGGGCGCTGGAGAAATTCTGGTGTGACGATACTTCTGTGTTGTTTGTATATACGTATATAGGTAATATGAGTAATAATATATAATATATGAGGCTTTATTTTACAAAGCAGTCAAAGAGTACAAACTCTGCAAACCAATATAAAAACAAATTTTTTCATGTTTTTCTATAAAATGCTATGATTTAAGATATTGTTTCACATATGTTTGTGTTCCTATGAAAAAAAAATTAAATGTGAAAAAAAACGTTGGTTCACTTTCACGGGTAAGATTTGGTAAACGGCCCCTAAAAGAAAACCCAATAATTTTTAAGATTTTAAATGATTAAAATTTTAAACTGTTTTTTTGAATAATAAAAACTTTAAACTTTCTAAAATCGGTTGAATACATCTTTTTTTATTAATCTGAATATTCAACTCGCTATGCGAGCCGACTAATCTTAGAGCGACCACCTGTTTTGTGGGTAGCCCGAAATCACCGCATTTGAACCTTTGTGGCCACAAGAGGGTTTTATTCTCCTTGGATTCGAACCTGGAACCTCAGGTACTTTTGATCTTTGAAACTCAAACACAAACCAATGTCTCATTCTCGTTTAAATATATCTTTGTAACCTATTAAAACGTGTTAATACGATAAAAATTTGGGAAAATTCTAAAAAGAACCCAACAAACTATATAATTTTGAATGAGTAAGTCCGTATTTTTTTTAACAAATAACTCCCTAATTTTTTTTCCTAAATCTTTTTACCAAATAAATTATTGAAATTATTTTAATCGAATAAATACTAAACTTTTTTTGAAGAAACAAAAACATGAACTTAATTTTCAATAAATTATAAATCCGAAACTTTTTTTGAACAAAATCATGGACAAAAAATATATACAAATCCTCTCATCGACAACAAAGTACAATTAACGAATTAAACAGAGAAAAATTATACCAATTACATTAGTAATTCTGAAACATGTCTAATGCATAAATAGAAAAAAAAGAGTAAACTACGATTTTGGTCCCTATGGTTTACCATTTATAATGATTTTGGTCCCTGTGGTTTAAAAACTGCTTTTTTGGTTCCTGTGGTTTCATTTTGCTTCCATTTTGGTCCTTACATCTAACAGAGTTGTTAAAAAAGTTTTAAAAATTTACATATTTAGTCCTTGTGTTATATAAATTTTAAATATTTAATCCTAAATTTCATTTATTGTATTACTAACTAGCACTTATATATATATATATATATTATCATTTTTGTTTTTCCTTCTTTAATATATTTTAATACTAAAAATATGTTATTTTTTTATATATTTTGATAATATTTTATATACTTATAATTACTAAAAATAAATACTTTTTTTAATATTTTAATTAATAACTCTTTTTATTATTTAATCAAAGTTTTATTATTTATTTAAAAGCGGTTGATTTTTTATTAATTTTTTTAAAAAAATTGATTGGTTTAAATTGGGTATAAATAAAACTATCTTTTTCTCTAATTCTATTAAAAAAAAATTCAAATCACAATTTAAAATAAATATAAAACTTTGAAAAAAAAAATATCACTTATTTATCAATAATTTTAATGATTTGCAATTTTTTCCTCATTTTAAACCAATCAGTTTTTAAAAAAGGTTAACAAAAAATCAACCGCTTTTAAATAAATAATAAAATTTTGATTAAATAATAAAAAGAGCTATTAATTAAAATATTAAAAAAGTTATTTAATTTTAGTAATTATAAGTATATAAAAAATTATCAAAATATATATAAAAAATAACATATTTATAGTATTAAAATATACCGAAGAAGGAAAAACAAAAATGATAATATATATATATATAGGGTTGATTTCCGTTACAAACCACGTTAATTCGTACAAACCGTACAAACCGCATGCAACCAATATTTTTTTTTAATTTTTTCACTTTATCTTAATTATTAGGGTTGATTAGTCAATAATATATGAAAAAATTTCATTAAGAATACATCAAGGTTGGTGAAACAAGAATATGTGAAACAAGATTCATCAAATTGAGAGTTTCACGAATCAATTCATTTTCATGTAAAAAGAAAAATAATTTCATGAAGAAAAGAATTATATGAAACAAATTCATCATATTAAACACTTTCATGAAAAAAAATTATTCAAAAAAACAATGAAACACGCGGTTTGTACGGTTTGTACGAATTAACGTGGTTTGTATTTGAAATCTCCCCTATATATATATATATATATATGGTGGTTCATTTACAAACTAGACCAATCCTACAAACTCGTACAAACAAAGTTAAAAATAATTTTTTCATGATTTTTTTTCATCAAATACTATGATTTAAAATGTTATTACATATATGTTTGTTTCACCTTGTAAAAAAAATTACATGTAAAAAAATAACATTATGAAACAAATGCATGTGAAACTTTGAACTTATGAAAACAAATACATGTAAAACTTTTACATTACGAAACAAACATATATATAATATCATCTTAAATCATAGCATTTGGTGAAAAAAAATCATGAAAAAATTATTTTTAACTTGGTTTGTACGAGTTTGTAGGATTGATCTAGCTTGTAAATGAACCAACCCCTATATATATATATATAAACGCCCAATTATAGTTAGTAATACAATAAATGAAATTTAGGATTAAATATTTAAAATTTATATAACACAAGGACTAAATATGTAAATTTTTAAAGCTTTTTTAACAGCTCCGTTAACTCTGTTAGATGTAAGGACCAAAATGGAAGCAAAATGAAACCACAGGGACCAAAAAAGCAGTTTTTAAACCACAGGGACAAAATCGTTATAAATGATAAACCATAGGGACCAAAATCGTAGTTTACTCTAGAAAAAAAGTAAGTTAATAAAGTTAAGAGTAAATTACACTTTTTGTCCCTGTAGTTGTATGCAAACCGCAACTGTTCCTCTTTTGAAATAATTACAGTTTTGATGATTGTGGTTTCCATTTTGCTTCAATTTTGGTCCATAAAACTAACTTTTGTTAAATAGACCTGTTAACTTAAGGGGTATTTTTGTCTTTTTAGCATTTCTTTTTATTTTCAATTAAAACTAAATATAATTATAATTATAACACGGTGGGACCCACCATCGTTGTAAACCTTTCTTCTTCACCCACCCATTAACCAACCTGTCATGAGTCCCCAACCCCTTCTTTTTCCGGCAACTCCCCAATCCCCTCTGTATCAACACCATCTCCGACCTCTCTTCTCATCAGTCATCACCATCTCCTGCCTCCACCAACAACCTCGACTTGTGACAGAAGCAACATCAATCCTGGTTAACCCCCCAAATTCGAATCCAAATCCCTTATCAATTTCTAACTCATCTTCGTCGACCACTAGATTTATGAAACCCCCCTCCAAAAAAAAACCAAACAAATCTACGAAGCCCCAAAAAAAATCTGGTGCAGAAGGTGATTTTGTGGCGATGGAAACATTGGAAGATTGACGAGTGAGGAGATCTACGATAGGAAGAGAGAAGCAATGGTTAGTTTAGGGTTGGAAGAGAGAAGCAATGGTTAGTTTAGGGTTGGAAGAGAGTGACAGAGATATTGGTGAAACAAATCCGAGTATAGAGACGATCGGGTTAGACCCATTAGAACTCAAACCCAACAGAAAGCTCCTCTCCCTCTCTGACATCAAGCTCCAACAGAACTTAAACCCAACCCCAAACTTCCTTTGGAGATACGATTTGACTTGGTTTATCTTCTCTGGCAATGTGGTTCGAGTTGTTTCAACTAATGTGAGTTTGTTCATCCCTCCGATGATTTAGTTCGAAAATCTCAAATCTCTTCCACCCTTCTCTTGACGATCTACTTCGGTAGAGAGTTATAGATATATATATATATATATATTAAATAAATAAATATAATATATAATAATAATATATTATATTTACTTATTTTTTAATTGAAAAGTAAAGAAATAAAAAAAAGACGAAAATACCCCTTGAGTTAACAAACGGGTTTAACAAAATTTAGTTTCAGGGACCAAAATGACAACCACAATGACCAAAATTGTAATTATTTCAAAAGAGGGACGAAAGTTAAGGTTTGCATACAACCATAGGGACCAAAAGTGTAATTTACTCTAAAGTTAATTTACGTTTTAAGCATAACTTTTGTATGTTTTGGAATTAGCATCGAGAAGAGTATAATTTCTCTGTCTTTAATTAGTTCAATGTATTTTATTGTTAGTAGGAGGAATTGTGTATATTTTTTGTTCGTGATTTTGAACAAATAAATATTTTATACAAAAAAAGTTCTAGATTTATTTGTTCAAAATTACGTTCATGATTTTGTTCTTTCAGAAAAAGTTTGAGATTTATTTGTTCAAAAAGAGTTCAAGAATTTATTTTGTAAAAAAGATTTAGGAAAAAAATTAGGAATTTATTTGTTAAAAAAATGGAGACTTAATCATTTAAAATAAGATAGTTTGTCACATTTTTTAGACTTTCCCAAACTTTTATCACATACTATTTTTACAGGTTATAAGAATGTATTTAACTGATTTTAAAAAATTTAAGAATTTAATCATTCAAAAAAAAATAGTTTAAGGATTTAATCATTTGAATTTTTTAAGCTTTTTTCCTTTTAATTACGTCATTAGATAAATATAAATATAGTACTTTTTTTTAAAAATGTTACATTAGTTTTGACAACTATTATATAGGAGCGGGTTCAAACGAGAACACAAATTTAATTGTAAACGTGAGAACAAAAGAGAGCGCGTCACGTGTCATATTCAGATTGAATAATAAAGGAAATATTCAGGCCGAATAATAGTATTATTTGGTCTGAATATTTCATTTATTATTCTGTCTGAATAATACTACACTCAGACATGTGTCGTGCTATCATTCGTCCTCACGTTTACAACCAAATTTAAATTTGTTTTTTTAATTTTTCCTCTATGTAAACATTATCTGTATTAATTAACAGAATATCAATTTAAATAACTGCATGGTAATCAATTTACAACAAACGAATGAATATATTAAATTCGGAATTTACATTCCTATGAGGAAATAAAAATATCCTATACAGTTTTACCTATTTATCACATTATTTCTATTTGACAGAATTTAAAATGTTTTATATTTAGAAAACATGTATAATTTATTTCACCTAATAAAAATGGAAATTGATATATTTCATTGTAGATGAAAAAACCTTATCTTTATAACAATCAAGGTTCTTTTCAATCATCAATTTTGCATATAAAAACTTGCAATTGTACAACCTCGAGATAAAAAATATTCTTGCTTTGTTTTTTTCATCAAAACCATAAAGACATTTTTCTGATTTATGGTGATGCTTTGTTAGTTTGTCAATTTTTTTTCACAAAAACAAAAAAAAAACTGAGTTTTTGACTGGCTACCCCTTCAGCCAGTCTTAGACTGTGGTTGGGTTTTAGGTTCAGCGTAAGCTGGGCCGGGACCAACAGCTTCTCTATTTTAGAGTATCTATTTAAAAATTATATTATTAAAATATTTAAGAAATTTATTATTCCAAAAACCTCTGAAATTATAACGGTTGTTATTGATGGAAAATATTAAAATAATATTTTCTCTCATCCTTTTAGAGATATAAAGAAATTTCTATATTTAGAGGTTTTTCCAAAAATCTCTATTTTAAAGAATGATATGAAGATGTTGTTGGAAGAATTTAAAGAAGAAAAATAAGTTTATTTATTTATTTATTTTAAAGAAGCTGTTAGAGATACTCTTGGCAAAAATATATAAAGTTAATTGTTTCTAGTTGGAAAAATGTGATGTTCATACACGTGTTGATGTTTTATAGAGGGCAAAATTCGACAAAACTACATATTTCTTTCAATATGAATGATTGGGTACATTAGTGTGTAGCATTGGCAACAACCTTTTCCTTGTGATCCATTAGTGGATGTGTTATATAATATTGGGGTGTGTAGTAAGTTATCTGATTTAAAATACAGTTAAATGAGTTAATTATAATTGATCAACTATAATATTATATCGAATTATTAAAAGATTGATCAGATTCAAAAAAATTAATTTCTAAATTGATCGGTAGGTTATCGGATGATTGTTTAAAATCCAATAAAATTAAACCTATTATACTCAATTTTCATTCTAATTATTAAGGATGAAGGATTTGAATTATGTGATATCTATATTGTATTTTTGTGTAAGAAACTTGTTTTACTTTCTCATGATTTACGTTGATAAATGATGTTTGTTGTCTGATCTATGTAGACATTTGTCTGTAAGTTACGTGTTTAAATGAAATATCTTTTAATGTCATGTGCTTTGCTTTGCTTTATAAAAAAGAGAGAGCGTTGTGTTGAGAGTCAAAAATATGGATAATTGGTTTAAAATATTGGATGAATCCAATACAATTCAGAAAAAATAAGCAAACATATGTATCCAATGGCTCACCCATGCATTGGATCAAATAACCAATGGTATAATATCCTGTTGCACCAAAGGTTGTCTGGCCTAACGGGTATTAGGTTACATCCTAAGTCACCAGTGGCTGGTATCCCTAGTTGGGGACGGTTCGAACCCCGCGGCTGACAATTCTGAGGTATCCAGCTCTTGGGCCGGTTTAGGGGCGAGTTCATGGGCCAGTCCATAAGGCTGGATCATGGGCGCAGGGGATTAGTCGGTTCCCGTTTGGATTCGGATTCCCCTGGGATGTGTGAGTGTGTTAAAATGCTGTCCAAAAAAAATCCAATGTTGCCCAAAGTTAATTGAATTATATGGATTGTCAAAATGCAATATAAAATGGATGATTGAATTTGATTGGTTCCACCCAAATCCATTGAATGTGAATCGTTGAACATCTTTTATACGATGCTTGTCATTTGTCCATTCCCTTTATCCCCCTGCTCGGGCTATCGTGTTGTTCCTTTTGTTGTTTTCCTTCTTCTTGCCACGTGTCTGTTCAGTCAAATGAGAGTTGGAGGGGTCAGCTTGGTCCCTTTCTAGGTAGGATCAGTATTTGCCTAATTTCTCGTTGTTCATTTGTCCACTCTGTGTCACACCATCAAATAACGAAAATGTCTGTCCTAGAACTATGGTCCATTCCAACACCAATCAATTTTTTAAAAACACATAAAATTGATACTTGTTTTAACTACCATTTACAATATGGGAAAAAATCACATGTCATAAATCAGAGGATTGCAACAAGTATTTTGTTTTTGTTCATATGAGAAAACTAATCCGAAGTTATTAATGACCATGAGTATATGACTTGGGTGAATATGAATGATTTCTTATTAAGAGTTAATTTTCTTCAACAATTACATTAAGAATATATAGTTTTATTGCTGACAAACTTGTTGTATCATAATATTTTGGGTTTATATTATTTGATGTTCGATATTACTAAATTAACAACACAATTGAGTACATTAAAACTACTACAAAAGAGTTACTAGGATCATATGTACTAAAAGACCCCACAATCTTGGTGATTATAAAACAGTCAGGAAGGATAAAATAATTACAATCTGTCCAAAATACGAAAACTGATTGCAATCAGTTCATCATAACCAATCCTATCAAATGACCATTAAAATCAAATAAAACAAAACCATCATGCTCGACCCTAGCCAAGGTCCCATCAGTAATCAAATTTCATTTGTGGACCTTGAACTCGACATGACTATCTCCAGACAAGTCCTTAGACCAATCTTGTTCTAACACGGTTTTTATACTTTACAAAAATGTATTTCTAAATCAGCTTTGTTTTAAAGTTTAATTAAACGAGCTTATTTTAAACTGGTTTTTTTCGCGATAGAAGATAAAAGATGATATGAAAGCACATATATAGGGGGTGCTTACATCATTGTGACTCAATGCTACCCTAAGCAAGTACCAAAAGATATCATTTTTTAAATAGTAAAAAGATAAATGTTATTTAAAATTGGAAAATTTTGTTCCAATGCTTTGTGACACAAGACAACTAACAAGCTGAAAAAAGGGCTTTTGTAGTATATATTGGGCCCCACCAAAATAAGCCCATTTTGCTTCGTGGGCCCCACATACTCTTTCACGTGAGCATCATACTTTAAAATTAAATTACTCATTCCATAAAAAGAAAAAAAAATATTTTTATTTTTATTTTTTTAACACTCAGAAAAATCAAGTCAAAGACGGATCCTTATCGACCTATCATCGTACGAGTTATAAATTAATGTTTTTAAAGATATTATTACAATGACTTATCCAAACAACAATTAATTTGCTTAAATATTATATAAGATTTTTAATTTTGGAATGGTTGAATGTTCTAGAAAAAGATTAAAATAAAGTTGTTTCATATATACCAAAGATTGTCTAGCCTAGCGGGTGGAAGGTAACATCTAAATCGCCAATGGATGGTGTCCCTGGTTGGTGAGAGTTCGAACCCTGCGCCTGACAATTCTAAAATATCCTAGCTAGTGGGTCGGTTCATATGGCCGGATCATGGGCGAGTTCATGGGGCCAGTCCATAGGGCTGGTTCATGGGCATCGGGGATTAGTCGGGTGACACCCTTAAGTGGGAGCCCGAATACCCCGAAAAAGGATGTGTGTGTGTGTGTATTAACTGCATTTCAAAAAAAGTTGTTTCATATATGGTTATATTTATGTATAAATGAAATTGTTTAATATATTTTTCTATAATTTTGATATAACTAAAATGATAATATCCATAATTAACGTCACCCACAATAAATATGACTAATCAACTTTTTATAATTAAAAAAAAAAGAAAAAAAAATGATTTATTGAATGAGGTTTGCACGATTATATAATGATTTAGTTTGTAAAGTAAACCATCCTTATTAATCAGATATAATAACTTATAAATATTGCGTATTTTGAGATGAAAAGAATGGGAAAGCAACTTGAAACAAGTTTGGTTGTTTGGACCTTCACAAAATTGGTCTTCGACTAGGCTTTTGACATCTCCAGACCTTACCCAAATGTATAGTCCTTTTCTGGACAAGCTCTTAATTCAAACACAAGGATCAACAGACTTATAATTAACTCGTTATTAGTCTATGTTTGACTTCTTTACACACGTGAATCAGGTGAAATTTATACATACATACATACATACATATATATACACATGTATACATACAAAGAGGTTTGAATAAGAAAGAGAAAGGAATTGAAAACTTTAAAAGCTACAAATAAATGATTCACATACATGAATCATTGATAAAAGAAAACGTGTTACATGTACATATTCAAAAAGAGTTTTTTCCAAAGTTTTGAACTTCTCTCTATATATTATGATTAGATGTATTTTATTAAGAGCATCTCCAACAAATATGTTAAAATAGAGAAAAGATAAATTTTAACATTTTTATTGCTCCAACAGTTATGCTATTCTCTACGCTAACATAAAGAAATGAGGAAAGAGAATATAAAAATCTTTAAATTTAAATAAATCTTTAAAACTATCTACAAAATACAGAAATAATATTTTAATTATATTCAATCAATTAAACTATTGAAGTTACATGTGTATGAAAGAAAATAATATTTTATTAAATATAATAAATATTTTATTAAAATATATAATTAAGTTAGAATTGTTAAAATAGAGTAGTTATTAAAGTTAATATAACTTCTTTTAAGATTGTGATTTTTATAGGTATATAAAATACAAATAACAGAACCCCATATAAATATAACTTTTATTAAATTTTAGTCAGAATCAAAATGTAAGTTTTTTTTTCTTTAATTTGTTGATGTATCATAAAGTGCAAGCCACAATTTGAGGGCTTTGGTGGGTTATTGCACGAGGGTTTCTCTTTTTCCACATTTTTATGTGTCGTTATTAACACTCATTAATTTACAACCACTAATTAATTAAAAAAACCACTTCGTAATTTAAATATCCTTTTCTTTAAATATTTCTTGATAACACAATAAGAAAATTGTACATCAACATTAATTAATATATATATATATATATATATATATATATATCTAGCTCCCTTTAATTTGGAAAACTAATATCGTCGAAATCATCTAACGACAAAAAAACTTCATCTAAACACGAAAGCTCCATTCCGTCATCGTTGTCATCACCATTATCGTAGTCATGCTCATACACACGGCATATTACCCAATCCTGATCCATATACAATAAACGTTACAAAATAAATAAAACACATACGTACGATATTATCATAAAAGAAATAACCACACATAATTACTTAACATATATTTATGTAAATAATTATATAAAACCCACGGTAGATTAGTTGATCAGTTTTTTTTCGGTTTTTTTAATTAACTTAAAGGGTTTTATGGATTTTTCGAGATGTATACATGAAAATTGACACAGATTCATACGGTTATAAACAATTATTTATATTATATATATATATATTTTAGGACATGTATTTTAAAATTTTGAATTACTAAAGGAAATATATATTATTTTTTTCTAATTATAATAAAATGAATTAGAAGAAATTAAAAAAATGTTGATGGTGACTTACAATCTTGGAGGTGTCTCTTCTTCTTGATCTAGAAGAAGTAGTAGAAGCATGATCAGAAACCCTAAATTCTTGCATTATCCAATTGGTTTTAATACCTTCAGGAGCTTCACCAACATGAAACACATAATATTTTTTTACACCAATTCTTTTGCTACCATTTGAGCTTATGATTTGTTCATCGCCACCATAAGATTTCCAGAATCCGTTGCTCGTTACTCGATTCTCATGTGACTTTCTGCTGAAATAATACCACTTCTTCCCTTCCACCATAGCCTTACCTGCAACCAACAACACATGATCAAAACCATGCATGCATATAAACATATATATATACATCTCTATTTGTTTATGCAAATTAAAAACATATATATATATACATAGGGTCGGGAAAACCAAAAAAAATGAGGAACCCTGGTAATTAATCGTTCATGTGGACGATATGTACATGTGCATATTGGTAATTTTAAGCAATTTATGCGGTATATATGCACACGTGCATAAAAGCCAAGAAACAACTTCAATTACCGCTATTCACATGTGCATAAAAGCCAACCGCTATTCACATGTGCATATTGTGTCCAGAAGAACGGTTACTAGGGTGTTTTTTGTATTGAAGAAAATAATGAAAGAATTGATCGTACCATCTAAGTCCCAAGGATCACAAGGATAGAGACCAAGATCAGGGATGATATCAGGGTGGTAGGGCAAGAGAGAGGCTTTGCGATGAAGGAAATGGACGACAAGTTCTTCGTCGGTAGGACAGAATCGAAACCCAGGTGGAAGATTTACACCCATCTTAATTACTTTGATGGATCGACTTCTCTTCTTGTTGTTGAAGAAACAAGAATGATGTGGGGTTGTATAAATCAAACCCTTTCAATGTGGGGATTATATAGTGTTTCAAACATATATTTTATATATATATATATATATATATATATAGAAAGAGAGAGAGAGAATATGTGTGTACATGAGTGATCAGAAGAGTTTACGTCAGATAGAAGTTTCGTATCACCACTAATTAAGTAGATTGCCCGCCAACCCAACCCAAAATTAACAGATATTTTCAACTCATTTAAGTAAATAAGTCAATCTGTCCAACCTATTTATTTAAATGAATTTGGTTAGGTTTTATTTATTTATTTAAGAGGTTGAGTTGAAAAAAATAATAAACCCACTTGAGTAATTGGATTGGGTTAAAAAAATCTGAGCCCATTTAATTAAACATGTTGTATTAAGTTGAGATCTTCATCCTATTTAATAAATTAGTTGAATTCGAATCCACCCCAACCTGACTTATTGCCACAGGCACACCCCCACCCCTATAAATATAATTAAGAAAGGGAGATAGATATGGGTTTGGTATATATCTATTGTGTTAATATATATATATATATATATATATATATAGGGTTAGGTTCAAATGTGAACTCATTTTTGGTTGTGAATGTGAGGAAGAATCTCAGGCACACATCTTCGGTTATGGTGGACGCGATCACGGAGGATTGACGCGATTCATGGGAGGATGGAGATTATTAAAGGAGGGGAACCAGGTCAAAGCTGCCTTTATTGACCGGATAAGTGGCTGAGATTCGTCCTCACGTTTACAACCAAAAATGAGTTCACATTTGAACTTTCCTCTATAGGGGGAGAAGAGAGAGGATGTAATTGATTATGTGCTTAAGGCGGCTATGTATGTAGTTGGGTTTGGTTGAATTGAATTGAAGTGGGAATTGAAAATGGAAGGTTTGTAAAGTTAAGAAACGAGGGGGTCTGTTGATGGTGAAAGGTAGTGACCACTGACCAGTGAAACATGTGGTATACATTAATACATAAATAATATAAGGGGATGTAGCTTCTGCAACAACACTTGTACCACATGCTTTAATTATCGTACCATATAGTTATCTTATATGTGTTCATGGATGGATTGTTGTACTATATCTATGTGATACGTGGGTTACCACACAACACTCTATTTTTCTGTAGTGTGTACAGTTATAAATCTTTGATCCAAAGGTCATCATCAGAGGCACATAGAAGAAAAACCATATATAGATACATATATATATATATAGGAAGAGGTTTAAATGAGAACTTTTGATTTTTAAGGAAACAAAGGGACATATTGTGGATCAGATATGATGTGGGCCCACATAATATTAAATAATTTCTGATTTGATATAATTTAATATTAAATCAGAAATGATTTAATATTATATGGGACCCACATCATATGTGGTCCATAATGTGTTCTTTTGTTCCTTTAAAGAGAGGTGGTTCTCGTATGATCCCTCCCCTATATATATGAGGCGGGTTCAAATAAGAACATAAAGTTGTGAAGCTGAGGACAAATAAGAGCGTGACACATGTCATATTCAGACTGAATAATCTACATTCAGATATGTGTCACGCTCTCATTTGTTCTCACGTTCACAAGCAAATTTGAGTCTGCATTTGAAATCCCCCCCCCTCTCTCTCTCTCTCTCTCTCTCTCTCTCTCCCTCTCTCTCTCTATATATATGCATAGGATCTTGTGATAAGAAGAGTTCAGGTGAGAAGCGTAAGAAAAGATCTGAACCCTTGATCACTTTTTAATCTCATACCCACCCATTAATTGCGTTTTAGAAGGGAGTTGATCTGGTGCATTTCAGGACACCTCATTTCGGTGCATTTCATCCTAACGTGCATCTAAGGATGGTGACCCCTTCTTACGTTTCTCACTCTAACTCTTCTTATCACCAAAACCCAACCCTATATATATATATATATATAAATATATATATATATATATATATATATGGATTTGAATATTACTAATAAATGAAAAACTTTTTGCCTACACAAAGTCCCTTGGAAAATTTGTCGTTAAAAAGTGATTTGTCATAAAACCGTCATAAAAGTTTGCGGGTAAATTGTTGGCGGGTAATTCAAATCAATTACAGATTACTCAGGGATTTTTTGGGTGATCCATTAGTATTTTCTCGAAAAACATCGGATTCTAACGAACTATCGGTATTTTCTAGATGATCCGTTGGTAATCACCGATGGAAATTCCGTAAGTGATTTTTATATGTAAAAGTCATTTGTTTTATAGTGAATTTGATCATTCAAAATAAAAAAAATTAATAATTTATTTATTTAAAAAAAATTCAAAGAACTTAAAACATCCGAAATGGAAAAGAAGCATCCAAATGGAAAAGTTAATTGCATTTTACAGTTAATTAAATCTAGTGGACCTGATGTTCAAATTCTATTTTGAGGATAAAGTTTAAGAATGGCGTCGAAGTTTGCAAAAATTGTCAAATATGTCACATAATTATAAAATGGATAATTATTTACTCCTAATTTGATGTGATTTATAGCAAATCCTAAAAAATCATTTTACCTTTCAATTCAAAGATTCTTCAAAGATATAAGTAATGCATGATACTTGTGACAAAAAAACTAATTAAATACAACTTTTTTTTGTTTTCAATGTTTATGTAATAAACTTATATCGTATAACGAGTAGAATAACAGGTATTCACCCTCATTGTTTGTAGCACCGCATTGCTGCCATTTTGCCCACCCTTCTGCTCCCCCTCCCCTTCTTCTTTGATGTGCTCCACCCCTCTCTCCTATTCTTTTTTGGAAAGGGTATCCTAAGAATTTGCTTACACTAATCCCTGCCAATTTTAAGACTGCTAAAGTATGCAACCCTGAGATAATTACCTAGTAGCCACAAGTTGTTTGCGTCTGATTTCGAACCTGGAGTAGATGGGTTATCTAACCTCATCTCCCACAAGCCTTAGCCAGTACGCCACAAGCCTTGTGGTTTCCCTCTCCTATTCTTACGACCATCGTCCTCTCCCTTCAATTTACGTTTGTATTTTGAGCACACAAAGTTTTTATTATAGGCTATTTTGTCTTCCTTAAACCATTTCGGTATAAGTGACATCAAGTTGAAAATTTAAATGGTCTAATTTGAAATTTTAATAGTTAGGTTGTATATCTCGCACCATTTTCTAAACTTTGATAAATTCATTGTATATCATTATGTATTTTAAAGTCGATACAAGAAATGTAAGAAAAATACGATATTTTAGAAATCCTTTTCATCAAACAGGTCAAAAACAAGGAAAATATGGTCGACTCTAATTTAAGCAAAGGTAACATGCTACAAGTAATAAAAAAAATCATTTATGCATAAATAACCATGTGGAATTTCAATGTGAACTTAAAAGTTCATAGAACTAATTAAACGAGCCAAGAACGATGCTAAAAGGATTATACTTTTAAGATAGCGTAAACAATGATTACTTTTATATGTTTAAAATATATTTTAAATGTAATCTTGATATGTAAGTACAAATAGAAGAAAAACAAAGCAAAATTATAGGAGTCGACGTATATATAAAGGTATGTATGTATGTATGTATGTATGTAAAGCAGATATATAGACGTTTTAAGTTTATATACTTAACAAGCATACCGTCAAATAATTTTAAAAGATTTACTATTTATAATCACGACCGATTTACCGTAATTTGGGTTGGGTTAATGATTTGATTAGCATTAAAATGAATTTAAGTTAATAGTAGAGTGATAGGTTTTGAGGAGACAACCAAATTTAATTAATATTACTTGCAAAGTGTATTGAGACATTTCCACATAATTCATTGTTAAAGTCAATGTAAAACACACATGATATGGGTTTGAAGAACACAATGAGTAGGGTAAGAAAAACATGACCACCCCTTTTAACATATATTTGTTTTTTCCAAAGTCAAACGGTTGTACGTGAACTATTTATGCAAAGAAAGGGAAAAAGGTTTTGGCAACGAACCCTGTTTACATGACAAGAAACACAGTTGATTTGAATGAATGTATTTTAACAGTTTAACTGGTTTTAGTTAATATAACAAACACGAAAACCTGTCAAAATTAGGAAAAAGTTGTTGTAGGATTTTATTTTCTTAGTGTTTGTGTGTGTCCCCTCTTTTCCAACTCTTGAAGTGTCGTAATCAAGTTCAATTGTAGTTACATACATGTAATTATACATATACCGTGAATATATGTATATGCATATGTGTATGTATATTTGTATATGTATGAATGTATATATGTACCGACTTTTTGAAGCCATATGATGGTTTTATTGGATGTTGAACATTTGTAATGATAACGTCAATAATAACACGCGCGTAAACTAGAATGAATCCAAAACCGACATTTGAAAACAAAGTAATGGGCATAAAAGAAGGGTCAAAGGTAATGAAAAATGATGGTTAGGTAAAAGAATCAATCCAAAATAGTGAAGTGATAATGAATGATGAAGGTGTGAAGAAAAAAAGTAATAATTACCATGTAAAATTAATTCATCCCTTAATGGAATTAATTCATCTTAAAATCCATGCTTATCATCAACCATTTTCACACCTCAAACCTTATCCTAATTTACACCCCAAAATTCGTTTGGATATGGGTAATAAAATTAAAAAGAAGATTATCTATCGATTATTATGATTAATAAAGAATCATATGATCGATTTATTGTTTGAAAACAGCTAATTGTTTAGTCTATTTTGTTATTGATTTTGATCATTTTAATTTATCATCTCTAGATCTATCCAAAGATGGAAACTTGACATGTGACTGTCGGAATTTCCTACTTTGACAGGTAATAACAGGGATTGAATTTCCAAATCCAAAGTAGTTGCGGGGCTGCATCAATGATGATATTATTTATCCGTAAATCCGTGCAGATTATCAAATCAATGTCAAAATTGTAGATTATTTTTTTTCTTCTCAACCTAATCTGCAACAAATTTGTTAACCACTAAAATTTTAAAATACACAAATCAAGTGCACATTAGCATAGATTATGAATTTTACAATTTATTATTGATCTTTTGACTTTTGTTTATTTTGATGTTTGACATTGTCGCATTAGATTTAGACTTTAGTATTTATACCTATAACTTTATGAATTTAGTAAAATAACTAATTATAGTTTTCCTTGTCTTTTAAATTCTATATATTGAAGAAAAGGTTTTATTATTATTATTATAGAATAATAGAAAAGAAGGAAGCACGGTCTTAATTAATCCATGTTATATCCGTTTATCATTCTATATTTTGTAATTCACGGTTTTGGTTATTCTATCCCCCATTTGTATTTTTTATATTATAATTAATAAAAATCAGCATGGGGATGAGGCATCTAGCTTGAATAGGTTCCAAACCCTTTAAAATTTTGCATGTTTCGTCGTTTTATTTGCTTAAAAAATAGGCATAGGCATTTTTTTAGCACATTCGCATAGCGCATCAAAAACCCTAGGAACGACCCTACGTTTACATGGTTTGTATTTGATTTGTCCTAATCCAACTTACACACACACACACACACATATATATAAAGGTTCATGCGAGAATCATAACAATTTAAGAAAACAAGAAAAAAAATTCATGTATAAAATCACATGTGATTTTATATTAACATCTTTTATATATACTTGGGATCATGTGAGACTAAACTGTTTTTGTGAGACTTGTGACATCACTTTTTTACACTTGAAACTTCACAGCAAAAAACTATGAATGTAACTTTCACAATGTTTTTGTTGTGAAGGTTCGCTTTTTTTTACCTTCAGATTGTGAAACAAATATACGTTAACAATACACTAAATCCAAAATGTAGATGGAACAAATAATGTGAAATAGCACATGATGTACCGATTCTTAAAGTTATCACAATTTTATATAAGCATAATCAAATGAAAATCCCATATATTGTGAGCACCAACTACAAGCACATATATCATGAATGTAAAAATGTAGAATTTTCATTTGTATATTGTTAATATTAAAAATTGGTTTAAAGAAATCAACTTAAGGTTTAAGTAAGGCTTGATCAATTGGGCATGGTATCCTTCGATAAACAATTGAAGAGAGATAAAAATAGAGATGATGCAGACAATTTGGTGACGTAAAAAACCCATGTCGAGGGTAAAAACGTGGACGACGGTTAAAGTAGTCGATGCACCAATGAAAATGACGTCAAATAGCGACGCCGTAAGTATAAAGGTTACAATATGATTGTAAGCGGAATAAATCGCAGAAGATCGTTGTTGTCACGAGATATAACTGTTGTCGAGAGATTGCTTGAGAGCTCTAAAAGTACTTTCAGTGAATTGCTTGTGTCTTTTGTGATCCCTCAGCTGGTTTATATGTTTTGCTTTTTTTTTTTTTTTGCTTTTAATGGCCAACGGTCATAACGGTTGAAATCATTGATTGACTTTAATTGTTGGTCGTCGATTATGGATTTTTCGTTTAATGCTCGAGATCCTGCATTAAAACACTAAAAACGGCTTGTCGTCAGTTTAAATAATAATCGTAAGTTGTTTGGCGCACGTCATGTGTCGTACGTCGTTAGAATTCTAGCAACCGGTGCTCTTTAGCGACGACTGGTCGTTTAATAAATGTTAGTCATAAGATATTTACTTATGAACCATAGCCGGTCGTAAGTCGTTCGTTGTTAGTTCTTGGATGCGAAATTTTACCCAAACATATATTGAAGTATATTCATCATGAATAACCCATAAATTGTTAGTTCTAACGGTTTCAAAATATCGTATAGTTCCTATTATTCACTAAATGAGTACGCAATGGGCCCCATAATCATGGTGATTCTTTTCTTGCCAGCTCGTTGGAGATTAGACTGTGGGGAAGCGTTGGGGAATAAAATAAGAAGTGGGTTAAGGGATGGGATGTATTTCCATCATGTCTCCATCCCTAGTTCTACCATATTTATCAAGGTCGTCGTCGATCTATCACTGTCTTGATTCTTGGAGATTCTGATACTTTTTATCGTTTATCCAGTTGTTTTTTGATATTTCTATTGATTATTTTTTTTAATTTTTATAGTTAAAGATTTTTAAAATAATAATTTATCAAAAGAAAGAAAAGATATAGAGTAATTGGTGGATATGGTGGATTAGTCTTTTCATGGTTAGTGGCAAGTGAACTCAATCTTCATCCTCACTCTTGCCATTATTTGATTTCTCTATCACTTTTGGCCTAACCATTTTGCAAGTCTTCATCCATTCTAACATATATACATCAAAACTATTTCCAATTTGGCTCTTTGTGTAATAGGAAAATGAATTGCTTTTAAAATAAGAATCTTTAAAGAACAATCAATGAATCCATTTAAACGGATGAAATATGTCGTTTGTATTAATATTTCATTGGTAATTAACTGAATGATTAACAATCGAGAATCTAAATTAAAATACTTTTTTTTTGTTGCAAACTAGATATGGCTTCTAGTTATGCTTTTTAAATCTTTTTCACAAGTTTGAAGTTTTAATGGAAACACATCTACCTCTTAAGAATTAAGATACAGTAAATATCAATATCATACTTTTGGATAAGTTATACCAAGTTATTTGTTTGGTTTATTAATACCAAAATACATGTTATATATATATATATGCCTACTGATGACGTGTCGTAATCTGATAACTTGTTTACGTCTGGAAAATGAAGTTGTATTTTGTGGTGTTAAGAAAAGACAAGTTGATAGAGGTGTCTATCATGATACTTATAGCTAACTAAGTTGTAAGTAACCTTTTCAAAGTAATTGTAGGATGTCAATTACATCCTAAAGTGAAAGTTCAGTAAGGTGTTGGGGATCACGTCAATCGCTTGTAATGAAGTATTTTTTTAATTCTTAAAACATACGTTACGATATTCGCAGTGGCGGAACCCCATAGGGGTCTTATGGGGGCCATGGCCTCCCCGTTTTTTCCGGTTATATACTATATATGTGCGAAAAATGACTAGGATTGGTTTGCTGCAATGGTAAACACACTATGTCAACATTCAGGAGGTCTTGGGATCGAAACCCATATGTAGATTTTTAAATTTCTATTTTTCTTATGCATTATGCTATAAAAAAGCAATTTTTTTCAATTTATGTTTTTCCTTCCATAATTTTTCTTTTTCTTAATGTATTATGATGTTAAAAAAACAATGTTTGAGTTATTATATAGTATTATATTAGTAATCAATTTTTATTATTCTTTTCATAATTTCTATTTTTCTTCGTGATTATGATATAAAAAAAACAATGTTTGAGTTATTATATATAGTGTTATATGAATAATCTAAAAGTTTGGTTTTCATTACTATAATAAATTTGTATTACTATTTTTTGGCTAACAGTTTAAATGTTTTGAGTTTTAGAGACTGTTTACCTAAAAATACTTATCCGGTAAACATTTTCTAGTAAAACTTGACACTATTACTTACCTTGTCGGGTAAAATTTGTGCTCCATCAAAATGACATCATATACAACAATTTACCAGGTAAACGTTAACTGAATAGAAGTTGTCACCTTTATTTACAAGGTAAGACTGATCTTTACCATCGTTTTTACCGAGTAAGATTGTATGTCCCTGCCATGTCCATCCGGTAAAGTAATATGATTTGGTGAACGCCTATCGGGTAAATGTTTTGTAAACGACTCCTTAGTCTTTCATTAACAAATTTTTCTCTAAAATTTAATATTATAACATAAAATAAAAAAAAAGTTTCTTACGTATCATTTGGATCTCTAAATTTTTGTAATATTATATTTTCGGCCTCCGAGACTAAAACGGTTGTGTTCCACCCCTGGATATTTATAAACTTAATTGATTAAAATCAGATATAATAGTTATTATAAAAAAATAAACTTAATTGTATGTGATTCAATCATGGTGTTAATGTGCACTACAACAAAACTAATTTGTTAGGATTTCCACCAAAGCCATCCTAATAAAATATTTAATAGGGTTTCTTTTATTTAAAAGAACCAACAACTGTATATCTTCTACAAATGATTTACAATGTTAGGATGAAGTAAAGCAACCTAACAAATTTTGTCAGTATAAAACAAATTCTTAAAACAACCATTAAATTAAATTGTAATATGATATAGGCAGGAAATCAACGTATAAACGTTCTAATTGGACGTTTTTTGAAAAGTGTAGAAAGGTCATGATTAGCTCCTAATTTACTTAGATTAGTATTTGATCAAGACTTATCCAAATGAAGAAATTGTTTAATAAGATAATCTATGAATACGAAATTAAAAATTGGAACATTTAAGCTTGTTAGTTGGTTACTTTTGTGCAAAAACGGTTTACTAACCTACGAGCCCAGACCCGACCAATGAAGCCTCGTGGCCAAAAGTGTCATGTAAAAGGCAGATCAGGTGATCAGGTGTACAATTGTCTGTTAATTGGCTGATTTAAGAGCCAAGTGTTTATAAGTAGTTCACTCAATCCTTAAAAGGAATTATGACTCCCAACACATTTCCATTTGTACAAGTATACAACCAAAGAAACAGGAATGTTATGCCTTTTAATAATAAGATCTTCTTTCAAATATAGTTTTCAATCGATCGAATGTATATCTCATCGTTGTATTTCTTTCAAATCATCTAGCATAACATTTCTGGAAGGGAAAAAAAGGCAACATTTTATTTTGGATCATTCCAAACAGTTTTTGGTAGGTTTTTAATCTTGGTATAGATTTATACATTATTAATTTAATAAATCGATGTGAGTTTTAAAAAAATTATATCATCCCTATGAAAGAATAAATTATATTTGATTAATAATTAAGCATTTTTATGTAATTATATATCAAGGCAAACAACACCGTATAAATATTATACTTTTACTTTCTGTTGTTTTACATATGAATGAGTACATTTCATTGGGTTTGAAGTTAGAATGTAAGAGATTGATGATCCAAACTCCAAAGTACTCATGAGACGGCTAAATTGTAATTAATGACCCAAAACAAATGGAGGCTTATATTTGCACCCCTTAATAAATGAGGGTGCAAGTAAAGTTTTAAAAATTGACATTAAATGACCTAGATTTTAGAAAACATTATGTCACATCACACACTCTCTCTCTCTCTCTCTCTCTCTCTCTCTCTCTCATTTTTTAATTATTACACAAAAATTATTAGTTTATTTATATTATATATGAAATTATTTTAAACAAACAAATCAAAATATAATGTCTTTTTACTTAATTTTACAATTTCATAAATTTTTTAACTTTGTAAATTTTATTCAACTCAAAATACAATAAAACATTTATTTTGTAACTTTATAAATTTTAATCATATGTATCAAATCAAATTAAACTTTCAAATTTTAAAAAAATCATTCTGCAAAATTAGAAATTTATAAAATAACACATCATCTTTTTCAACTTTAAAACTTCAAGAATAGCAAATTAATTATTATTTAAATTTTTAAATATTTAAATATTTAAAAAATAGTCTGTTGTTATATAAAATAAAAAATGATGTTAATAAAAAGACATAATTTATAAATATTTAAGTCTGTAATAAAACAATTTATTTTAATTATTTTGGTTACATATTAATTTTATCATAATTATTAAATATCAATAGAAAATAATAAATTATATTTAAATTTATAGAAAAATATTTAACATAATTTTAATTTACAATTTTATAATGATAATGATAATAATAATAGAAGTGAAAAAATATAATAACAAAAAATAATTAAAATACAAATTATTTTAAATAAAAATACAATTATTAATTAATAATGATTAATAGGGAGGGGTGCATTTGACCTATAGTGGGGTACAAATATCCTCACCCAAAACAAATATAAGAAATTCAAATAGAAAAAATACTATTTAAATTCATAACTTAATAGATGTGTATTCGTACAAGCATAAAAGCACCATTCGAAGAATTCAAACCAAGTTGTAGAATACCAATTTGTTTCTAATAACTTAAACTATATCAAAAGTCTTTATTGTAAAAACCCTAAACAAAATAATAAAATCAAAACCGAATCTAATCTAACCTCTAAACCCTTGTATCTTCAAGACGAAATCCATTGTAGTTCAAGAGATGAAAAGGCTAACGAATTATATTTAGAAAAGACCAATGGTCATGGATTAAAACCTTGTTCCAACACGTAAGAGAGTGAATTAGTGACCATGGTCTATAGGAACGATGTAGTGAGGGGTTGGGTTTAGGCCTTCAGAGATGACATGATTGGGTCTTGGATCGACGGTGACGATTTAGAGAAGGTGTGTGTGTGTGTGTGGGGGGGGGGGGGTGAATGTGAGGCGAGGATTGAAAAATCAAATTACAAACCTAGTTCAAAAACGTTTTTTTTTACATTTTTACCCTTCACAATTGCGAACTTGATTACTATTTTTAGTAATTTTTGGGAGAAATGGGCTAGAAGATAAAGCCAAAAGTAAAAAAGTGGCTATTTTTAGGGGTGTTCGCGGTACAGTTTGGTGCCTAGGGGCGGATCTACATGAAGCTAGTAGGGGTCCTGGGCCCCCAACTAGTTTTTAAAAATTTAGCCTAATTTTTTTTTTAAACATATATTGGCAGCTATAGAGTGTGATTGGGCCCCCAATTAGTAGTTGTCAAAGGCCCCAAGTATATATCAAATCTGAAATTGAAGTCAAAGTCCAAACTTGTTGCCTGCAATTCGTGAATGCGTGAAGGAGAAGTCAAGCTGTCAAGGGCAGCAGCCCTAATTCGCGCCTGGAGAAGAACGAGAGGAGAAGCCATACCTGATACCCATACGCGCCTGGAGAAGAACGAGAAGTCGAGAACGATTTGCACTCGATATTGGTGTTCAAACGCAGCAGCAACAACAACTTGTCTTCCTCGATCGAGCTAAAATCTCCAAGCATTCTCGATTTCAATTTTCAAGTCTTCCTCGAGCTAGCATCACTAAAAAGCAGCAAACAGGCCTCGATTTCAACTTGTCAGCTTGACTTCTCGATTTCAAGCCTTCCTTGAGCAGAGCTAGATGTCGATTTGAAGTTTTGAACTCGATCTTGGTTTTGAGCCTTTTAGGTAAAACCCTAAAATAGTGTTTGTTTGGTGCTGCTCAGCTCAGCTGCTGCCTGCTGTGATGTCTCCCTAATATGGAGCTTTGGTCTTACTTCTTAGTTTAAATAGTGGGTACTGGGTCTTTGAATTTTGATGGTTTTGTTTGTAAAATTAGGGTTGGTTTGAAATGAATAAACTTTGCCGTGCTTTTCACTGTTAATTTCTAACTTTGCCTTTCACAGTTTCACTGTTAATTTCTAACTTTGTCTTTCATTGTTAATTTTTAACTTTGCCTTTCACTGTTAATTTTTAACTGTTAATTTTAACTGTTTAATTTTTCACTATTAATTTTTAACTGTTTAATTTTTAACTTTTTAACTTTTAACTGTTTAATTTTAGAATAGAAAATGATATGTTATGTTATTAATAAATTGTCAAATTGATGTATTGATTTCTATTTTATTATTGTTATTGCTAGAAAAAATGGAGAAGTTCTTTAAAAGAAAAGCATCAACACCTGAATCTAGCTTTTCTCCATCAATGCCTAGTGAAATTGATTTGAATGATCTTCCTTGGGATCCGGCTGAGAGGAAAAATATTTCAGATTATCATCCTAATCAAATAGACGAAATAAGGAGAAATTATTTGATTAGAGGACCTACCCAACCACGGGGCCATAACTTCCCAAGAAAAATTATCAGGAGTAAGGGAAGGAGTTTTTGTCCGTCTTGGTTTGATCAATACGCTAATTGGTTGGAGTATAGTGTGCAAACAGATAAAGCTTTTTGCTTGTGTTGTTATTTGTTTAGAGATCATCACGAGGGAAAATGTGGGAGTGATGCTTTTGTGACGGAAGGTTTTAATAATTGGAATAAAACTGAAAGACTTAGTCTTCATGTCAGCGGCGTTAATAGTTTTCACAATAGAGCGGTTAAGAAAAGTGAGGATTTAATGAGGCAAAATCGATCTATTGCCGTCGCCTTTAATAAGCCAACCAAGATTGATACGAATGAGTACCGAATACGATTAAATGCTTCAGCTACGGCTTCTAGATTCTTGTTGAAGAATGCACAACCATTTCGTGGTCACGATGAATCTGAAATGTCTATTTGTAGAGGCATGTTCTTCGAAACATTAAGCTTAATTGGTGATTGCAATGAGGATGTTGGTAAGGTTATATTAAAAAATGCTCCAAAAAATAATCAAATGGTGTGTCCAAGTATTCAAAAAGATATTGCTAGTTGCTTTGCAAATCAAATACTCAAATCCATTCGTGAAGAAATTGGGGATGATGTGTTTGCATTGCTAGTTGATGAGTCTAGTGACGTTTCTAAAAAAGAACAAATGGATGTAGTTTTACGAAATGTTGATGCACGTGGTATTGTTAAGGAGAGATTTTTTGGTATTGTTCATGTTACGGGGACATCTTCTTCAATTCTTAAATCTGCCATTGATTCTTTATTTGCCAAACATGGATTAAGTTTGAAACAGGTAAGAAGGCAAGGTTATGACGGAGCAAGTAATATGCGTGGTGCATTCAATGGATTAAAAGCTTTGATCTTGAAAGATAATAGCTCCGCATATTATATCCATTGTTTTGCTCACCAACTTCAATTAGTTGTTGTGGCGGTTGCAAAGAAACATGACGGGGTTGAGAACTTTTTTAATATGTTAAGCATGATGGTCAATGTGGTGAACGCTTCTTGCAAACGTAAAGACATGCTTCGACAAAGTTACAAAGATAGAGTGCAGGAAGCAATTGGTAAGTGTGAAATTGAAACTGGAACGGGGATGTACCAAGAGATTTCTCTTATACGAGCCGGTGATACACGATGGGGTTCTCATTACAAAACCATTTTGAGCTTGATTACTTTGTTTCCGAATGTTGTTCAAGTGCTCCAATATGTTGAAGAGGATGACAATAATGGTTTTAGTCGCACTCAAGCAACTGGTATTCTAGCTTATTTGAAGACATTTGATTTTGTGATCTATTTGCACTTAATGTTTCATATTTTAGAGGTCATAGATTTGTTGTCACGGGCTCTTCAAAAAAAGGATCAAGATATTTTGGAAGGGGTTTCATTGGTTAGAGGAACCAAACAACTATTGCAACAATTTAGAGAAACCGGTTTTGATCCACTTTTGAAGAAAATGTATTCTTTTTGTGAAACAAATGGTATTAAATCTTTGGATATGGCAGACTATTATTCAAAAAACGGAAGACAAAGGACCTACATCACCAATCGTCATTATTATGAGTTTGATATTTTCAACACCGTTGTGGACATGCAACTTCAAGAGTTTGGGGATCGATTTAGTGAGGTAAGCACTGAATTGTTTAAAAATATAGCAGCTTTGAGTCCACGTGATTCATTTTCGCAGTTCAATGTATCTGATTTATTGAAGTTGGGTGAGTTTTATCCTAATGATTTTAGTCGTATGGAAAGGATCGCTCTTGAGAAACAACTTAACATGTACTATGTGATTGTGCGTCAAGACGAAAGATTTGCCGATTTGAGTGGTATTGCCGAGCTTGCTAGGTTGATTGTGGAAACAAAAAAACATACGACTTTTCCTCTAGTATATCGGTTATTGAAGCTAGCTTTGGTTTTGCCCGTTGCTACCGCAACAGTTGAAAGATGTTTTTCTGCTATGAAGATTGTGAAGACTGACTTGTGCAACAAAATCGGTGATGAATTTTTGAATGCTGCGTTGGTATGTACCATCGAAAAAGAAGCACTCCTCAATGTTACAAATGATGTTGTAATTAACGAATTTCAAAAGATGAAAACCCGTAGGGCACCGTTGTAAGAGGTAACTTTTTATTTTTTTAATGAAAGCGTATCTTTTAGTTAATTGTTATTTTATTTTATATTGTGACCCCTACTATATTTTTTTCTGGATCCGCCACAGTTGGTGCCATTTGAGCATTTTCCCAAACCGCACCGCATAAACCTCAAACCGCACTGAAAAATACAGTGCGGTGCGGTTTATGCGGTTTGTATCTATCGCACTTTATGCATACAATCCAATATTTATAAGTTTAAAAGTACATTATAAAATTAATGATAAAGTGACCGTGTCCAAAAAAATAAAGAGTTTCAATACATCCAATTACTAAATTTAAAATGCATAATTAAAAATAGTATAAGAAGTAAAAAAAACAAACTTCAAACTAAATTGGATAAACACCCCTAGCTATTTGTGCGGTTTGGATGAACAGCCCTAGCTATTTTGATAAATTTCCCAAAACACAACAAAAAACAAATCCAAGGTTAACGGACTTTTTCATTGATCGGTGGGAGAAATGGACAAAAACTGTAGATCGAGAAATCTAGTTTTTGATGTTTGTTTCTTGGTGTTGTTTCTGAAATTCTTTGTTTCTTTGCCTCCCTATTGTTTCCTCCTTCTCTTCTTTGTTGTTCATTTGTTCAAATTTCTAGGTTTCATTTGTTCATGGGTTTTGGGTTTTAGATTTTGGTTTTGTTTGGTTATTGATCTTTTTTGTTACATATCTTGTAAAAAAGTTTGATATACATAAATTTGCTTGTTGTTCATAATTTGGTTTCTTGATTTATTTGTTGTTTATGATTTTCTTGATGTAATTAGATTGATTTAAGAAGTGGTAAAAGAAGATGTATAAAATATTGATTAGAAAAATTTGTTTGTTGTTCTTTGTGTGGGTTCTTGATTTGTTAGATGCAATGAGATGATCTTTAGGGTGTGTTTGAGATTGCTTATTTAAAAACAACCTATGTTTTTCTTTTGTAAAAGTGTTTATCGACTTATGTGGTGTCAAATCCGAGTTTTATAAAAAGTGTTTGGATTAACTTATGACAGTACCAAAACATATTAAGCTGATAAATTGTTTTTTTTAGTGTTTGGCAAATTTTGCTTATACGTATAAAAACTCATTACCGGTACCACACCGGAATAAGTTATTAAGTTAGAAGGGAGTAACTTATCAAAAACTCCTTATTACCTGTGTCAAACCGTATAACTGTATAAGTATTTCTTTTTTTTTGTCCATCCAAATAGGGAAACACTAAAAACTCATTATTACCGTACCACACCAGACTAAGTCATAAGCACTTTAAATAAGCAATCCTAAACACTAATATTGTTTAAATCAAAGGGTAAAATAGTTATTTTCATTATTCGGATGGTTTATTTAACACAACAACCAAACAATAGTTTAAATAAATCAATACAGACAACTTTATCCATACAGGACTTTATATAAATAAATCAATACAGACAACTTTATCCATACAGGACTTTATAAAAAACCAACCGAACAACCCCTAAGTCCTGTTATTCAACTAAGTCCACCAAATTCTTACAACATTGTTTTCATATAAATTAGACATATTCTAAAAGGTAAATTACAATTTTCGTCCTTGTGGTTTACACAAAGTTACAACCATCTCTAAACTTCAATAAGAACAATCACTATGATTTGCATTTTGCTTTGAAAGGAGTCCTTAACTCCCTATCACTAACTCCTTTAAAAAGAGCCTCTTAACTAAAGAGTATTTTAGTCTTTTTAACCTTTTCACTCATTTTCTTTTAAATAATTAAAATACATCTTACGACACTTTGATTAACAGAGTTAGTGTTAAGGACGTAAACTAACGACACTTTGACTAACAGAGTTAGCATTAAGGATCTAAATTTGACCAACAAAATAGTGTTAGGGACCTTTTAAAAGCAAAATGCAAACCACAACGACCATTATTTGTACTTATCGAAGTTTAGTAACTTCTAAATAGGTGTGTGCAAAACCCAAAAAAAATTGATCACTTGAATTTCTAAAGCTTCCATGGCTGCCTAGTTGGTTTAAAGTCCCATTGGTTGAAAGTCTAGCACTAAGACTATGCTTGGCAAAGAAGTCGATAAGCAAGTTATTTACTGAAAAGCTAGTGATAAATTATACATGTTTTATAAAAACTAGCTTATAACTATATAATAATATAAAATGACCTATAAGGCTAGAGTGTTGGATCATTTATGTAAATTATAAGAGGAATAATCGAAAAAAGAAATTATGAAGCTAGTTAGTTATCTAGAAAACAAATTTATCAAATTCATATATGTTTCCATGGTCATAACTCATAAAATAATAATATTTTGTATACTTAAATGGGTCACTTATGTTTTTGAAGTGTATAATATTTATATACGACAAAACTCACTATGCACTTTTGAACCATTGACCTAGAAGAAGGTTGTGATCTACTAGTGACACGTATACTATTTGGCCAATGACCTTATGATTGGATGACTTATGTTATTAAGCACTAGCTAGAAAGTCATTAGACCAAATGAAACAAAGAATTCATTTTTCAAATAAATATTCAAGTATGCATCACATCCTTCATGCTACTGTTCTAAGTTTATACACAGATACTTGAAATAAAATAAAAGAAGAGGATATTACCAGAATTTTAGAGCTCACATGATGAACAAGTAGTCATAGTCCTGGCATAACTTGATGCAAACTAAGTTGCTCATGGATCTTTCTAAATTTGTCTTTAAGCCTCTGTATCTGCAAATATGCCAACATGAAATCAATTATCTTCAAAACTTATACATCAAGATTATATATATATATAGGGGCGGGTTCAAATGCGAACTCAAATTTAGTTGCGAACATGAGGATGAAGGAGAGAGTGACACGTCTCCCGTTCAGTCTGAATAACGAAGTACGTTATTCAAACCGGATGTTGTGTTATTCACCCTGAATGTCGTGTTATTCACTCTAAATGTTGTGTTATTCACACTGAATGCGTGTTATTCATCCTGACTAATGTATGAACTTCACCTTCATTATTTAGACCGAATGGGACGTGCCGTGCTCTCCTTTGTCCTCATGTTCGCAACCAAATTTGAGTTCACATTTCAACTCTCCTCTCTCTCTCTCTCTCTATATATATATATATATATATAAAGGGGCGGGTTCAAATGAGAACTCAAATTTGGTTGTCAACGTGAGGACAAATGAGAGCACGACACGTGTCTGAATGTAGATTATTCAGACTAAATAATCAAAGAAATATTCAGACCGGATATAGTATTTATTCAGTCTGAATAATGCTAGGATTCAGACTGAATAAATACTATATTCGGTCTGAATATTTCTTTGATTATTCAGTCTGAATAATCTACATTCAGACACGTGTCGCGCTGTCATTTGTCCTCACATTCACAACCAAATTTGAGTTCGCATTTGAACTTCCCCTCTCTCTCTCTCTCTCTCTCTCTCTCTATATATATATATATATATATAAAATCGCATTCAAGATTCTTATGGATACCCGTTTCATCTCAATTTCAGTTTCTCGCTTCCGTTGCCCCAAAGAATGTCGCAGATTAGTAATGTCAAAAACATTATCTAAATCATCCTCAAATGCAGATTCTAGATCCTCTCGAAGGAGTGCAGGCAATTTGTCAACAACCGGCATTAAGAAAAAGCAATTGAACTGCAAAGAATCACGCATAATTATGTGAAATTGTACGATTTGGTTATAAACAAATGTTAATGTTAAAGCTTCCATTGGAGTAATATAAGAGTAATATAACATGTCAACAATTACCTTTAATTCAGTAGAAGCCAAGAAATATTCTCTGATGCCATGAAATATTTGTTGTACCAATGCATATACAATACGCTCAGATGAGGGTGCAAGTCTCCTGTTCCAGAGTGTGCTATCTAAAAGATCAGCCAATCTTGTTTCTGTGGTCTGAACACTTGTGCTCGAGTCCGTACCTGAGACCAAATCATAAGTATTACAACTGTCAATAAAGTTTTCTTTTGTTCACTTAATCACTTTTACCATTCTTTCGTTTGTAGATCCTGTATGTCTTTGTTTATCTATCATATCTACCAAAGGGGACAAAAGAACCAAGTATATCCCACCCAGAGGTGAGGGTCCCGCCACCCCTCGACCCACCCGCGGGGGTAGAGTGATTGTTTCAACTAAAGGGGACCCACTAGTGTAACTTTTTGAGCAAGATCCACAAATTAAAAATGTTAAACAGAGATTGGGCCTTAAGTATTCTGCTCAACTATGGCTGCTAAAGCGAATGAAGACTACTAGAACTATAGGGATATATATATAGGGTCAGGTTCAGGGGAAAACGCCAAAAAAGAGAAAACTGAAGAACACCGTGGGAGCCTTCCATTTGGACGGTATGCACTAATGCGTACCGGTAATTTGTAACATGCATTTGTGCATGTGCACTAATGCATATGTAATTATAGAAGCATTGTTGCATTAAAAAAACGCTTGTATGCATTAGTGCATACCATCCGGATGGAGGGCTCCCAGGGTGTTCTTCAGTTTTCTCTTTTTTAGTGTTTTCCCTTGAACCTCCCTCTCTCTCTCTCTCTCTCTCTATATATATATATATATATATAATATTACCACCATTACCAGGCGGTTCTGCTCCACCAAAAGAATCCAAGAATTGGCGTAATCCAGCTCGGTTCTGCGAAAATGTAAAAACTTGAGAAGACAAGGAAGCAATAAGTTCAAATGGGGTCGAGTAATTATCTCTATGACAACCTTATTGTGAAGGGACCAGGTCACATAACGGGTGGTGCTTAATAAATCCTCCATACATCTGTAAATGAATTCAAGAAATTAAATAAGTCCATCAATTGAAGAAGATGAACTAATTTCCCATAGTTTCTTTACTTTTCATGGCACGATCTTTCTGTCGATTCAGCAAAGTTGTTGAAGGCAGAAGACACCCGCCTCAAGAAAACTTCATGGCCGCTTAGGAATTCACCCTCTTTCTGTTGCAATCATTTAAGGGGTAGAGTATAAACTTATGTTTGGAAGGAAAAAAAGATATAAATGTGCCAACCTCCAGAAGATCTTTAAGTGCATAGAAATAACAAGTATCATAACATAATCAACAGATCCCCTACCTGAAGAAGATAAACTGAGATGGGAAGCAATCTCTTGAGAATGTGGAGAAGTCGACTTCCCAACTGTACCCAAAAAAGATAAACTTAATAAAACATATAGATCTAATGAGGACAATAAAGGAATTAGTACCTGATGAAGAAAAGGCTCAAATGTATCACGAGCTTTTGCAACAGCAATGACACATGCAGTCCTAGAGTAGTTTGTTCCATCATGAATATCTTCCACGCCACATGCATTCACGATTTCTTCACGTGTGATTGGAGGGCATTTGATCCCTCCAACAACAAATCGAAATTCAGCCATGGCACGATGATATTGAGCACCTCCATACAGACGCATACCTGCATTCTGGCCATAGAAGTGTTAATAAGAAAAACTGCTATGAAATATGAACATTGAAGAAGTTATTAGTTGACTTGAATTGCTTACTTATAAGTTTCAAGATAATGATCAATCATGCTTTATCTTCCATATCAATCAATTTGAAATACAAAGATCAAATGGATAAAATTATATAACAATTAACAAGAAAGTTGAAGGATTGTATTGGGTCAACGCAAGATGATCGACCACATTGACTAGTTTTGGAAAAAAAATTGGAAAACAGATTTTTGAAGCTTACAGGTATTAGCTTGAGTGGGAACTGAGAGCCATCAATTCCGATTAATGCCCCTCCATTGACCCTCTCATCTTGTAGTGTTTCCCCTACAACCATTGGAAAAAACAGAGCAAAATAGTAGGATGTAAACTGAAAGTCTAAAATCACTATTTAGAATATTTATGGATTAAGGAGATAAACTGTTGGAAAGTTTAGCAAGATCAAGATTATTTACCAAATTTATCTGGAGGTGCAACAACTGTTCCTTTCAATAGCAATGATAACTGTGAAATGGATTAAGTTTAATGATCAACCATTAAGGAGAGAAACAAAAGTGTTAAGAAAAGTATGAAGTTCCTGGTGATTAAACCTTGGTCAGGAAAAGATCATGAAAAGCTCTTCCTTTCTCCTTTAGTTTGACTTCATCTAAAGTGCTAGAAAAATTTTGAAAGCAAGGAAGCAGATCATTAGTTAATAATATGTATAAATATAGATAACACAGATTACAATCCAGAGGTGAAGACAGGCTAGTAGCACCTCTTTGCTATGTTATAAACCTCAGTTTTTCTCATTATATAATTTCCCAATAGCTAAGAAGGCCAAAACTGCAAACCTGAGTTCCTGATTTATGTCATTTAGCATTCGTGTTGTACTACGATACTCCTTCTCAAGAAGAGGAATGATCAAGGGAACACTATCCATATACCTAGAACAACATAGAGCTCAAACTTTCAATTATGAAGAAAAAGTAGATGAAACTGGTTCTAGCCTATAATAACGACCCTTTACCTTTTCTGCAGCAATTCTTCCAAGAATAACTTAAGGCTGCTCACTCCTATTCTGCTTCTTTCTTGATTTGATAGCGACCGACCAAGCTTCTCTTCTAAAGATGCCACATCTTCCATCTCTCTTAGAGAAATAGCCTAGAATAATGGAGAATATGGGTACACTTAATTGTCCATTTCTCATTACTACACAGTTCACATTTACAATTGGTCAAAAGGCAAAGATATATGTTGTGCATTTGCTCATTGCTATGATCCAAACTATGTGATTATATTAAATACTTCCTTAACAGTTTACATCAATGTCAAACTGAATAAAATGCCACCTATTATGATCATGCATCTAAAGTAATACCTGTTTAAACTCATCATTGGATCTGTAAACTGATTCATGACCTGAACCAACTCGTCCAGAAGGTACAGATGTGAAAAAGGGTGAATCACCAAGCATGAAACCGTCAAGCACAGATGCTGGTGGAGAAAGGAAAACTTCGACATCTGAAGCACGTGCAAACTGAGGTATTTTTGTATCGAGCTTGGTTGAGACAACAACAGTTCTAGAAAGTTCAGGATCAATCTGCAAGTGAATCGTGGAAACCCTTAGCCTTTGCAACAAACTGATGACATCCCTTTTGAAATATAAAGCAAAAATAATATAATGTAGTTTTTCAAATTTAAATTAGCTTTGTGGTTCCCATCGACTCCCAGTCTCATTCAACTGAAACAAAGATGCGGATTTCAGAATATAGAACTGAGAATGATATGAGAATTCTCAAACTTCCATTACCATTCTATCATCCTTACTTCCACCACCATATGGTGGTATTTACAAGCATAAAATATTTTATGCACTTGATAAGTTTAGAAAGGTGCACCTTATTTTGGAACGCATGAAGTATAGAGGAAAATACAATGTTTCTTATGTTCTATCCATATCAACTTTCACAAATACATGTTGAGTATTCAGAGTAAATAAAAGAATCTGGAACTACAGAAGAACATACTTGCATTACTACTCTTCGAGTAGTCGCATTACTCCAGTCATTGCAGTCTTCAAGGCATAGTACAATGAACTCCTTATGCTGCATCTTTGCACGCACTAGGGACTCAACAGCACGAGATTGAGCCTGCCAATCACGTTTAAAGATAATTGATCATCAACAATCCTATCTTTACCGGCAAATAAAAAGGTATTAAATCTCGCACTTATTTATTATTTCGTTATGAATAAACTACCTGTAAAGCTCGATTTTTCCGTCCAGGAGCAGGAGCAATGAGCCCAGGAGTGTCTATAATGGTAAGATTTGGACAGTATTTGTATTCCACTCTAACAATTATCTCTTTGGAAGAAAATTGATAGGTTTCACGCTCCAGTCTCATGTTTTCAGCTTCGATGTATTCCTATATAATGTCAAAAAAAATTACAATGTCAAGCGAAACAGGTATCAGTTGCATTGTCCGATCTCTTGTATCTATAGATGCAAACATGCAGTTATGCATTTATCAATGCATTTTGACATGTACACGGAGAATTTTGTGTTCTTGTAAATGCTGAAAAACATTATTAAGCATGAATTAAGTCCATTATTCAAACAAGAATATTTAACTGAATACATAGTAGTTATTTGCTCACTAGGCATTTAAACAAGGATAAACTTGTGATACAGAGACATAAGGAAAGTTTCTTTATACAAGAACATGTTATTTCTTGGCAAAGTAGATAAAGTCGTCACCGAATACTTCTTGGTTTTTTCAGTTGGGTGCTTCAGTTTACCCATTACATGCTAATCAATAGATTCAATCTCGTCTGATTTTAATCAAAATTAACCAACTTAAATAGTAAATTTCTAACAAGAGAACAATTGAAGAACAAATTCGATGGAGAGATTGTCAATCATCACAACATGATTTACGTAAAGGTAATTTGATTAATGCAACTGAAAAGGACATGAAAATTCAACGATCAGTTCGTCAATCATATACTACTTCAGAAATGAATAAATTACAATTCCTTCCTCCAGATTTTTCACTCTTGATGATAAGTTACCATGGATCTCCCTCTCAAACTTAAATCAAACAAGAAAACACACTTATTAACTACAAGTTCAGTTCGGTAACTTCAGTAACATCAAAATAACATATCATTAAGAAAATGCTACTACGTTCATACAAATGAATTTAGTTTACATTTACCTGAACTTCTCGGAGTGATTTCTCCTCAGGAACACAAGAATCAGAATCAGATAGAAGGTGACAGAGAGGAGAATCACATTCAGGATTGAACTTCATATGAAGAGTAATAGGACGACGAGTCTTCGTCCCACCGCCAACGTGATTGAATTGAAATCCCATTAGGGCTTCCACAAGGGCGCTCTTCCCGTCGGTTTGATGTCCAACCACTAGCACCGCTGGTGCATCGAACGGCGTCTCGAACTCCTGTGCTAGTCCGTGCAGCTCGTTGTAAGCCTCGTATAACCTAGAATGGCTTTCCCATTCGCCGCCGTGCTCCACCATGTTGGGCGTTGCCATTTGAGAAAGGAAGGTTGAAGGTGGAGGTGGAGCCTCTCTCTGTGTGTGTGTGTGTGTGTGAAGCTGTTTTTTGACTTGTTTTAAAGTTATTTAATTGGAGTGTGTGGCGACCAAAATTGATTATATCTTCCTTTTATTTTTCCCTCTCTTTCTTCTTTTGTCTTCTTTTACAAAAAGAGGAAACTTCAATTTTAGTCCCTAATGTTTGTCAATTTTAACGAATATAGTGTCTAAACTTTAAAATTTTATATTTAGTTCCTTACATTTGTTATTTTACAGCCCATTTCTCTAACATTCATTAAATTTTAGTTGTTTACTCCTTTTAAGCTTTTTAACATTAATTCTTTTATTTTTGTTTGTCTTTTTATGTTTTGTGTTTTTCTTTATTTATTATTATTATATTTAATATTTAATATTTTATTATATTTATCAGAGTAAATTACATTCCTGTGGTTTGTTGATATTTTGGATATAGTCCCTAAAACACGTTTATTACATTGGATGTCCCTGTGGTATGCATAAGCGCACATAGAAAGTCCTTTTGTCTAACACAGTTAACTTTAGTGGTATTTTTGTCTTTCTGTGCCTGTTTTTGTCTTTTTCCTATTAAAAAATAAAAATAATAATTAAAGACACCCATACCACCACGCCTACCCCCACTACAACCCTCACACCCCCCTCTACACTTTCTTCTTCTCCTTCTTTACTGAAAACCGTCGAAGCTCCAAACAAGTTTTTCTCCTTCACCCGTTATTAAAGCTTCAAGCTCTCAAACAAGCTTAGCACTAGCAGAAAACCCTGATTCCAAGAAGATGGATAGTAGGGGACGAAGGTTGTTGATGTTACCGGATCGGAGGAAGGGCCTGTGCAGGGGAGAACTAATGGAGGCGGGCGTCGGCGGCGACGGTGGTGATCAACTGATCGTTACAAAGGTGGAGATCGGTACGGAGGTGGTGGCGGTGGATATGGCGGAGGCGGTCATGGAGGACATGGTGGCAGTGGATATGGTTGTGGTGTAGAGAGCGGTGTTAGCAGTGTTTACGGGTAAGAAGATGACATATATATATATATATATGTATATATATATATATATGTGTGTGTGTGTGTGTATATACATAGGGGAGGGATCATACAAGAACACCCCCTCTTTAAAGGAACAAAAGAACATCTTGTGGACCACATATGATGTGAGTCTCACAAATTAAAAAATCATATCTGATTCAATGGGGCTCACCATTGAATCAGATATGATTTTTTAATGTATGAAACCCACATCATATGTGATCCACAAAGTGTTCATTTGTTCCTTTAAATTTATAAAGTTTTCATTTGAACCTCCCTCTATATATATATATATATATATATATATTCTAAGAGCAAATTACATGATTGGTCCATGTGGATTGTTTGTGATAAAAGACAAAAAAATGAGTATATTATAATCGGTTCCAGTTTTGGTCCTTGTGATAAAATACAAAAAGAGAGGGTAAAAGACGAAAATACCCGTACACTTAACTGGTTTAACGAACTTTTTTGGATTTCGTTAGAAGGAGGGACTCTCCACGTGCGCTTATGCATACCACAGGGACGTCAAGTGTAATAAATGCTTTTTAGGGACTATATCCAAAATATCAACAAACCACAGGGACCGGGAATGTAATTTACTCTATTTATTAATAATAATAATATATAGTTTGTCCATCGTCCCCAACACGAGACCTCCACCCCAATTGTTATGTAGCTCAACCGGCGACCATTCTCCACCCTAACCGACCACAATTCTTATTCTCTATCACGTCCATAACCATTCTATACATATAATTGATACCTATATCGATTTTGTAACACCCGGAAATTTTAGTTAAGTTTATGAAACTTTGGAAAAGACTGATACAAGAATTCTGGTATTTCAGGCCTATTTTCAAGTATTTATATCATATTTGGTTGGAGAATTAAAGAAGGAGTCCAACAATATTTTTCGGAGTCAATTTGGAGCTAAGACGAAGCAAATATGGGTAAAACATCGTCTAAGGCTAGTTTTCATGTGGGTTAGGATGGAAGCTGGTTACGAGGTGAGTTTCAGAGTTGAAACTAGCTTGATAACTAGCCTAGGCACTTTTGCACTCAATTATTCTTAGCGTGAGTTACAAAGCCAGTTAGCAAATCGTAACTAACTTCACAAGTAGCCCTAAGCTCTTTTTACTTGATTTGTGCTTAGCGTGAGTTACAATGCCAGTTACGAAATGTAACTAGCTTCACAACTAGCGTCAGAGTCTGTTTGGTCAAGAGGGAGTCGCGTGAGTTACCAACGCCAGTTACGAACGTAACTGGTGTCCATATCTGGCGTCAGCCTCTGTCAGCGTTTTGAAGACCGAAAATCGAGATCTTTCTCATTTGAACCATATCTCTCTCAATAATGCTCCGATTTGGGTGATTCAAGTTGCTATGGATTCGTCTCTTGAAGCTCTACAACATGGAAACAAGTATGGCTAGAGGCTATTGATGATTTTAGAGCTCATAGGGTGGAAGGTAAGATCACCTCTCCGAAATCTCAAATCTAGGGTTTGGGTTTTTCACCAACAACTCTCATTCTCTCTTGGGTTTGTTTTGTGTATGTTTTGGAAGTCATGTAGGTGTTCTTGGAAGGATTGAACCATGGATGTAGAGTTATAGCTCAAGGATCTAAAGTCTTCACCGTATGGAACTCGGTATTGGGGTAAAACCTAGATTTAGCCTAAATCTAGCAAGGTGAGTTCAAGATACTTTGTGAAAACTTTGTACATGCCAAAACGTCCATTTTAAAGTATTGACATGCTTCACTTGTTATTTATCAAATGTGTGAGTATTTGTGTAAGTTTGCATATTTGGTATAAAAGGATTTATAAATCATGAAAGAGGCTTATACTTGATTTTTAGACATTTTGACAAATAAATTATAAGTGTGGGTTGTTTGGGTGCAATATCTTTAAATGAAAACCATTTGGTTGTATTTGCATCTTTGGAGTTTTGGAACTTATAAATCGTTGAAAGATTTCAGATTATTGCATTATGGGTCATTTTGTAAATGCATGAGTATGAGTTCAAATCTAAACTTATAAACTCAAATACTTGTTGTGAATGTAGTATTTTACTGATTCCTAAACTTAATTTCAAGTGGTTGTGTATTTGGGTAAGTTTGGAGATTTTGGGTCAAAATGAGGATTTTGAGTATTTTGTTGTAAATGATGAGTTGAGCATCATTAATGGTTTAAAAAACTTGGAAAGGTTATAAAATGAAATAATCTTTGGTTTTGAAACTCAAAATGATTTGACCTATTTTTTGGTAAAACTTGGACTTGAAAGAAGATGGTTTGTTGAAAAGAGTTTTCAAGGTTGGAAAACTAGTAATACGTCTCGTTGATGTATTCGGTAGTAGGACTAGTATGTAATGGATCCATAGGCATATAGTCGGTTTAAAGGCGGGATTGTTGTCCCTTTTTGGTCGCATAGAAGTCATAGGGGGCCTCTTACCGTTGGGTATAATGTCGGATCATTACCGGATGTCATTGACTCTATGCATGCGCAATTTGGGGTCATCAGGGGGGCGTGTACTAAGGTGCATCATCGGTTATAGACCGGTTTCCAGTGACCATTGCGCGGGCTTTCGTAGGAGCCATCGAGGGCCGTGTACTAAGGTGCATAATCGGTTGTTGACCGATTGCCATTGACTCCTATGGTTGCTCAACATCGAGTAGTGACCTACTTTTGTATCCGTCACCAAAGATGGTATGATCGGGAATCCCCCGTGAACTTTGGATATTTATATCCCTTTAAAGGTCCGCGTGAGTTAACGTTTTATAAAACATGGTTAAAAGTATGTTTTCTATCTCCACGTTTATAACCTCAATCATAGTCGTGTGAGTATTGGAATTGGTATGTCGTTAAAAGAATATTTCTATTTTAAAGTATTCTCTTCTAATGTCATTTTGGTCTAAAGCTTTTATTATGGGACTAGTGAATTTGGGGAAAGACGTTGCTTTTATAATAAGATTATTTTCTTTGAGAATTATATTTTATCAAGCACATCTTTTGGTTTCAAATCAATCATAAATATGTTAAAAACTCTTGAGCTCACTAGGCGTTAAGCCTAACACTTTTTCTTTGTCGGCATGTGCATCAGGTTATCGTGGGGGTTGGTACTAGTGACACGTGTGGACTTGAGTGCTAGGAAGTGGCACGATAAAGACTCTTGGTGACGTTTTCCGCATTCGGAGATAGCGACTCTTATTGGTTTAGTAACACCCAACCGTAAGTAGGTCTTGTATAGGACTTGATTTGTTTGTTGTAGAGGCTTATTACTAATTGTGGTTTGAGGAAAGTTATTTATTGATGAAATATTAGAAATTTTAAATTAGTCGTTCTTTCCAGATTTGAGGGTGTTACAGATTTATATTTATTTTTCTTCAAATTTTGTTAACCAAGGTCTACCTCTTGGATACCTATGATGTTTGTGCCCGTCTAGCTTCATTGGAGGGGGCGTGTTCGAGTCTCACTTCAACTACATTTGAACCTTTCTACTTCAATATATGTTGGAATTTTTGTGTCCCTATAAAGACTCTTTTGAAGAGTAATCTAATGATGTTCCACATATTTCACAAGAAGAATCCCCACATGTTATAAACCCTTTTCCTACAAATTTACATACACATATCTAATCAAATCTTCCATTTTCACATTTCAAGGCTTGATTTGATCTTAAATGGGTGCATTTAGCAAGACCACTATATACACGAAATGATGTTGCTATATGGACCCCCTTATGTTAGGTCAAATCAGATAAGGGTTTTAAGGGTGTACTAGGCTTAATAAACTCAATAGCCACAATTGTTGTGTACGCCTAGAATTGAACTCTAGGCATATGGGATATTCCACCACATCCCTCAGGACCTCAACCAGTACGCCACAACCCTTGTGCTTATCAAATCGGATGTTTGGAAATATTAATAGGAAAATTTTATGTTAATCTATGTGAGAGAAAATTTATAAGGAGATGTTTGGATGATATGTAGGGGGGTTCGTTTAAAATCATCTCATACGATATTAAAGGCTTAAGATATTGTATTGATGAAATTGAGGATGAAATGATAAAACCAAATTTAGTTGTTTGGTCTCAATATTCCTTTATACATCGATGGAAACAAGAAGATATCGAAATTAAGTAGATTGCTCGTTTTCTTTAGCAGGGGAAACTTCCTTAGGCTCGACCTCTTCTATTTGAGCAGGGGAAACTTGAAGCTCTTCAGATTCTGGTTTGGCCTCCTCGTTCTGAGTAGGGATAACTTCAAATACTTTAGCCTCCTCAGTTTCGATGGTGGCAACCATAGACTCTTCTTCCTTTGGGTTAGTCTCATTGGTTTCAAAGGAGCCGACTTTAGGTTCAACCTTTTCACTTTGTTTAGAGGAAACTTCGAGTTTTTCTTCTTCTGGTTCAACTTCCTCTGGTTCGATTATGGAAACCTTAGGCTCGTCGTCTTCATTCGAATTAACCTCCTTTGTATGGATACAAGCGACTTCGGCCTCCTCTGTATGGATAAGAGCAACTTCAACCTTCTCTTCCTTGGGTTCAATCTCATCTATTTCGCTTAGATCGACTTTAGGCTCCTCTACCTGGAATTTGTTTTTTGTACGATTAATAATCATGTTTCAAATAAGAAATGTGCATTTCAAATCGATAGGTTTATTATAGCAATAAGTAAATATAAATTCAATTAATCTTTAAAGAAGCCAAATCTATAATTTTGTGTCAATTCTTATGAGGTTGTTTTTTATTTGGAAGCAAATGTATCAACTATTGCGAGAAAGTTGTATTTGTGTTTTTTGGATTTTCAAACAACTAGGGAATATTGAAAGGTATACAAAATAATTGTGTTTCAAGGATGGTGTCATACACTAAAAAGTATACAAAATAATTGTGTACCTCATTAATTATGTCTATGGAAGATTGTGTCTCATCCACAACATCCTCATCCTCTTTTTTCTCCTCTTCAACCTTTTCTTTCTCTGCCTTTTTCACATCGTCACCTTCTTCCTTCGGTTCCTCTGCCACCACCGCGATGGTGGTCTCTTGATGCACCTCAAGGGTGGTCACCTCATCAGGTGTCTCGATGATGGTCACTTCCTCAGGTACCTTAAGAGCAGCCTCTTCATTAGATACCTCAGGTGTGGTCACCTCGGGGGTGGTCGGCTCCTTAGACACCTCAGTGGTGGTCACCTCAGTGGCGGTTATTTTTGTAGATACTTGACGGAATGTCCACCTTTTAGATATTTGACGAGTGAGTGTCTTCTTAAGCACAACTCTTCTTGAGGTTGACCTATCCTCATTTCTCATGGCCTTGGGAACACTAGCACAAGTACCCATATTGTTTTTTTTTACAATTAGAATGAAATCACTCGAGAATGATATGAGTTCTAATTGTTGATTTATTTTCTCTCCCTATATAATATTGTATATAGGTGAGAGAAGAAGGGACTGACAAAAACGACAAAGAAAATGGGGAAGAAGGAAAGATTGAGGACAATGAAACGGTAGACAATGTGTTTTATAGGAGAAAATTTTAAAACATTTAAGGGGGAATGATTGGTATTGATTTACTTTCATGGTGATGCCCTTTTTCCGGAAACTTCACACACATACAATACTAGTTCCCATGCTCTTTTCAAATATAATTTTAGGTGGGATCTACAAGATCTATTTTTTAGGTGTGTGCCACCCATCCTTTGGTTTTTTAATCTAAATTTAGGTTGGTGGATGCGTGTGTACAATATCTGGTGTGTTTGTTTGTAGAAGAAGGGTGACATGATTCTTTTTGGTTCTCATTTTCTCCAAATTGTAACAAATCTGAAAACTATATGATAGAAGGTCCACCGATGTGCTTGGTCTTGTACTTGGCGATTTGCAGGTTGGGCGTTTACTTTGGTGGCGGTCGGCGGGGGGGGGGGGGGGGGGGGTGTGGTGGGATTTTGTTAATAAGTTTTGATCGAAGATGGAGGGTAGGGATCGGGGTGTGAGACCTTTGTGATGTGTGTGTATACATATAAATAATATAATATGATACATTATATAATTTAAAAAATATATTTATTCTTTAGAAAGAGAACGAGAATGAGAAAAATATGGAAAAACTCTAAAACATCCTTGATTTAACGGATTTTTTTAACAACCGTTAATAAGAAGGATCAAAACCAAGCAAAATCAAAAACTGGGATGACAAATTTGTATCAAAACTAAGAAAGTCAGAAAAAACATTTGGAACCAAAAATGAAGTTTAATTGGTTATTTATTTCACAATTTTTTAATGATTTACCGAGTAAATTACACTTTTGGTTCTTGTGTTTGTCGGTTGCCACTCATCATCAAATCTCGTCTATATTTTTAACTAATTACATTTTTGGTTGCCACTCATCATCAAATCTCGTCTATATTTTTAACTAATTACATTTTTGATCACTCTGGTTGCCACTTATTTTCACTTTTGGTCATTGTGATTGCAACCTTGTTTCAGTTTTGGTTCCTCTCACTAACTTCCATTGCAACATGAGAGTATATTACTACTAATATTAATACTATATTATAAAACAATTATCTTATATGTTTTAAAACTCAAGTTTACAACATATATAATTTAAAGCTCCATATTTAAATTCCAGCAACAAATTGATAACCATATTCAAATCCATATAAGTGCAATTGTAGTTGTCTCAAAATATATAACATTTTTGGGTAAATTACATCATCCAAAATAAACGCACCTTTATTCAATTATCATTTTTAAATATACATAATTCCTATTTTCCATTTTAAGGATATATATATTTTAAAACAATTAAAATTTCTTATTTAAAAAAAATGCATGTTTAAAGAATTGTTATTTATATGTTTTTCTAAAAGTATATTATTGATGTTTAGATTTTAAAATGACATTTTCCAAAACAAAAATCACCTACAATATTGGGTCAAAGTTTGCAAGTGAGACCACAAGAGTAGTTGAAAAAAAAGCACCTAAAATGGCTAAATTCCATCAAATTTCATCCCAACAAAATACACACTCTTCATTCAAGCTCAAATCACTCTTTGATTTTATAACAAGAATGAGAATGATAAAAATAAAGATAAAGATAAAGATGGAGATATGGATCTTGATAGAATGTTACTTGAGTTTCTTGAATAGCTTAGGTGCGACCTGCAACCACATGAGCATCAATATCAGATAAACGGAAAATCTTTACGTGTAGATTAATTGATTTAATTCAATAGAATATATATATATATATATACATATATATAAGCTTACACATTTGTCAACACAACGCCAATAATCAAAATATTGGCCCGTGCAATGCTTGTGTCCGCTTTCATCCGCCTCCACCCTTTTCACACATCCCTGTCCATCGCATTTGTACCAACAAAAACAAACTCAACTCTCTACTTACAGTTACTCCCTTCGTCACTTATAATTAAGTGTCAGTATTTATATTTATATTTTAGTTTGTCTCAAAATAAGTGCCAGATTTAAAAACTATGCGCTTCAGATACTTAGGTCGCGTTTGTTTTTTAAGAGGTGCCTGAAGTCTGAAGTTTGATTTCAGTTTTGAAATGGTTATGGAACGTCTAAATGAATCAGATATAAGTGGTGATTAAGAGCTTAAAATGAAAAAAAAAAACAAACAATGTGTTAATAAATCATTAAAGTTTGTGGCATTGACTTTTATGCCACCATATATTCCAAAGTCAATAATCATGTTAACAAATAGTATGAATAAGATGATTGTTTCAATGGCTAACTTCCATTATTGAAGAGTATGCAAATTTTTACCAAAGGGTATTTGACCTAGAGGTATATGGTTACCTGTAGGGCCCATTCGTGAGTTTATTTCCAGTATATAAATATTATATACTTCAAATAAAGAGCATGCAATTTTCCCATTAAAGAAAAGATACATGTACAAGTGCTTATGGACTTCACATCTAGAAAAACATAATTTTGAGTTCAAGGCATATAAGATAGAACCTGATACTCGAGCCAAGCTCTAACACACTTGGGCTTGCATAAATCTTCAAAGTACTTCTTCTGGTCAACTGGTTCTTCCTCAGCCCTTCAGTTGTATGTATACAATACAAGAATCAAATTACACAAAGTTACACAAAACAATGAAACGTGGTTTGGCTTGTTTAACCAAATGAGCATTATAAGAGGTCCAAGATAGTTGTGATTTTGGACATATATTAGCCTATTAGATGCTCATAGACAGATTGATTCCATCTGTTTCAGACTCACCAGTCACCACACACACAGTATCCAATCTGCTAGTTAGATTAACTGGAAAACGATGTAATGGCAGTGGAAAGGCATGTAAATACTCAAATGGGATAACTTTGATATCAAACGACTTCTCTCCATTCCATGCGACAACTTATCAGTCTATCAACAGACATAAGTTCTATATGACATATATATATAGGGAGAGGTTCAAATATATATATAGGGGTGGGTTCAAATGAGAACTCAAATTTGGTTGTGAATGTGAGAACAAATGAGAGCGCGACACGTGTCTGAATGTAGATTATTCATACGGAATAATCAAAGAAATATTCAGATTGAATAAGTTATATTCAGTCTGAATAACTTATTCAGTCTGAATAACTTATTCAGTCTGAATATTTCTTTGATTATTCCGTATGAATAATCTACATTCATGCACGTGTCGGCGCTCTTATTTGTCCTCACGTTCACAACCAAATTTGAGTTCTCATTTGAACTTTCCTCTATATATATTATATTTATAGATGTTCTGAAGATGCTACAAAAAGGTCAATTAGCTTATGGTAAACATCCAATGGATTCCCCTTAGGCCTTCTTCAATAAGAATGGTACTCTTTCTGTCCGAGGAAAAAGAAACACTTATCCACAAACATATTTTTCCCAAACTGCATTTGACTTAAGGTCAAAACTTTATGTCAGCCTAAAAACGGAACGCTAGACAAGCATGCTACAAAGAAAACACGCCTATTTTATTCTTTATGCTTTGTTAATTCACTACTTCTTAGAAGCTACATATGAAAAAGGTTACCCTTTTAATAATAAGATCAAATCCTCCAACCGAGGATTAGATCAAACAATCTTCTAGGTTCTACTAGATGGGTCCTAAACTACTATAAGCGTCATGAAGAACAAAGGTTCTATAGAGTACATGAGGGCATAAAACATAATGAAGAACTCTATACCATCCTAAAATGTTATTGCATCTTCAAGGAAAGGTCATTTTTATGTGCTAATTTGTTTACCTCTTAACAGTTCCATTAAGAGGCCGCATCTGAATTGTTAAGAGGTAAATCATGTTTGGCAAAAAATAAGTTTGCCTCTTAATGGTTCCAAAACCCTCTGAATCATTTTGTATCCTGGACCTCCCTTAACCGTTAAGATCCCTTATTACATCGCGAACAATTACCAAACAATTATATTTCATTTTGAACTATATCATAAGAGCCTCTTAATCATTCTACAGCAAATCATTCAGCAAGCAACTGTCAAACAAACCTTTAAGTGAGTGTTTGTAAGCAACTACATGTTGTATCTCTACTAAAAGATCACACCGGTTGTGACCATGGGCACATATAGCCAAAATCTACATCCCTAATTTTTTGTAATGATCACAATGGCCAAAAGATACCTTCAGATTATGTTTGTTCTATTACAACATTCCAACCTCAATCATTATCCAGACATCTATATCATCGCATTATCAGGCAAACATTTTTAGATAAAAAAAAAATCATGCTTCCGATCCAGAGATTTGAGTTTCTAAATCTAATCATGTAAACACGGTACATCGTAAATTTACAAACAATTGCGACTACTTTTAAACGCAAAATTATAGCAATTCAGATACATGAACCAACGAACACTTAGAAGAAACTAAAAAATAACGATAAATTAAATCGGTGATTACTCACATAAGCAATTAAGAAGTACAACAAAGCGAACACTTTCAATCGAGCCAACCTGCGCATACACCAATTTCAAAATACTAAATACAAAATACTTGTGTGAAAACCCTAATCAACAGATCGAAAGAATGAACTGATGATAAAGTTAATACGATCGATTTGGGGAAATTTATGCATTCAAAAATGGAAATTTGAGCCAGGATGAAGGAAGACTGTACCGTCCAAGGGTTTGAAGCCGCACTCGAACGAAAGACGATGGACGAATCGTGTCCGAACTTCTAAATCTTAGAATTGCAATATTTTAAAAAAATATATTCTTTCATAAAGAACATTCCAGAAATAGAATATTCTATGAATAATGACTTTAAAAAAAAAACCAAAATGTATTAAAATATAACAATGTATTTTTTTTTCTTAATTTCATAATCTATACTTATGTTATAAAACATTTGACAAAAACTCTTAAAAATCATGTTTATTGATGCATATTACTTAAAATTCAAGATTACAAGTAAATTGTACGTAAGTACAACTTGTTAAAGCTCCATGTTCAAATCCGTGTAACTAACTGCAGATAAACATAATCAAACACTGGATAAACATCTCATTTTAAATTTAAAAGTTCTATAATATAATTAGGATAAGCGTTAAGTTCTAACAAAATACTTAATTATAATCTTTATAAAAAATTATATTATTAAATCAAAAATAAATTATAACAAACAAATTGAGTTAAAGAAATTACACCCAAATAATGGAAACTTTTAAATAGTTAATTTGATACTAATATTGATACAAATTTTTATGATATTTTCATATTTATATTCTTTTAAAAAAATAAAAACATTTTCGCTTTCTCAAAACCACATAAAACAGTATTATAATATCGATAGAATAAAAAATAAAACATTAAAATCGAGATATATCTCGCTGCATTGCGCGAATACCTGTCTAATTATATTAATAAAGAAATTCTATATTGATGCTTTTTATTTTGCGTGTGTACATTGTAACACCACCTAAAATATGCTAATAAATTAGGTTCGTCATTTATGAGGAGTCCCAAAGACCAAAAACTTATTACTAGTTAATCTAATCCAATAAGGTTAAGTAAAATTCAGTTTATTTAAATGGTAAATCGATCAAAACAGATATGAAATAAAAATTATTTAAAAGTTTATAAAGGAATTAATACGCTAAATAGATTTAAGAGGAATTTTGTTATATGTCAATGTATTTACCCTTATGTTAAATATCAGCATCGTTGATTTTAAAATTAACGATATCTTAAAGGATTGGATACCGGTGAGAAAAGTAAAAAGAGATTTTCATCCTTGGATGTACTTTAGGATGAGATGCACCAACATACGATATACCAAAATGCACCGGATCAATGCTCGTATCAAACGTGATTCATGGGTGAGTTTGAGATTAAAAGTGATAAGGGTCAAGATCCCTTCTTATACTCCCTTCTTATACTGCTCGCCTTAACTTTACTTCTCCAGTGATCTCATGCCTATCTTAAAACAACAAAAAAATACAATATTTAACTTGTATCACAACCTGAAATAGAAAAATGGGACCCACAAGTTGTCATTTCGACAAATAAAACCAGATCAAACCAAACAGACTCGGTAAAATCTCAAACAGAGATAGAATGGGTTATATTGACAAATGGCTAAGTCAAATTTATGAAGATCTAAAGAAGTACACTATGGAGATGCTACTTATTCAATTTCAACTCCAAGGACTCTATATCTAGAAAGTCCATACAGATGAATTTTTACTTTTAACAAACCGCAAACCAAAAGATTTGATCTTGAAAACCCGCTCTTTTCACTTGAGTTTCTCGAACAGCTTGGGTGCAACCTGCAACCAAAACATGGTTAGCTAACAAATTGTTTTTTAACAAAAGATGGGAATGGAAGGGCTGAATAGAATAAGCTTACAGCTCTGTCAATACAATGCCAATAATCGAAGTACTGTCCAGTACAATGCTTTTCCCCAGTGTTATCTCCCTCTACCCTTTTCACACATGCCTGTAAATTTTTACAAGATTTCAATAAGCATAAAACTAATAACTTGCAGTTTCTATTGGATAAAAATCTGTACAAGTCTTTAAAACACATGTAGGTCAAACTGAGTAAGGGGCTGTTTGGTTGGGTTTTCATTAAGTCCTGTATGGATAAAGCTGTCTGTGTGAATTAATCAATTGTGAAGGTTTTTGTTTGGGAGGGTTTTTCATAGATAGAAGAAGCCTGTTTTTTAATTGGGAAGGGCAGCTTTGGAATAAACTTGGCTTTCTGCATTAAGCTCCCCCCCCCTGAAAGCTTACTGAATAAGCCACTTTCTATATCATTAAGACACTACCAAACAGTCATGTATAGCTGACCGAATAAGCTGCGAGTCCCGTTAAGCTCATTAAGTTGCTAACAAACAGGCCCTAACGCAGTACAAAAGATGAGAAACAGTAGTCCAGTTATATCAGTTCTATATAGAAAGGAGACTTTATAATCCATCTTAAGTCAGCAGTCCGATCAAACAGAACAATTTGAAGTGATGAATAGTTTTAGAAGAGCACCTATGGTATATGTTAACAAAGAATGGCGTGTAAACGAAATGTAATACATAAAGAAGCCAATAATGATCCATATGCATTTGGTATTCGGATGTTAAACATTAAAATACCAGATTCTAGTGTATATCAGAAAGCACCTGATACTCAATCAGAGGTCTAACACACTTGGGCTTGCAAGAATCTTCTAAGTACTTCTTTTGGTCAACTGGTTCCACGTCACCCCTTTATAAACGAACAAATTGAAAATGTTAATGGATCGATGATTTCATTAGATAAAGAATCAAATAAATTGCAAGTATGCAAGTAGAAATCCTTTTGTAACATGTTAACGCAATATCCAAAAGCATTAGCTTTTAGACCTGAATATAATTATATCATATATGTCCGTTTAAACAAGGTGAAATTGAAACTAAAAAAACAAGAAATGTTAACTTTTTTTAATAAGATAATTAACTCGAATGTCAGTCTACCAACAGATGTAATAAGGGCATGGATGTGATTTAAAAGTTCCTACAGAATGTTCATTATTCAAGAATTGATGGCTAACCATCACAGTGGAGTCTAAACAGCAAAAGAAAAATGGGATGATTAATGAGTTTTTGGGATCTTGGAGAAGATGGAGCATGATCTTCTTTTCTTTAAAATTATATATATATATATATATATATCCAAAATCCAATCCATAAAGCCAACCATTAATGAGTTTCTTAACTATCAATAAAATAAGAGAAACCGAAACAATACATGTTTGTGTTCTTGATGGTTCTTTTCAAAGATGTAAATATGTCTTTTGGATATCAGAACTCTAAAAACTACATGCTGGTTTACTGAATACTTGTGAGTTGTGACAGAAATCACACTCACCTACAACAATCTGGATGCTAAAAAACTCTCTCCAAACCCACAAAAATGGAGCAATTTTCATTTTGGAATGTGACACAAAATTGCATCATTTCCAATTACAATTACCTTCCCGTCTTCATCTGACATATAAATTTATGAAATCGATTTGGATCCAAAAAAGTTGTCTGTTTTGTCCTCAATTTAAGCCCAATAATATGATCAGGTGCATGAACGAAATTCTCCTAACTCAAATCCTTTGACATTTTCTATACAAAATAAATACTTGAAAGATATCATCAAGTTTGTGTATATATGATTGGCTATACGAGAAACAACATACAATGATACTTACATTTTCAAAAGAAATACACTTCACGAACGCTTCAAAATCAAAAAACCTCGCTTGATAAAATAATCTGCACCAGGCATCATAGAACACTTGAAATTATATGTGCAAAACCCTAATGGAAGAAGGATCAAACTACGAATTGTATTAAAAAAAAAAAACCGTACCTTCTTCTTCAGAGAGAACGCAGGACGAACGCTAGAGAAAAGTATTATATTCGTTTGGTGAAGGACCGATTCAGTTGCGCTCCGATAAATTGGGGATGAATTCATATAGAATTACTCGTTTTTAGGGCAAATTGAATCCAAAATTAGAAGAAGTAAATTACACAAATTTAGTCCCTATGGTTATATAAAAATTATGAATTGGGTCCTTCAAACGAAATAAGTATAACTATCATCTATGGTTTCAATTTGTTATAGATTGGGTTTCTTGATCTAAATTCGTTTCCTTTAGCTTTGTTAAATGAAAAGCAATACAGTCCTTTTACTTCTTTTCCTTTAAAAAATAATACCATTTATATTTATATGTTATGCAGGTAACCTGACAGCATCATGCCGTCATCCCATCCATTAAAAAAACCCCCTCAAACATCCATGCTTCCGACTCCCATCCGTCTTTTCTGGTGAAACCATCTTCCTCCTTCCCTTTCCTTTGTAGCACTCATCCCCTACTTATGTTCCCATTCCCTTCCCCCTTTCTATCTCACTGTCATTTGAGGCAAGACAACAATATGAACGTCAATAGATTTTGACAGAAAACAATAATCGAGGTGGATTTCATAAAGGTTTTTGGTTTAGCCTTGTCATTTCATCATTTCATTGCATTTGTGGTGGAATTAAAAATAAAATCCTACCCATTTGTGTGTTATGAATAAAAAAAGTCGACTCCCTTTCAAGATGAAAATAACTGACAGTATTGAGCACTTGCAGTTATATATCATGTAAGTTTTAAGGAAGACTGTCATCACTATCTTTGAATTTTCCGACAGGGAGCTAATATTTAGCTACATCTCCAATCTACTATTGTTCACCGTGAAAACAATATCAAATGATCACCTATTCAATTTCCATCAACGACGAATCCACACCTTACGAGGACCAATACTTAGAATGTTATCAAAGCCCTTGTGACCATGGAGGTCCAATTGAGGTGACTCCAGGCCTCGTGGTCTTCTGGAGGATTAGTTGATGCGAGTAAGTTGACCTGGAAAACTACGGTTACCCAAAATATATTTGCAGTGTTACAAGCTCTCTTTAGGTTATCTTTGTCCTTTTTTACACTTTTAACCCCCTTTTTACACACTAAACAAGTGGCCCTTACGTGGGTGTTGCAAGCACAAAAAGATAAGTTTTCCTCTATTTGTGAGGGGCAAATGACCGTTTGTAGTAAAAAATATTGAGGGGCCAATTAGGCATGGGAATGGGCGGATGGGGGGCAAGGGCCCTAATCCCATCCCTGATCCTAATCTTTGTTCCCACCCCCATCCTCAATAGGAATCATGGATTTTTTTAAATCAAATGTGTTACCTACCACACTCGATCGATAATGGTTCATGTTTAAACTTCACATATTTCCAACATTATACTTTTATGAAGTATTAAATATCCATATGTGAATAAATCACAACATGATATGTAATTGTTTGAATAAACATTTATGGTTCTCCACGTTTATTTCTAGAAAAAATAAAAAAAATACATATAATATAAGAAACATCAAAATACTATTTCTAAATCTAAAATATATTAAATATAATTCTATACAAATAACATATCTAATGATAGATATATAATAAATTTAATAATAAACATATAATATATGAGGACGACCGGGTCGGTGACCACGTTACCCGTCCCTGTCCCCGTCCCCAATTTTTTAATTTTAATCCTTGCTTCCATCCATCCCCGGCCTAGTGGAGGCGGGTACATTGAGTTCCCCAATGAAATGAAACGGGTCTCTGGTCTCATTCCCTTGCATAGGACCAATTTGTAACGTGAAACACAAAATAAATAGCACCGGTGTACTTATTGGAATTATAGGTACCAAATACAAAAACAATTGTAGCAAAAGGACCAAGAATGTAAATCACTCTTTATGTCTTATGACTTATCCCCCCTTTGAGCAGTAAAATGGCGGGAAACCATGGATAGCTCGGCCACCACAACACAAAGTGAAGACAGCGATATCTTCTCTGCAACACTGAGACACCCTGCGGTGGCTCAGCCCCTCCCGTCCGACTAGTCCGTCCTCCGGTGACCTCACTCCTGCCACTAAAAAGTGCGAACCCTAACAAGGTATGTCGATGTCTATTTTTTTGCTATAGATTTTTGCCAAATCTCACTACACCCAGTAAAATCCAACTCAACTTGATATGGATTTCTGATTTTTTCCAAATCTCTCTTGCTATATACTGCAGTTTCTGATTTTGATCTGGCCTTAATCTAGGTTTTTTTTTTTTTGATTTTATTGCTGCTGGTCTTTTCTGCATTAATACTGATATGTTGTTGCTTATGAACTTGTGGTTATGATTTTGCCATGTAATTTTATTTCCGGTGATTCTGTCTTCTTTTTGTACTTTTTGTCTGGCCTCCTTCATTATTGTTTCGTATGGTACTACTGTCTCTACCACGGTGTCCTTTGCTACTCGTCTCTTCTTCCTTCCCTCTTTTGCTCTCTCACTGCTCGTCTGCTGATATCTCGATTTTTCTTGTATTGATGGTTTCCTTATGTGGCTTTTCTTCTTATGATGGATTTTTATCTAGGGTTGCTATGAATTTTTGGTTTTGTCACATAAAAGGGTTAGCTTCATGACATTTTTTATGGTTTTATGGCCATTCGTACTAGTTGATTTTTTCTGTTTATAGTCTTTGGAGATAAGTCACCACTGTGGAATTTGTTTGTCTCCATTGTTGTAATCCTTGATGGGTTATATAAATAATTGTTAGCATTCGTGATTTACGTTAATAATTATGGTTTTCTTTTATGACCACCAACTGTTTGGTAAAATTCATCAATGAATCAAGAATGAAAACCATCCTTAAGTAAGCAAAATAATGCCTTTTTATGTTAATCCTACAATGATTACCGATCACCCGAGTGAATATCAAGTCGGGGATAAGGAATAAAAAGAAAGATAAGTTCTACCTGATGTATAGCAGATTTATGTACACAACATATTTGTTTTGGGTGGCATCAATTCTGAACTGAGCAGCAGTCATGCTCTGCAATGAATTTGTTACTTTTTGCAAAGAAATTGAATTTATATGCTACTGGATGTGGTGCATTTGGCATTCAAATGGCACTTTGCTTACTTTAGATAGAGGTGCAACAAAAGTTCATGGAGTTATTAGAATGTTCAAAATATAGAGAATGTATTAGAAGAGCTGAACTTGCATTTCATGTGATGTTTTGTTATACTAAAACTTTTGTCAAACCGTTAATTTTCATTCAACACAGGACTGGGGATAAAATGGTAATTCTGTCCTGTTCTGCCCTGATAGTTCACGTACCAAACGCACCCTTAATGTATTATGCTATTGCTTGATTGAGTTTGAAATTGTTTGATTAGGTTTAAATTTGTTAGAAATTGTTTGATCGAGTATTTGGGTTCAAATTTGTTAGCTTAGGTCCCTATGAAATGTTGGGATATGGAGATAGACTGGATTTCTTGGAGTTTAGCTGTTTGGTCAGATTGGATTTCTTTGAATTTGTTGGAGCAAAGTTTACACTTTAGATAATAGCCCTACATCTAGCGTTCCAGTTACTAAAAACCCTTGCAAAAAAGCTCAAATGGAAAGAAATGATATTGATCTTAGTACACTAAAACGAGAAGATGTTTGACATTTTCATATTTAACGACTAGTTTTAGAGTATTACTATGTTATAACTTTTGGATAGTATATTTTTTGTATTTTTGAAATATATAAGATTCGATGTATATTTATATTATAGCTTTTCAAAAACCAACCTGAACTTCCACTTTTTGCTTCTACTAATATTTTATTTGGTCTTCTTTTTGGTACTGAAGTTATGGTCTGAACAGGCAGTGCGATTAACGCCTATCTTCTCATAGCAGATACGTGTTTTTTTCACCCAAATGGAGGACCATGATATTGATGAAGAGGAGTTTGAATTCTCAAGAAACTATTTCTTAGCAAAAGAGTCGGGAAAGTCAGGGAAGAAATCAGCCCGTAAGATTTCTGAAATTGATCTTGTTGACGAACAGGTAAATCACCTTAAGTTCTTATATTGTTTAATATTAAGAGTCGTGATGTACTTCCTTTTTCAATGAAAAAAACGCATTTTGATCTTTGATGTCAAACTAGTAGTTTTTGAAATGAAAAATTACATGGATTTGTTATCTGTTTTTTCGGTATATGTTACGAATATATACAGCTGAGAGTGTTTTCTTAAAAAAGTTACGGCCCACGTAAAATCCTGAAAATTGAAAAGCAACATTCAAAGTGGATGTTTGATAACAAACTTTGTTCTTTTTCAAGTGCAAAACTCACATGGATTATCGTATTGTTAACAGTTGATTTATATTTTTAGTTGTTTTTAGAATCCATACAGATTTAGGAGTAAAAAAGTAATCCTACATCCAAAAATCGAAGAATGGGTCTTTATATGGAAAGAGGGAGCACATAATAATATTTGAAATACTGCAGGATCTTCGAGCTGAGGTGTCTAACATTGAGCCAAAGCATGAGAAAGAGATTGCTTCATTGATAAATAGTTACAAGAGTCTATACAATGAGTGGGTTTTTGAGTTGAGGTATGCGTATTTCCATATCAATTGCAATTTCACATTTAATAAATTATTCATACAGTTTTTTATAAATATACTTCACAAGCCAAAGGTTATTTTGGAAAATGGTAAATATTTGAGAAGTAAAGAAGTGATCCTAGCCATTCATACGGTTAAGATCGGATTTGACTGGTCAATAATTGCGGCTTTGACTGGTCAAAGATTACGACTATGGGAAAAATAGAGGGTAGTTTCGTAACTTTTAAAAATAAGCGGCAAATGGGTTCATATATGAACCTATGTGATTCACATATGAACTAGGGGTGGCAATCGTGTTCGGGTTGGCGTGTCGCGGGTTGGCGGGTCAGGGAGGGTCAACCCGGACACGACCTGTTTAGCTAATCGTGTCGAGATATGCAACCCTAACCCGCACACGTTCGTGTTGGCGGGTTGGCGGGTTGAGTTTTGACGGACGGGATTACAATTTACACAAGACAATGAAAGAAACCCTATTAATTAGACTTTTAGACTTTTAGATTTTAAAATAAAACATAAAATTTATTATTATTTTAATAAATTTTGGCGGGTTGGCGGGTCAACCCGCGACCCGTTCGTGTCATCCAGAACACGACCCTTTTATTTGGTGGGTTGACGGGTTGGCGTGTCCAAAAATTCAACCCTAACCCGTTTATTTTTGTGTCGGGTTCGTTTCGTGTCGAGAATTGCCACTCCTAATATGAACTATATGTTCATATGTGAACACGTGTAATTAACATATGAACTATTTTAACTGATTCACATATCGACTAATTAACTGATTCATATATGAACCCATGTGATTCACATATGAACTAATTAACGGGTTTACATATGAACATATAGTTCATGTGTGAATCACATAGGTTTATATATGAACTCTTTTAACGTATATTTGTAAAAGTTATGAAACTACCCCTCTATCTTTAGCATACTCATGCAAAGAATTATCCGGTGCTTCACGGTCAAAGCCGCAAATGTTGACCAGATGAAGGGCTAGGATCATTTCTTCACTTCTCAAATATTTACCACTTCTCATTTGAACCTTTCCCTACTTCACAAAACATCTAAAAACATGATGTGACATAAAACAATTTCTTATCAAGAAATTATGCCACATTAGCAAAAAGTACTAATGTGACATTAGCAATTACCAAAACCCAATTTCCTATTAAAAAATCACGCTCACAAGTCAAAACCATCTTAAGAAATACTTTCCATTCCCAAAAGGTTCATTTGAAAATTCGGCTTAGTATTTTATCAATTCAAATCTACACAAACACTTTTTATGTTCTAACTCCAAAATGTTCTCTATTTGTCGCTAGTTGTGGGCAATTGATATGGTTTTTCTTTTCTTCTTGAACTCTTGCAGGTATGGTTTTGGTCTTCTAATGTACGGTTTTGGATCTAAGAAGACTTTGCTTGAAGATTTTGCTTCAACAGCCTTAACTGAGTATAATGTGATCGTCGTTAATGGATATCTTCAGTCAATCAATCTTAAACAGGTATGTACACAATTGAAAATGTTACTCTTATGCCTCTTTATCAACAATCGAGATGATGCAGTCATCAAAGGTTATCACATTATCCCGTTAGAGGCACCGAATATTGACAAGATATTTGTTAATGCTTTCACATAATTAAGATCCGTATCCCTATCATCCATTTTACTAGGAGTCACACTTGAAGACAATAAGGGCCTGTCTGTTAGCAGCTTAATGGGACTCACAGCTTATTCGGTCAGCTATACATGACTGTTTGGTAGTTGCTTAATGATATAGAAAGTGGCTTATTCAGTAAGCTTCTAGGGAGGGAGCTTTATGCAAAAAGCTAAGTTTTTTCCAAACCTGCCCTTCCCAATTTAAAAAACTGGCTCATTCCATCTATGAAAAAGACCTTCCCAATCTATACAGATAGCTTTATCCATACAGGACTTAATGGAAAATCAACCAAACATCCCCTAAGTTTTAAATCATCAAAAGATTGACGACTCAAGAGATCTCAGCTGATATGCTCACCAAAGTAGTAAACAGAAAAGGCATCTTTTATACTACTGCTTTTGGTATTGATCTGGATTGCAAATGAAATGAAAACATGCAGCTATAAAAGATAAAGAAGCGTGGTTATTGGTTATCATCTTTAGAAGGGGGAGTGCTGTTAAAAATTTCAAAAAGAAAATTGGTTGAAATTTTTATACCTACACTTATGACTAATTGGTGGGTTTGAAAATACATCTGCCAAAAGATTTATATTCACACTTGTTTCTTGACTTTGAAAATTGGTTAGAAATATGAACGCTTGCTAATCTTGTTAGTATGAATAGGGTAACCCAAGTCTATTTTAACACGCCTTCCATGAGGAAAATAAAGGATAGTTATGATTTACGAACACAAAGGGAGATTCAGGGGAAAACCTCAAAAAAGAGAAAATTGAAGAACACCTGAGAGCCCTCCATCTGGACAGTATGCATTTGTGCATAGGCGGGTGCACAGATGCATACAAGTGATTGAAGCTGTTTTTTTTCTATGCCCAGGTGCATATGCACGAATGCACGTTACAAATTACCCGTATGCATTTGTGCATACCGTCCAGATGGGGGGCTCCCAGGGTGTTCTTCGTTTTTCCTTTTCTTTGAGGTTTTTCCCAGAACCTGACCCTACGAATGCACTTTCTTCAGTTGTGATTCTAACTTATTTTATTTCTTTAGATCTTGATGGTTTAATTTTATAAACATCCTCTTTTGATGTTTAATAGAACCCAAAGAGAAGTGTCCAATCTGTGTGAACTTTGATGATAGTTCCATGCCTTTTTTTATTTTCTTTCTGAATCTCATTAGAGATATAATTAAACCATTTTCTCGATAAAGAAAAGCAAAAAACGCTAAGCCACATCAACTTTTTAATTTTTTCTAATTAATGATAAATTGAAGGTTGCTATGACAATGGCTGAAGTACTATGGGATCAATTGAAAATGCAACCAAGATCTACTTCTGGTGGGTTGCTTAAAGATCAACAACCATTTAATTCGCGGTCAATGGATGATCTTATTGCTTTTCTCGATGGGAATCATTCAGCAGAAAATGAATGCTTAGTTTGTCTTGTGGTTCACAATATCGATGGGCCTGGCTTAAGAGATTCAGACACTCAACATCTTCTAGCAAGAATTGCGGCTTGTTCTCATGTTCGCATTGTTGCTTCTATAGACCATGTGAACGCACCTCTTTGTAAGTGAAATCCATCTATCAGAAATATCTCATTCAAGCTTGACTTTCTATTTATTTATTTATTTATGGGTTAGAACCCATGTTATATAGCAAGTTTTTAATAATCTAATGTGATGAAAATCATTCAATTCTTACACTATGTGTATGCCTAAATGAGGGAGATTGAACTAATGCACATGAAAAAGGGTATTTGGAGTTGTTTTTGAAAAGATAGCTTTGAAATTGGTGTTTTCTTTTTGTTTGTTTAACGTATTTGGCACACATTCGTTCTTGATACATTTTATGTTATTGATGATAGTGTGGGATAAGAAAATGGTTCACGTGGAGTTCAATTGGTGTTGGCATCATGTACCTACGTTTGCAGCATACATGATTGAAGGAGTCTTCCATCCTCTTATTCTTGCTCATGGTGGCACATCCCAAAGTGTCAAGACGGCTTCAATTGTGTTGCAGAGTTTGACACCCAATGCGCAAAGCGTCTTCAAAGTTCTTGCACAACATCAACTAGCTCATCCTGATGAAGAAGGTCAACATTTTCTTTATTACTATAATATGTTAATATACATATACAGAGGGAGGTTCAGTGGAAAACTTCAAAAAAAGAACACCCTGGAACCCTTCATTTGGACGATATGCACTTGTGTAGGGATGAGCTCGGTACCGGACCTGTACCGAACCGAAAATACCGAATCCCGAATATGAAAAAATCTCGGTACCGAATATCGAACCGGTAATAGAAATTCGGTACGGGTACCGGTACCGGTTTGGTACCGGGATTTTCGGCACTAACACCGTTTGGTACCGTTTTTAGGGACGACTAACTTTTTTACATAGCTCAAAATGGTTTTTCTAATTGTAGATTAAGTGGGGAGGAACTCATTCAACTTAAATTGACCTAAAAAAGATTAAAAACACCAATAAAAAATAATTTTTTAATTTTACAATTTGACATCCAAAATATGTAACGATAAGAAAGTGGGCTTCGTTCGTATATATATGTATATATACGTATATATGGTATGTATACAGTGTTACATACATGTCAAAAAAGTGTGGAATATTTGGGTGGAATATTACAAGAAACTGGGTTTTGGAGAAATTACGGAACCGAAATATGAAGAAAATATTGGTATTTGGGGGGAATATTACAAGAACCAAAAAATTTAAAATATTTAGTGGATTTGGTATAAAAATGGAAGATATAATGTTGGGAAAAAAGGTTTTTTATACCAATCCAAAAAGTAAAGGGTTTTTTTCAATTTGAAAGTGTCCGTTAATATTACCCGGTTCGGTTCGGGATTTATGGGTACCGGTACCGGTACCGAACCGAAAATACCGAATCCCGAATATGAAAAAATCCCGGTACCGAATACCGAACCGGTAATGCTATTCGGTACCGGTTCGGTTTCGGGATTTCGATCCGTATGCTCATCCCTACAATACACTTGTGCATACAAGTAATTAAGTTGTTTTTTTTGGTTTTTATGCACGTGTGCATGTTACAAATTACTTGTATGCATAAGTGTATACCGTCTAGATGAAGGGATCCCAAGGTGTTCTTCAGTTTTTTTTGAGGTTTTCCCCTGAACCTGACCTTACATATACATGTTTAGGGGAAAACCTTAAAAAAAAGAAAACTGAAGAACACTCTGGGAGCCCTTCATCTAGATAGTATACACAAATGCATATTGGTAATTTGTAACATGCACACATGCATAGAAAAAAACTCAGCTTCAATCGCTTGTATGCATTTGTGCATACCGTCCAGATGGACAGCCTCCCAGGGTGTTCATTTTGTTGTTGTTGGGGTTTTCCCCTAAACCTCCCTCCATACACACACACACACACATATATATATATATATACACACACACACACACGTATAATGATATTGTTGTGTTTCAGGAATGGGTATTGATGCGTTATTCACAAGCTGTAGAGAGCGGTTTTTAGTGAGCAGTCTGGTGACGTTGAATTCCCATTTGACGGAATTCAAAGATCACGAGTTGGTGAAGATGAGAAGGCATTCGGATGGGCAGGACTGCCTCTACATTCCTCTCTCAAAAGATGCACTTGAAAAACTGCTACTAGATATATGAATCTATTTGAGTTGGGTTTGTCTTTTGAACCAACCCCTTGACAAATAGTTAGATTTATTGTAACAATATAACTAAACACATCATGTCACCTTGAAAGCTACTATTCTATTAGAATTTGTCTTTATCTATAACTACTTAAAACTTAACCTAACCCTTCTTTCTAATAAAAAATAATAGTTTGAATAGATTGGTTAAAAGAGATCATCAAGTTACAAGACATTTTTATGAAGCAAATTGCATAAAAAGATAATATGTTTTTGCTTCAGTTTCTATTTTGGGAACGTAATTTTAAATGATCTATTTTTGTGTTCATGAAAAACTTTGTAAACTAAAAGAGGACTCGATTACCTTTAAACTTGATAAATACTAATGTGGCATTGATGACATGCAATAAACCAAATTAAAACTAAAAAAAATTATTCAAACCCTTGGAGTACTGAAAAAATGTCACGTACATGAATAAGAGGTGTTCAATTGTTCATCGGTTAACATCCATTGGATGTGAGAGAAACCGAACCGATCCAATCATCCATTGGATGTTGGATTTTTTGCCAACCGAACCGAACCAATCCAATGGATGATTGGATCGGTTCGGTTCCATCCATTGGATATTCAATGGATATCCGTCGGATATCCAATGGATGATCCAATGTGATTGGATCCATCCAATGTGTTAATTCAATCCAATTTTAACAATGAAAGAAATTAATTAATCATTTTTAATATGTGTTAAAACAAACAAAAGTTAAGCTAAAAATTCAAAAACTAACACAAAAACAAATTTTGATTTAAGCAAAATGAAGACAAACTAACTGTATGATAGTTGGATGGATAACCGGATGGTCATCAGATGGTTAATTGGATGGTAACTGAATGATATATCAGATCAGTTCGGTCGGTTTTCATCGGTTCTGGATGGTCATCCAACAACCGAACCGATCCAATTGGATGTTGAATTTTTCAATCCGATCCGATCCAATTACAATTGGATATCCAATTATCGTCGGTCGGTTCTAATTAGATCGGTTGACTTTCTGCATACCCTTATATGAATCCAAACCACAAAGTTACTAGTGTCACTATTAAAGTCTAAATGATAAAAATCAAATTTCTTACAAAGTCGAATTGCTTAATTGCTTAAAGTGAGGAGCACAAATATTTTGATAAATACATTTCTCTATAATATCATCACGACTTTTATAAAAATGAGAGTTTGAAAATAGGGAAGGAGAAGTAACCTTTTTTTTTTCCTTTTTGTAGTTTACTCTTAAAAGCATATAGAAGTTATAACAAACAAATTATAACCATTTTTTTTATCTATTGTACAAAAAAATGGTAATATTTTGGAACTATGAGTGTTTATAAGTACACAAATAGATAGTTCCAAAAGGATTTATATAGTGTTAAATTTAAAACAAAACTAATTAAATATGCTTATCTATTTAAATTGTAATTTCTTTTATTCTAGAAATGCAAGGTAAAATATAAAAAAGTTCAAATTAAAAAACAATAAAAGTTTGTGGCTCAGATATTTACAACCACTAAATTTGAGCATAATAAAACATGATTAAGTCAAACATTGTATTACTTTAGAACAAATAACCTACCAATCATTTCCCTTAATTTTCTATGCACCACCAATAAAATGTTGGAATTGTCAAATGTTATAAACTTTTCTCCTATAAAAACACACTCTCTAACCTTTCAATTGTCATCAAGCTTTCCTTCTTCCTCATTTTCTTTGTCGCTTTCGTCAGTCCCTTCTTCTCTCGCCTATATACAGTGTTATATAGGGAGAGAAAATAAATTAACAATTAAAATTCATATCATTCTCTAGTGATTTTATTTTAATTGTAAAAATACAATATGGGTACTTGTGCTAGTGTTCCCAAGGCCATGAGAAATGAGGATAGGTCAACCTCAAAACGTGTGCTTAAGAAGAAACTCACTCGTCAAATGTCTAGAAAGTGGACATTTCGTCAAGTATCTACAAAAATAACCACCATTGAGGTGACCACCCCTGAGGTGTCTAAGGAGCTGACTACCCCCGAGGTGACCATGCCTGAGGTATCTAATGAGGAGACTCCTCTCAAGGTATCTGAGGAAGTGACCATCATCGAGACACCTGAGGAGGTGACCGCCCTTGAGGTGCCTCAAGAGACCACTGTCACAGTGGTGGCAGAGGAACCAAAGGAAGAAGGTGACGATGTGAAAACGGCAGAGAAAGAAAAGGTTGAAGAGGAGAAAAAAGAGGATGAAAATGTTGTCGATGAGGCTCAGTCTCCCGTAGACATAATTAATGAGGTACACAATTATTTTGTATACTTTTTAATATTGTGCAAAAAAGTATGTCACCTTCCTTTGAAGCACATCTTTCATACCGATTACTATTTAATATTTTATTTTATTATGTTCCCAAGTTGTTTCAAAATCAAAAAAACATCGGTACAACTTTCGACAATAGTTTGATCCATTCTCTACCAAATACTATAAGAAAGAACCTCAAAAGATGCGACACATAACTATAGAATTAGCTCCTAAAATTAATATAGTTATTTTTACTTATTTGCATAATAAATTTATCAATTTCAAATGTACATTTTTCATTTTCAACATGTATTAATCAAATATAAAAACAAATACCAGGCAGAGGAACCTAAAGTCGATTCAAGCGAAACAAAGGAGATTGAACCAAAGGAAGAGAAGAATGAAGTCGTTCTTACCCATACAGAGGAGGCTGAAGTCGTTCTTATCCATACAGAGGAGGTTAATCCAACCGAAGACGAACCTAAGGTTGCCCAAATTGAGTCAGAGGAAGTTGAACCAGAAGAAGAAAAACTCGAAGTTTCCTCCGAACAAAGTGAGGAGGCTGAACCTAAAGCCAACTCTTTTGAAACCAACGAGGCTAACCTAAAGGAAGAAGAGTCTACGGTTGCCACTATTGAAACCGAAGAGGCTAAAGTACTTGAAGTTATTCCTACTCAAAATGAGGAGGCCAAACCAGAATCAGAAGAGCTTCAAGTTTCTCCTGCTCAAATAGAAGAGGTTAAACCCAAGGAAGTTTCCCCTGCTAAAGAAGACGAGTCATCTGCTTAATTTTGATACCTTCTTTTTTTCATTGATGAACCAAAGAATAATCAAAAAGCAGACAACTAAATGTTTTCTTATCATTTCATTCTCAACTTCATCAATATAATATGTTAAGTGTTTAATATCGTGTTTTATGTTTGTCATTTAAACATCTTCCTATAAATTTTCTCTCACAATCAAATGTCCCTGCTTATATATTTCCAAACCTCTGATTTGCGAAATGATGCATATAACAACATCATATGGTATATATAATGGTGTTGCTAAATGAACTCATTTGAGGTCAAATCAAGTCTTGAATGTATGAAAATGGAGGTTTTCTAAATGAACTCATTTTATTAGACTTTTATTAATCGTGCCATAATATTGAATCTATAATATGAAAACTAAATATAATTAATATGTATTCGGCGGTTGATTCGGTTCAGACCACTCAAAAAAGCATTCAAACCCCAGAACAAACCAGACCGAACGGTTTGCCTATTTTTCAAACAAGAGCAGACTGAGTAACTGCTCAAACCGCTAAAAACGGTCCAATTTGACTTGGTTTGACTGGTTTAAATGGTCCAACGGGTTTTTTGAACACACATACCTAAGAGTAGGTTAAATACATAAATTAACAATGTATTTTAATTTAATTCTCGTTTGTTTATATAAAATGTTACTTCCTTCATCCCAAAATTAAATTCTACAATAACAATGATACAATTTTAAGAATATATAATTATTACATTTATTTTTAATTAATAAAAAACAATTTTACCTTTAATTATATACAGAATAATTTTATGTATCACATCACTAAAGGGTAAATTAGAAGAAGTGGACATTTATTCTAGAAAAAACTAAATAATAATAATAATAGTTATGTTAGAGCATCTTCAACAGCTTTCCTAAAATGGGAAAATGAGGATTTTAGGCCAATTTTTAACTTCAGTAGCTTTTCCAAAACTATCTTCAAAATGGAGAAAGCCGGAGAGATGAGGTTTTTTTCTCCAAATTTAAAGAGCACCCCAAAAATGATTACCATATGAGACAACCAATAGAAAAATTTTAAAGCAAATATTTAGAGAGAAAAATAATATTTTAATAGATAAATATAATATTTTAATATTATAACTAATGTTGGTTTCTTTAAAATAAGAAATCTGTTAGAGTTAGTGCAATTTTTTTTATAGAAATTTTTACTTTTAAATCTTTATTTTAGAAAAAGTTTAAAGAAGCTAAGATCCTCTTAAAAGCCGAAGTAATTTTTTTAAAAACTAGAGTAATGGTCCTTTTATATGTTCATTTTAGGGGGTGTTTGAGATTGCTTATTTAAAACAAAAAGTGCTTTTTATTAAAAGTGTCTATCAACTTATTGGTACCACACCGGAGTTTTAAAAAGAGTGTCTGGATTAGTTTATTCCGGTAGCACACTCCTACAGTCCTAATAAGTCAATAAGTTAAGAGCTACCTACTTATTAAAAACTCCTTATCGACATTTTCCCACCATGATAAGCACTTCAGTTTTTGCTTCATCCAAACACTTCAATATGGATTTCTTCGATACCACACTCCTAATAAGTCAATAAGTCATTTTCATAAGCAATCCCAAACACCCCTTAATTTTGTTGTTTCTATAAATAGATTAGATTTTGGTACCGACACTGGATAAACTAACAAGAAGCTCTGCCGATTTCAATGGAGAAGAAGACGATGATCGCAGCGGTAGCATTAATCCTGCTTCTGATCGCATCTTCGAACGAGTTAACTCGCGTTGAGTCCCAAGGCGTCGACTGCTACGATTCCTGTTCCACCGGCTGCGTTAACAGGGACAGTAAGTCTCATTCATCATTTCTTACTTTTCCATACACTTTAATCTTCCGAGTTTTTGATCGATTCATCAGCAAAATTCTGTAAATCTGAAGCTCTATTTGGAATTAGAAATTTATTCTGCAGTTAGGTTCGCTGTTTGTTTGTTATTGATTTTAAATTTGTGAAAGGATACTTTGAGATAACTGTGAAGCTAATTGAAAATGGTAAAGCTCATCAAACCATGATGAATACGAATGAATCTATGGCCCTAATTGATCTCAATTTGTACTCCATCCATTTGAAAATAGATCTAAAATAGAACGATGCAGGTTTTAAATCTACAATTCAGCCTGCAAATCGATGAAATATAACATTCAAAAGTACTTCAGCAGAATCTAATTGTATTTGGAAGCAGATTTCTAGAACTGAAGAATTTCAGGATTTGCACAAAAAATTTCACTATTCTTTGCTACAAGATTGTTTGTTAATCCTAGACTGGTAGAAGAATATGTTTTTGTCCGTTCGTTTCACTTTCACTTTCACTTTCACTTTCACTACGCATATAATAATTGTACGTATTAGACTGCAACCGCTTACCATTATGTTTCAATTATTCTCAGCAAGGCTTATGCAACGTTGCGATCGCAAGTGTCAAATAAGATGCTCTCCAGGTAATCCATAATTGCACAAGTAAATGTATATGCCTACCAAGGAAATCCATTTTTTTCCGGAAAAATCATGTGTAACCCACTTGTTTTTTTGGTAGCTTAGTCTGGACCAACTTGTACACATCTAGACTAAGGGTCCGGTTGTTTACCTCTTAACAGTTCCATTGAAAGACAACCTCTGAATCCTGTTTGACAAAAAAATTAGTCCGCCTCCTAGTAGTTCCAAAACACTCTGAATCATTTTGTCTCGTGGATATTCCTTAACTATTAAGAGCCCTAATTTCATCATGAATAATTACCAAACAATTATATTTCGTTTTGCACTATATCACAAAAGTCTCTTAATTACTCTGCACCAAACCATTCAGCAACTGCCAAACAGCCCCTAATTCTATAGGGGACCCTGGAGTTAACAACCAAACAAACTCACTCTCTAGTAGTTGGTGACCTCTGTTGAACAAACTCAAGTTCTTACCGGTTGAGCTGGCCCTTAGAGGGTTTTAACCACTTATTTTTCCTACAAAAAAGGGGAAGATATTGAGTTTGATGAGTGCTATATATTTGCTTAACATACAAATAAATATGGTAAAATGGGTATGTGTGTTAAGTGGAGTATGTGAGTTTCTTTTCTTGATAGAAGTTTGATCTCAAAACGACCGGCATATTATCACAAGAGTTCGTGATTGGTGTTCACTTGATTTCTTACAGATCGAAGTGTTGCTGATGCACATTTGGATTGAAGGCTTCACACGTACTCCCATGGTCGACTTAGTATTTATGTTTATAGATTAAAGAAATAAGGGGTATGAAGGTTGTTTGGACTTCTTAATAATGTGTAATATGTAAATTTGGACTTATGGTGTTAAAACTTACGACTTTTTAAAATGTAATATGTAAAGTTGAGCTTATGGTGTTAAAACTTATGACTTTTTAATATGTAATATGAATTATGGCGTTAAAACTTATGACTTTTTAATATGTAATATGAATTATGGCGTTAAAACTTATGACTTTTTAATATGTAATATGAATTATGGCGTTAAAACTTATGACTTTTTAATATGTAATATGAATTATGGCGTTAAAACTTATGGCTTCTATTGATATGTAATGTAAGTTTGGACTTCTTGTGGTAAGTTAAAGTTATGATTTCCAGCCTACACGCGAGCTTGCTCGCTTTTGAAAGGGTTAATGTTACGCCCCTTGTATGTCTTTAAAAAAATTGGTGTTAAAACGTACAAAAATAAGAAGTAAAAAGCTATGTCATGCACCATCTTTTGTATTACATATGGACAATTGTATGTATAGATATATAATGTTTTTTATTATCCTATGTTTTATCGGGCTCAAGAATATACTCACCAATGCACATACACATATGAAAAACCCATATACCAGGAGGATCAAATAAGGTTTTGGAAAAAGTTGAGAATATACGGATAAATGAATCATATATTCATATGTGAATTATTGGTAAAAGAAAACGTTGGTTCACATACACATTTTCATATGTAAATAGTTAAAATGGCAGGCAGACAAACATGGGTTCACACACACACGTGCGTGTGTGTGTATATATATATATATATCTTTAAATGGATTTTTTTTAAAGTTTATAAATGATTCACATATACACTTTCATATACTAGCTAAAGTGTCATGTATATTCAACAGAGATTATATTCATTCCGTATCGTAGCAGGTAAACTTGAATTTGAAGGTAACACATCCCATTCATGATTTCATCTCAAATTTATGTGGAATTGAATTTTATTTGACAATTCTAAAAAAAATTGTAACAATTGAAAAAAGAGTACTAATCCCATAAAAAGAGAATGATGATGATGTGGTGTTGAAGAAATTAAAGAAGAAGAATGCTATTTATTGCTTGGTGTAATCCATGATCATCATTCTCTTTCACCATCATTACCATTTTGTAGTCAAATAATTGCTCTCATTACCCCACCATTATAATTTATCCCTAATTAATTCCTCACTTTTTAATTACATTTTTTTATTGGATTGGATGATACATGTGTATGCATGTTTATGTAGCAAATTTAATTAGGAAACAAACCTTATAAGTGAGGAAATACTTTGCGGTTTTTGTGAGACAAACCATCTTTACAAAAAGATAAAATTAGACTGGACAAAACTAATTGTATGTCATGTGTTTTGTATCACTATAACATCACCAGACTAATTATATGTTGTATTATGTTCAATAAGCAGGATAAGACAGGATAAAACTGTTGGATCCCGCCTTTTTTGGTAAATACGGAAAAGGAAGGAACTGATAACCTATTTGTTAGGTTACGAGGGTAATACGGTAATCATATGTTTTTGTCCAAGATTGTTCCACATTTTTGGGTAGGCAAAAAAAAACACAAGTTTTTTCCCATGTTGTCCAATTTCATTCTTGTTCGTTCCATGTCAAAAATGAGAATATTCTTTTGTCCTGTCTATTTGGTCTCATCCCGTTTGTGCACAAAACGCGGAACTTTCTACCTAAAATAAACGAATAACCAATCTTTGCACCACATTAAGCTTCTTTGGACTTATTGATTCATTCCTACAAGTTCCCCCAAATTCAACTTAGAAAAATTAGTGCTTCCAGAATGTAATGTGTCCTGATCCAGTCGGGAAACAGTGAAATGTAAACATGACTTGCATACATCTGATAAAGAAGACAACTGCTATCGTTTATTTGGTAATATTTGTCTAGGGCTTAAAAAATCATTTCTAACATTTTGATGTATCTTGAAATTAATCGTCTGAACTTTAACTTAAATAAATTGGTGGTTAACCTAAATATCGTGAGGCTTTGCTGGTTTCAGTTTTTCAACTGCACCAAACCAAACGAGAGAATATCTTATACGGACCAAAGGTCTTGGGTTGAATGTATGCACATGTCTTCTATCCTGGAAAACATATTAATTGTTTGTTTTCAGTGTTAAAAAATCCCAGAAAACCGAGAAATCGAACCGAACATTTGATCCATGTTGGTGATTTTAGTGTCACCGGTCCATTTATGTGATTGGAAATAACATGATGTCTATATGGGTTTTATACTGTGATCTAATTCAAGTTAGGTGGTGCGGAGTGCACGCTTGTTATAAGGCGAGTATGAACCCGGTAACGACTGAATACAACAAGGATCGACTGGAACCCAGTCAAGCTCGACTGGTTCCATTCGAACTTTGTGAATTGGTGTTGACATCCTCTGGAATACTCGACTGGGCCAGTAGAGCCAGTCGAGTCGATATTGATGTCCTCTGGAATACTCGACTGGGCTAGTCGAGCACCAGTCGAGCCAGTCGGGCTGTTATTGGACTTGGAGTAAAAGTGGGAAATAAGATTCAGAAGTATGATCCAGAAGCATGATCCAGAAGTTTGCTTATACAGAAGCTCACAGAAGCTTCTGTGGTCTTCTGGAAGACTCGACGGCCAGTCGAGCCAGTCGAGCCAGAGTGTATACAGAAGCTCTGGATGGGTTCTCTGGACTTAGTGTTTTGCATAAAGGCTCAGAAGCTCTGGATGGACTATACAGAGGTTCGTCTTCTGGACTTTAGTCCAGAGGCTCTGGATGGTCAATTCTGATCAGTTATTTTTGAAACGGTTACTGTGCATTAAATGTGCAGTTATTGAGCGGTTACAAGAAATTGTGTAACTGACCACTACTCCTAAATTTCAGCCATGATTATAATTTTAGTTACGTTGTTATGAGTATAAATAAGAATGTATACTCATGGATTTAGATACGGTTTTTGAACAATACTCCCATATACTCTCCAGAAAATTGCTCTCGTTTTTGTGCCTAAGAACGAAAGTGTTTTGAGTCTTATCCTAGGTTGAATTTCGTGAAACCCAGACATAAGGTCGAAATATCAATTCGGAAAGTGTCTCACACGATTCTCAATTTAATCCGGTGATTGATTACCCTTGTTTGCCTACACGGTTCCAACAATCGAGTTGATAGTTGGGACGACATCCCCCAACAATCCATAAACAGAAAATCAATATATTTACTATAGGCATCCGATTTGAACCAGATATATAATTAACTATGTTACTTCAAGAAAAATTAAATATATCATAACAAATATCTATAATTTTATTTATTTATTTATTAACTTAAAGCTACAAGAGTAAAAGTCTTTTTATGTTTTGAATAGGTGGATAATTAAATTTGGTGGTATGAAGTCGTAAAGGTGTTGACATCAACTGAAGAATGGGTGTTTCTAAACAATAAACTTAATTTAATTTGTAGCTTTTCAATTATTTTTATTTAGTTGTTGTGATTGGTTTAAATGTTCTACTTTAATATTATTTTATATTGCAAATGATATTTTTTATAAATTCAGGTAATCATGAACCGAATGACAGCTAACCGTCTTATTTCGGGTCGGTTTACATTTTCCCTACAAACCGAACCGAAACGAATTGAAAACACCCCTACCCTTAAGCTATTTAATTGGTCTGGTTATGTTGGATATATCCCATTAATCATCCTGTTTCAAACCAAAGTTATTTGATTTGGCTTACCGTTTGTAATGATAATCGAGCCAATTCGATCAAATCAAATTATATTAAATTTCTGTTTTACATCTGTAATGTAACCTTTAGGTTCAATGGTTGTTATTTTAAGAACAAGAGTTTGAATCCATTGCATTTTTTTCTTATTTAAATGAAAAATGTATTCTATGAACATGAATGATTAAATGTATGTTGCACATGTACGGTTGTTTTTTTATTAGAAAAAAAGTCAAAATTCGGCAAAACTGTGAAAAAATTAATGGTTGGTTGGCTAGTTCTGGCGAGTCATTAATTTGGTTTGAAAACTTGTTAAACCAAACTAATTGATTTAGTTGATATTTTCCATCCTAAACCAGTTAAACATGATCATTAATTTGATCGAGTTTTTTACTATATTGTTAAACTTAGCCTACTAGTTCGGTCCCTATTATCTAAATCACGACCACTTGTAATTAGGTTATCCATCAAGTTAAATTGACAACAAAATCTACAAGATGCTTGAATGTAAGGATTTAGTTGGACTACGTGATCTTGAAATCTGATACATTCACAAAGAAATTAAAACCTTGTTAGAACTATGTTGAGACTGAATACTGAAAAGAGTGTCCAACGATCAAGTTAGCAGTGTATTTCCTGAAGATATAAACAGTATGTTGACAGGGAAAGAGAGAATCACACATCTCTTTTGCTAGACAGAAAATGACGTCCTTATTCATTATTTCAACTTTAATTACTATTGTGATGATCGTGTTAGAAATTTTCACTTTCATGATAACATCAAAACAAGTAACATTTTTCTAAGTGAAGATTGTAACATCTTAATCACTTTTAGCCGTGTATTTGATTTAGGCAATATGAAACAAAAGTACTTTACTCATTTTATAGGCATAAAGTTCACTCTAAAGTGTATATGCCTGAGATACTTTGAAATAAGAAATATTGAACTCTTTTTTTTTATTTATGAATGAAGGCTAATCCACCTTGATGTGGGATCAATGGGCTAGCTTCATCGGGGATCTAAACCTTCTTGGAGGTGAAGGATTCAGCGGTGGATGTACTATGTAAAAGGGATTGTCCAAGGACCCCAGTGAATTGTTAAAAAAAATTATACAAGCTAAAAAAAATAAAAAAATACTAAATTTAGCCTTAGTTTCTCCAGTAAAAGTTTCCAAGGGACCCCATCTTGCCCACAATTGACAAAAACACTAAAAAGATCTATTGAAATCAATAAAAAAGGGAAAAAAATCTTTCGAAATCAACAAAAACACTAAGAAAATCTCTTGAAATCAACTAAAAAACTTAAAATTTCCCGAAACACGACCGGTGACTTTACGCGCCTTTAGTCTATCTTAATGAGACCCCAGTGAACAAAGTTTATGGATCCGCCGTCTGGAAGGATTCATACATTACTAAATGTGAGTATGTATGATTTTTCTCTTATATAAACTTTAAAAAAATAAGTTCAATCTATCTATTATTACTCCACCTATGTGGGACATGTTTTCAGCCAAAATCTCTGGAAGGTAAGAAGCTATAACGTTTTATGGCGTTAATGATATTTACTTAACGTTTTAAATTAAAAAGTTTTACCTAAATATTTTATAAGATTATACATACACACATAGATACATATATTTCTTTTTCATAAAAACATATTATAATAATTGAATAGAAAATTTCTTTGGAACTTAAGAAATGTTGTTTGAAATAACTATTCAGAAAACTAATTAATTAATAATTAGACGAGAATTTTCAATAGAAGTCAACTTATGATTTTCAGATAGGTCTTGAAATCAATTTTATAGAACATTTTTAAAAGTAGAAATATATAAAATGGTTTTTTTATATAGATAGAATCTTTTGCTCGAAATCTTATAAATTAGTTTATTAAAAAATTATATCTATTACATAATTTTTTAATAAATGTAAAATAAATTTAGAGTAAACTACATGATTGGTCCCTATGGTTTACACTTTATAACACCATGTGTCTTTATTTTAAATTAATTATGGATTTGGTCCCTATGGTTTACACTTTCACACTCAATTGATTCTCACATGAGGGGTAAAACACTCTTTTTACTTTGTTGACTTCTCTTTTATACAATAATTCCTTCTATTTTATATATATATATAGATATATACAGATCGATTCTTGGACCATCCTTTCCATTCTTACCATCTGATTCCTTCTCTGTTATACATTATTTATATATATATTTAGAGATTTCAAAATGACCCATTATTTATTGGACCATCCTCTCCATTCTTGCCATGTGAAACCCATTTCGTCTTCGCTTCAAACCTGCAATCTTTTGTCGAATGTCACCAATGGCATGAATGGTTCTCCTCTGAGATTTGAGAACAAGGTGTTTTACAGAAGGAGTTATGAAGCAGTTGGACCACTGATTCCTTTTCTTTTTTATATATATAGGCATCAACGATAGATAATGCTCCAAGAATCGATCTATATATATACATATAAAAGAGAATGAATCATATGTATAAAAGAGAAGTCAACAAAGTAAAAAGACTGTTTTACTCATCATGTGAGAATCATGTGACTTGCTTAACGGACAAATATTGGATGGTGTCATTCTCAGGGACCAATTAAGTGTGAAAGTGTAAACCACAGAGACCAAATCTGTAATTAATTTAAAATAGGAACGCACAGTATTATAAAGTGTAAACCATAGGAACCCAATCATGTAATTTACTCATAAATTTATTACATAGACTTATTTATTTTGTATTCTTTTTTTAATGTAACTTGATAAAAGAATAAATTTTCTACTTCTTTGATTCGTTCAAACTCAAAATAAACTTTTCCAAAAATCAAAATCAAATTGTCAAGTGGATTACTTTTTTATAAAATAAAAATAAGTTATTTTGGTTGAAAGAAAAAGATTGATGGTTACATTTGAATAATAAAATAATATATTACATAAAAATTAATTCGTTTAAATATATACAAAATATTGGGTAGAATTTTCAAAATTAAGAGGATAGAATGTTTTCAAATGATTAATGATATGTATAAAGAGCATCCCAACACATTATAAGTATATAATCTTAAATAAGATTTTAATTGAATTTATGTAAAAAAAATATTTTATACTTACTAAAAAGACTAAAGACTTAAATAAAATATCATTTAAAGTTATAATTAAATAAAACAATACAACTAATAGTAACACAACTAATTTATATAGTAAAATAGAATTTTCAATTTTGATTTATAGACCTTAGATTAGCAATACAACTAATTTATATAGTAAACTAATGTTTGTTACTTAATAAAATAGTATAATTAAATTAAACAATACTACTAATTTATATAGTAAACTAATAATTAGTAACATAATAAAAACTAAACAAAATATAAAAGTGTTTTCTTATTAAACGTAATTTTATTTTGTTGGCATGCTATATTAGGTGTATTGATTAAATAAGTCGTATACATTCAGTGAAAGAATTCTATCACATTAGATAATTAGATCTTATTCTTGAATTACATACGACCAATACTTGATACTTCTGAGTTTCAAGATTTACAATGTTCTAATATAAAAGAAAAATTAAATATTTGATTAAACTACTTTTTTATTGTTCGAGTGACAATGTGTAACGCTTTATTCTTAAAAAATAAATTGATAATGTACCGAATTATTCCTGTTATTTTTTATGTTTGACACGTAGCTTAATTAATGTAAAATTTAATTCTAATCTGTATGGTCTTTTATAAGAAAATATACAAATTATTCTTAAGATCCTAAAGAGACGACAAAAATTAAGAATATTTTTATATCTTGTGTTCTGATAATTGAGAACCCCCTGCAAAAAAGCCTAAGGGAAAACAATAAGATGGTTCGGCCCCTCGGGTTCTAAGGCCCGTGTTCCGCTTATGGTTTGACACCATGTTAAACTCCATGGACCATGGCAAACCATGACCCAGTGCATGATTTTTTAACGCGATATTTGATTTTTTATACCTTTTTAGTATCTTAGTTTTTAGTTTTAAGTGTATAACCTGATTTACATTGTTTAATACCATTGATTAATTAAATAACAGTATATCATATTAGTTTGTTCAATACTATTGATTAATTTAAATTGTTTTAAGCATATAATGTCATTGACTTAAATTGTTTAAATAACATGTGTGCATATGTACAATTTATATACAGAGAGGGAGGAAAACAAAGTTCATCTATGAACTAATTTTTGGTTGTGAATCGGGGGACAAAGGAGAGTGAGACACGTATTTTTGATGTCTATATTCAATATAAATAACGAATGTGAAGTTCATAAATTATTCATAATGAATAACACATCATTCAATATACTAACATAACATCCAATATGAATAACACACGCTCATTATTCATGGTAAATTGATTCATTTTAATGATGAATAACTCGTAGATGCAGGGACCACGTCCCCCGGTTCACAACCAAAACTTGGTTTTCATTTGAACTCACCCAATATATATATATATATATATATATATATACATGTTTTTCGTCATAAGTCACGCCTTGAAAATATCATGACCTCGTTATGACTTTTAAGACTTAAAACTTGACCTTGCCAAGAGGGACGAAACACAACAAAGGCCAAAGAGGGGTTAGGGCCCCTCCGGTTTAAGAAACAAATAGAGTACATTAACATTAAAAATCATATATAGTGTGGTACTTGGTAGAGATGTAAATCTCGGCCCGATCCGATCCGAATCTGGTAAAAGCCCGAATCCGAATTCGGTCAAAGCCCGATCCGATCCGATCCGGTCAAAATCCGGTTTTAGGCCCGCGGGCCCGATCCGGTTTGGATATTACCGCTTTTTCCGGGCCCGGCCCGATCCGATCCGGATTTAAGCCCGATCCGAATCCGGATTTAGGCCCGATCCGGAAATTTTGATAAAATTACCGTTTTATAAATACGTTAGATGCATTTTTGACCATTTTTTTGGGTTTTTTCCACCCCAAAACACTATAAATACCATATATGTTGAATGAGTTTAGACACCAAACTCACAAAACAAAAAACGATTACAAATCTCTCTGTAATTCGTAAAAGTTATTACCGACCATGGTCAAAACACCGAGTTTTTAATTTTTTAATAATTTCTATGTAATTTTGCTAAGATGTTAGTTTGTTACTAAATATAATTATAATAAAACGTAGTTTTAAAGTGTATTGAGTGACCCAATGAAATATCTTTAAAATTAAAATTGTAAAAAAAATTAAAAAATCAAAATCGTCAAATCCGATTTGGGCCCGGTTTTCAGCCCGATCCGAATCCGATTTTCTAAATCCAGTTTCGATATAGCTTAATCGGACCGGGGTTTTACCCCGGAGGCCCGGCCCGAAGCCCGATCCAGTTTGGGCAAATCCGGTTTTTCGGAATAGTGTTCCGGCCCGAATCCGGTCAAAGCCCGATCCGATCCGGCCCGAATCCGGTCAATTTACATTGGTTAACACTTCTTGAAGACTTGTGTGATAGGGTTCAAGGACATGGATTTACTCTTTTATTTTTATTATTAATTAATTCTTTTCCCCAAATCTTTTTTTTGATGATTTCATATATATCGTATAACAGTCATAAAAGTACATTACACTTTTGGAGTCTTCGAATTTTTACTTTTATAAAAGTAATTACTAATTAGTATATCAAATTAAAAAGAGTGAATTACATACTTCGTCCCTAAGGTTTATTGAAAATAACACTCCGGGTCCCTAAAATGAAATATCTATGGCTTGCATCCTTGTGGTTTCAATTTCATAACGTGTGGGGTCCCTATTTTTAACTCCGTCCAAAAATGCCGTTAACTTAAATAAATCAGAGGGGTACTTTAGTCCTTTTATAGTTACTTTTAATTTTCTATTAAAAAATACACATTTAATATATTATATAATATATATATATACACACATATATGAAATGTACTAAAGTAAAACCCACAGAGCCCAACCCTTCATCATCCTGAACCACCTTCATCTTCATCCTCCTGAACCACGTGAACACAAACGTTTCTTCTCCGGCGAACGCATCGAGCCTCTTCTGTTTCTTCTCCGACGAACACATTGAGGCCACCTCTGTTTCTTCTTCGGCGAAAACAACGAGCCCTCCCCGTTTCTTCTCCGACGAACACAGCGTGCCTTCCCCCATTGCTTCTCCAGCGAACATAGAAGCCTTCCCCGGTCGTCTTCTGCAACTGTAAACTTGAGTTTTGAGTTAGATTTTGATTTTATTTTTGAGTTTGAGTTAGATTTTGATTTTGTTGGGTTTATGATTTAATTTTTGATGGGTTTGGGTTGATCGGAGAAGATGACCGGAATGACCGGAGAAGATGATCAGAGAACTTATTGGGTCCTTGTTGTTTTAAAAAGAGTAAATTACATGTTCTTGAGAAAGAGTAAATTATTGTTTCGCCGGAGAAGAAACGGAGCATGCCTCAGTTCGCCGGAGAAGGGTTGAGGAGCGACGATTGTGTTCTGGGAAGATGAAGGGGGTGGGCCATGGGTTTTACTTTATTTCATATATATATATATATATAATACATAAAAAGTGTATTTCCGGCGACGATAGGAAGAAGAATGTTGCAGGTGGTAGGAAGAAGAAGAAGAAGAAGGTAGGTAGGTGTGGGGGTGGATGAGGTGGGTCCTTATATATGTATTAATATATATTTAATAAAATATAATTATGTAAATTACATATTTGGTCCCTGTGGTTTTAAAATAATATAAAAAAGATTAAAATGACTAAAATGGCCATCATGTGCCTTGCACATGTGGGTTTTAACGGCCAAAAACTTACGGAGTCACTTTTAGGGACCCAACACGTTATAAAATTAAAACCATGAGGATGCAAGTCATAGATATTTCACTTTAGGGACCCAGAATGTTGTAACCAATTAACTCTAAGGACCAAGTATGTAGTTTACTCAATTAAAAAAAAGCCCAATAATTTTATATTACTATTTTTTGGAGTCTTCGAATTTTTATCATATTATACTTCGACTTCCGAAATTCACCACTTCTTTTTCACCACCACGCCACATCTCATCCTCCTCATATATAAAGAGTTCCTTGCATTCACATGTTTATTATATTTGTTGTATTAATAAATTGAAAAACTATACTATGTCTATTAAAATATAACAAAATATTATTAAAATAATATATATATATATATATGTATATAATGAATGAAATAGAAATTAGAATGAAAATGACAGAAAATGAAAATGAAAATAAATTTACATTCCCTTCAGTTTAATTAAAAAAAATGAAAATTTAGACTTCTGGATGAAGGAACCTATTATATTATATAAAATCAAACGATTTTTTTATTATCATTCTCATTTATTACTGTATAATACCTCCAGGCTCCAACCAAAAACACCATGTAGAAAGTATGATTGAAAGAGTAAAAGAACCCATATACTAATTTCTAGACAGATTACTTACTGTATTAATTTAAATGTAGATAGTATAATAACACTTGAACATATATCTATTTGAGTACTCTAATTTTGGTTCTTATGGTTTAGAAATCTTAAAAATGAGACTTAAACTTTAATAACTCTAGAAATCGTCCTCGTAGTTTTCATTTTGCTTTGAAAGTGGTCCTTCATTACTAACTCCGTTAATTTTTTCTGTTAGTATCATAGGTGTTTTTTGTCCATTTAGGTTACTTTCCTAATTTTCTTTAACAAATTAAACATATACTATATTTTATTTATATGTAAATATGTAAAGAATTAATAAAAATGGACAAAAATGCTCCTTATCATTAATAAAGAAAATTAACAAAATTAATGACATAAACCACTTTCAAAGATTTCACTAAAGCATGGAGCAAAATTAAAGTTTACTTAATCTATTTTTTTATATTCTTAGATATTATAAATAAAAAAGGGGAGCGCTAATGGCATATTTTTAGTAAGCATGTGTACGAAATTTCTTACACTTTTGTAGCTTTGGGAATGTAAAGAGGGGGTTTTGACATTGACATGTGTGAGGATGATTCACTTTTGTCATTAGTATACCTTAGAGCATCTCCAAGTGCATCTCAATAATTTTCTCCAAAATAGAGATTCAAACATCAAAATCTCAAAAAAATATTACATTCAACTCCAACATCATCTATATTTTGGAGATTACAAAATTCGTTATATTATTAAAATATTTTATATTTCTAATAAAATATTATTTATCTCATCTAAACATTTAATGTCAAATTTTATATATTGGAGAAACATAATAAAAAAATGTTTCTCTTTCATGGTAATCATTTTTGGAGATGTCTTCAAATTTGGAGTTTTTTGTAATCCATTTCATGTTTTCTTTATTTTGGAGATGTTGTTGGAGAAAAAAAATGCTCAAAATCTCTATTTTCTTTATTTTAAAAATATTGTTAAAGATGTTTTTAGTAGGGCTGTAAACGAACACGAATGGAGGCTTGTTCGTGTTCGTTCATTTAACTTAACCGAACAAACGAACGAACACGAACGGTAAACAAACGAATTTTTTTGTGTTCGTGTTCGTTCGTTTAACTTAACCGAACAAACGAACGGTAAATGAACGAAATTTTTGTGTTCATTAAGAAAATTTGATTGTTCATGTTCGTTTGTTAAGCGGTTAAACGAACGTAAACGAACAAACGTAAATGAACGTGAATTAAGATAAACGAACGTAAACGAACATAGATGAACATATTATTTTGTTCCTAAAAAGTAACATAACAAAATAAAAAACCGGGTAAACTTAGGAGCCATAAAAAAGAAATTCGAAAAATTTAATTTAATTATTGATTTTACATATTAATGTCATAATATGTAAATATATTTATATATAAACAAACCTAAACGAACGAATGTAAACGAACATAAACGAACGAATGTTCACGAACGTAAACGAACGAACGAGCCCATTGTTCATGTTCGTTTATTTAACTAAACGAACAAAAAAATGTTTTCATGTTCGTTCGTTTATTAAATAAACGAACTTCCCGCCGAACGGTTCGGTGAACGTTCGGTTCGTTTACCACCCTAGTTTTTAGGGTGCAGTTAGCCTCCCCATATTTTTTTTAAATAAGATGTGTATAAACATTCATGTAGGTCCTCTATGATGTTGGCAGAACTATTAACACATACCAGTAACTTTCATGCCATATGGTCAACTTTCTTTCTATGGTGGGACCTTTTACAGTCGATGCTGTAATTTATTATCTGATTTTATCTATGGACATGTTTATATTTATATATTTTTTTTTTCAAAAACAAACAATAATATTAACAAGAAAGATGCAAAAACTAACGAAACCAAACCATCTAAATAGGAAGACAAAAGTCCCTAAGTAAATGAAGGATTAGACCAAAACATCCAAACCAATAACGAAAATACAATCCAACCAACTGAAACATAACGCGAAATGTACACAAAAATACAACAAACCGGAAGATTAAATGTTTAACTGTTAAGTAATGTTTTTTTTGTTTAGTTTATAAACAATTATTGTTTTTGAATGATTTGGATTTAAAGGAAGGATTTGGATTTGAAGGGATTTGAAAATCATATGTGTGTTTGTTTTGTAGGATTTGCAATGGAATTGGATTTCCATTATTTATAAATAATTTATATATAAATACAAAATATTATAAAAATATTTAAATAACATTTTTATTAATCAATTATTACAAAACAAATGTTTTTAGCATTTTTAAAATATTATTTCATAGAAATCCTACGAAATCCCGTAAAATCCCGAGCATCCGCCAATGATTTCAAAATCCAATGTTCATGGGATTTTAAATTATTACCATCAGGCAAACAAACACCGGAATTGATTGGATTTGAAATCCAAATCTCTCCAAATCCCGCGAAAGAAACACGCCCTAATTGTTTAACTATTAAGTAATGTTTTATTTTGTTTAATTTGAAAACAATGATTGTAGATGACTGAATTAAATAAGCCACTGTTTTATCTATTGTTCACATTCAACCATTTTATTCCGAACATATTTCAATAGGAAAGAAACAAACAACCCATGAGATTCAAATGTAGGAGTGAAATTAAACTTTCATAGCTTTTGAAAATTCACTCGTTTGTGTACCTTGTGGTTATTTTGGATGGCAAGAAACACTAGCCAATTTTTTAATCAAAATTTTTAGTGTTGGTTGTATGTAATATTCAACATTAAAGGGTCATTTATCAAATGCTTACTGGTAAGAATCACCATCCTCAGTTACCTTATCGACAATGGTGAATCCATAAACTTAGTTTACTGGGGCCCTATGGTATAAAAAAAATACAAAACCGAATAACTCACCCAAACCAAAACGGTTTCGGTTAAACAGTTCGGTTAACGAAATAAGGTAAAGTTCGATTTTGATCAGTTTTTTTAACCATATCGGTTAACCTATGGTAAAATATACTATTATTTAATTTCCTTCTACATGAATTGGTTCAAACATATATAAAACTAAAAGAACAAGAAATTAAGATATATTTAACATAATCATCAATCAACATTTTCATTGTAGCATAACTGCAAGCACTAACGAAAAGAATATACAGGGAGACCGATTGTGTCACGCAAGAGAATGAGATGTTTCATTTAAATAGAATCGGGCGGGGGCGGGGGCGGGGGGGGGGGGGGGGTTAAGTATATAAAAGTAATTTTTTTTACCAAGATTATTTTAAATTTTGACATTTGGGTTTGGGGGGGGGGGGGGTCCCGATAATCAAAATGGATTGTTGGTAAACGTCTATCACCCAGTACCACCCTCACTTGCATGGATAACACTATCGATCCTTGTCTTGCCTCTTACCAAGTAAGATCATCAATCCTTTCTATGCTAACCCAGTAAGGTAAGCGTTTTGTAACCCTTATGATAAAAGCATTTTGATCAGTTGTTAAGCAATGCTTGTGTCATCGCACCAATTGCATTATCGAACTGAAGAACAAGTTTTTTCTTGGGTGTGCACGAGATATGTTATCAAACAACATCTGGTTAGTTGGTTTGAGATCTTGAATCAATGTCTAATTGTCTATGTATATTCTTCAGCATTGTTGAAAAATAAAATAAAATTCAATATCAATGTTTATTTGTACACCTAACATGTAAAACCATTTATATCTTGATTGCCAAATCTTCACACATTTTTTCTTAAATCATGTGAAAATCTACCCTTGAATGTCAAATATCATACGGGTTTCAAGAGAAATGCTTGGTTTCGTCCCCGATAGCCTTCAACACAATATTGGTGTGAAAACACGTCAATTTGATCAAACTCTAAATCACCAGATGTATAAAATCAACGTCAATAAAGTATCATAATTCTTTTATTTCCCACTGAAACGCTGATTGTAACATAATCTTATTTTTTTTTAAAACCAAATTTCATATTACACGGGTGTGCTTGATGTACGTTGCGTTTTTGGAATATAATTATTTTGCTATTTTTCTATTTTTCGTAGTTTGTCTTTTATGTTCGTTTTTTGGGTGAATGCTCAAACAACAACGCATTTTATGGTAACAACTCACATACTTTTAATGGTTATATGGAACGCGTAAAACATTCCTTCTCAATGTTGACCCTTTTCATGCCTTGTTTAATAAAAAAACAAAAAAATTAAAATAAAGATTTTTCAAAAAATACCATAAAATATAAATTATATCAAAATAAAATCAAATTTTTTGTCGTGGTTCGTATATTGAGAAAACCAACCTTCAAAGCATTAATTTTGAAGATCCAACTTCAAAGCCTTTTCATTTTGAAGAATCAAAATAGAATAATTTTGCCTTTGTTCATATTTAAAAAAAAGATGAATATGATCATGTCTTTTAAATAAGAAGTTACAAAAGTTGGTGTTGATTTATTTTTGATGTAATTTGAATTTTTTTAATTATTTTATATTTAAAAAAGTTTAAATTCCATTATGTTTGAAAACAAATATATTTAGAGCATCTTTATCAACATATTTAAAATGGAGAAAATAGAGATTTTGAGTATTTTTTTGCTCCAACAATATCTCCAAAATGGAGAAAGTATGAAGAAAATTATAAATTTTTTCAAATTTGGAGACATCTTAAAAAATGATTACCATAAAATAGAAACTATTTTTTTATTATGTTCCATCAATAAAAAATTGAAATTAAATGTTTAAATAAGATAAATAATATTTTATTAAAAATATAGATTTTTTTTAATAATATAATGAATTTTGTGATCTATATAAAATAGAGATGCTCTTAGAGTTGAATGTAATACTTTTTAGAGACTTTTAGTTTTAGTTATTTATTTTGAAGAAAATTATGAAGATGCTCTTTATTGTTCATAGGATGATAATAACTTGTAAAAATATGATTTCAAAATATATTTAAACTTGTATTTTGAGAAAACGAATTTTTCCAAAATAACTATATAAATATTTTTTACATGTAATTCAGTTGGTGAAGAAGTGAACTGACTTTACCTAAATACAAAAAAAGTCATGAAATCAATTCAAAGTCCGTGTTAGATTGGTATCTTTAAATGCATTTTTGGTATTAAACAAATTAAAATCATCAATAATTAATTTTTTATCCAAATAACCTCTATAAATGATCTAAATTTGTTAATTTTTAATTTCTTTTCATACACGTTGACAATTATAATGATAATTTAAAAACCCAATTTTTTAATAAATATAAAACTTAACGTAATTCAACCTAAATTCACAATCCAATAAATGAATATTCTTTCATCATAGTCGTATGTATATAATAACAACAATAATATATATATATATATATAATGTGTTATAATTAATCGACAACCATTATGCCATGATACATTTATTCTGTAAAAAAAGCATTAAATACATCACAACCCTCTTCAGACTTTCAATTATTCAATTTTTATATTAAATATACATCTATTTTTTTTATTGAATAAAATATTCATATAGTCTCCCCCCTTGTTCCCCTGGTTAGTTGAGCTAGATTTAATGTTGATTTTGAGTCCGAATGAGAGAGAGAATGTGTGGGTTTTAGAGAGAGAAATGTATATCTTCCTCTGACCCAACTTTCCTTTCTTTCTTTTTCTTTCTGATCTGCTTCTGCCTTCCATCTGTTCGACGAAATTCCTCACTCAAAATTTTCCATCTCATCATGTATAAACTCACCCTCACTTCTTAAGGGATTCATGCTTTTGTTTTTTCAAGGTATGGATCTTTAATTTTGCATTAATTTACTGTAATTTCTGTGCCCTAAGTTGGGATTTTTGAATTAGACTCTTCTATTGCTTTTTTGGGTTAGGTTTAAAGTTTTCTTGGATCTACTTGCTTGCTTTTCTTTAACTCCATCAAGAATGAAACCAAAACCCTAAAATTTTCTTGTTTGACATTTTTTTGTGGCGTTAGTGGTTACAAAAGTCAAAGTTTTTTTGTTATTTGGTTTGATGGGTTTTTTATTTGGCGTTTTTTGCTTTAATTTTGACATGGGTTTTGTTCTACTGCTCTTCTTTGCAGCTATTAAAAATGCAGATTTGATGGATTTCTTCTAACTGGTCACCAGCAGGTTGGTTTTTCTTGTGTTATTTTCTCTGAATATTGTGATTGAATTTATTTCAGTTTTTATGTACATATATATATATATTTAAATATATTCTCTCTTGGAAAGATGAGGAATCTAGTGAAGATATTACTGAGGTAGGTGGTGTATAGAACCTGCCTAGATGATTGATGCTGTTTTTTTTGCAAAAAACAAAGAACTGTTCAATAAAATAAAAAGAAAAACAGAAAAAAGAGGAAATGGATTTCATTGATTGCTGCTAGGCAAGTTGACCTTTTTCATTTCCATCATAAAAGAACATTTGAAGCTATTTAGCCATATCATCAGAACAGATTTTAGTCAATTCTTGCTTGTTATTTACTTGTATTCTGTGAAAACTGTAACAATTCTGCTAGTTTTTGGTCTTTGCAGGGTGTTTTAGTCATTTCACTGATGATCAAACACTTGTTCTAAACTAGTTATGTAGTAAACACATAACAACTATTTTCAAAACTCGAACCTGTGACCTTCTGAAGGGAGAGGCTTTTGCCATTAAGCTATAACTTTTGGCTAGACTTGGATCATTTAATGATGTATCTTAGAAAGTTGAGGAAAGCACATATTTGCCAACTATAAGCTAGTTTTTTTTTTAGCTTATTGAAAAAGCCTGTATGGTAAGCTATAACCTATACTCTAGCTTTTTGAGAAAAGCTACTTCAAATAGCTTATTGGTGGTTTTTTTTTTGGGGGGGGGGTTGTTTTATTTTATATTATTTTACATTGTCATCTAACTTATCAGCTAATGGTTATTAGTCAACATCTAACTTATCAGCTAGTTTGCCGAACATAGCCTAAACGAGTTCTTAGGATTCTTATAAATCAGGCCTTATTTAGATTGAAATCTTGAAATTATGATATGAAAACCCTTATGCTCTTAATCATCACTAACCACAATCTCATTCAACCTTCTTTTGATTGTTTTGCAGCCATTTTCACATCTACTCAAATCCTTTTGAGGAAAGAAACAATTTGTGTCCATTAATTCCTTTTGAAAAAAAATGTCATTCCGTAGCATAGTTCGTGATGTAAGAGACGGGTTTGGGAGTTTATCGAGACGTAGCTTTGATGTGAGGCTATCAGGGCATCATAATAGAGGAAAATCACAGAGTTCGATTAATGATTTAAACGATAATCACCCATCTCTTGTCATCCAAAACAGCCGGTGGGCTAATCTTCCTCCCGAGCTTCTTTTTGACGTAATTAAGAGGCTAGAAGAGAGTGAAAGCACATGGCCCGCAAGAAAACACGTTGTTGCTTGTGCTGCGGTTTGTAGGTCATGGAGGAGTATGTGTAAGGAAATCGTTAGAACTCCTGAATCATGTGGGAAGATTACTTTTCCGGTTTCATTGAAGCAGGTATTTACCATTTTACCCTTTCTCTATCTTAACAGAGATCTTAATGGAAACAGCCGCTCTACTCTTTTGGCTAGAGGTCTGGTCTGAATACATCTCACCCTAGACCCTACTTTAGACCCTACTTTCGAGTTGGATTTGCTGACTTATTTTAGTTTGGGTTGTATCTTGATATGGTCATATGGATGAAGTTATATTATATGATGATTGCTGAATAGTTATTTGGATTTTTCAGCCGGGCCCACGTGACGTTACTATTCAATGTTTCATCAAGAGGGATAAATCGAACTTGACGTATCATCTTTTCTTGTGTCTTAGTCCCGGTGAGTATATGCTCTTCATTTATACCATATTATAAAGTGTTTAGGTAATAGTCTTGAAAATAACTTATTATGCGTTAAATATTGCTTAGAAATTCAAGTTTGCTACTAATTAGTTCATAAATACTATTCTTTAAGGCTCTTTCAACTATATGAAAAACCAACTAATGGCTAACTTATAAACACTTCTAAATACAAGATAATCATCGAGTCCTACTACTATGACAAAATTATCCATCATTATCTTTATCTACACGAAAAGCACTCCCTAATTAAAACCGAAATAAGTTGCATATTTATTTTTAAATCTAAATTACTTAGCTTATAATAAAATTTTGAATTAAATAGATTATATCAGAAAACGAGAGTTTTATAATCTTTAATTTTAAACCAATATCAGTATTTTCTTTGGGATTTTGTTACATATGTTCACTGATCACTTATAAATTCGATATGAAATGTTAAAAAGGGCAAATTGTTGCATATGCTATTGGAAAGAGTTGCATTTCATTGTTTTAATATCATGAGAAATTTGATGTTATAAAGATTTAATCTGGTTTTCTGCAGCTGCTTTACTAGTTGAAAATGGGAAATTCTTGCTGTCTGCAAAAAGAACTAGAAGAACTACTTGTACCGAATATGTGATCTCCATGGATGCTGATAACATTACAAGATCAAGCAACACTTATATCGGAAAACTCAGGTATAAATCCAACATTTTCATTTTATTATCGTGATTGTGGGTCCCAGTTGAAAAAGACTTGTAGAACTTACTCAAATTGTTGAAAAGTTTCGATCTTTAGCAACTTTTTTTAATTTTCTTTATTTCAGATCTAATTTTCTTGGGACGAAATTCATAATATACGACACCCAGCCACCACATTCCGGTGCTCAAATCCCGCCACCTGGTCGATCAAGCCGAAGATTTTATTCCAAGAAAGTTTCACCGAAAATGCCAAGTGGCAGCTACAACATCGCCCACATCACCTACGAGCTTAACGTGCTCGGCACACGTGGGCCCCGCAGGATGCATTGCGTCATGCACTCGATCCCATCCTCTTCCCTCGAGCCAGGTGGGTCCGTGCCAGGTCAGCCGGAGCTCCTCCTCCCGCCACGCTCCCTCGAAGACTCTTTCAGGAGCATGTCGTTCTCAAAGTCTCTCGACCACTCTACGGAATTCAGCAGCTCTCGGTTTTCCGAGATCATGAGAGCCGCTACTACTACGTCCACCGACGCCCCCGATAGTGAAAAGTCCAAAATGCCCTTGGTCCTGAAAAACAAGTCGCCTAGGTGGCACGAACAGTTGCAATGCTGGTGTTTGAATTTCAGGGGACGGGTGACCATCGCTTCCGTGAAGAACTTCCAGTTGATCGCGGCTCCACCGGTGGCCGGAACGTCTCAGCCGCCACAACCGCCGCCACCGGACCACGATAAAGTGATCTTGCAGTTTGGTAAGGTCGGGAAAGATATGTTTACAATGGATTATCGGTATCCTTTATCGGCATTTCAAGCGTTTGCAATCTGTTTAAGCAGCTTTGACACCAAATTAGCATGTGAATAGAAAAAAGAAAAAAAATTGACATTAGGGTTTCTAAAAGACAAATTGGGCAAAGAAAGCAAATAGCAATGCATTTCTTTGGTTGTCCATTTTGTGTTTACCCTTTCTTTTCTCTCTATTGGTAGATTGTTGTTGAAATTAAAAACTCCATTCATAACTGTTTGTTGTAGCTTGGTCTCTTTGTGTCTTTTAAATTTATTTGTTTTATAAGTTTTGTGATCTTTATGGAAATAGTCTCTCTCTCTATCTATTATTTAGGGTAAAGAAAAGGTCTGCATATATCTTACTGGGACCCAACTTGTTTGAGAAATACTGAGTTTGTTTGGTTTATCCGTGATCGTTTGTTCTTATTTGTCTTGATTTCTTTTGTTTTACAAATGGGGTTTTCAGGGAAATGGTCTCTGGATAACCCCTCAAGGGTAAAGGAAGGGATCTACTTTCGGATTTACTGAATTTGTTTAGTTTATTTTTAACTGTTTGTCTTGTTTGCAACCTAAAAGACAAGAGGGGGTAACCACATGACTTGTGGCATATTGGTTAAGGCTTGTGGGGGATGATGCTAGATAACCCATTACCCATCTACTCCATGTGCGAATCCAGACGCAAACAACTTGTGGCCACTGGGGAATTATCTCAGGGCTGCATGCTTTATCAGTCTTAAAATTGTCAGGGATTAGTCTAGACAAATACCTAGGATACCCTTTCCAAAAAAAGAGGGGGTGTTTTATGAAACGATTCAAATATACGAGTAAATGTTTGTTAGTAGTTTAATGATATAGAAAGTGACTTATTCAGTAAGCTTTTTGGAGAGAGCTTTATGTAGAAAACGGAACCAAGGTTTTTTCAAACCTACCCCTTTCAATTAAAAAACATGCTCTTTCCTTTTATGAAAGAAGTTCTTTCACACAAAAACTTTCCTAATTTATACCGACAAAATAATTCATACATGATTTTATGAAAATCAACCAAACACCTCCTAAATTATATATGATTATTAAAGATTAATTATAAATATTAATTGTTAAAAAGAAGTTTGAAAATGGATTTATATTATGTTTTTATTGAAAAAATGTTTTAATGGACTATATAAGTTGGTTGAAGGAAGAAGGAAAGAATCGGACATAGGTGGGGTTGCGACCCTATGAATAGGCTTTGCCACAAATACAATCAACAATCAAATACTTATTGTTTTTATTTTAAATTTAATATATAATATAATTGTCAACTAATTAAAGTATCTTTTGAATTTATATAAAATTGATAACGGTAACTAACATATTTCATCTTATTTTCTTCTAATGATCAGATCTTTTCATTTAAGTGGTTATGTATATGTAAAGAATGGGAGGCTATTGACCCTATGGTTGTATTGATATATAAGTTGGGTTCGTCGGTTGAAGGTATTTGAACAATCCAAACTAATGTTTATAATTTAAAAATCTCAACCCAATCCAATCCCAGCTGTACGGGTTTGATTGTTGGTCGCGTTGAAACTTTGATACATACTTTTATAATCAGTTAAGTTTTTTTGTTTAAACAAATTAAAATCAAAACGATAACATACAAATAAGGTTACCAGTTATATAAGTAACATTTGCATATTGAGGTTAATAATTACCTAGACAAACTATGTACTCCATTTCCTATGTGGTAATAACATGGTTCTAAATGGCGTGAGGCGTAGCGTGGCGGCGAGGTCAAGCCTCAAGCCTTGCGAGTTACGACGAGGACATGACGTTTTCCAAGGCATGTCTTAAGGCGGCAAATATTATATATATGGTTGGGTTCTGTCGTTCTGTAAGAAGGGAAGTTATGGTGAGAAAGTTAAAAAGGGATCTTCATCCTTAGATTAATCCAAATTGAAGATCAACACTAATAAGATACACCGAGATGCGCCGGATCAATTCCTTTCTAAAGCGCTATTCATGTGTGGGCATGAGATTAAAAGTGATCAACGATGGATATCTCTTCTTACGCTTCTCACCTTAACTCCATTTCTCACATCATCTCATGCCTATATGTGTGTGTGTGTGTGTGTATATGTTTATGACAATGTTTTGAACAATAATGATTAAGTATTTGACTCGTAAAAACTATAAACTTATATTTACATTTACCCCTATTCAAGTTTTAAAAGTCGCAAATTTCCTCTCATGCCTTATAACGCCATATCACTTGTAAAACCATAAACTAAAAAAAATTGTAACGGCATAACGTGCCATGGCGTGCCATAACGACCTCGGTGCCTTATCTCGGCACCAAGGTGGTTAACGTGGCGGCAAGGCTGCGCCATGGTGCCATGGCACCATGACGCGTTTTTTAGAACATTGGGTAATAGTGTATATGGATACCCTGACTTTCAGAACATGTTGAAGGTTCATGGCTTCATAAAACTAAAAAATAAAATACACAACAAACTCAAAGAAGAAAGTTTAAGGTTCATGGCTTCAAGCAAATGGAAAAAAAAATTATGATTGAAATCGTGGTATAATATGAATGGAGTTAATTACAGGTTGATCTAATGTTTAATGTACATATATTAATTAATGATTTAACAATAATATTACAGTATAGATAGACATCAGGTTCATTGGGTTGGGTTCAAGTGGTCCTAACCCAATTTCTACCAGATATCTTCAATTTGAAGATTTTAGTGTTCATTTAGGTATCGAATGACTTTAAGTTGAGTTAGATTAGCTTATTTCGAGTTGGATCGACCTGGTTAGTCAAGTTTTAGTGCACCCTAATTGACCCTTGTTTGCAAGAGGTTGTGTTCAAGAACTCGAACTATATTTATTTTTGTAGAAAATAATTTATTTTTCATGGTCGAAAAAGAAACACACAATAAATAAATTCGTCAATATCTAGAAATTTATTAGCCTACAATAATTAGGCAAGATGAAAAAAACAATATCAACTATTGATATACAGTGAATTCGACTATACACAAGTGAGTATTAAATAATTCTTTGCGTGGAAGTGCTTCTTTGTAATGGTATTATAATTTTAGACGAGAATCGTGTGAGCAAGGGTTAAATATTTAATACCAGAAAGTCAAAGAGATTTTGTCCCGAATGACTTGTGTAGTCTTCTTCTACCAGGGACCCACAACTTCACTAGGAGATCTTGATGAGGCAAAAGGGGGATTTATTAATGTTCATGTGGGTCGTCTACTAAAGGATTGTTTACCAAACACTTACAAAATAAGTATTTATCGAGCGTCACTGATTTACCAACATGACAAGAACTGATAATCTTATTCGATAAGAGACGTAATAAAGACTGAGCATCTTACACAGTAAATAAGAGAGAAGAATCTTATATATTGGGTTAACACTTCCCATTCCATTTTAATAGTCAACATTATACATGATAAGGTAAATAAGGATGACGACTATTGCTTGGTAAGCATTTACCAGATAAGTATTTGACAAACGACCTTATGAGTAAAAAAGGTCATGTTGGTAGAATTGAGAAGAGAGAAGACCAACCTACCACTACGTGAGATACGAGTTTTTTTTTCTCTCGTATATGCTTCTAGTTTGCTTAGTCTTGTTAGAAGCCATAATCTTGCTCGCAATACACTCGGGATCTATATAATAAATTATAATATATTTAGGAAAAAACTGACATCATTTATAAAATTAAATGAAATCAATTAGGCTATCTTTGGCAAACTAGCTAATAAGCTAGCGGGTAGCTGATATTCTAGCGAGTAGCTGATAGCTTATAAGTTAGCTGGTAGCTGATAAGCTAGCTGATGAAAAAAATCATGTTTGGCAAAACTAGCGTATAAAAATGTAAAATGACCAAAAAGGACATTTTAAAAATTAAAAAAATAATTAATGATTAATATTAATATTAATGAGAGTTATAATTGGAAATAATGACAATAAGCTCCCAAAACGCTACTCCAAGTAGTGTTTCAATAAGCTAGTTTATAAGCTAAATTATAAGTTAGCTTATGGTTTGGCAAACGTGTACACTGAAAATAAGCTAGCTTATTTTTGCCAAACATAGCCTTAATTTAAACCAAAATATACAAAACAAGCATAATAAATCCACATGTTAGTAGAGTTGGATAAGGATAAAATATATACAGATCCTTACTCCACCTTGAGAAGTAGAAAAACTCTTTGTGTCCGTTTGGTTGGAGTGATTTGAAGGGATTTGGAGGGATTGAGATTTCAAATAAGTCATTCCCAGTGCGAACTCTGATGATTTTCTTGAAATTATACTCTACTATATCTTAATATTTATGTCAAACACTGCAGTCAAATAAGTCGTCATGTCAGTAATATGAGAACTATCCCTAATACAATAGATTGGATTAAAATCCCAATCCCTCCAAATCCCTCTAACCAAACTGACCCAAAAACAAATGGAACATGTTATATAACATAAACGCTTATTTTAACTAAAGAAAGCGTTACATAAAGAATAAAATGTAAAGAGATTATAGATTTGAAGGACCAGCGGTGTATGAATAAAAGTTAAGAGGATAAAAATTATTGATACTAGATACTTGAGGGGTAAAGTTTGTAATTTTATTTTTAAATAACAAAAATGCCATACTGCTTCCTTGCTTGCTAGGGTTTCATACATCCCCTGTTTCCGTCAGCTTTGAATCCCCTTCAAATCCTTCTCTTTGTAATTCCATCATCAATTTCAGAGGTACCTCTTAATCCTTTTAGTTTCATTCGTATACTTAAATTTATCGTTCTTCATGTTGTAGATCTCTTCGAATTTATGCGTTTGTATGAATTGAAAATGTAGACGATTTGGTTCGTAGTTACTCTGATCTAGGTTTTTGAAAATGATTCCGTTTCAAATTGTGAAATTCGTGTTAAATTTGGGGATTGTTTTATGAATCTGCTTGTTTTGAGTGATCGTGTGAGGAAAGTCATTTGTTCATGGAGTTTGTTACTTTTTAAGGCTAGGGTTTTACTGTTTGCAATGGAAACTTTGTTCGAATTGTAAGGTGAATCTAATTGTTAACTGTTACTTAGAATCTTGAATCCAATTTGGATGATTCAATTAGGGTTTTTGAGCTATAGGTATTAGGAGTATATGCTACTTTGAATATGGTTTAAATTCTAAAGAGATGATATGAATTTGATCAGAGGGTCTTCAAATCTTGTGCAGGGTACGATCTTGAGGATCTAAGGGGTTGTTTGACAGATGCTGAATGGTTGGATGCAGAATGATTAAGTGGTAAGAATGGTTAAGAGGCTTTTATGATATAATGCAAAATGAAATATAATTGTTTGGTAATTATTCAAAATGAAATTAGGGCTCTAAATGGTTAAGGGAGGTCCAAGATACAAAATGATTCATAGGGTTTTGGTTTTGGAATCATTAAAAGACAAACTTATTTTTTTGCCAAACATGATGATTTCTTAACGATTCAGAGGCTGCCTCTTAATGAAACTGTAAAGAAGTAAACAAACAACATCTAAGATGGTAAGGAAGAAGGAAAGGAAAAAAGAAAATTCCAAAAGTGATGGATATCTGGCAGGTAATTGGTGTACTTAATCATCTAGTCTTTTTGATCTGCCATCATTCTTAGATGCTTCTAATTTAGTTCTTCTATGTCCTTGGATTTTCTTTCGATAATTGAAAAATGGGAAAAGAACTATCGAAGCTTATTTAACCGCTACTTGAAGTAGCTTTTTGGAAAAAGCTAGCTTATTTAACCGCTACTTGAAGTAGCTTTTTAAAAAGCTAGCGTTATGGCTAATGAAACTAGAGGGAACATTGGGGGGGGGGGGGGTCCGACTGGAGTGAGGTAAAAGCTGATATGGTTTTGGGGTTAGGTAGAGAGGACCGACCTTCATGATTGCAGGGTGGGATTGTTCGGGTTCAGGTGGAAATCGGGTAGGATGGGTTCGGGTTGCATGGAAGTGCAAAGAATTAAACATATATATATATATATATATATAAAAGGGGAGAGAAAAAACATTACAGACTACACAGTATTAATATCATCATATGCCATAGCCTCTATGCCTATATTGAATTTCTGAAAAAAAAATCAAAACAAATATTGAGATTTATGTGTATATATAATATACTTATTGTTAGTCACCAATACACAAGAGATGCTATCATTCTAATGAGATGATAAATCACCACAGATGCTAACAGTTTTAAGTGTAATTACTAATTTGATTCTTTTTTTTGAAGGGTATTCCAGGCTATACCTGGACTAATCCCGGCAAATTATGACTGTAATACATCAACCCTGATAAAGTCAGTGGCCACAATTGTTGTGTACGCCTGGATTCGAACCATGGGCAGATGGGATATTCCACCACATCCCCAGGGCCTCAACCAGTACGCCACAACCCTTGTGGTTAATTACTAATTAGATTTAGATGGGCATAGGGGGTTAATTTGGGTGGATTCGGGTGGAGGGCATGCACACCAACCTGAAACCTACAATCCTACTTAATAAACGGGTATATGTTTTTTCCAAAGAAAATTCGTTCGGGTTGGACGGGTTTGTTGGGTTAATTAGGATTTTGTACAGCCTTAAATGAAACCAGACTTTTCCGGTTAGCTCAAAAGATAAGTTGGTTTATGATTATCTAACATGGCCTAAGGGGCCGTTTATCAAAAATTACCCGGATAAGTACTTATCGGAAAAATTCAAGGCTATCATTTACTTACCAGGCAGGGACGGATCCAATTTTTTTTTAACTATAAGACACAAATGTCGAGGTATTTTTCACAACATCATAATTGGTCTATTGGTTAGTTTATTGATTTTCATATATGAGGTCTTATGTTTAAGTCCTTTAGCGTAATTTTTCTTCCAGAAACATAATAAATTTGAAATTAAAAGCAAAAAACTAAGAAAATGACACTAGGAGGATTCAAACTTGAGTCTGGGTGTGTAGGAAAAGCCTTGCAAAGTAACTCTGCCAAGGAAAACTTGTGTCCTTATTGTAGTTTTAAAATATATATGATGGCCCACAACAAAACAATACGGTTGCACCTTTCACGAACCTAATTTTTTTTACACTACGCCGGAGGAATGAAACAATGGCATGTGCCACCATAACCACAATACTAGGTCCGTCCATGTTACTGGGTAAGATTTTAGTCCACCAAAATAATATCGTATGCAACAACTAACTTTGATAAAAGCCGTCGCCCTCACTTACTGGGTAAGACTTTCGGTCATTGTCTTGTTCTTACCTCTTTTACCGGGTAAGATTCTTGGTTTTTGACATATTCATCTGATAAGGTAATATGACTTGGTAAACGCTTACCCGTAAGACTTTCAATCCTTGTGATATATAGCGAGTTTCGAGCAAGTGTACCAACCAGAAGGTCATCAGTTCAAGTCAGAGAAAAAACTATCTTTCACGTATTGGATTCGAGTTTTGGGGATTGTTTTGTTTTTTTGGTAAAATTTAAAGAAAAAGACAAACTTTGCTGTCTGTAAATGAAGTTTAGGGATTGGTTGGCATAATTTTGTATTCATTTAGTCGTCGGATGTTTTGGTATTATATTCTTTATGGTTTTTTCTTCCAATATAATCTTAACGTTTGAATGGTTATACATGCTTACGTATTTTTTATATGGCATTATGTGATTTGGTTTGCAAATTGCAGTTTAAAAAGCAGGGCATATTAATTTCTATTGATTATTTTTTTGTATTTGTTAAATGAAAAATATTCATTATGACTAATTAACTTAGTAATAGTGTAATTAGAGAGTAGCTAATAGATATTATCTCAATATGGCACAAGCATGCAAACTTTCTGTAAGTTTTATGTGCTTTGATTATTTAGATTAAAAATACTATTAAAATTAATCAATCAGAGGTTCGTTTTTTAAGTTAATGGTCGTTTGCCCAACTCTTACCCGGTAAGCGTTTACCAGTAAGATTTAACACTTTCACTTAAAGCAGTTACCGGGTAAGATTCGTCACTCTCAGTTACACTTACCGAGTAAGACTCTCGGTTCTTGTCATCACTCTTACCGGTTATGATTCTCAATTATTATCATGTTCATATGATAAAAGGTAAAGTGGCCCGGTAAACAATTATTGGGTAAGCGTTTAGTAAACAGCCCATTGAAAAAGTTGTTTTACAGACCGCATAAACCACATATTGGCTCAAAAACGTAAAGATTCTGCATTATACGAAATTGAAATCGTTTTAACTTATTTTTTAGTTTGAACTCGATAATTTTTATATTTTAATTGCATGATATTTATGAACACATAAACATGTCTGGTTCGAAAAAGTGTATGCTCCTATGCATCAACTCAATTAGATTTAAATATTTAATCAATATTGGTATCATTTGATGCAGGTATGGCAAAATGGTGTTTCAGTATAACACTAAACAAACAGAGAATTTCACATAGTAGAATTATTTGATTTGATTTGGAAGTATTTAATTAAGTCCCTAACAGAAAGAAATTACTAATGAATATTAGTAAGTTATTAATACTACATATAATAGGGATTAGGTGAGGGTGAGGGTGAGGGTGAGGGTGAGGGTTCTTTACCCTCTAAACTAAGGAATTAACTAAGCTGACACACAACTTGTTGCTTCTTTCACCTACACATCTCTTTACAAATCTTATTAAATTATTAATTATCTACCTAACATTCATTCACATGGAATTACTTCTTCTAATTGCACCACCTGAAGGTCTTCTCTTCTCATCAACTGCCATTTCCATTAGCTGTAAACATAAATATATATAATCATATACTAAAACACCCAATAACCAAATCATCAAAATTAAGACCATCAATCACCTTCTAAACTTTATTTTTAGCTCAATAACCTTCTTCTAAACTTTATTTTTAGCTCAATAACCTTCATTTGACCTTACACTAAATCATTGGGGATAACAGAAAATTACTAATGAACATGTTCAAGTGGCAGAAGCATTTGGTACTTACTTGTATGGAATAGACTAATGACACCCCTATGTATTGCTAATGACACCACTATAAAGTGAATTTCTTTTCACACACGTCAACATCAAAACCCCCTTTTTACATTCCCAATGCAATAGAAGTACAAAAAATTCAACACAAATGGATGCCATTAGCATTGACCACTTGTTATCATATACACCATAGTCTATATCATGCCCCCCAATTAGATTAGGGGGTATATGACTACTTTGACCTTTTTTTAAGTGTTACCATATAGACTAGGATGTTACCATAAACTAGGGTGTATTTGGAAAAACTCTTTATCAAATGTCACCAAGAAACCTAATTGACTTATGGTTCTGTGGCCACCATCTATGTGACAAGTTATCATCACTAGGCTATGATTACAAAGGCTGATCTACTTTCATAAATGTGTGTTAATATTTGGAGGACCACCCACCAAAAAGTTTGATCAAAACCCTCATTACAAATGATTAAGATAACCATAAAAAAAATTATCACTGTTTTCTCAAAGAGAGATTAGTGAGTAAATCATTTGCTTTTCTTTGATAAAATGAAAATGACAAAGTTTAAATGTAACTTTTGGTGGTTGTCATGAAATTTCAATAATTTTTATGAAGAAAAGTTTACCAAGGAGACAAGCCTACCCAGTGGTCTTTCAGTTTTCAGTCAACAGTACCATTCGAGTAGAACCGAGTTCCAATAACATTCAAAACATGTCCTTGTGTGTAACCTTACCATTTCAAGAAAATAATAACAGCAATAAACTAGAATAAAGAAAACACCCTTGAATTTAAGAATCTATGTGAAGGCTGGTCAGACGATGGTAATTGAGCTAAAAGTTCGTTTTAGAAAGTCATGCTTCTAATTGAAAATTCGTTATTCATCAAAAGAACATGTGAATTCCTCATCCAAACAGTAGTTTTGTCTGTCTACCTATGATTATTAAAGGACAATGTTATTGGCACCTCTATGTACAGGTTTTTTTATACTTTTGTAGCTTTGGGAATGTAAAAAGGGGGTTTTGATGTTGATATGTGTGAGAAGGAATTCATCTTGTACGGATGCCATTAGTAACATATAGGGGTGTCATTAGCCTCCCCTTATTAAAACTAACCCATCAAGTTTCTATGTTTATAACCACAATGGTTATGGCATAGTGGTTGAATATCTCATCTGTCAATTCCAGACGTTCACTGCAATTGTAGCCACTTAGTTTATCAGATCTAATGTTGCAGTTTAATTGGATTAGTCCGGGTATAGCCTAGCACACCCTTCACGTGTGCATTACAGGCATAAACTACCTATAGAACACCTAGTTAGAATACTACTTATGGGGTAATGGGGATGAATAACAAGGAGATCAGGGAAAAGTTCAAGTTTAGAGTTAATTTCTCAAATAAACCAAAATTATCAGTTGATAGTATGTGAATTGTGATAACCAACCTGCTTAAACCGCTCCTTGTTCAGTTCATCCTGCAAAGTAGATTTATCAATCAGAAACCAAAAGGATGATGATGATGATGATGATGATGATTCACAGGTGATCACAAAATGTGCGATATAATTAATTCTATCAAATTACACAAAAGATCGTACCACTTCCTTCAACAATCTCGCATGCTCTTCTTCCAATTGAGTTACCAGAGACTCTAATTCGACTGTGTAAGCCTAGATTTGAATAACGAACAACATAAATCTGAATTCAAATCATGAAATTATTACAAAATTATAGTTCAGTTAATTAACAATTTCACTAATTAACTAACCTGCTTTCGTTCCCTAGACCTTGCAGCCGATTCTCTGTTTTTGATCATCCTCCTTTGTTTCTGCTGTGTTGCCTTGTCCACCGGCGGATCTTCCACCATCACCTTCCTCTTACCCCTCCCACCGCCGCTGCTACCTGCACTTGTAACAATCGCATTCCCAAATTGCATGTGCATCGATTGAAATGAACCACCGGCACCGGCACTCGCACATATAATCGGATCAATAACTCCGGAATATTCCGAAACAACCGTCGGACCTGATACTGGCGGCAATTTCGCTACATCCTCCTCCTGCCTAACAGCTCTGGCCTTTGTGAGAAAATCCTCTAGCGTCATCTCCGGATCACCATTACTTCCATCCACCATATCCTTCCAACCTTCCTCCACCGTCCTACCACCTCCACCGCCATCGGCGGGTAAATTCTCTGGCGTGTGACGTGAATCGTCGTAGATATTCTTAAGAAGATCATCCATATTCATGGAAATTAAATTGGTGTTGTGATCGACGGTATGTGCATATGGCTGATGATGTCGTTGTAGATCCTGATTCGCCGGCGATGATGATGCCATCACCTTCGACGACGCCATACAAATAATTCACACAATTTCCGATTGAAATATATATATATATATATATTATATATATATAAGATCAAATCTTATGAGGGTTTACAGTAGGATTGGAAGAGAAGAGAAGAGAGAGTCTCGCCGGCAGTTCGGAAGTTATAGAAATACATAAAACATTTTTAGAGAGAGAGAGAGAGAAACAGATTTGTGGACGGTTATATCCTCATTTCACGGGTTTGAAAATGGCAACCACCGAGGACAATTTGGTCATTTCAAAGGTTGCATGCCTGTGTTGGAAAGCCGGCAGGGGGATGGTCACGGGTAGATGCGTGTCCAAATTTTCTTTCCATGTTTCTATTAAAAGTAAATAATATGGTTTGCTTTTTTGTTCTATTATATTTATTTATATATAAAATTATCTGATTACAATTAATTATTAGACCTACTTTTATTTAATAGAAAATTATAGTGTATAATTATTAATAGCGAAATTGACTCAAAATGATTATTTTTTACATTTAAATTGATTTCCGAACCATTTTTTTTTGTAAATTTAATAAACACAACAAAGAAATGCTTAGTAGAACAATTTTGATGCGAAAAATAGTAATTTAAGTAAATTTTTCTCTTTAATATTAGATCAAAAATAAACAGGTGGTAGTTTATCAAACGTTTACTTAATAAGTGTTTACCTGGTCAATTTAATTTATGAGATAAATAAAAGTAATGACTCTTATATAATAAGCATTTATAGATAAATAGTAATGTTTTAAAACCCGGGTTTTTAGTTGACCCTGTGTGGTAACCGGGTCCCGGGTTAACTGGTTCAATCGGTTTCAATTATTCCCTTAATCACTTGTATTTTGTTCATTTTCCTGCGTATATACATATATATCCCTTTGGTCCTCCTCGAAAAACACCTTCCTTTTTTGAACCCGTTTTTAAAGATTATAAAGTAATAATTTGATGTCCACAAGTTTCAACATTAAAAATACATAAACAACAAGTTTTACATCAATTCAAATACATTAAAAAAATACACATAACGCACGTTTTTTTATTTTTTATTTTTAATTGTAATATAAAACCGGGTTAACCGGGTTTGAAAAACGGGTTTACCACCGGTTTAACCGGGTTTTTGAGAAACCCGGCCGGGTTGAAACGGGTTGGTCATATGCATTAACCCGATTTTAGTTAACCCGGTCACTACCCCGAGTCCCGGTCCAACCGATTCAACCGACCGAGTTAACCCAAGTTTTAAAACATTGATAAATTGTTACATATGATTTAAAATCTTATCTAATAATTTAAATTAAAGTATTGTTTATTATTTGTATACGTTTCTCTCGGATAAGCTTTGAGAAAATAGCCTTTTAGGTTAAAACTTTACAAAAAGGGAGTATTAAATATTTCTAAGTTCAAAAGAAATTGTTTTTATTTATTTTGGATGATTATATCAAAATCAAACATATTTTATTTTGGTTTTTATTTCGAGAATTTGTTTTTAAAAGCTTAATTCAAAATCCTTTTTTTTAATCATGGGTCCGAACATTTTATATGTATCTCGAGTAATCTTATATAATTTTAATGACAGTTAAGAAAATTTGCAGTATTTTGCAATAATTCGAGTCGGTGACCTTTGTTTACAATTTACCCATACAATCCTATGTATAAAACAAGATAAATATTACAAAACACTGTGATATGTCTATAAACGTCGTCATTATGTTTCATGAATTCTATTAAAATGTTTTTGTGTCGATGTTTAAATTTATACTGTTAGCATACGATGTCATAACATATGTGTCCAACTTAGGAAAACGATGGTCTATATAATAATCTGCTCAAGATTAGGAACTAACTATTCAGATATAATTTTATCTTCAAATTTTTTTATAGAAGACAAAAAAAAAAGCTATAAGTGAATACTTTTGGTAAACACCTAACTTGATTACCTAAACAATGAACTAATTCTAGATTATATTACATAAACTAGTCATAATCATATATTGTAATTATTAGCCAATAAAAATCATTCAAAAGAAGATTCATTTCCCCTTTCTAGCAAACCTAACCTTATAAAATCTTCTTTCAATTTTGATTAAAAAAGTATTAATTTGTTAAAATTAGTAATTTATATATAAAAAAAATATGATAAAGAACATATTTCGATGATGCATTCACCAATTATCGAACAATATTGAATTTCATTGGACACTGTCAGTTAGAGCAATCAAACAACAATCGAACTAATCAAACACTAACATACTCAATAAAAATTAAAATACATTGATTATAAATGAGCCTATATCCAATCCATCAAGCATCATTTTAATAATAAAAACTGAAAATTAATCGAGTAACTATCAAACTAATCGAATAGTAACATATTCAATTCAGATTAAAAAAATATATAGAATACATATCCAAAAGAGCATTAACATATTCAATGAGAATTAGAAAGCACATAAAGTATAAAATCAAGCCTATGTCAAACTAATCGAGTAGTAATTCTTTCCCTTTCCATCCACCAAGAACATCTCCATTGTTCAATACCGATGAAGCTCAATATTTTTCGATAAGTGCTTGTTGCATGCTCAATAAGTGCATTGACGATTAAATGAGAATTGGGACGTCAGGAATTTCTAGAAATGGACGCCAAATTTGGGGGAAACAATCAATTCACAGAGAATTTTCAGCTTATAAACTCTCAGAGTCTCCGTGACCTAAAAACATTTTGATTACTTGATTGTAGACCGCTAATGCATGTATCAATCCTATAAAATACTTGAAGAACAAAGAAAATTTTAAAACCATATTTGGTTAACAAATGAGTCAAGCCCAAAGTTGAGACATGTACTAAATTACTCAATAACTTTACAACCTCTTGAAAATAAATAAGAGCTTATTACTTTTAGTAAAAAGAATCATAAAACAGATCAATTAGTTTTTTCATTGATCTTATTTTTCATCACACTTTTTAAGATATAGGCAAAAGGCAGTGTTATAACTAGGCTTTCTTGTAAGTACATCCTTGCATAAGATACATTTTATTTTTTATGATATAAGTAGTAGAAAAGACATTAGATAACTTATAAGTAAGAGATATTATAACACCCTACTTCCGGACAACATCTCTACCGGAATTTCGGCACAACCTATTCACAAAGTGGACATATGCATGTTTTAGAACATGTAGATTATACATACAAACATACCTCACACATCCCAAATCAAAAGCGGGTATTAGCACCGCGTATACTAACTAATATTTACCATTATACAAACAGACCGTACAACAAGATCATATTACCACCTCGATTAATCTTTTCTTTACATGATACTGTGGTCAAATATACTGTGTCAACCAACAACATTTCCGCGAGCATTATCATTAATTCTACTAGAATTTCCAATGATACATCCTAGGATACACATCGACAAATAAAACAAATCAGACTACAAGCCCAGTGAGTTCAAGAGTTTATATCATAGCTCTTATTTCAAGAGTTTTTATTGAAAGTCCAAGATTACAACAGATTTGTATAGGATAGCTCAAATCATCCTTTTATTTCATATAAAATGTAAAAAACCTTACAAGAACACACAGTAAACTTATTAATCGATTCTCATACAAATCCTCTAACCTTAGACTCCTTTATATAATATATGTCTATTACAAGGTAACCCAAGCCCAAAAACCCAATTACATTATAAAACTAATACAAAATATTAAAGGTTTTTCTTTATAAAACATCTACTAGCTAGGTCTAAATCTTAGACCTAACAACATTCGATCAAAGTTCAATCGATTCATATAATTCTATCATATTTTTAAGAAAATGCATGATTCGTAAACACGAGTAATATAAAAATCATCCTATTTATTTACACCAAATATTAATAAGACAATGTGGTTACTATCTCATGTTTGTGAAATATATCCAACATACATAATATTCAAGTTCACCTATCCAGATATAAACATCCCATAACACTCATAAGATTAGACATAATGTTCGTGTCTCATATAAAGTGGCTCCTTCATACTATATTTGAATCATATAATTCCCCATAATAGTTAATTTCTCGCCAATCACATTAGTGATCTATATGTAGGAGAGTCCTATCATAACCAGCTGATCGAGGAGCACAAATCATTTAATCGATATCGTTGGTTAACTTAGGCATGTCATCGGACCTCTCGGTTCCATGTACGTACGTAAGTGTGACCTCCCATGTCTGTGTACATACGTAAAAATGACCTTCCAGGTCTGTGTATGCATTTGGCCCCCCGGGTCCCATGCGTAATAGCCGCCTAACCGGGCTCCCAATCCCCAACTTTAAACATCTTTTAATGAACACGCCTATGTTTTCAGCAATATGCATCAACACAACTCAACATGTCTCATATCTTTTATCATAATGGTGAATGTCCCACATTCTAGGCCTTTTTATCAGAATGCATCAATGACCCCACATATCACATATGTTAATTACAACAAATCGAGCATGCTTAAGTAAACATCAAGTTGCAACACATTAAATTATATTTCACAAAGTTCTTTATCATCATCTAGCATATTCGTTTCATACTCAAATTTACTTTTCATAAAAGCATTAATTCATAACCACATTTTTTATCATTCTTTAAATCAAGCATTTTTCCACAACATATATTTGAACACAAACACACATAAATGAATTATGTCAAAATACATAAGTTTGATGTAATAATCATTTAAATGAATTATGTCAAAATACATAAGTTTGATGTATAATCATTTAAATGAATTATGTTAAAATACATAAGCTTGAACTCACCTTGTTGAATGGATGATGATCCGACCCCTTTACCAACCTCTAACGCCTAAGTCCTAGACTCGATCACTCGAACTCAATAGCCATTTTGCAAGCTCGAACTCGACTCGAGAGCTTGCGAGTAGTTAAAAACTAAACTAGGCTCAAACTCGATTTCAATTTTTTAAACTCGAACTTGAGTTCCTTCTATTATAAATTATAAAACTTAAATGTGTCCATTTTGATGCAATTTTCCCTTATCAAAAAGACAAAGTTGCAAACTTTATTCACCCCTCTATTTTTATAACACGTTTTCACTCTTCTTTTACAATCTCTTTTTCAATGTGGGATAACTTCACCAACATCTCTATAGTATTTTTTTGCCTATTTTTAATTATGATTTTAATATAAAAAAATAAGTGATTATTTTTATAGTTACAAAATTCACAATTTTGTTCAATGCCTAAAAATGTAAGACATTTTCATTATATTAAATTTTATAAATTATATTATAAAAATGATTGTATTTTAAAACTAGGGAAAAGTTCAAAAAGCCCCAACAAACTATCTCATTTTGAATGGTTAAGTCCATAAACTATTCTTTTGAATGAAAAAACCATTAAACTTTCTCATTTTGAATGATTAAGTCCCTGAACTATTTTTTTGGATGAAAATACCATTAAACTTTCTCATTTTGAATGATTAAGTTCCTGAACTATTTTTTTGGATGAAAATACCATTAAACTTTCTCATTTTTAATGAAAAAAACCATCAAACTTTCTTATTTTGAATTATTAGGTTCCTGATTTTTTTTCAAGAAATTAAACCATCGATATTTTAAAAATTAGTCACTTACATCTTTTTAACCTAACTAAATTTAACCGGTTATCTTTTGATTCTTCCTCTTATGATGGATAAAATAATAGATCGAATAGAGGGAGATCGAGGACAGAGGCCAACAACGTGTTAAGCGAAATAGAGAACGGAAAACGTTGGAGTAATGGGAGTGACGAGGGGGAGCGATACCGTTATTTGTTAGAGGTTTTAATTATGTAGGGTTTTTGAACGATAAAACCGATTTAAGTTTATTTTTACTTTAAAACTTTTTTAATGAGCTACATGTAGGTTATTTAAAAAAAGATGTATGTAACTAGTTTTTAAAAGATCGATGGTTTATTTATTCAAAAAAATGTTTAGGGACTTAATCATTCAAAATAAGAAAGTTTAATGTTTTTCATTCAAATTAATAGTTCAGGGACTTAATCATTCAAAATGATAAAATTAAAGGTTTATCATTCAAAAAAATAGTTTAGGGACTTAACCATTTAAAAATGGATAGTTTGTTGAGTTTTTTTGAACATTTCCCTTAAAATTATATACATATATATATATATAGAGAGAGAGAGAGAGAGAGAGGAAAGTTCAAATGCGAACTCAAATTTGGTTGTGAACTTGAGAACAAATGAAAGCGTGACACGTGTCAAAATAAGCAATATTCAGACTGAATATAGTATATATTCAGTCTGAATATACAAATGAATATTCAGTCTAGTATATATTTAGTTTGAATATTCCTTTGTATATTCAGACTGAATATATACTATAATATTTCTTTGAATATGACACGTATATATATATATATATATATTCACTATAATATTCATTTGTCCTCACGTTCACAACCAAATTTGAGTTCTCATTTGAACCCGCCAATATATATATATATATATATATATATATATATATATATATATAATCAAGTATCTCACGAGCTTTTCGAGTCGGACTCGACTTGAGTCGTTAATATGACTTGTCGAGTTCGAGTCAAGCCTCTTCTAATCCAGTGTTAACCGAGCTTTAATCAAATCGATCTCAATTAACTTACAAGTTGTCTCGTATCATTTACACTGAGAATAAGCTTTTTTTTTTTCTATTTTAGAATTTGGATATCTTTGCCATTCTCCATCACCGCCGTACACGTGCTAGTGTTAGACACAGGAGACACTTTCATGTTATTATTAACAACTTGAGTGCTGTTGTCCAGTGATTGGCTTGCCAGAAAGAACGTTGACTTTTTTAAACCGGTCCGAGTATGACCTGTTTTGTACTGTGCTAGCCGGCCGGCCCAATTTCCAGCCGGTTTAGTTTAATAATTAGTTAAGTTTAGGTCGGAAATTGCATTGAGTTGTCCCTATCTTACAAATAAATAACTCCATCATAACAACCATTAAATTTTGTATAATTTTTGGTGTTAAATTATATTAAATTTGGTGTAATGTTGTCTAGTACAAAAATTAATAATTCTTATTTCTCATGATTTGTTTGATTTAAATAAAGAGAAAGTTAAAGAAAAACTCAGATTAACATTTTCAATTTTGTTTTATTAATTAAGTTTTTAATTTTGTTAAATAAATATACCATCGAGCTTTCTTATTTTGACTGATAAATTTTTTAACTTTTTTTAATTAAATAAATCATTAAGCTTTTAGAGATTAGTTATCCACATATTTTTATCCAAAAAAAATACTTGTGAGTGGTAACCAGCCGAGATTGTTTTAAATAAAAATAATCTAAATCAATTTAGCCAGTTTAAATCCTTGGCGCTCAACGTCATTGCTCCCCTCGTCACCCCCATTGCCTTTTGCCATCCATCATCATTCATTGTTGTGGTTGCCTTTGGCATTGATCTCCCACCTTTTGATATGTTTTCTTAATCTTTCGATTTTCTCTCTCTTCCAACAATCTAACAGATTACATATAGACAAATCAAAAGCGAGGAAGAATTAAAAGAAAAAAACAGATGAAAAAATGGGAGATCAATAGCAGGGGGCAACGACATTGATGGAGAGGTGGGTGATGATGGGGCGGCGAAAGATGGCGAGGGGAAGCGATAAAATTGGGTGTGAGAGGTTTGAATAAAGTAGGGTATTGTAAAACTGATTTAAGTTACTTTTTTACTTTGAAACTTTCATTGTCGGTTATACATAACTTTTTTGAGTTAAAAGGATAACCAATTTTAAAAATCCAGTGATTTATTTATCAAACAGTTTTTTTTGAAGACTTAGGGGTCGTTTACTCTGGTGTGGTGCTACTTAACAACTGGAACATATATGACGACCATTGAGGAATGAAAGCCAAAAAAAAACATATATCTCATTTGTTTAATGAACTGTAACGACGAAAACCAAAAAAGTCTTTATATCAGGAACAATTTAATAACTTATCATCAAAAAGTGAAGTAAATTTATACTTTCAAAGTAAATTACAAAAACGTTGTTGTAGTTTGTTGAAACTCTGGTTTCTCACCCACGGACTTTATGTGTTATGTATCTTTCCTCTTGATCGGTATTGTACTTTGATTTTTATCCCTTACTAGAACAAACATATTCGTTCCCATATGCCTCTCACATGAGACCAATTTGGTCACATTGTCTTTTTTTTTCCCTCTCTTCTTAATCTTTCTTCTTCAACCCAAAAATATATGTATGCGAATGCAAGAAATGATAGTGTAATGTAGCAAAAATTGCACTAAAACACTAAACGGGTAAGAGTTGTGCAAACAGAACCAAACTGGACTTTAATGGTTTTTGAGAGAAATAACCCCAAAACAAAAGATCATGTAATTTCTTTTTTGAATATATGAATAAATAAACATGCAAATGCATATAATTATGCATAGAAACAAGGTGATAGAGATTTTGTATCGGAAGGCAATGGAAATACGAAGGATTGGAAGTTTAAGGGTTGTTTTTCCATTCTATGCATGTAAAAAGAACTAGTTTGTCTTAAATGAAGAAAATAAATCGATGGCAGGCAAAAACAGTAATAAAAGCAAATTAGCATAACAACATTAGTAGCTAGGAAATGTAAAGAAAGGATAAGTCGATCACAAGCTCAGTTTTGTTCTTAAAATTTCCTACAAGTCATTAGTTTCAAAGTTGTGGTATAGTATAGTAGTGATATATATGATTTAGAGCAAATATAATCTTTTAAAATACTCTAAACAATATATAGTCATGTATTCGGTTTATAAATCACATGATGAAACTCACATTGTTGTATAATAGGTGTATTTGGTATGCTTGCAAGCCATAAGTCCATAACTTCTTTTTCATATGTGATATATATGCAGGATTGTCACCTAATTAACGATATGTGACTTCCACTGCTCACTAGCATCATCTCAAACCATATGTGACTCCTTGTGCAGCATCACAAAGTTCCTAACTCTCAACATCCCCTAACCATGGGTGACTTTAGACATTGGCTAACTCATTCATATATCAAATGGCCTTTTAACATCATACGTTGTAATTAGGCGTTTAAACGCATTTAGTGTACAGATTAATATACATCTTAAAACACAGCAACCTTCATAGTCTCCTTCGCTCCTCAGTCCTATCGCAAAATCTATTTTGATTTTCTTTGCAAATAAAATTGGCAGTGAATGGCAGATGCATTGTTCCATTTCCTTCATTAATCAACCACCCATAATGTGTTTCAACCACTACCCCTCAATTACATAACAGGCCTTAAAGGTTTGATTCATGGAATGCACATTTAGGTGGCATTTGTTTTTTAAGAAGTGATGAAGTCTGAAGTCTGATTTCAGTTCTGAAATGAATCAGACATAAGTGGTGTTTAAGAGCTTAAAATGAAAAGACAAACAGGGCCTTAGTCCTTGATTTGGACATTTCTTTTGATTTAGTCCGAACCTGCCCCTTTTTAGTATAGCATTCACACTAAACTTTAAAAAGATAACTTCATATTTTTCCTACAATCCGATCTTATTCATTTGGGGTGTTAAGAAATTGCAAAAATAACTCTCATATTTATTAAATTTTACCCATTTTTGTATAGTTATTTTTTATATATACCTTGATATTATACCCAATTATTTACGAAAAACAAACTTCAAAACCTAAGGTAAATAATATTTTCCAGATATAGTTTATATTCTGATTCATGATATCCAAATTGTTTCATTTTTTAATTAAATTTTTGGATCAATTACAGTATAATAATTTACGAGGTTGCAAGTAGTTGTATACATTTTGATAACTTTCGATCTATCTGACTTTATTGACATAGTTTATTTATGTCTGTTTTTTATTTTGCTATCGATCATTTTTAATTAAATCAAGGCTCTTTTTATTGACAACTATTAAATTACTGAAGGGGATAAAATGGTCAATTTTCCTATAAAAAACACAAAGGAGTATCAATTTGGTTCTAAAGCCGGGTCGGACTATCCATGTTCTTGGGACCCTCTCGTCAATGGCAGGTTTCGTAAATAACATGTAATTCGAACCGGCTTTGAAACGAGATTGGTTCAGTTATAACTGAAAAGGAAAATCCCGCCAAAATCAATCAATTCAGGTCAGTGCTTCTCTTTCTTCTCCGGCGACAATGGCGTCTACTTCCGGCCACATCTCAACCGTCGTCTTCCTCCCTATCGTTATCTTCATCTTCATCGCAATTATCAACATCGTCATCGTGAGCGCCGTCAGGGAAGGCGAATTGAATGTGGTGTTTGGTGTAATGAGAGCCAGAGGCTACCATCTCTTTGCCAACGCCATAGCCACTTCTGACCTCCACTACGATATCAAAGCCAATGGTAACTATACCTTATTCGCACCAATCAATTCGGCTTTGTTTGCTCTTGACATGACCATGGCGGCATCCAATTACGTCTCTGCTCTCCGATACCATGTCGTCCCTCGTCGTTTGTCCATCACTCAGCTCTTAAGCCTTCCTCCTGGTTCAAATTCTGTTCCGACGCTTGTGCCTGGTGAGGATATTCTCGTCGAGCAGCGGCGGTCTCCGAGATCATTGATTACAGTTGGCGGCGTTGATGTGGTGGTTCCTGGTATGTTCTACGGTAGAGATATTGCCGTACACGGTTTGGGAGGTATTCTCGAGTTCAGACCTCATACGATGAATTCACAGGCGAATTTAACAGGTGCATCGCTCACGAATCTCTCTGGTAATCTGACTTTACAATCACCGATCACCGACTTACCAAATAATCAAACCTCGATGAATGTGTATCCTAGCGCCGATATACCACCGCTTCTATCTCCCAACTCAATGCAAAAATCTCCGCCTCCTCTGGTTTCTAATTCGACAAACAATACGGTTCAAATTCCGGTGGCCATACTGCCTCCTCCGGTTTCTAATTCAACCGGAAACAGCACAGTTAAAATTCCGGTGGCCATGCAATCTCCTCCATCTTCCAATCTAACTCAAAATCAGACGGCTACATACAAGTACAACTGGACAGCGCCAACTACATCAACCATGTCTGCTACGGGTATATCCCCGACGGTGCAGGGTAGTGCTATGCATTTGGCTCCGAGCCCTAATCTGCCACCGACTTATTCCACCTTTATTGTTCAATCGAGAGAAGACCACACGCCAAGAGCAAAGCTGTTAGAGTTGACTTCTGATGGGAAGTACGGCCTTTCACCGGCGACCGAATCGACCAGTAATGGTCTACAGCAGTTTACTCCGGTGGATGACAGAACCGTAGACTGCTCGCTGGCTGACAACAGTAATGCTGCAGTCCATGCCCGAAAGCTCTACATCGCATCTACAATGGTATGTGCCCAAAAATAGGCTAAAATCTTACCATGGTATATGTTCATATGTTTTGTTAGTTGAATACTTGTTTTGAATCATACAAATCATTCTTCAATAAAGATACATGTTCGTTTTTGTTGTGATTGTCATTGCATTTGTTGTTTAATATGGGTTTTGAATCTTCAATTAGCATCCAAAAACAACTGTGGATACTCAAGGGCCTGAAACTTTTGGTATTTGTATGTTGACATGCATCTCAACTAATTCAACTAATCTTATAAGCCCTAAAACTACGGTATGGAAAATCCCAATTCCCTTGTAAAGACTCATGACAACATAGGGGATAAGACTCGAGATCTCGCCTTTATTTACCCGTTAGGTTTAGAGTTTGATCTCCAGAAGTAGCAAACCACATTTTTGGGAATTGAACTTTATAATTAAATCCACAACTACAATTCTTTTCAATCCTCACAACATTGCAAGTAGAGTTATATGGATGTAAATGGTAGAAACTACATTCATTCAAACAAGAATGATGATCAACCACATCCTGTTGAAGTAAAGATCATTTGGTTGCAACATAGAATAAAAACAGGTCAATTTTTATTTTCAGAAGGTACCCAGTTTTATTTTTGCATGTGCACATTACATTTTAGACATTTGTGTTATTTGCAGTTAAAAACAAGCACAACCAAAATGAAATATCTCTAGAACAAAATAAACCAAACTTCAGCAAGAATTTACAGTTGGCTATAACCTAGAATTATATAGCAGTCTTCATTTAGATACCAACATCATTGTACAAGAATTTGCCTATTTCCTATATATATTTTCAGTTTTTTTTTTTCTCTTTTCCAGATAGCTAACAAAATACATGAATTTCTAGTCCTATTGTTGTAAACTGAGAACTTATAGCATGATGGGTCATATATAATTGATGGAACTGAATCATGCACCCAATTGTTTTTAGTTTTAGTCATCATTGCCTCCATCGTCTCCTCCGCCAACATCATCTCCATAATCATCATCGACTGGAGCTTGATCAGCATCAATGGTAAGATCATAACCCAGTGCATCAGCGTCCATGTCATCTGGGCCAACTCCCTCTGGCATGGCCTCCTCTGCCACCATGGATGCGAGGCTGTTGTCACTGAAGAATTCCGTGTAGGGCTTAGAAACCTGAAAGAATAATTCACAACAGCTTGAGATAGAGATTACAGAAATAGTTGATACAGTTTCCTTTCGAGTCTATTGATCAGGATTTTTGCCTGATACATAAGGAGGTCTCTTGTGCCCTAAGATGGCTAAATTGGGTATTCTTTGCTGGTAGTGAGGAATACCCTTTGTGCATGTTTTTTAAAATGTTCTTTTTTGCAGTTCATCTTTTGTTTCACTGTCCTTGGCATTTTTACCCTTACCCTCTAATTTCTTGCTTTTTGCACGGTTTTTGCATTTGGTACGCTAGACAGGATAGGACAAGACACAACAAAAATTTGTACATGTTTGATGCGGCATTAGACTTGGACATTACAGGACTGAGTAAGACCAAAAAAACCAAAAATAGGTGGAACAAAAATCAGAAAGATGAAACAAAATTGATAAATTATTAAACTACTCAAATGTCAAATTAAAACCCTTAAACCTTCCACCACCGCCTATCCAGTTCAGTACCATCCCCCTACTAAATTTCCACTACCTATTGCTCCTCACAATCATGTTAGAATCTTCTGAACCTTCAAATTTTCCTTTCCAGGGGTCTTAGTGAAAACAACCTCCCTACCTTTAGAAGTAGACATAAGGTCTAAGGGCATGTTTGTTAGCAGCTTAATGGACTCGCAACTTAATTGGTTAGCTATATATGACTGTTTGGTAGTGGCTTAAAGATATAGAAAGTGACTTATTCCATAAGCTTATAGGGGGAGCTATATGCAGAAAGCCAAAGTTTTTTTCCAAACATGTCTCTCCCAATTAAAAAAATACTCTCCTTCCATCTAACAAAAACCATCCCAAACAAAAACATTCTCATCATATACAGACAGATTAATCCACACAGACAACTTTATCCATACAGGACTTAAGGGAAAACCAACCAAACAGTCATCCTACCCACCCCAGGCCCTACTTCTAGGTGGGTTTATGAAAATACTAGCTGCTGTCAACTAAACAATTAGAGAACACACCTTGAAGAGAAAATTTCTCTCCTCTGCACTTTCAATCAGGTTTTTCCAGTGCTCATCTTTTCTCAGTGCATCAGCTGCACCAACGACCTACCATATAACCAAGACAGAAATGAAAATGTAACATTAATGTAGCATTAATCAGATTAAAATGTAGAAACCATAACCATCAATGACAAATCATACCAGCACAGAAGCCCTTGCTCTGGTTACACCAACATTCATTCGCCTAAAATCAGCAACAAATCCAATGCCTCTCTCTTTGCTTGCCCTAACACATGAAAATATTGCAACATCCTTTTCTCGGCCCTATATTTAAGAAGAAAAAAACAAGATTTCTGTTGATGGAAATCTACAGTGGAGTTGAGTTTAAAACAGCAGAATGAATGTGAAAAATTCGAGATGAAATTTCTACCTGAAAACCATCCACGGTATTAATGTCCACAACTTTCTCTGAATCAATCCCAAATCTCTCCTTAAACCTACTACGAAAGAGCTTCACTTGATGTCTGTAAGGGGATATAATTGCAAGCCGAGAACTTGACTTCAGCTCTGGATAACTACTGACTAATTTATGATACATTAACAAGGCAAAGTCAACCTCATCAACATTTTCCCATGATCCACTCCCTGAAGGCTGTGTTTCTTGCCCTTCATGTATATCAAAAAAACAAAAAGGTCCAAAACAACGGTATTTATGCCACAAACGTTTTGTCTTCTCTTTCATATCCGCTCCATCTTCCAATTCTCCATTGTAGAATTCTTTCGAAGGGAAGCTTCTAATCTGTGAGAAATAAGATAGCTGCAATTAATAGTTGCACTAGAACTAGTTGAGTGTAAGTTTATAGGTTTCAAACACTGAATAATCATTTTGAGGATACTAAAAAAAAGGACCTCGGGATGCATCCTGTATTGTGTCTTCAGCATCTGTACTGGATATCCAGCCTTTTGAAACCTTTTGAACAAGCTCATACTGTAACTGTTGTACAGATGAAGAATGTCAGAATCTGGAACCTGACCTTTTAAAACAAGCTTATCAAGTTCTTACCCAAACTTCTCGGCAATAGGAGAAATAACAGTTGCTGGTAATTGAACAGGATCACCAACCTATAGAGTGTCAGAATGAGGAAAGAATAAGCTGGGAAAAACCACCCAAAAGAAGGGCGAAGAGATGCGTTTGGCCACATAAAATAATTATGTAAGCACTCTATACAGTTTAACAAGTTATGACCATCTTGGACCTTAATGATGACTGATGGCAACATTACAGTTAATGTAGATAGGCCCAAACCCTACTTTCAGAGTTGATGTTTATCAGTGAACTACTGAAAAGGCTAGAGCGCGTTTAAATAAAATCATAAAATTAAAAAACTTTTCAGAAAATATAGAATGACATTAGACATCAGCCGGATGAAAGGAAAATTCCACAGTCGATTCACACAGGTTCTAGAAACTAGCACCGGAAATCATACTAATCTTCATCATACAAAATAAAATAAATAAATTTCCATCTCCTTCTCATCCTAATTTATTCATTCACATGTACCCTAACTAAAACATCATAAACAGCTGAAGTTGTGATATCTTCATTTGGGAATTAAAATTATATTAACTGAGGTTTAATTTTCCTTCTTTGGAGGGAGATGCGGTAACAAAGCTAGCAAAATGAGAATATACCTTACTTTACTGCACCAATTCACCTTCAAAACAAACCCCAGAAAGGCAAAGTTGATAAAATCTTCGGTCCCAACAATGAATCTATGAGTTAGACCTATATAAATACTCCCTAGTCCCTACATCCCAAAATAAGTGTCCATGTTTCTATTTTAGATTGTCCTAAGATAAGTGCCACCTCCAAAACTAAGTGCTTAGTTTCCAATCTACCCTTTATTATGAGATGTACAAATTCATTACTCTTTCTATTGTTAAGGGTAAATTTGTCATTTAGTTAATGAACAAGTGTCATCGTGGGCATTTATTTTGGGACGGAGGAAGTATTATCTTTCATATGACAATGGTACCAGTTGAAATGAACTAGAAACTCAAGTTTAAAAACAAGCATGATGTACATACCAAGAACACTTGTTTGCATCCACTAGCCAAAGGGACAAGTGTTGCAGGTTCCACCTGTGGAAAATTTGAAGCTCACATGAACACTATTGACACGAACATCTTATGAGAACAAAAAACATCAATGCAACAACTGATTTTTTTAAATTCTCAATTATTATGTTATTAGTAAACATTGATCTTCAAAAAGCATGTGTGCAATAATGTTCATAGGAACTTACTGCTTGAGCAGCTTCATCTATCACCACAATGTCAAAATTGCGACTAAGTTTAGTGAAAAGACTTGAACCACTGAAACTAAGAGTGGAAAACACCTGCAAAATAACCAAAAACCATAAGTTATCTATATATAATACTTTGGATCTCACCATAAACCTAAAACTGCATACAATTGCCGATTCATCCATGATTGAAGCCCGGATTGTATCTCTGTCCCTAGCACCACCTCCATGCTTCTGTTTATCAGTAGTTTGGAAATCCATGCCTGAAAGTTTTTGTTCCACCTGAAAAATCAAACTTCCCATGTTAGCGTCCATTTTATATTTGAAAGAAGTTCAGTGGTTTTATTCTAGTAGGTTCAATAAAAATAATTCAAGTATAAATAGTTTTGACAATTCCTAGGTACGTACTAGGTAATCCATAGATACAGCCTGGACTGAATGATGTGCCTTGAGACCAATCCGAACAATTTTAGGAGTGTATGCTCGGTCATTTTCATCCCGAATGCCTGAAAACGATCAGAAACAACTAATATGTAGCTAAAGAGCTTACGAAAAAACATAACATTAAGTATCAAAACATTGGATAGATTTAGCACATACCAGTGCTCATAAGCCGCAACACAATTTCGTCAAGTGCAGAGTTTGATGGAGCACACACTAGAACACGGACACGATATTTGCGACTAGAATTAACAACTTCTGGTTTCTGTGTAAATATAATAAACTAAGATATGTGGACCATAAAGATAAATATAGAAGAAAAAAACGAAATGGAACTTACCAGATCACTACCAGTGGTGGGATAAAAACCGTCATCACCATCTTTAGGCATCTTTGCATCTCTAGGATTAATGCCATATAACCATGGAGAAGCTTTTGCCCAGTGATTGTTTCTTTACATGCATATGTAGATTTTTTAGATAATGAAGGCCATATAGACTTGTGGACGGTATTATGGTAATAGAAAAGTTGAATAAATAAAAAACTGGAGTTAAAACATACTTGTCTTCGATGTGTAAATCTGGCCCACGTTTTATTTCATTTATTTTGCCCCTGCATAAAGACATTAGGTATAAAGGAAGCTAAAATGATATATGTCATTCAGACACTGAAGCAATTGCTTATGAAGTTACTAACAAGCTAGCAAGATACTCACTTAGCATGTATGCGGGCAGGAGTTGCGTGTAGTATGGCACTAAGAAGTCCAAGAATTGTTTGTGTTTTTCCTGTTCCTGGAGGACCCTAAAAAGAGTATATGATAATAGTTAACATACTCATCTCCACTAATTGTTCGTTAATTATATAGACTTACTACTACAGATCCTATTTAGCCTGTGAGTTTTCCATTAACATAACGAAGAAACAAGTTGGCTCCAACCAATTACCAATTAAGATATGGAAACAGGATTGCTTATCTAAACATAAGCAACAATATATATATATATATATATGTATCCTCCTTTACACCATTGGGCCATGGACATTTCAGGTGAAAGTAAGTTCAAGAAAAGAAACCACAAAATCAAGAAAAACCTGAATCAGGACAAACTTTCTGCGTGAAAGACCTGCCTGCAGAAAATAAACATATAAAAGGGAGTTATTGTATACTCATGTGCAAAGACAAAGATTATGTTAACATTCGACAATTAAGAAAATGGAAATAAATCATGTCTCAGAGGATCAAATGTATAATTAAGGTTATATGAGGATCATCTAGCATCTACTCAACATTTGAGGGGTTAGAAAGTGCTGAATACTCACACGTATAGCTCCCAGTTGCGTTGAATTGTGGTTAGTTTGGATAAATTCCATAAGAGGCTTAGAAATTTTCCAGGCCTGATCTTCAGAATTCTGAATGCTATCAGCAGCTGTTAAAATCACATCCTTGTATGGCAAGCTGCTAATCGAACGCAAAGCTACATACTCACGCGCTATGGTTGATAAACTGCAAATCTGCACTTGCCAAAATAAAGAAAAACTGATATGCCCATTTTTCATATATATATATATATATTATATAATTCCAGAAGAAAAATAAGCATATCAAAGTTCTCAAAAGTATATGAAAATGGTACATCTGAAAATATAAGAGTAAGGAAGAAAAACTAAGGCCTTGTTTGTTTTTTCATTTTAAGCTCTTAATCATCACTTATGTCTGATTCGTTTAGGCATTTCATAACCGTTTCTGAACTGAAATCAGACTTCAGACTTCGGACCTCTTAAAAAACAAACGCCACCTAAGACTTACAAGGGGTCTTTAATGAGATCTACAGATGTGCCCAAAGCAGGAAATAATGCCTAAATTTTAAAAGACCACAAAAGATGAAAATATATATACCTTCATTATGCTCCAAGTTTTGTTTTGTTCGACAATAAGAGACCGCATTTTCAACAGCCTTTTGGAGGCATTGGACTCATCTGTATCTACTCTCTTTATTTCTCCATCTAACTGCATTCTGAGTCTAATCTTATCTGGTAGACGATGCTCAACCAATGCAAATGCATACGTGGTGGGAAGTTCTTTATCATCTCCAAACTGCAAAATGGAATCAATATATTTGCTGATCTTAACAGTATCTGATTCAGACACAGTTCAACTATATGTGTATCTTTCAGTATATACGCATTTATGAACAGATATAATGCAATAACTACAAGGGAAACAAGAGAGAAGAGGGGGTGAAATTGAGGGGCTGTTTGGCCGTTGCTGAATGGTTTTGTGTAGAATAATTCAGAGACTCTTATCATATAGTGCAAAATAAAATATAATTGTTTGGTAACTGTTCAAAATGAAATTGGTTAAGGAAGGTTCAGGCAGGGTACAAAATGATTCAGAGGGTTTTGGAATCATTAAGAGGCAGACTTATTTTTTGCCAAACAGGATTCACTTCTTAGCAATTCAAAGACTGCCTCTTAATGGAACTATTAAGAGGTAAAGAAACAGCCCCTCAATTTTAATGCTGACCTTCTTTTTCGTGAGTAGCAATAAGTCGTTCTGTGATACAGATCCCCAGTCGTCACCAAATACCTCTGGTAAATGAAACCCATCGGTTTCATGACATTGTATTACCATACCCATCTTCCACTCAGTTTCTTTATAACAGAAAGACAAAAAAAAAAAAAAAACATATAAGCATATTGAAGTTGTAAATTATACTGCACTTTGAAGATATTATTAATACATGTTAAAAACAAAACAAAATTAGACTTATTGATAATTGGAAGCAAATTATAGAATTCAAAGCAAAAAAAAAAATACACATATAATGACCATAGTTGTAATTCTATGTGGAGTTACTTAAATCTAATTTTATATATAATAACAAATGAAGAAATTGCAATTTCACACAAGCGATTTGAGATTAGACATGATGACATTGAAGCATAAAACATACCGTCTTCCTCATTTTTGCCTTGTACGATCTGAGCTTTAACTTCTTCAAATAAGAGAGGCTCAAATGTGGAGAGATAATCATCTACATCTTTATACGTGTCCTTTACGTGTTTCAAACCCAAATTCTTTTCATTCACAGCATTTTTGCTCTTTTTCTGCTCAAAATGGAATTAGAACAAGATTAATACAGAAATATTGATTGATTGAAATTAGATTTTGATGGGAGAAAAGGAGGAGTTACGGAGGATTCTTTGAGAAGGCGTAGATAGTCCCAACCAAGAACGATTTTGTAGAAACGATGGAGGGATCCTTCTTCTTCGATTAGATTCCTGTCTATCGCCATCTCCCTCCCTCCCTCCCTCAGGGTTTTAGGCGGCACAAGGGTTTTAAGCAACAACACTCTTCTACGGTTTCAAATGCTACATTCTCTAATCATATTAACACAATAAATATCTATTTTCTTTTCGAAATAACTGTAACTCTTTTTTTTTTTTTAAGGCTGTGTTTTCGAATTCGGAGAAAAAGTAAATGGAAAGGAAGGGAAGTAAAGGAAAAAAATAATTTCTTTTGTTAGAGATTTTAAGTTTTAGTTCTTTATTTTAAAGAAATTATAAAAAATCTGATTGAAATGCTATGACAATTTGTCTTGTTAGGTCCTTGCATTTGACCATCTATTTCTATATTTGAAACATGTTAAGATCACATGAGACTAGAGATGTAAATTGATCGGATTCGGATCGGATCGGGCTTTGGACCGGGCCTCGGAGGTAAAACTCCGGTCCGATTAGGCTATCCTAAAACCGGATTTTGAAACCGGGCCCAAATCAGATTTGCTGATTTTGATATTTCTTTTTTACAATTTTAATTTTAAAGATATATCGCATTGGGTCACTCAAAATACACTTTAAAAATACATTTTATTATAATTGGATGCATGTTACGAAGCGGCCATCGTGATTCTTGAAAATAATAAGTAAGTAATAACAAAATAAAGAGATAAATAGATGAGAACTAGGAAGCGATGTTATAAACCGAAATCGAAAGCGAGTCGAAAACACAAATTATAGAGAGATTTGTGATCGTTTTTTGCTTTGTGAGTTTGGTGTCTAAACCCATTCAACATATATGATATTTATAGTGTCTTGGGGTGAAAAAAAAAATCCAAAAAAGGGTAAAAAAACTCATCTAACGGTCATATAACATCTATAAAAACGGTAATTTTTTGAAAAATACCGGATCGGGCCGGGCCGTGAAAAAACACTACAAATCCAAACCGGATCGGGCCCGCGGACCTAAAACCGGATTTTGACCGGATTCGAATTCGAGCTTTCACCGGATTCGGATCGGATCGGGCCAGGATTGACATCTCTACATGAGACCTTGATAGCTTATGTATTTCACCATTTGTTGATAAATATATGCCCACATAATTCATAAGTGCTTCGTTTTTTTACAACCAAACCCTCTTTTCTTACGTGTTGCCTTCTTTGGTCTATCCAATAGGGACCGACTGACTTGGGGAATTGATTATTATGTTAGGATACTCTAACATTGGCCATATAGATGTGTAATATATTGAGTTCGTCTTTGATGGTAATATATACGACTCTATGCAGTGGCGGATCTAGGATTTTTGTGGACTGGGCTCCCATTAAGGTAAACTAAAGGCACGTAAAGTCACCCGACATGTTTCGAGGGATTTTTAAAGTTTTTTTATCTAATTTCAAGGGATTTTCTTAGTGTTTTTGGCGATTTTGAGGTATTTTCTTAATGTTTTTGTCAATTTCGAAGTCTTGGCTCACAAATTTGAGGCAAAAATGCAACCATCTTTTTCATATGTAATATTTAATGAACCTTTAAGATAGAGTTGGGTTCCGGTGAGAAGTAGAGTTAAGATGAGAAGTGTAAGAAGGGATCTCCACCCCTGGATGCACATTAGGATGAGATGTATCGAGATGAGGTGCACCGAGATGCACCGGATCAACTCCCTTCTAAAGTGCAATTCATGGGTGAGTATGAGATTAAAAGTGATCAAGGGTCCAGATCTCTTTTTACGCTTCTCACCTTAATTATTCTTGTCACAGATTCACATGCCCCTTAAGATAATGATAACATGTTTTATGCCTTGTTGACAACTTATACACATGTTCGAAAGAGTCACATATTGATTTACCTCTTACATGTACATAAAGGGCTTTATCTCAACTCAAATAACATATTATCTATTTTGCAATGCTTAACGATAGGCGGAAAAAGGAAAAAAGAAAAAGAGAAGGGCATAAGAAATGACCAGAACACCTCTAAACAAAGAAGTAAGTAACACTAGGGGTGTTTGCGGTGCGGTTTGAGGCAAAACCGTAAACCGCACCACATATGCGGTTTGAACATTTTATCAAACCGCACCGCATGAACCTCAAACCGCATCGCAAAATGCGGTGCGGTTTATGTGGTTTGCACGTATCGCACTTTATGTCTACAATCCAATATTTATAAGTTTAAAAATACATTATAATATGAACGATAAAGTGACCGTAGTTCAAAAAAATAAATAGTTTCAATATATCCGATTCCCAAATACATATTAAAAATATTCTAAGAAGTAAAATAAATAAATTCTGAACTAGATTGAAAGTGTGAGTTGTGACGTGTCCAATTAATTTATTAATATTGTCAATTGTCATATTAGATCAAACTAAAAGCGTAAAACACAAAGTCCAAAAATTAATATTACATAAATAATAAATTATTCTATACATATATATATGTGTGTTATATAAATTTTAAAATATATAAAACATGCGGTGCGGTGCGGTTTGATAGCTCAAAACCGCAAACTGCACCGTATAGTGCGGTCTGATAAAAATGTAAACCGCAAACCGCACTACAAAAATTATAAACCACGTTTTACGATGTGGTGTGGACGGTTTGGATGAACACCCTTAAGTAACACTTATGAGCTTTTTAACAATGCTACGATGGTGGTGGTAGGACTATAGATATAATTGATATTATGGTATAACATTAAAAAGTCAATATATTCATAATAATAAAAAGTCAGGTAAAATAAACCACTACAAGATGAATCCATAATTTACCTCTAAAAATATTTTTAAAAAAATGGTAGGCTAAATACACCCGATGCATAATTTTACCTAACTTTGACATAAAAAAAAAAGGTGCATATATGTTACATGCAACCAATTAGTGATTACCCAATGAAAACCAAATGAACCTTTTAAGCCTAAAGTCAAAGGTACATTAATGCAAATGTTTTAAATCAAAAGGGTATATTTGCATATTGACAAATAGTACAAGGACCAATTTTGTGATTCACTCTAACTTGTAAAATTCAAATCGAACTACATGCATATTCATTTCGAAAAAAAGACGACCTGCACGTATCTCTGATTTATATTGGGATTCAACCAAATCAATTTTGATGATATTGTATTGTGATTCCGTTGTTTTCACAGTGATTTGCATACTGTATAATGATAATCGTTTTGGATTTGAGATTGAAGATCTCAAATCCCTAAAATTTGATCATATAGGCGTGATTGAGAATTTTGGAAGATGGCTCCTGCAGTAAACAAAACTAAAAATATGATCGAAGGTATTGTAAGAGATGGATCATTTAGATGGTTGACTAAAAACCAGAAACCATCTCATAAAGAGTTAGAGGAGATGAAAAGCTCTCCATCTGCTGATAAGAAATGGATCCATGACCTATCTATTGTGGCAAATATGGTTGTTCGTCGATGTTCCAAGTAAGTTCTATATGTATTTTGTTGAAATTGATGTGTTTAATAACTTAATTGATTAACAAGATTGATGGATATTAGGATATGTAGAATCCCTAGATGAATCTCCAAAAGAGCCCTTAATATATAGAGGAGAAATGGTCCAAGTCTAGCCGATGTAGGACTCTAACATGCCCCCTCCAACGAGGCTAGATGGACACTGAATTGTCCAGAGGGGGTTATCCAGAAGTGTCAAGTCCCACTCAGGTACACCTTGTCTCTGATACCATATTAGGATATGTGGAACCTAGATGAATCTCCAAAAGGGCACTTGAGGAGAAAGGGGAGGTTCCAACATATATAGAGGAGAAATGGTCCAAGTCTAAGCCGATGTGGGACTCTAACAATGGATTCTATGTCGAATTATGAATTAAATGAAAGCTCACTCAGTTTGTAATCGGATTATTGCAGAATCCTTAATATTTCTACAGGACAGCTTCGTCAAAACTTTGAGGAGGAGGCTTCTGATGTCACAAAACACCCATCACGGTATGCTCGGAATTTCCTTGAATATTCCTGTTTCAGGGCTCTTGCTCTATCTACACAAGTTAGCGGTTACATGGAGGACAAAAAGTTTAGACGATTAACGTTTGATATGATGATTGCTTGGGAAGTTCCAGATGCTGTCAGCCAGCCGCCTGGTGATGTATGTTCATTTTGTTACATTGATCATATATAAATTCTAAACAAGATTAATTAGCAAATAAAATTGAATAGCAAGAAAGAAGCTCTTGTGTACATATGTTTCTTTTAGTGGCCAGATATTAGGCTCATATAGTTACTATAATAACCCGTAATCGGTACAATTAATCCTATAGGACTGCAGTGAAACACACAAACCTCAAATGTGGTTGACTGATCAGTGGAAAGGACTGAGATTAATTAACAAGTTAGTGATCCTAGAAGTTGTTGGCTCGCGAAACAAAAAGAAAAAGCTTTGAGAATCTGCTGTAATGTGTAGTTTGCATTGAAAGCAGGTGAAAAACATACCAGTAGGGGAAAGATAAAAGTAGTTTAATTTTGCTATCATACGTCATAAGATGTTGTACCAATCCCACTTCTGTTCACCAATAAGTTGAAAGAAACCGGTAAAATGGAGGGTTGCCACACATAAAGGCAAGGTGGTTAAAATGGAGGGGAAGTTGTATGACAGGAAGGTATCATTAAAATTTATAAGGGAGATTCTATATGGTAGCCATCAAATCAGCAATGGTGTATGGGACAAAGTGTTTGGCGATAAAGAAGGCGCATAAAAAGGAAGCTAGAAGTTGTAGAAATGAAGATGCTCATGTGGCTGAATTATGTTGGACAAGATCCCAAATGAGGTATTGCGAGTAAAGTTGGAAGTAGCGTCTGTCACAGATAAATTGAGGAGACAAACATAGGTTCCAGTGAGGAGGGTTGAGAGCATAACGGTCAAGGGGGTGAGGATGAGAGGTCAGCAGAGAAACACTGATACGCACCTTGGCCAACCGGGTCAGATACTGTCCGCTTTGGGGTTAACCCGCACGGCTTTACAAAACACGTCTTACCAATTAGGCCAAGGAGTACTATATGAACCCAGCATCTCCTCTGCTTATGGGCGATGTGGGACAAGGAGTACCAATACAACCCCCCATAAGGAACGTATCAAACACATCTTGGACATGGCAATTGTAGAGATTTCAGAAGCCATGACCTCATATAGGTGTTTGTAGAGATACAAGATTAGGGTAAGTGTAAGAACTTGTGGTTATTGTGGAAGGGGGTAGGGTTGAAGTGGTAGAGGCTCTCGATTATCTTGTGTGTTAGGCTGATTTAGCTATCTAATACTTCTCCAAATGCTTTTGATGCCCTTTCTTGATCAAACATTTTTTTTCTTGTTGTTTACTATGCATACTAGATGTAAATGTTCTACTTGCTCTTCTTATAACTCTTCTTAACTCTGGGTTCTTATTTTTTTGACAATTTATCGGGGACACTTATGATCCCATAGAAAAATCTGCAAAACCTTTTTCGTAAAAAAAAAGCGCAAGCCGGGAATTTTCATGGAAAGAACCTCTCTAACCCTTGGGACCCAATGATCCATCCAAGAAGTTATTGCCTTAAAACGCTAAGAATTTTTATAAATAGTTGTGATGTTTAGCCAACAATGAAAAACCTAACCAATAATCTACATGGAGATAAGAAAATGAATACTTTCACCAAGCGCTTCTTGATCTCAAAGGGCTTTAAAAAAATTATATTACCGTCTTTAGCGGACACCAGACTCCTCATCTATCCTATGGAAAGTTATCTTTTCTTGGTATATTTGTAATTAGGTTTCTTTAAAGTAACCTGCATTAGATTTCAAAAGCTTCTCACTTTGTTTTGTAGTTTTTCGTTCATTTATAGTTAAGGTGCAACACCTTAGCTTGGATGCAAGGAGATGTGGATATAGTGCCTTCTTGACATAATTTGACTTGCTTTATGTTGAAGTAGTCGTATGTGTGTCCAACTTTGTAGAAATAATGGGCTTGTCTTTAGGGTTAGTTTATGTAGATTGAATATTCCGTGTTCATACCACCAGTAAGCAATAGCGGGCTAGCAGGTGCTCTAGTAGGAGGCTATATATAGCCAAGTATGGCATTAATGAAAGGACAAATCGCGATCATTCAGTCACTTTGTTTTGTGTTCCTATTTTAAACCAAATCAGAATATTTGGCATCAGAGCCAACACACGGATTAGAGAAAGAAGCAACAATGCCAACACAAGTTATGGAGAAAGAAGCAACAATCTTTGAGTGACAAAAACTAACAAAGATCCCTCACTTTGACGGTCATTATGATCACTAGAGTTGGTTAATGGAGAATTTTATTAGGACAAAGAGTCTTTGGATTTGTGTAGAGAATGTTTTGAAGATCCAAGAAGTAGGTGAGGTTGACTGATGCACAACAAAGAAGTTCATATATGTTGTTGGAAATGGATGTGACGGAAATAACTTCAACAAAGCAACTGTAGAGTGCTACAGGTGTCACAACCTAGGGTAGTCCCAATATGAATGTCTTGCACATTAAATAAGACGCTAAGGGCCTGTTTCTTACCAGCTTAATGAGCTTGATGGGGATTACAGCTTATTCGGTCAGCTATAGATGACTGTTTGGTAGTGGCTTAATGATATAAAAAGTGGCTTATGCGGTAAGCTTCTAGGGGGGGAGCTTTATGCAGAAAGCCATGTTTTTTCGCCCCTCCCAAATCCCAATTAAAAACCACGCCCCTTCCATCTATGAGAAAACCCTCCCAAACAAAAGCCTTCCCAATCTATATAGAGTATAGACAGATTAGTCCACACAGACATCTTTATCCATACATGACTTAATGGAAAACTAACCAAACAGCCCCTAACTATGTTGTGTTGGAAGAGGATGATCAGCTATTGTTGATGGCATGTGTGGACCTGCATGAAACAAAGAGAGATTTTTGGTTTATCGACTCAAGTTGTTCGAATCACATGTGTACCATGGACCAATCTAAGTTGTGGCATTGTTGATATGGACACCTCGATTATAAAGATTTATGCACTCTGCAATTCAAGAATATGGTGCCAGGCTTCCCACAAACTATACCTTCAATTGCTTTATGTGACACATGCATGAAAATCCAATTTCAAGAGGCAAGAAGAGGTACATAAAGTGTTTCATATATGATTTTTCTTGAAAAGGCAAGGATTTATCTTTTGTTGAAAAGGCATGGATTTAGGGGAATTGAAGTTTTCTTTTTCTTGAAATAGAAGTACTACAAAGATCTGGCGGTATTTTAATGTACCAAAAGAAACAGACAGCTGAGACTTTCAGATTGTTTAGGATGGCAGAGAGCAACTTTGTTGGAAACTCTATTGTTCTGAGGAGAAAATGTGCAGTGATGAAGATGGTGCTAAAGTGGATTCAACATTGTTTAAGCAGATGGTGTTCTCACAGCCACTTGACTCGACCTTAAGTTTGTTGCAGCCATAGCTTGTTGTCAAGCAGTGTGGATGAGGAAAATTCTTAAGGAAATTGTTCATGATCAAATAGGAGGAACAATGATAATGTGTGACAAGGGTTGGGTTCCGGTGAGAAGTGAAGTTATGGTGAGAAGGGTAAGAAGGGATCTCCACCCTGGGATGCACATTAGGATGAGATACACCGAGATGCACCGGATAAATCCCCGTATCAAGCGCAATTCATGGGTGAGTTTTGAGATTAAAAGTGATCAAGGGTCAAGATCCCTTATGCTTCTCACCTTAACTTCACTTCTCACATGATCCTATGCCTGTGTGACAATACCTCAGCCATAAAGTTGTCAAAGAGTCCCTTTTTTAATGGCCTCACCAGACCCATTAGGGTTCAATATCACTTTCTTCTAGAGGTTATTAAAGAGTGCATTCTTCAAATGTCATTTTGTGGTAGTCATAAGTGTTTCCAGTTTTTTTAGTGATTATGGGTTTGTCTTTAGGGTTAGTTACTGTAGCTTCCATATTTCCTGTTGGTTATCACCATTAAGCAGTAGTGGGTGCTTTAGTGGGTTGTTTTTTAAGTTTTCCATTAGTTGTAAAGCTATATATAGTCAAATATTGCTTCAATGAAAGGACAGATCATTCAGCCCTTTGTTTATTATTCCTGTTTTAAAACAAATCATAATAGCTTCAAATTTCACTATGCAGATAGACGAGGATGCGAATGTGGGGTCCGAGGCCTTCTCCCGAATAGCGCCAGCAGTGCCTATTATAGCAAATGTAGTAATCACTAACTACGTTTTTGAGTTTCTTACTTCATCCACTGGAGGTCGGCTTCGATTTTCTACCTATGAGAAATACCTTAGTGCATTGGAAAGGTATTATGCTCCTGCAATCTAATTTTCTGCTCTAATATCGTCACAAATGATGTGAATATAGTAATGCTTATGGCTTGTGTTTCATGGGAGTCATAAGCCTTTTTTGAGTATCCTATTTTGTAACAGTTTTAGAGCATCTCCAAGAGCTATGCTATAATAGAAATTTTGGTGGTTTTAGAGATTTTTTTGCTCCAATAGCTATGCTATATAGTATGCTAAAATAGAGAAAAGAAGAGAGAGAGAGAGAGAGGATGAAAATCTCTAAATTTGGAGAAATCTCTAAAACCCACTACTTAAGAGAGATAAATAATATTCTAATCTTTTCATCAATAAGAATCATTGAAGTAAATGGTTTATGAGAGAGAAATAATATTTTATTAATGTATTGATTATTTTAATAATATAATTAATGCTAAAATCTCTAAAATAGAATAGTTGTTGGAGTTGGAAGCAATTTTTTTTAGATATATTGACTTTTGGTACTCTATTTTGAAAAAAATACAGCACAAGTCTTGGAGATGCTCTTATACCCTATTATGTGTCCATGCAGAGTTTGGCATAGGATTGTGTGAGAAGGAGGGTTAAAGTGAGAAACGTAAGAAGAGATCCGAACCATTGATCACTTTTAATCTCATGCCCATCCATGAATTACGCCTTAGAAGGGAGTTAATTCAGTGCATCTTGAATAAATTTTTCTATGGGGTTCCGTCCTCTTTTTCCAAAAAAAAAATCGGTGCATCTCGGCACACCTCAATCTCGGTGCATCTCATCCTAATGTGCATCCAAGGGTGGAGATCCCTTCTTATGCTCTCATCTTAACTCTCCTTCTCACCGGAACCCAATCCTGCAGAGGATATCTTATAATTATTAACTTCATGAATATATTCAACAAGATTAACAGAATTTTTTCACTTTGTCACAGGGCTATTAGAAAACTCAAATCTAATTCAGAGTCATCTCTCCTTTCATCCCAACGATCTAAAAGAGGGGAAAGGATTCTAGAAGTGGATGGTACCGTCACCACACAACCAGTTCTTCAACATCTAGGGATCTCAACTTGGCCTGGTAGGTTAAATATTTAACATCACTACTGAAATTTCCTTATAGATAGAAGGGAAAGATACTTGTTACGCGCTAAATTTCTTATACGAGTCTATATATATATATATGTATATATATATATATCTATGATGGCAGGTCGGTTAACTCTAACAGATCATGCTTTATACTTTGAAGCTCTTCGTGTTGTCTCATATGATAAGCCCATAGCTTATGAGTTAGCAGATGACTTAAAGCAGGTTGTCAAGGCTGAGTTAACGGGTCCATGGGGAACAAGACTGTTTGATAAGGCTGTATTGTATAAGTCGAATTCCTTGTAAGGCTTAATGGCATATGTTTTTTTTTTGAAGTATATAATATTTATATACGGCAATTGAAATAAACAAACAAACTCACACACCCACCTCACCTATGGTGAGGTTTGAACCCCTGACCTCCTAGAAGACAAGGGGCTCACATACCGCTAGGCTAAAGGCCCTTTGGTTTAATGGCATATGTTATCTTATCTTTTTTAGCACAATAATTTCACATAACATTTTCAATGCAAATTTGTTTAAAACTGATTTTGGGTTGGCGTGTAGATCAGAACCGGTTATTTTGGAGCTCCCTGAGCTAAAAGGACATACAAGGCGTGACTATTGGCTAGCCATTATCCGTGAAGTTTTATATGCCCACAGATTCATTAATAAATTCCGGATTACTGGTGCTGAACGGGATGAAGCACTGCTGAAAGCAATCTTTGGCATTCTACGAGTACAAGCTCTGAATCACATGAATTCTACAATCCCACTGAGCTATGAGGCAGGTCTTATGTTCAATGCTTGTGATCAACTTCCAGGTGGAGATCGAATATTGGAATCAATGGCAACCATGTTGACTTCCAAAGAGCCAGAAAGAAATAACCCCACTAAATCTGGTGATGGAATGTATTCGGTATCAGCTATCACCGTGGCTTTCTAGCCTCGGGTTTGTCTTTGGAACTCTAATGTGCTTAATCGGTGACTGGTTACTGTAGGTGAGATCACTGTTGGAGAGATTACTCGCTTAGAGAAAGTTGTCAACGAATCAAGAAGCAATTACAAGATGGTTGCAGATGCACAAGCAACTGTTGATGGAGCTAAAGTTGAAGGCCTTGACACCAACTTGGCCGTGCTGAAGGTTTTGCAATAACAAAAACCTTGTTTTTTTTCTCCTTATTCACATATGAATTTATAAGGAAGTTAAGTTTATAAGGGGAAATATAATTGGCCCAACAATACCCGAGTTACTGGTAGATCCCATCCTCCCAAGAGGTCAAGGGTGTTGATTCAAGTAACATGAATACGTAAAAGAATCGAATTACCAATTCATGAAATGATTATCATGTGTCTTATGGTTCAATCTACAAGATGAATAGATTATTTACTTGTAGGAACATTTTTTAACCACATTGCTTAATGAGGTCATTATGATCACTTGCAATAATCTCTTTTGATGCCAAAGTAATGATAAATAATATTTGTTATGTGTTCTTGTATCTCTAATTAAAAGTTGTGAGTGGGATGTCCGCATGGGCGGATCTAGCATAGAAAAGGTGGGGGGAAGGGATCCCAGTCAAGAGGTCCAAAAAAATATTACATAGGTTAAAAAAAATCAAAAATACAAAACTTTTAATTCCCCCAGTAAAATTTCCCATGGGACCCCATCTTGTTGGCGATTGCCAAAAACACTAAAAAAAGTCTCTTGAAATCAATCAAAAAACCTGAAAAAAAGTCCTTCGAAATCGACAAAAACACTAAGAAAATCATTCGAAATCAACTAAAAAACTTTAAAAATCCATCGAAATGGTGTAATTAGGGTAAAAACATGTTGGGTGACTTTACATGCCTTTAGTCTACCTTAATGGTGACCCCACTAGGCAAAAATCCTGGATCTGCCACTGGATGTCCATCGTAACGAATAGCTGATTATTCTTTTTTGTTATTTGCAGGAGTTGCTTTTTCCTCTGACTGACCTTGGGACTAGACTTCTGGAACTATTGTACTGGGATGAGCCTGCAAAGTCTCTTCCATTCTGTTTGGTATCCACAATTATCATTTACTGGTGAGATTAACATTACTTAAGTATCTAATCATCTCTTCAAATTTCAATATTGTTGTCTTACTGATGGTGGATTGGTGGTTGTAATCATGATAATATTGCAAATAGAATCGAAATTGTCCCCAATTTGTTGAGAAATGCTTCATTAATCATTACCAAGTATTTGGGGTCGTCCATATTCATCAATGAATGCATATGTTGGTTCTCACGGTTCTCAAAATATTTATGGTCCTCATTTGAACCTTTCCCTACATAAATATGTATACAATCCTTTTCAACGGTGGTGGTTAAGTTTAACACTGATTATGGATGGGTAAGTTTTCTGTAGGAATGTATTATTTCTGGGATCTATTTTTATTGCATCATTTGAAACTCCTATTATTATTATTATTACGAAAATTACACTATATTGTATTGAAGCAAATGAGATACAACATGTATTTATACTAATCATAAGAGGTTGTTTGGTTGTTTTCCATTAATACCCAAATGGATTAAGTCGTCTGTATGGATAAGGTAAATTGTTGTTTGTTTTTTATGCTGAATAAAGAGTCTGAATAAGCCATACACGCCATTTAGCCGATGCCAAACAACCTCTAACCACTCCTATCTAAACAAAAAGTGAAATTACAATGATACCCTTATGTTTTAACACCTAAAACAAGAAGTAAAAAGTACAATAATTATACCCTTACTTTTTCTTTATTACTGTTTCCTTGTGTAGGGGATGGCTGTCTTATATGGTTGCATTGCTACTCTCCATATTTGCGATTAATATGGTGCTTACGCGATGTTTTAGCCAAAGACAGGGTGTCGATGTGCTCAAGGTCATAGTGCCTCCACCAATGAACAAAATGGAGCAGCTGTTGGCTGTTCAGAATGCAATATCTCAGGCTGAAGAGATAATCCAAGAGGGAAATGTTGTCCTCCTTAAAATACGCGGCCTCCTCTTATCCATATTTCCACAGGTAATTTCTGCTCTCATCTCTCAAAATTAATTAATATGGACTCCTGAGGGTTCATTTGGTACGCAGGACATGACAGTACAAAAACTTGTTATATGATGTTTTGTGCAACATTAGACTGGGACATACATGATCTTTTAGTGGGACCAAAATACATTTTTTTCTGTGCCACCAAAAGAGGTGGAACAAAAATTAGGGAGATGGGACAAGACTGGTAAATTACTATTTACTAAGTACCCATGATAAATTTAAACCTTCTACAGTTCTTTCATCCCTAGTGGACTAACAGTGTAGAGAACTCACTTTTGATTCTAACATGCTAACTACGAAAATATCTTGAACTGAAATTCTTACCACCATGTTTTTTAGTTTCGTCGTGATTAACATTTTTCTAGCTGGAATGCATGAAATGGAAAAATTAAGAAAACACTAAAGTTTGACATGCTAAACAATTCTCATTCGTATTTGTATTTGCTACAAAATTACCATTAAAAAAATTGCTTAAAGTTGCTCATTCCGACATGTTTTGGTGTTTTCTTTTATATTTAGCAAGTACTTATTTTGAGACCAAACTACAAGTATAATCATTAGAAAGCTAATTTACATAGGATTTCGCTTCTTTTAAGTTTGGCTACTTCTAGTAGCATGCGTTTGACACGCGAGAGTGGTGTAGGCAAATGAAAGAATGATGGAAGGTTTTAGAGTTTTAATCTGATATAAGTAGTTTAGTAATTTAGCAACCTTGTCCCATCTCCCATATTTTTGTTCCACCTATTTTGGTTATTTTTTCATGTCCTAGTCTAATGTCACATCAAACATGATATCATATGGGCCCACATACAAAACACTCCACCCTTGGTAACCAAATGAACAAAGTAGCTTCAAAATTTATTGTTTTCGGCCTAGGGGGAGAAAGGAAAAATGATGGCAATGAAGACGGTATTGTTAATTCCATTTCTTTACTTTGTCATGGACTTGCTAATTTAGGTTAATATGCTCGTTAGAAAAACATATTGTTTTCTGTGTGATTTAACTTTTAGAATCATGATGTTGGTATTTAAAGAACTATGTTTTTCAAGAACGTGCGATTTTTAGACAAAAAGTGTCAAGTAGAATGGGTTATTTTTGCTTGTACATTTCCCAAAATATCTCACTATTAGAAGTTGCAATGTTTTCTAGCATTTTTACTTGAACTAGAATTTGTTTGCAAAAAAATCGGCGTACTAGATTGAAAAGTTAGTCACTGGGGGGTGGGTTCCGGTGAGAAGGCGAGAACAAGGCGTTCATATGCATTCAGTAACCTTTATTTTCATATTTTTATCATCATGACCGAAACTTTAAGGAATTCAGGCATGTGAAAGTGATTAAACGTGTGTAAAAGTTTGTGAAAGTGACTTAAAAGTGAAGATTAATGTAAATTAAAGGTACTAAAAGTAGTTGAAAAAATTGGGTTTGATTAGAAAGTCAACTCATCAACACGCTCAGAAGTATTTTCATCATTCTCATCATAACTCTTATTCTCACACATCCCTAATCTATATAAATGTTTTGAGAACTATAAAAACCAAATATCAATGAATTATTCATGATGAATCTATCTAAATATTTGAATGGGTTGGGTTCCGGTAGGAAATTAAAATTTTATAGGAAACGTAGGAAGTACTTTTTAGCGGAGGTTCACATAAGTTAACATGTATAGTATACTACCTTATGTTCACATTTCCATGCTAACATTGTTTATAACATTCCTATCATTCTCACCAAATTTTGATTTCCTATGTGGGTCCTAATTCTTCATGAATCACAAATATGTTGGTTCTCATGGTTCTCAAATGAACATGCCCTTTTATATATAAATGCTCCCCTGTATATCCGAAATGGTCGAATCCCAATATTCATATTTGTCCTTGCAACATACAAAAGGCTAATCTACTCCTTTACATACATATACATGTATATATATATATATATATGATATTTATGTGTGTGTGTGTTTCAGGCAAGTAACAGATTTGCAGCGGCACTCGTGGTTTTCGCTTTGGTTATAACGTTTGTACCCTTTAGATGGATGGTTGTACTTATTTTCTTAGAAGAGTTCACAAAGTACTCGCCTATGAGAAGGGATCAAACTGAAAGATGGATGCGGAGAGTGAGAGAGTGGTGGTTTAGTATACCCGCGGCTCCTGTTATACTCGAAAGAGCTCAAGACGACAAGAAGAAGAAGTAACATACATTTTCCACAATTACACAAATGATGTTTAATGAAACATTTTGAAGTGTGTATGTATGCTTGTATGTATGTATGTATGTATATAAACAAGAAAATTTGATTTTGGGTTGTGGGTTGTGGGTATATAAACCAATCTTTGTGCTTCATAATTAGTAATATCCTTCCAAGGCATAGCATCGTGTGAGAAAGAGAGTTAAGGTGAGAAGCGTAAGAAGGGATCTGAACCCTTGATCACCTTTAATCTGAAACCCACCCATGAATCGCGCTTCATAAGGGGATTAATCCGGTGCCTCGTGGTGCATATTACCTCGGTGCACCTCATCCTAAGGTGCATCCGAGGGTGGAGATCTCTTTTTACGCTTCTCACCTTAAATCTCCTTCTCACCGGAACCCAACCATCCTTGCAAAGAGTTGGGTTCCGGTTATAAGTGAAATTATGGTGAAAATGTAAGAAGAGATCTCCACCTTTGGATGCACGTTAGGAGTAGATGCACCAAGATGAGGTGCACCGAGATGCACCGGATCAATCCCAGTATCAAGTGCAATTCATGGGTGGGTTTGAGATTAAAAATGATTAAGGGTCAATGCTTCTCACTTAACTTCACTTCTCACATGATGTTATGCCTCCTTGCAAAATGGTATCTGTTACTAACCAAGGGAATGACAGACTGTTAACTTTATATGCACTTAAATAGATACCGAATGTTGATTGAAATTTATGATTAAACAACAGAGTCTATCATTTATAGTAGTCCAAAAAGAAATTCCACTTATTATTTAGCTGTATGGGTTATTCAGACTCCAACTTTCGACCTTTTCTGAGACGGACGTTTAGAACCATGGCTAGAAAAAGTTTTTATTCTTTTTGAAGGTTATACCATTTGTAACATACCAAATTTCAAAATTTGATCTTTCTATTATGTAAAAATTTGATTACAAAAAACCAGGTAGATTGTGGCGCACTTGGATTGTGGGGAAAATCCCATCTACTCCGGGTGCAAATACAGGTGTTGCCAAAACCTTACCTGTAATGACACCAAATCATTTATGGTCGTCCAGGGACTACTCGGTGCGCGTAAACTGACCCAAAAACCATAGTTACAAAAAATGACTTTATACAACATAGTTTGAATTATTTTAAAAAAATATAAAAGACTTGGTAGTTTGTATAATTTTTTATTTATAAAAAGTAGTTATAATTCTTTTTGTAAAATTAATCCAATTTTAAATTCTCATCACAAGTATTTTACCGTAACTAGCATGCTAATGTCTCGACTCGAAGTGTTTAGCGATATAATCGACACATGCATTCCAATAAATAATTTCTTCAAGTTCTCGTCTCAAAAGTCGATTCATGATTTATTGATTTCCAAACTTGTTGATGCATTAATATTAACACAATAACATTTTCTAACACATCAATTGGAAAACTTTTAATGCATAAACAATATAGGTTGTTATTTTGAAAGCTCACATCAAATATGTTTTTAATTGTACATAGCTTCACTACCAAGAATCTAGGTTTTTCGATTGAGAAGTTTACCCCAGTTGAATCGTTAGTTATAAAAAGGGGGGTTTTCGACATCAAAATTTAAAAATCAACTTGATTGATCTTCCATAGATTGTAGTTTTGGTTTTTACAAATATCGTAACTTCTCCCTTTTTTCAAGTGGAAACCACCCTTCATCAAAAACCTACAAATAACCCTTAAACTAGGGGCATGCAAGAAGTCATCAGATCCAATTACAACTGCCCAATCATAATTGGATCGGATCAGATAAATTTCAACATGCAAATCAGATCGGTCGGTTTTTGGTCCAACATTTAATAAAACCTAACCGATCAAATCCAATGACCATCCAACTAATATTTAATTATAAGTAATAACCATATATAATTATTAATATTTTACGGTATTGTTTTTCAGTTGATATTTATGTATATTGTTTTTTAGTAACTTAAAGTATATGAATAATTGGTTGAAATAGTGGATTAATTGGTTGAGTACTAAATCAAAAGATTAGATGAATCTAATCGGATCCAATGGATGGAACCGATCCGATCTGATCATCCATTGGATTTGGATCGGATCCGGATGTCCAATGTTAATCGGATGACAAAATCCAACATTCAATGGATGATTGTATCGGATTTGATCCCCCCTACCTTAGACGTCTCTTTTTTCCAAAAAGTAAAAAGAAGAAAAAGTAACATTTTATACTCAATTTCCTTTTCTCATTGAAGTATAACAAAATTTGGAGTAACCATAAACGCAAATGGTTGATCAAACCATCTTCATGACGATGGTCGGACTTAAACCACGTGAAATCAAACCGTGCATAACGAATCCTACTCGAATCGAATTTTTACTTAAAATTGGATGAAATGGATCATACTTTCAAACCATCAAATCCACATTGCTTGTAAGTGAGAGCTTGCTTCCTTGGGCTTATGGCTATTGCACAATCAATTGATGCCTACAAAAACCATCAATCATATCAATTATTCTTTAAATTTGCATTCTTCCTTTTAATACCAACTTACAACACACAATCAACAAAAACAATATATTTCAAGTCTTGTACATATATCATGAAGCTTTACAACATATATAGATATATTATAGTACTCTTAAATTTCAATAGTACACCATTCACAAAACATTAAATACAAATCACTAATATAGTATAAATAGTTATGGTTTGTTGAGAATTTTTTATTAAAATAGAAGAAAGAAATATAAAAGCATGTCTCATGTAGGTGGTCCATTCCTATAAAAAAAAGACTTGAAATGTAGTTTAAGTACATGATTTTTTGCCTTTCCTGATATTATACATTATAGAAAGATGAGTTAAACTTTTAGAGTGTGTGGATTTAATTATGGGATTGATTGGCTAAGAGACTAGTCCGTTTTATTGTAATAATTTTTCACATACGAAGGCTCGTGTTTCCGAAAAAAATCCAAACATCTAATTACTTATGTGCATATTTATATGATTACAAATAATTATAATTTCTATTTTGTTCGAAAATAAATTTGAGAATTTTTATAACGAGGAAGTCCATCAATTTTTCATTTTCGATTTACAAGTCCATTATATCGCAGGGGAACACAACTAATTCAACATTCTTCAAGGCCCCCACTTGGCCACTATATGTAAAAAAAAAAAGGTATTTTTATATTATTTTTTTACTCTTATGGTATACTTTGTTATTCGGTTAACGGATATGGTAAAAAAAATAACTGAAATTGAAATTTACCTTATTTGGTTAACCGAACAGTTTAACCCCCACAAACCGAATAACCAAAAATCGTTTTGGTTTGGGTGTATTATTCGGATTCGGATTTTTTTAATACCCTAGGGCCCCATACACCTAAATTCCTAGATCCATTACTAATCCATAAGATCTAAATAGTGTGTACCATCCTAATCATATCTAAAAACTTATTTAAATATAAATGATCCAATTATTCAACCCTAATGACATATATATATATATATATATAACAACAATGGCATCCATAACTAAATATCATTATTCAATTTCAATTTTCAAAATAGTAAAAAGAAAATGTAAGGTGGTAAGTGCTAACCTGCACAGATGGTGAAGTTAACCCCAGGATCCGGATCTTGGCATTGACATCACCCATGATCCGTAATTCGACCCGGTCATTAAGCGAAGCGTCTCTGACCAAATCAGCAGCGTCCGCCTGCAACAGATTCACCCGATCCACCGTCACGGTGGTCTGAACCTGCCTCACACTATGAGCGGGTTGGTAAAACCCGGGTACGGTGCCCCGACCCAACGGAATCCCACGGTACATGATATTAAAGGTGGACACTCCGTACTTGATCCCTACCTTGTTGTCGTTTTTGGCGGTGAACAGCATCCGTATGGCGAGCGACAGAGAGGCGGTGGTGGTGGGGGCGTTCACGGGGGCGGCTAGGTTGATGTATTGAACACCGACTTGTTGGAGATCGAACTGTGGTTTTTTAGGTTTAACGGCGAGGACGATTACGAGTACGACGGTGAGAACGAGGAGGGCGAGGAAGGAGAAGAGGAGGATAAGGCAACAACAGCAACCTCGAATTGAAGCGGAAGAAGAAGAAGAGGATGAGTGTGGATAGTAGTGTTCTTGGTGGCGGTAACGGTGGTTGTGGTGGTTGTGTGACGGAGGCGATGGGAGTGGTGGTTGATCGAATGAAATCGGCGGTGGATGGTGGTGGCGATTGTGTTGGTTGTGGTTGTGATGCGACGTAGGCGGTGGTTGGTGGTGGTGGTGGTGCGACGTCGGCGGTTGGAAGTGATGATGGTTATCGCCGGTCATAGCTGGTGGTCCGGTGAGGAAAATGGTGGTGATTGGTGGGAAGTAATTACTAATTAGTAAAGGTGAGAAGGAAGAAGGAAGAGGAAGAAGGAAGGGCCCCCCACTTCTGTATACTGTTTTTCCCCCCTTTGCCTTTCTTTGAGCTACTGTGAGAGTGATGGTCACAGTCTCTTTTTTGTTTTTCCAATTTCAGGAGGTTTTTTTTAAATGGTATCCGAGGCATTTGTCTATACTAATCTCTGACAATTTTAAAACTGCTAAAACATATTTTCTAGTGGCCACAAATGGTTTGTGCTTAGATTTTTCAATATGGGGTAGATGTGTTATTTAGCATTATCTCCTACAAGTCTCGATGATCATTTCATATGTTTAAATTGGTTTTCTAATCATTTTCTCTTTTGAGTTGATCTAAATATCATTATTTTTGTTATATCTAGGTCCACAATATTAAGTATCTAGCTAAAAGGTAGGGAAAAAAAATTCAAATTTAACACAAATCTGCAATTGTGCTTAGCCAGATCCGCAATTATGATGGTAAATTGGTTGAATTTGATTTTCTTTAATCTTTTAGCTAGGTTTGTAATATTTGGATATTGCAATAGCGGTGACATTTGGGTTAACCCGAAAGAGAAATGGTTAACAGATCAATTTGAATGCGTGAAAATGGTCATTTGAGCCAATTTTCCTTGCAGGAGGGGTATGCCATGGGAAATGTTATTTGCATCATTTTTTTTATGATAGAATTAAGTTAATTCATGTATTGGAAAGATAAAAAACAGTATTGATGTTGATATATGTAAGTAAGAAATTTATAGTTATGGGTGCATTAGCCCATCATGTATGTTATATATTGCTAAAATACATCCTTTTTTTGTGAAGGGTATCTCAGGCTATGCCTGGACTAATCCCGACAAATTATGACTGTAATACATCAGCTCTGATAAACTCATTGATCACATTTGTTGTGTACGTCTGGATTCAAACCTTGGGTAAATAAGATATTGCAGCACATCCCTTAAGGCCTTAACCAGTACGACACAACCCTTATGGTTTGCTAAATACATCCTTGTTTATTTCCTCCTCATATAAATCAACACCAAAATTCATTTCTTTTTAATTATTAATACATGACTTAATTTGATTCTAATATTAAAATGGTGTATATAAAGCAAATTCATAATTACTCTTTTTACCATCTCTTACCAAGTGACTATATTTATATTTGATTTTGTCTTAAAAAAATATTCACGTCTATTTTTTAATTGTACTTTTAATTATGAAATAGAGAAATATATTATCAAGGGTAGAATCTATCTATAGTTATCAAAAATTGTAAATATAAGGACATAATACAAAGGAGATCGCAAGTGTTCCCTACGTCCATAAGTTATTCATCATAAATGGATCATGATCTTGTGTTATTTCATATTGAATGTTGTATCATATATATACTTTACCTTCGTTATTCATATTAAATGCTATTCGTTATTCATATTGAATGTGGACGCCAATGACACGTGTTGCGCTCTTCTTTATCCTTACGTTCGTAATGAAAAATGAGTTTGAATTTGAACTTTCCTTTTTTTATATATATATATATATATATATATATAATTGTATACCTTTAGGGAAATGGGTAAATTTTTAGGGAAATGGGTAAATTTTTAAGAATGGTAGTTTTAATGTTTTCGAATTAAATCCTTGTCATAAATACTAGACATGTATTTTTAGGCTTAATTTTTGATTAAATCCTCGTCATAAAACATGTAATAATACCCAAAAAAAATCATTAAAAATTGAATCAAATCACCAATAATAACTACTTTTTGATGAAGAAGAAGAGAACCTAAAAGGGAAAGAAGAAAAGCATGGAAGATGAAGAATAATTGAGATGAGTAAGGCATTGGTATCTTAGGGACTAAGGGACCTCATGTGCCTACCATCATCATCTTTAGATAAGATGTCATTATATATTTATTTGTTAGTTCAAATCTCAAATGGTCCAACACGGATTTACAACTTAAACAAATCAAATCAAAAGTATCTGATATATCACTAGATTATAAAAAAGGTACGTTGTTCATGTATCTCTGTCTGTAGAATGTTTTGTAGAAACAAGATTTGTCAAAAAAAAAAGTTTTGAAGGTTGCAAGGATTTTGAAAAGACACCAGACAGCACAAGTCATGAGAGAAAATTTGTAGAAAAAGATTATCTGCAATCCGATAACAAGGACAGTAAATATAGTAACATTAGTAAGACCATGTACGAGAAGAAAATTAAAAGTAACACCAAATTTTGCATGTTTTTTTTACTAATTCCTACAAAAACATGTTACCTTAGTCCTATGTCTTCAAGAACTTCTATTAAAAGTTGTATTATCCGAAATGTCTAAAGTCGTCGTATGAATTATAATAAGTTGAACCAGTAAATCTCATACAGAAGTAGGGTCTGAAAAGAATAAGATGTATACAAACGTTAACTCGACCCAAGTGGTAGAGAGGTTGTTTTCATTGCCATTCAACTTTTCATGTACTTTTTAAGAGAGGATGATATACCACATTCATTTTAGTATAATCGTGTGTTTCGTGATTCTTACATTATGGAAGAAATGTCTGGCCATAATTCTCACGTAATAATAAATGTTTGATTAAATGAAAGAAAAGTCATGTAATCACGGACTTATGATGAAGAATAGCTACAGAGGGGTGCAAATATCCCCACCCTTTGTTTATTTCTAGATTTAAACTTTAAAAAATGATTAAAGGAATAGAATATAGATCCAAGCAATGATGCTTACCGATAAAGCAAAGTATGCCAATGTGTTCGAAATGATCCTAAATACCGAATACTTAGGGCTTAGGTAGCTGGCGATGGCAAGAACAAAGTAAATGTCATACGCAAATTGCATTATTGTGGACACTACTTGGTGGCGGTGGTAGGGCAAACTGGGTTTTGTGCCTGCCCGCCACTGATGCACTCTATTAAGAGCTTCAACTAGTAATGAGTATGGTGAGACGGCCAAAGCTGGTAGCCTCCTCGCACTATACTTTCCGAGGAGGCTGTTTGAAGCTCTTTACATCAGTGGCAGACGAACACAGAACCCAATTCGCCCTACCACGACCACTAAACAATGTCCACAATAATGCAATTTGCATATGGCATTTACATATTCTTGCCATCACCAGCTACCTAAGCCCCTAGTATTCGGTATTTAGGATCATTTCAAACACATTGGCATACTAGGCTTTATCAATAAGCATCATTGCTTGGATCTATATTCTATTCCTTTAATCATTGTTTAAATCTAGAAATAAACCAAGGGTAGGGATATTCATATTTGCACCCCTCCCTACCTATTCTTCATCATAAGTCAATGATTGTGTGACTTTTCTTTCATTTAATCAAGCATTTACTATTATATAAGAATTACGACTAGTTATGGCTAGAACCAATGACCGTACCCAAAAAAAAAAAAAAAACACGCCCAATTATGACCGATTAAAGGCCCGGTTTTTGGCCACTTCTGTTTATACTACCTGCACACAATCATAACAGTAAAAAAGATCAACCAAGAAAACATGTAAAACCTAATTTTCTCTTTTCATGAAAATGCCCTAATAAACCATCATAAAGCTATTTTTTTGTTGAATTCAGCTGAATCCCTCTCAAGAAAAGAAAGGGTGAAAAAAGAAAAAAAACCAACAAAACCCCAGATACTTTTTTTTTGCACAACCAGTTGTAAATCCCTAAAAACCCTAGTCTGTCTTCTTCTACTATCTCAACCCTTAAAAGTCAGGGAGGGGGGATAACACCTTCAAAGCAAAGTTCAAGCCTTTTTTCTCTTTTCTGGACCAATATGTTATGTACTCAACTGCAAGGATTTTCAAAACTTCCCAATTCCCTTCCTCTCTTTTCCCAAAAAGATGAAAAAAACAAACAAAAACCCAAAATCAACCGCCTTCCTGCTGCTAAGTTAACTCAAGAGTCCAGCTTAGAGTCAGAAGAGATCTCCATCAATGGCTTCGGCTCTGCCCCCTTCAAAATTTTTGATGCCGGCTTTAAATTCAGATACTGCAAATAAAACACAAACTTTAATGTCAACACCATGCTCACACACAACTGTAATCTAAGTGTGTGCATGTTCAAGAAATGCGAATAGAAATGCATTTGGATAGTGCCCATATTCAAGAAATGTTCCATTTGTGCTTTTGGATAATGTGCATATTCAGCTAATCATAGTAAATCTTTCATTCAACACATGATATTCATCAAATTTTCACACATGATAGCTCAAGTATTTCTATAAAACCTTTGCAAAATGTAAATCTTTTATGATGATTAAAAAGGGACCTTCAATTTCTTGTATGTAATGATTAATGGTGAGTTGTGAGGCCATCTTTTGAAATGAAAACGAAAAGGTAAAGAAAAAAAGGGGAACACGTTGTAAGGTGAAAGAATTTTTAAAATTACTTTATTAGGGGGCAATTCGAGGAAGAACTGATTAGTTTGTGGATACTGTAAGAACCAATCTTAACCACAAAATCAATGGTTAAATTAGAAAACTTATAATTTGGTAATTTTGATTAAACTTTTAATTAAAGGGCAGTTTAGGTATTTTAAACTCTCCTCTCTCCGTCTTCAGTCCACCATGATACATTATGTGATGCACGAAGCACAAGACACAAATACATACAAGTTGCATTGTGATACCCATTGTGTTACCAATTTACCTTTTATGCTATTTTAGTAAATAACATTAATTATTTAAAACGATCGGTCCACATTAGTTCTTACAGTTTCCACATTAGTTCTTAGAAGGGCAACACATTGTAAGGTGAAAGAATTTTAAAATTACTTTACCATACTTACATTTCTGTAGAAAGAACTAATCTCTTCTTCAGTCAGACCTTCCTCCTCTTCAGCAGTTTCATCCCATCCCAGAGAACGTAAAAATCTAGCCTCTTCCTCTTCTGAATAAAGAATAGCATCAGGGCCTGAATGGTTCTTCCCATTATTAGTAGATCTCACCGTTGCAACACAAACAGATTCAGACCCACCCTTAGCCTTAGCCTCCACCATAGTAGTATCAGATTCAGACCCACCCTGATGGGCAGGAGGAGCGGCAGGCTTTTCACTTAATGAGACAGAAGAACCAGTATCAGGGGCAACAGAAGAATTGCTAATCATCGATTTCTTCCTCATAAGGTTAAAAAAGTTATTTCGGCTTTGAGCTTGTGATGAAGGTCTCTTCTCCATAGTAGCCACACTAGGCTTACGCTCCACAACTGTAACGGCTGGATTATTTCTAAGTGGAGCAGATCCAATGGCTGAGGGTACAGCAAGTGGGCTATTTGGTAATTTGCTACCACCTGTTGGGCTCAAACTCTCCTTTGCAGCAGTTGGTGAGATACCGTTCCTTTCTCGTGATGGCTTAAGAACAAGAAGTTTTCCGACACTAGACGTCTTTGAAACATCAGACTTCACAGATATAGATCGAGGAGTATGTGGATGGTTAACAAGCTGTGATTGCCCAATCTTCAATTTTGGTTTATCAGAAGAACTCGAGGCCTAAAGAGACGTTCATAATATTAGATTAAAACAAAAGGAATGTACAATAAAGAACCATAAAAGAAATAGTAAGTTCCAATTACATGCATAGATATAATAAAAAGAGCATAATGCAGCTTCAGGATGGTTTTATCCGAGTCCTTTGGTTACACATAGTAAGATAACAAAATAAAAATTATCTTTGTCGAGCAGCTTGTGTGCCTATTTAGTTTTTTTGTCAATATTACCAAATATGCCCCTGCTGAATCAGCCTCATGTATTCATGGGACATCCCCTTTTCCTTTTCTTTTACCATATATATTATAGAAATGCAGCTTCAGGATATGAATCATCTCAAATTTAACACCTCCAAACTGAGAAAGCAATGTCTTCCAAGAAAATGAACAATAGGATTCCAGGAGAAAAGAAAATATGACATACACACATTAAAGAAGAAGAATGTGAAAATGGTCGCAAGAAAATATTCATTTTCTCACATAACTAGATCCTCTATGTGCAACTAAGACATATATCAATTATTTCATTCAGTTCTCTTATTATTAAACTATAGCAATGAGACAAAATTTTCACACATTACTACATTCACTATTTTGCAGCAACAACAAATGCCACTATAAATCATAACAAGGTAAAGGAAAATTCAAATATTTAAAACCTTAATCCATGTGTCATAACTAAAACAAATCCATGTGAAAATGAACATCCTAGTTACATTTTAAGGTGTGAATTAACATGCAACTCATCAAAGCCTAACCTAGAGCTAAACTGTGTGATTAATATTATAAGCCTAGTAAATTATAACCATCAAATTTAAAATTAGAAGATAATCTATAACAAACATGAAATTGACATAAAAACTTCATAAAAAAATACATTGTTATTATTGGATTACAAAGTTAGAAACTTCAATTCAGTTAAAAAATTAAAAACTTGGAACTTAAAACACTATATAGCATGAGAAGGGCCTAATACACATTCCTTTAAGACATAAATTCATAGTGACATTCAATATGGACAGACAAAACTCATACCAACAGACTAAAATCAGTCTGCAGGTGGTGTGTTAGCACTTAGCATAACTACAACTATATATTTCTAAATGCCAATCTTTTGTACAACATACAAGCAGCAGACAAGAAGAATTTGAATAAGCCACAATGACATTTATACAAAGAAAGGGCCGGCTGTAAACAACATTTTACCACAGATTTTACATGTGCCCATCTATACTTCTACTTAAATCAGGCCATGGTGAAGTATCAGCAAACATATGATGTCAACAAATGACAATTCTCATATCTACTACTAACCCAAAATGCTTTTTGTTTTTGTTTTTGTTTTTGTTTTTTGAAACGGTAAAAAAAATCTTATTAGAGTAAGGAAAACCAAAACAAGTAGAAGAAAACTGACCCAACTAAAATACCACAGAACAAACCAACTACCTAAACTATAAAAATATACTGAAACTATCTGGCACCAACGCAGAAATTGCCAAACCTAAGACACAATGAAAACTCAAACGGCAAGATGGATCACCTAGCATGAAAAGGATTGATAAAAAATTAGAGATTTTATTCAACAAACCTTCAAATACAAAATCAAAAGACTACCCAATCAATCGTAAAAGGAAACTGCTGCAACTACCAATCGCCATACTACACCTAATTTAGCAAACTAAAATCTACAACTTCGGAGTTAATGTAAGGTAAGTTCCTGAAGAAAGCCCCCCAAAGGTATACCCTCCTAAGTTCCAATTATCTATCAGTGCCAGTTTCTTCTTCCCATCACTTTTTCTGCTTTCTTTTTACTTTCTTTTGGCTAAGTTTCATCATGGACAGATTACACTTTGCCTATTTTGTACCCAAAATATTCTTCCTAATTTTAATTTTTAACATTGTCGATTATGACACAAACCAACAAATTTTGTAATGATCACATCAATTCAATGATTACAAAGATGGGAGACATTCACCTGCAGCCCTGATAACTATTTTCTCTTCTTCAATTGTGATGGTAATGAGTTGTTGATGTTAGTGAAAAGGACACCTCCTCTGACCCATGAAAGTCGGACATTTATTATTTGATACAAAATTACAAAATTAAAAATCAGTCCATCCAAATAAAAGTTCTTAATAATTTTTTGCAAATAAGTATTTTAAGTTTCGCACATTTTTAGAGCATATAATGTTGGTAGAGAGAACTTATGCTACATAAACCAAGAAGTTCCTAACCATTGGGCATGAAATAAACCATTATTTCCGATTTAAGGATTGAGGGTAAAAACTCTGCAAAAAGTACAAACGTGGTTTGAGCCTCATAACCACAAAAGACAATGTATCTACTTTCACAAGAGCAGAATTCCTAGAATCGAACACCTAAGGCGCAGAATAATAATCATTAAAATATGAAATAATAGACAGAAACAAAAATGCAGATTATGGGGTATGCAAAATCAATAAGGGGACAGATAACCCTTACCAAGGCTTTAGGCATAGAAGGAGTCATGGGAATCAACTGTCTGGATTGCTTAACAGCAAGCTCTTCGAGCCTTTGAGTTCCAACAGTCAACTGCAATGAATAAAAAAAACTAAATATAAACATACGCTATAAGACTATATATACCATAGTGGGACCCATAAAAAGCATTTCCGCTATACCTGGGGAGCAGTCTGAGTACGGGGAGGACCATGAGCCAAGGTTTCAGCCATATTGCGACCACCTGTCATACTTGTAGTTGCAGTGATTGAAGTAGGTTGAACAGGTTGTGAACCAGAGGTGCTGTTTCCATTGCTACCAACAATTACAGGCACCTCAGCCAGTGCTGAAGTCCACCCATCACCACCAATCACAGCTGAATTACCAATTGGCAGGCTCTGAATGGCTGAGCTTAATCCAGGTGATGGGACCCTTCCTATATCAGGATCTACTTGCTTTTCATCTGCTCCAAGAGATGGAAAATCCCTTTCAAAAGATGTCTTTACATTACTAAGGGAACTACCACCAGAAAGTATACTAGTGCCATTGTTATGGCTACTTTTGTTGGCAATGCTCAAATCGCTTACTACTTTTCTTGGCCATGAATCTCCACGTTTTCCAGATACACTTGAATGTGACCGCCTTAACCCATCCTTCTCAAACCTACTTGGCAAAATGTTGTCCAGAGGATCAGAATAATCCCGATGTCTGTTGTCTGACTTTTCTTTACTTCGAAACTCATATATGTCCTTATCCCAGTCCCTATCACGATGGTTTCGACCAAAACTACTGTAAGACCTTAAATGAGTCGAACCACCATTACCAATGGAAGACCTGCGGAAATATGATGAAGTTGTTCGATCTGAAACAGAAGTACGTCCTAAATCGTTATCGCTGTTATTAACTAATGACTTATTTCTCACGGACTTTGATGAGCCTTGTTCATCTACAAGCAAGAAAAAAAATACCATAAGATGGATAGTCAAAAACAGATTTTATAAGAATTAACACCAACATTATCGAAATAACATACGTAAATATAAGAATTACCAGAGTGCAATGAAGATGATGTAAATTGGTGAGATGTTGTGCTCGAGCCGCCTCCACTACTCTTTAACCATTCCGGCACAAATGTTGGCTCAGTTCTTTCCATAATTAGTATTAAACATCATAAGAAACAAACATAAAAGCCTCAACTTGCATCAGAGTAATAACTCTCAAATACTTCCCACCTTTTTGCTCCAACTAAATCCCAAGTTTCTGTCGATTAATGAATCAAGATAATCAATTTAATCAGTTTATTCCAACCATCAACACCATTGAAAGTTTCCAAAGTAAATTTCTAATCCTTGAAGAGCACCACTACCACTGTCCAATAAAAGAATCCTGAACTATCAACTATACTGTAAAATAGGGCTCTTTATCTCTCTAACACTTTGTACATACTGTGGTTCCAGTTCCAAATTTCGATCAAGAACAAAGATCAACAAAGCTTCTCAGTATTTAAAAGGCTTCCATATCTCACGATTGAACAAACTTACAAGACCTTGGTCTTATAAACAGGTTCAATAAAATCAAAACCGTCTTATATCATCTGAAATCACAAAATAGAACCCTTCTATACGAATTAGCCCACACCCATTACAAAGAAACAAACCCTAGAACCCAAAACACCACAATTAAGCCAGACACAAATTGAAACCCCTAGGGTTTGTCTATCGAACACAGTAACAAACACACCGGTAAAAAAAATCAAGAAAAGGGTATTGTAAAATTTGTAATTACCAACCACAAATTATCAAAAATTAAACTGACTAACCCTTAACGGCTTGAGGATTAAACGAAAACCCGAAAAAACCCTAAGACGCCGCCCTCTGCTCTTTTCTCTGTCAGTGCGATTTAGGCGATTGATTACAAAATGGGAATTTGAAATTCGTTTTATCTTGTGAAATACGAAAGAAAGCCAAAGGTTTCAATTGGCTTTTATGAACGACGCAGATATAATAATAGATACAGCGAGCATGTATGTATATACTACGAGATGGTATCGCAGAGTGTGTAGAATGAGAGAAAGAAAAAGAAAAACACCAAGAACCCGCTTTGATTGCGCCGTGAAGAAGAAGAAGAGATTTTATCTCACTGTGTGTGAGAGGAGATGAAAAAAGGGATTCAGGAAGTTTTCTTTGTGTTGGGTGTTGGTTTTTTTGGTGTGAGGGGAGGGGTGAGTTTTATGCTTAACCTTCACAATTTTGTAGAAAATTTTGTTTAATTATTAACCCTAAATCCCAATTTTGTTACCAATTCTACTCCAAACCAAACCCTAAACACCTTCTTCCTTCTCTTTTATATTCCATATGTGTTTATAAAAATTATTAAAATACCAAAAAAAAAAACATAAAATGCATGAAACCAATCATGTATGATGATTATAACAACATTGTTTTGGATTTATTTTTGTAAAAACCGTGACCGTGTAAAATTCTGGTACCAGGTCGTAGTACATGTATTTTTATGTTGCATATACATGCAGTGTATGCATATATATGGTATGCTGTTAAAAATGAATAGTATTTGAGATGGGTTTTAAAACTTATGGTTGATTAAAAATTCTGCTAATTATAGTTAGAGCGACAAATTATATGCTTTTACATTGGTTTAGTTAGTTGCTTTATATGTATTTTCGTTTTCGTTTTTCTTATACGTGTTTATTTTGTTTTATTAGAACAAATAAGGATGTTCAATATCGATTTCTAAATTTGGGGTTAATCACTACATTTGTATTTGGTCGATGATCGAACAGTGGGTCATTTGCTCCGACTTGGATGACCTCATTCTCGACAACTATTGGCTTCCTCTTCAAGTGTTGTTGTTTGGTTTGCATTTAATGTTATAATCCATATTGATCAATGTCTAAGTGTGGTTGTGGTAAAATTGGTTATAGTTTATTAAATTACAGTAAAGTAATACTTGAAATATCTACCAGAAGTTAACATTTTGAAAGTTGTACACACATACATGAATATAAAGTTTAGTTCTGATAAAACCACCCACTTTTTGTGAAACTCGTGAAACCATCTTGAAGTCGTTTGATGATTGAACCTTCAAAGCATGAAAATGAATATTAATAACCTTCGCAGTGTTTACCTGTAAAGGTTCATACATCCAACGACTCTAAGTCAGTCTCACATATCTCACAAATAGAGGGTGGTCTCAAAGAGAATCTCTCTCTCTCTCTCTCTATATATATATATATATATGTGTGTGTGTGTGTGTGTGTGTCTCGGCCATTATCGATAATAAAAACGAACAATATTATGATACGAGAATAAACTATAGATTCCATTTTCGATATAGTAACGACTCCAACACATGTTTACTTATCCGATCACCGGTATTATCTCAAAATAGTTAAATATGTAACCATTTACTTGAGTCAAATCATCATATGGTTTTTGTTATTTTAAATGACAAATAATATTTAGACTATGTAAAATAGCAAACTAACTCATAAGCTAATTGGTAGCTCAAAAACATGTAAAATGACCAAAAAAGACAACTTGCAAAAATATAGCCAATTACAAATTTTTCCGTAGTATAAGTCAAATATATTTATAATAATATAAAATTGATTAGAATATATATTGATTATTATATATTCTATAAATTTTGAAATTTTTAAACAAATTTTAGAAAAAATTTACATTAATCTATGAATTTTAATAAGCATTATATATAATGTGAAAGATCATGTAAGAATGAGAGTTAAGGTGATAAATATAAGAAGGGATCTGGATCATTGATCACATTTAATCTCAAACTCACTCATGAAGTCTGATATGGATTGATCTAGTGCAACTCGGTGCATCACATCCTAACGTACATCCAAAAGTGTAGATCCTATAATATGAATAACAATAGAATTGATCAACCTCAAATATCCTAATTAATTAATAGTTTTAAAAAAATACAATCAATAATTAAATTAAGTATTTTATTAAATTATTTAGCATATTGCAATTAACTATAAAATAAAATAACTATAGTTTTAATTTTTATGTGATTTACCTAAATATTTTTAGAATTGTTATATTTGTTTTTTTATATCTAAATATATTTAATAATAATTAAAAACAATAATTGGTATAGTCAACAATATTTTATAAATAATTAATAATTATTATTAATATCTATTACATATATCTATTGTGTAATTAAAATTAATTAATAATGTATAATTTTTAATTACTATAAATTAATATTTATTAATAATAATTTGGAAAAAATGTCAAAAAAAATCTCATAAACTATTTTAAATAATTTATCAATAACTTAGTTTATAATCTAACTTATTCACATTCAAACGACTACTTACAAAATAAGCTAACTTATGTTTGTAAAACAATGCCTTATTGGGTTTATGTTACTTTTCTATTGAATGCTAGTACTTATAACACCAACAATATTTAGTAACAAGGTTGGTGTCCATAAATACCCTAACTTTTACACACACGATATAAATTGTCGAGTTAATCATGGATCTGGTCCTTGTGGTTTGATGGTTTTTACGAAAATGGTTCATGAACTTCATTTATTATAGAAGAGAACTTGTCGTATGTTGGTTTGTAACGAATTGGTCCTTGCTCTAACATCTGTTATCTTTGTCTGTTAATTCCAAGGGCAATGTAACACCCTCGAATTCGGAAAGAGCGACTAATTTAAAATTTTCATCAATACAATAAATAAGGAATAAATCGTTCTCTTATAAATCAAAACTTGAATTGCCCCAATAAATATTCTAAATAAACCTCGACAAACGTTAGACCAAGTCTTATACAAAGACCTCAATATGGTCGGGCGTAACACCCTGATTTTCGTCCAGTTGAAGGAAGTGTTAATCCGAGCGATTCAATAACCGGACGATAATTTCAGAGTTTGAGCAGTAGTGCCATATGAGAGTGACATCTGTCACAATAGCACCGATGGTACTTAGAGTATGGTCGTCTCGACTATTGTGCCATGCGGTTATGACATCTGTCACAAATAGCACCGATGGTACCAAGTAGTTGGTGGTCCCAACAATTGTACCATGCTATAGTGACAATGACACAATGCATCAACCGGGTCTTTGGTAAAGTGGAATATCGGGTCCTCTTTGTGTTCCACTCTTAGAATAAATGAAATAAGTATTTTGAAGTTAATTATATTGGGTATCATTTACTAGACGAGAAACGGGATCAAAGCGGGTGAAAAGTGGGAAAAACACCTCAAAACGGCCCCCGGCTATAGTGCCCGACGATACTGACAGGGCACAATCGCGTGGCAGTATCGCCCCGAATGTACCGAGACTTAGGAGATGAATCAGATTGATTTTGGACACGGGCTAGTGTTCCCGACGATTATGACATGGCACAATCGTCTGTCACAATCGCCTACGGCCTCCAGGGGTTAAATTCGGGATGTTCTTCATTTAGCCATAACTTCTTCATCACAGCTCCGATTTAGGAGATTCTTTTTGCTATGGTTACGTATTTCAGAGCTCTTTAAGATGAAATGATGGGGATTAAAGTTACTTGATGATTTGGGGTTCGTAGAAGTTGAAAGGTACGATCACCTCTCCGAAATCTTGGATATAGGTTTGAGTTTTGCACCAACAACTCTCATTCTCTCTTGGGTTTGTTTTGTGTATGTTTTGGAAGTTATGCAGGTGTTCTTGGAAGGATTGCACCATGGATCTAGAATTGTAGCTCAAAGATCTAAAGTCTTCACCGAATGGAACTCGATATTGGGCTAAAACCTAGATTTAACTTAAATCTAACAAGGTGAGTTCAAGATACTTTGTGAAAACTTTGTACATGCCAAAAACGTCCTTTTTGAAGTATTAACATGTTGTGCTTGGTATTTATCAAATGTGTGAGTATATTGGGTAAGTTTGCATATTTGGTATAAAAGAGTTTAGAAATCATATAAAAGACTTATACTTGAGTTTTGGGGATTTTGGTAAATGAAGTATAAGTGTAAGTTATTTGGATGCATTATCTTTTACATGAAAACCTTTGGGTTGTATTTGCATCTTTAAAGTAATTGATTTATAAAATCGTTGGAAAATACATGTTGTTGCATTATGAGACATTTGGAAAATGGTGTGTCTCAACTAATGTTTTGAGTAATTACATAAATATTGAGTTATAGAGCATTTGCTCGGTTTTGACTAAAAAGGGTCTCATGGACATTTGTCCGAGTTGAATAATATACACGTTTTGGGTGCGTTGGTCATTCATTTAGTGTCGTGTAATTTTATGTCTTTCCAACTTGAGAAATAATTGATTATTGGAAAATAACTTTTGAACAAAGAGTTGGCGTTGGGAAATTATCAACATGTCTTGCTTGACATATTTGATTTATAGACTAGAATGTAATGGATCCATAGGTATTTAGTCGAGATTGTTGTTCCTTTTTTTGGTTGCGTTAGTAGTCATCGAGGGTCAGACAGTTAGGTATATTAGTCGGTTGTTACCGATTGCCATTGACTACGTGTGGTGCATCGGGAGGTCATCTAGGGCTTTACACTTAGGTGTATTAATTGGGAGTTGCCGGTTGCCATTGACCTATTGCACGGGTTTTTGTAGGGGTCATCAAGGGCCTTACACTTAGGTGTGTTAGTTGTTGTTTTTTTGTTGCGTTAGTAGTCATCGAGGGCCATACACTTAGGTATATTAGTCGGTTGTTACCGATTGCCATTGACTACGCGTGGTGCATCGGGAGGTCATCGGGGGCCTTACACTTAGGTGTATTAACTGGGAGTTGTCGGTTGCCATTGATCTATTGCACGGGCTTTTGTAGGGGTCATCGAGGGCCTTACACTTAGGTGTGTTAATCGGGAGTTGTCGGTTGCCATTGATCCCTATAGTTAGCTTGAACATTGAGTAGTGACCTACTTTTGTATCTGTCACTAAAGATGGAATATCGGGTCTCTCCCGTTATCTTCGGATATTTTTATCCCTTTCAAAGGTATGCGTGAGTTAATGGTTTATAAATATGGTCAAAGTTATATTTCTATCTTAACGTTTTTAAACTCATTCATGGTCGTGCGAGTATTGGATTTGGATCACGTTAAATGAGTATTTCTACTTTTAAAGCTTCCATTCATAAGGTCACTTTGGTCTAAAGCTTTTATTATGGAAATAATGAATTTGGGAAAAATGTTGTTTTTATAATAAGGTTATTTACTTTGAGAATTATATTTTATCAAGCAAATCTTTTGGTTTCAAATCAATCATAAATATGTTATAAACTCTTGAGCCCACTAGGCGTTAAGCCTAACCCTTTTTCTTTGTCGGCATGTGCATCAAGTTATCGTTGGGGTTGGTACTAGCGACACGTGTGGACTTGAGTGCTAGGAATTGGTACGATAAAGATTAGACTCTTGGTGATGTTTTCCGCATTCGGAGATAGCGACTCTTTTGGGTTTCGTAACACCCGTTTGTACTTATGTCTTAGTATAATTGTTATTTGAGGAACATTAAGTATTGAATTATAGGAAGTGATTTATCCTTCAATTGATGTAATATTGAAATTTTTAAATTAGTCGCTCTTTCCAAATTTGAGGGTGTTACATCGGGTGTTACATCGGGTGTTACTAAACCAATAAGTGTCGCTATCTCTTAATGCAGAAAACGTCACCAAAGCTGGATCTTTAACGTGCTACTCTCTAGCACTCAAGTCGCCACGTGTCGCTAGTACCAAACCTAACGAGAACCTAATGCACATGCCGAAAAATAAAAAGGTTAGGCTAATGCTACTGAGCTCAAGAGTTTATAACATATTTGTAATCAGTAGAAATTAAAAGATTGATTGATCAAATAATGGTTTCCCAAATAGAATGACTTTTTTTATAGAAACAACATCTTTCCCAAATTCATCATTTCCATAACGAAATCTTTAAATCAAAATACTATAGTAAGTGAAAGCTTTAAATAAAATACTCGTTCAAACACGAGCTCTACATATTTTACTCACTCAAAACGTGAATACGTTTAAATGCTTTAAATACCAAAATATGAACAAACCTCCATAATCTAGAATACCAAAATATGGTTAAGCCTCAAAGATCCACTATTACAAAATGTGGATAATATTCCATACTCCCTAATGCGTCACCAAAATTAATGGATAAGACTCTATACCCAAAACAACACCTTTCGGTGACGGGGGGATACCCGATTTACCACTAGTCATGACAGGGCACAAAGGTAGGCCACGAACCAATGTTATAGGGTGTCACATAAAGGTCTGATAGCCATTGACATCAACCAAAGTCAGTATTATAGTCATTTGTGCACATAAGCTCTTGCCTCAAGAATTACATAATTTATCACAATGCTATTATGAGATAATGAAATGATGTATGGAAATTACACAATTTATCACAATGCATATTTCCAATTTATAAATAAGATAATACAATTCTTCACATAAATAAGGGATGAATTGGAAATTACACAATTTATCACAATTCTTATACCCAATAAAACAAAAGGAAACTCAAGTTGTACGGCTAGGGAATCTCATCCCATGCATACACCATTAGACCGACTTATATGCCAATGGATTCATTACATTCCAGCCATAGAATTACACGATACTAAATGAATGACTAAACACCCAAAACGTGTAATATATCAAATAGTATGTCATAACTGCATATAACTCAAAAACCTGACATAGAGCAATTTAAATCGGACAAATGTCCACCAGACTCATTTTAGTCAAAATCGAGCAAAGACTCTATAACTCAACACTTATGTGATTACTCAAAACATTGGTTGAGACAAACCATTTTTCAAATGAAATCATATTCATATATTTCCAAAATGCCTCATAATGCAATAACATGTAATTCCAACGGTTTATAAATCAAATACTCTACAGATGCAAGTACAACCAAATGGTCTTCATTTAAAAGACAACGCATCCAAATAACTCACACTTATACTTTATTTATCAAAATGTCTAAAAACTCAAGTATAAGCCTGTTACATGATTTATAAACTCTTTTATATCACATATGCAAAATTTACCCATGTACTCACAAACAACTTGAACTCGCCTTGCTAGATTTAGGCTAAATCTAGGTTTACCCCAAAAGCCTCATTTGAAGAAAAATTCAGATCTGCAAGCATCCTTCATTAGAAATCATCTCTAGTTCACAAACAACCTAAAATACATCAATAACAACTCCCAACAATTAGATCTTATATAAACCCTAGACAAAACCCCAAATCTTCCAAAAATGGTCAAAACTCTAAAATAAGGAAGATGCTTCTACATAAAAGTTCTAAATAACTAAGTAGGAAGGTTTTGACAAGAAATAAGGTTTAGAAGGTTAGGATGGACTTACATTTCGTTTTTTAGGAAAAAAAACTCCAAAGCTAGGTCAACAATGGTGGAAATGGAGATGAATGAGATGAACCTGAATCTTGAATCTAGAGTTGAAATCTTGATGTTTAAGAGCTCTTATATGTTTAGATAAGGTGAATAAAACACTAGCAAGTCTCAAAATCAAGTTTGAATGAGGAAGCTAGGAGGTGGAAATAGTTGGAGAAGATGAAGATCTTGAGCTTCAATCCAATAGCTTTAATATATACTCTTGATCTCACAAACTCTCATTAAAAAACCGATTGGGAGTAACAAATGGTCAAGAACCAAAATGAGAGGGAGAGAAGTGAGTAAGAGAAGAAACAAATGAGAGAAATGGGGGAAATAGGAAATTCGTATTTAAAAGGGGTTATCCAAGTGCTCGCGGGCGCGAGCAAAATAAGCGTGTGGTCGTGAATATGATAAAATATAAGTTTATTCCCACTTTTTAAGTTTTTAGGGTTTGCTTGCGGGCGCGAGCAAAGTAGGGGTGCGGCCGCGAGCAATGCCAATTCCGACCAAAAGTTGATTTTTGCCAAAAGCGATAACCAACTCAACCAACATTCACGATACTTCTAAATGACTATAATAAGGCTGAAATACATACGAAACTTGAAATTATGGATCCTAAAATCCAAGCATTACAGGCAATTGTGTCCTTTTCACTTTTATTTATTTATTTATGTTTTTTGCATTTTAATTTAAAAATAAGAACTAGAGTTAATTACATATTCCGTCCCAGTGGTATAGTGGTTTTAACACTCTGGGTCCCTAAAGTGAAATAATTACAAGTTAGGACTCATGGTTTACACTTTATAACGTATTAGGTCCCTATTTGTAACTCCGTTAAATTTTTCTGTTAAGTGGCTAAAATGCAGGGGTACTTTAGTCATTTTACTTTTTTATATTATATTAAAACCACAGGGATCAAATATGTAATTTACTCTAATATTTTGGTGCAAATGTTTAAACTACAAGCATCTAATATGTAATTTACTCTAATACATATATACACACGTATATATATCACCAGCAACAACAACACATGGAGCAAATGGTCGACGGTGAACACCGTCACCAACGAACAGAGAAGCATAGAGAAGAGAGAACTGAGAGAGGAGAGATACAAATATGAGATCTGAAAGAAGAGAAGGTTAGAGATATGGGAGAGTGATAGAGATCGAGAGAAGAGATCTGGGAAAAGAGATAAAGGGAGATCCAGATCGGAACGGTGATGGACGAAGCACAGGGACAAAAAACGTTAAACTCCTAGCCGGCGACTTCGTCTTCTCCGGCGAGGTCATCTTCTCCGGCGAGATTATCCCTGGCGACTTCGTCTTCTCTAGTGAGGTAGCTTCCTGGTTGGTGTAATTAACGTGAGTTATTGATAACGGCATGAAAACGCAACGGACCTGAAGATCAGACTCACATAGTACTTTAGTCATCGTCGTTCGTTCTCCAGTGACACAACGACCACCCCCTTTCTTCTCCTCGACAATCACCATCTCTTCTCCGGCAACAAAGATCCATTCCCTTCTTCTTCTCCCTCCGCTCTCTTCAACAGATTCAATATATATATAGATATATATATATATATTCAATATATATATCTGTCGGCCCCAATGGGAGCACCGCCGTTCAATAACAAATTTATCCCATCTCAGGCTACTGCATCTTGTGGATTTATTATATATGTATATATATATAATTACATATATACCCCTGGTTCGTGATGTAGAATAGGGTTTTGATGTAATGATTTATATAACCAATTTTGCTTAAAGTAACTGATTTGAATTAGATCTGATGAATATATGTTCATGGCTCTTGGGTATTGGGTTCTTGTGTTGTTATTGAGAATGTATGGGCAATTGTGTATGAACATCCTTACGGTATATTGATTACTCCATTTTTATTCTTGATTATGGAAAAGCTTTGCTGCAGAAATTTGTAGGCTTCATCCATAGGTTTCACAACCTTACTTTTCAAAAAAGGTTTAAATAATGAAACAAACCCAAGATGGATAAAGTTTCAACTTTTTCATTGTTTGATTCCTTTCTTTCAATTGACGGGTACCAAAAAGACCCATAAGCAACTTTTTAGCCCCAAAAAAACCCACCTATAACTAGGTGTTTATTGGAGAGATATAGGAGGTGGTATCGCCGGAGAAGATGAGGTGGGCCGGCGGCGATGGTGATGGCTGGTGGCCGGTGGTGGGTAATCACCGGTGGGAGGATAAATAAGGAAGATGGAAGTGGGTTTAGAGAAGATACAATTGTTGAAGAAAAAAGGAGGTCGCTAGTGGGTTTAGAGGAAGGGAGACCGGAGAAGAAGGGGCACGTTGGAGGGAAAGGTTTCGCTGGAGAAAATGGAGAGTCGCCGCCTTGCCGAAAATGGGGAAGAAGATGGTTGCTTCCGATTTCGTTGGGTGGGAAGACCCACGTAGTGACGTAGGGTGGGGGACAAAATACAAAATAGTAAATTTACATATTTGGTACTTGTAGTTTTAATATAATTTAAAAAGGAGTAAAATGACTAAAATACCCTTGCATTATAGCCACTTAACAGAAAAAAATTAACGGAGTTACTAATAGGGACCTAATACGTTATAAAGTGTAAACCATGAGTCCTGAGTTGTAATTATTTTGATTTAGGGACCCAAAGTGTTAAAACCACTATACCACTAGGACGAAATATGTAATTAACTCTAAAAACTAATATTATATTGTATTGTAATGATATATGTGTATACACACACACACACACATGTATATCCCCTTCGTCCCCATGAAAACACCTTTTCCTGCTGAACCATCGTCGGTGACCCCTCCACCACTGCAACCAAGGTGACCTACTCCAATGCCAACCTTCCTCTGCCATCCTCAACCGACCACCACTACCTATTGTAGACTTGTAGTTGACCACGTCCATCCATACAGAACACATATTTCATGATAACTACCTCCCCTCTCCCTTCACCCTCTCTTTGAACCCATCTCCTTCAGTGATTTTGTAATCTTCCTCCAACCCTCTCACACACTGCCTAGTTTAAAGACGAGAGAGAGAAAAAACTTGAAGCAAGAAAATTTGCAAGTGGGAAGACGGTGTGTGTTGTTGTGTGCGTGCATGCGAGTATATGTTGTGTGTATACATATATGTGTGTATATATCATGGTTCTAAATAACTTGTTATGACCTTGTTATGGTGCGTTATGGCACCAAGGCTTGGCTTCGCCATCATGTTAACCCATGTAGTTCCACTCTAAGGCTTCGCTCCAGTTGTGATGTGTTATGATGTGTCATGGCACGTTGTAACGCGTTATTTTGTAAGGCATGGATTTCAAGTCTTCACCAAAGGAAACTCGAGATAGATTTAGCATAAATCTAGTAAAGTGAATTCAAGTTACCCCGTGAAAACTATATACATGTCAAAAATGTCCATTTTAAAGTACAATGTATTTTACTTGATATTTATCAAATATATAGGTTATTTAGTAAGCTTTCCATATATGGTACATTTGTTTAATAAATATTGTAAAATGCATATTTGGATATTTGGGCATTAATAAATAAATCATAGGAATGTTCTTTTGATGATTTATTTGGGCCCTTTTGGTGGTGACAAAAGAGTAGTTTTGAGTTTCTCTTTTTAATATCTTTGGTTTGGGACAAATGATGAATTTTGATGTCCTCGCTTTAGAACCTTTGATTTTGGGCAATTGAGTTTTGATGTTCTCATATTGTAACTTAGGGACTGACTATATAAGGAGTTTTAATATTATTATATTATCCATTATGATTAAATACCAAGGCTTGTATATTGGGGGTGATTTACTCGTCAATATCTCAATGTGGCCTACTTAGTGTTCCGTCACTTGATGGAAACGGGTCACTCCCGCCAATGAAATATGTTATTTATGGATAGTGTATTATCCATGTTTTCGTTGTTGTTTTGGGTACGGAGTAAATCCTTACTTTGGATGTCTTATATAATAGAGTTTTATCCATGTTTCTGTATTTGAATATTGAATATTTTCACGTTTTGGGTGAGTATTGGGTTTTGACTTCATGGCAAAATGGTTGCTTTTGTCACCAAGTTTTCATCATGAAAATGACGATGATTTTGAGAAAGATGCTGCTTTCATACTAATTACATTTCTTTTTGAATTGTGATTTAAATAGCATCTTTCCATTTTTACTATTTTATTTTAAAGATAGAAACTGTTTGAACTCAATAGGAGTTACGTCTAACATTTTTTTATCTGTCGAATGTGCATCATCAGGTCCTTATCAGAAAATGATACTGGCGACATTATGATTAGTTGAGTGTTAGTAAACTGTAAAAGGCACGAGGAGGAAATAGTCATTCAAAGACGTATTCGTAAGTTAGATGTAGCGACCGTTGTTGGATTATAGTAACATCAGTCCCTATTATAGACCTTGTGTAAATTGTAATCATTGATGTTCAACCTTAAAATGGCATTTTAGGCAATTATGTTATTTCCCGTTAGAAGGGATTTTATTTTTCAATTAATGTATTTTGTAAATTTTAAATTAATCACTCTTTATAGATTTAACGGAGTTACACTTATCCTATTCCATCACCCACTATATTACTTAAAAACCAAAATATGAATTAAGAAGCTAGCTAGTAATATTAAGTGAATAATTAATGAAAATCACACATATTAATAATTGGTATCATTCACAATATTCAACCTCATGCAACACATGCAATAATATACAATACATAATGGTGGGGAACACAAGGGTTTTGCATTTGAAATGCAAAGATTGACCCTTTGTTGCCATAAATTGAGATATATGGAGAGATATGTAGATGTGGAAATATCTTTGTTCAATATAAAGAACTTTATATGTTTGTAATTCAAAAATAAAAACATAAGAAGATGTATCAATCTAAACCTATGGGAGAGAATAATATGTGGTTTAGCAAAGTGCAAATGCATATTCCAAAAAAAAAAAAAAGATATCATATGTCAAAGAAAGGTTCTAGTGAATGTAGAAAGTCACTTTATCCAATGGTTTGTATAATGATAAAGTTAAACTTTTGGTTTGTAAAAGCATTTTTAGTCGGTTTAAGTTTTGTAGGTTGTAATTACATCAGTATTGTTCTTGGGGAGTTTTAAATAAATAGTTAAAACTACAATGTAAACTACTATGTGTTGTTTCAAACCGACTATTTTTATCTTTGATATATAAATCCTCAATAGCCTCTTCAGCCAAGCTTAAGGTGGCGTTTGTTTTCTAATAGGTGCTGAAGTCTGAAGTCTTATTTCACTTCTGATTAATAAGAGGTGGTGCTGAAGTCTGAAATCTAAATCTATAAGACTGTTTGTTTTTATAAACTGATAAATGTCTAAATTTGTTTCAATTGTCTATTTTACCCATTAGAAAATTATAGTATTGAATTTATAGATAAATTTATACAATTTCACATATTTATTCATCATCATTACGAAATTTACGTCTACATTATATAATTAACATTCATTTAAATGAAAATAGGTCATTGACGGTATTTAAAACATTTAAATCATATTAGAACACATCAATTAAAATAGATGATGATCGATTTGGTAAGGATCGATTGAGAGAAATGATTAATTAAGGTCATCGATAGAGAAACGTCGTTACTGAGGAGTTCGAGAACATTAAGAGGTAATAAGAGGTTGGTTTACCTCTTGACAGATAAGAGGACAGTAAGACATAAGTGCCTCTGAAAAATTGAAAAAAACAAATAGTCTGAATAATCCTACCTCTTAACGAATCAGATATAAAAGGCTGATAAGAGCTTTTTTTAGAAAAACAAATAAGGCCTAAATCTTAGTAACTTATGATATGTAAAGTTAGATGTTTGTGATATGAAGGCCAAAATGTAACATTTATGGATGGATTTGTTGAATAAAACCCATAATCTATAGGGTTTCAACCCATCATCATGAAATATGTAAAGATTAGAGAGTTTAAACCTTGCAGGAGCACAAATTAAGTTGCATGTGTTCAATGGTTGCCATAATGATAAATAGTAAATTGAGTAATAAGTCGATGGGAAACAAGTAATTAGGATGTTAGACATTCAGGCCTTGTTTGTTTTTTCATTTTAAGCTCTTAATCACCACTTATGTCTGATTTATTTAGGCGTTTCATAACCATTTCATAACTGAAATCAGACTTCAGCTTCAGCACCTCTTAAAAAACAAACGCCACCTCAGTGTTATTTGGATTTTGTCTATTTCAGTATGAGATTATGTTCATGTTGTGCTTTATAAAATTGGGACACTTAATTTTTTTTCACTCAATACACAAAAATCTCATTATAATCACTTTTTTACGCAATATTTATATTACAATTAGTGAACAATTATACAAACATATTTATATTTTTCTAGTATTAAAGGGTGTTTGTTTGATTTGATCTGACGTAAAAAAATTAAGCTTGTTTGTGTCTTTTTTTTATTTGTATTTTGAATAGGAAAAACAGTCTAATCCATGAACGCTTAACATCTCCCAATATAAAACATGGGCTAAAAACTAGTGTTCGTTAGATAAGACCAACATAGGATATTCTACCTTTTGGGTGTTACCATTTACGCCCTAGTTTATATCATGTGATTCAATTGGATTAAAGTATATATACCTATTTTGATTTTTTTGTGTGTTATCATCTAAGTAATAGACTAGGATGTAAAAGGAAAACCTCATACCTTTTTAGCATTATATTATTTAAAGATTCGTATCTATTTTTCAAAACAAACTTTTCTCCCTTTTTTTTCCTTTAGTTCATTAAGTAATGATTGTTAAGCGAATTAGAATGAAAAATTCAGTATGCGCAAAAGCAATCATTGGATGATTGTGTGTTTGGACATTTTGTCGTTATATTAAGGGAATTTAATTATTTTGACCATTTTAGAAAAACCATTTATTAAAATGATCATTTTTTTTTTAATTTTATCAAAATAACTAAAATACAATCGAAATACATATCGAAATACATATCAGATCGAGTGGGTTTGCAATACCATCAAAACGACGTCGTTTTGGGTTGAAATCCTCCGCCAAATACACAACTCCTCCGCCAAGAGTATAATTTGTTAAATTTCTAATTTACATTTTACATTTTACATTTTATACCCTTAGAGTTAGTTAATAAATTATTTTAGGTACTTTACTTTTTAATTTTTCGTTTACACCCTTATCACATTAACACACATACTCGTATATCAATTAAAATACGTCTAAAAAATACGTTTTTATTTTAACAAGTTACACCATTATAATCGTCTCGACAATACCTTTGAAATGAGTCCAATATTGAATATTTTTCGATTTAATTATATATACTTTTAAAGCCAATTATCCTCTTGATCGGTAAATATGAATATTTTTCATAAAATTCAGAATATTAATTAAAATATAATGCTATTATTTTTGTAAGTTGATCGTCTTTTTCGGCTATTAAAATATTATATTGAGACTGAAAAATTTACTCATGAAAGGTCTTGCAGAAGGAGAACATGAAAATATGCTTGAAAGATTTTTGTATTTTATTTCTGTAGTCCTCTCCGCACTGTGTATTAATAACCTTAAAACCGATGCATTATGTGTTGTTATTTTACATGAATATTAATTTATATGGTTTTTATTATAGAAATGACAAGAACACAAAAGTAGTACAAATTCACTATAATTTATATTTTATTTCTTTATATATCCATAATATTATACTTTGTCGTTAAAAAATAATAGCATTATATTTTAATTAATATTCCGAATTTTATGAAAAATATTCATATTTACCGATCAAGAGGATAATTGGCTATAAAATTATATATAATTAAATCGAAAAATATTCAATATTAGGCTCATTTCGAAGGTATTGTCGAGACGATTATAATGGTGTAACTTGTTAAAATAAAAACGTATTTTTTAGACGTATTTTAATTGATATACAAATATGTGTGTTAATGCGATAAGGGTGTAAAACGAAAAATTAAAAAGTAAAGTACCTAAAGTAATTTATTAACTAACTCTAAGGGTATAAAATGTAAAATGTAAAATGTAAATTAGAAATTTAACAAATTATACTCTTGGCGGAGGAGTTGTGTATTTGGCGGAGGATTTCAACCCAAAACGACGTCGTTTTGATGGTATTGTAAACCCACTCGATATGATCTGTATTTCGATATGTATTTCGATTGTATTTTGATCATTTTGGTAAAATCAAAAAGAAAATGATCATTTTGGTAAATGATTTTTCTAAAATGGTCAAAATAATTAAAATCCCTTATATTAATAATAGAGTTAATAGTTCTAATATTTACATTTTGATATGTTCTCTAAAAACGTACTAATAAACTTAGAGGTCGTTCTCTAAATATTTATTAGGTAAGTGCTTGTCAGTAGGCATGGGAATTGTCCCCGACCCATCGGGGAACCCGGTCCACCCGCCCCGGTCGGGAACGGGGAACCCGGTCCACCCGCCCCGGTCGGGAACGGGGATTCCCCGCTAAATCGGGGATGGGGATGGGGACGGGGATCCCCGTTTTTCTCAAACCGGGGATGGGGACGGGGAAGGGTATCGTACTCCCCGCCCCGCCCCGTACCCGTTATATATTAATTAATAAATTATATATATTATTTATTTTAACTAAATTGGTAATTCACGATTTCATATTTCCTATCTAGGTTTATAATCTAAATTTTTTATTTATTTTCGATGTTAGTGTGAATTATTTTCGATGTCAAGTCAAAACATAATTACGCTTATGTTTTGTATATTACTGTATATGGTTTTATATTACTCGTTATATGTTTTGGTACGTGTGACGTCAAGTATTTTTTGGATTAAATTGAATTTCTTTTAGTTTTAGGCTATTAATTATTATATAATGTTGTGATTCTTTTTGTATTAAATTAAAATTCTTTTGATTTTATGTTTATTGGAAATATGATAAATTTAACGTATGTGGTCTCTCATGTATTTGATTTAAAATAGCTTTTATAAACGGGGAATAAAATCCCCGTTTCCCCGTTGGGGATCCCCGTTCCCCGTTGGGGATGGGGATGGGGATGTGATTTTAATCCCCGACGGGGATGGGGACGGGGACAGGGATGAAGTTGAGGAATCGGGGACGGGGATGGGGATCGAGGTCCCCGCCCCATTACCATCCCTACTTGTCAGGTCACTTATCCTACCGGATTAACATGTCAATGACCAAAAATCTTACCCGGTAAGAGTGATGTCAAGGACCGAGAGTCTTACCCGGTTAGCGGGAGTGATAACTCTTACCCAATTAGAGCTTACCGTGTAAATTGTTACATACAATGCCATTTTGATGGAATAGAATCTTATCCAGTAAGATAAGTGATAGTAGGGCTATAAACAAACTGAACGAACACGAATGGAGACTCATTCATGTTCGTTCGTTTAACTTAACCAAGCAAACGAACGAACACGAACGATAAACGAACTGATTTTTTTGTGTTCATGTTTGTTCAATAAGAAAATTTGTTTGCTCATGTTCGTTTATTAAGTTGTTAAACAAATGAACGTAAACGAACATAAATGAAGATAAACGAACATAAACGAACGAAAATGAAGATAAACAAACATTAACAAAGGAACATAAACGAACAAACACAAATATATAAAAAAACCACCATTACTTATCATTTTCTTCCTAAAAAGTAACATAACAAAATGAAAACCTGGCTAAACTTAGGAAGGATAAAAAACGAAACTCTAAAATTTTAATTAATGATTTTACATATAAATGTCATAATATATATATAACGAAGGAAAATGAACGAACGTTCAGGAATGTAAATAAACGAACAAAACAATTGTTCTTGTTCGTTCATTTAACTAAACGAACAAAAAAATGTGTTCATGTTTATTCGTTTATTAAATAAACGAACTTCCAGCCGAACGGTTCGTTGAACGTTCAGTTCGTTTACACACCTCAGTGATAGTGTTGCATTTTTTAGTAAACGCTTACCGGGTAAGTATTTAGATAAACGATCCCTTAGAAACAAGTATTCTAAAATGCCTCTAGTCAAGTATTACTTTTGGTCTAGGCTGAAATAATAGAGTAATGGCTAACATATGTAAATATTCATATGGGGATATAAAATCTACATACAAATACAAGATACAGATCTTGCGTATCAGACATGATTTGGTATGAGAATGTTGTTTTTGATGTCATGTGAGTGTCGTAAGTGTTCTTCATGTTGTCATTGTTATGTAGTCACATGACTTGAGAACATTGAGTAGTGTGCGTAACATACTCTGACACTAGTTATAGTCATTTATCGTCTTCGTTGATACTTGATCCCTAACATACTTTGACACTAGTTATAGTCATTTCAGAAGGGTGGGGCTGATGTTTTTCAACAGAACACCAACGGATCAACCAAAAAAAATATCTGAGTACTCTCCTACTGATTTGAGTTTCATACCAACAAGTTACCCACCAATTTTTGTAGCGGTTTTGGGACATCACCCCTTTAGGTAGTGTTTGATATGCATACTGGATGAGACAACTAGAACAAGATTGGACAAAATCGTTAAAATCATGGAAAAAACTCTGTAAGTAAAAATCTGTTCTGCATTTGATACAACTAGAACAAGATTAGACAAAACTGTTAAAATCACAGGAAAAACTCCGTAGGTAAACAACAATAAAAATTTATATTGTATACAAAAAATAAGATCTTATCAAAGTTATATATTTATTTAAATAACGATCATAAAGGTTATTTTTAATCTTAAAAATATTACTAAATCTGTAGTATTAGAAATATGTATTTTAGTTAATACATGATTAATTAATTAATATAATTAGGATATAAAATAAAAAATAGAAAAATAGAAAAATAAGGGAAGTCCAAGAATAACGTCAAAGGGTTAGAAAAAAAAATTGAAATGAAAATTATGAAAAGAGTTAAAAATTAAACCAATATAGCATTTTTAGTGATTGTTTGTATTTTAATCTAGAGTGACATAAAAAGTTACTTTTTACCGGAGTTAGAGACAAATTTGCCTATCATTAACTTATATTAAAAAATATTATTTTAAAATAAAATTTTACTCATTTCATCTAAATGATAAGATGCAATCATAATTTTAATTTAACTTTAACAATAAAAACAAAAAAGAAAAACATCTGAGAAAAAAACGCAAGACTACATGTTATAGAAACAACCTTAAAGATTTAAATCCATATAAACGAAATACAAATGATTTAATACTTAGGCTATGTTTTAGAACTAATGATAAAATTTATGTTTTATGCAGATTTATAATGAAATTATAAATTTGATAAATTAAATTTGATGAATAAGTTATGTTTGACAAAAATTAGCTTATAAGAATGTGAAATGACCAAAAAGAGCATGTTGAAAGTAAATAAATAATATTAGTTAGGAGTATAATTGGAAAAAGTGTTAAAAACTTCTCATAAGCTACTTCAAATAACTTATCGATAATACTTATAGGTTATGTTTCTAAATGTTTACGCATCCAAACGATTACTCAGAAAATAAGTTAGCTTATAAGTTAACTTATTTTTGCCAAACAATGCCTTAACTAATTCGAGAGTCCAAAAAGTTACCGAAGATATAAATGCATTTAATAATTATCGAAGAAAAATATGCTAACCTAAAATATAGGGGTCTAGATACATTCGTGCATCTTCTAATGATTAATAGTGATTTGTAAAAGGGTGCTAGAAAAGTCAATATCTACCAAGGCCTTATTTATAACTCTAGAAGCATTTTATTGACTTTTCAATTTTTAGTCTATGTTTTTATTTTATTCATTTTGAAACTCATCTAAAAAATATAATAAAACTTTTTTTAAATGACTAAAAGTCGTATATCATCTTGATGTGAAGTTTAAAAAGTTTCGATGTCTCACATACATTTAGAGGTTGATTTTTTTAAATTTAAACTTATGTTTTATTTTTTTTAGAATTGATTCAAGTTGTAATAATATACCAAATAAAGCTTATTTCCATCTTCCAATGATTAATAGTGATTTGTTAAAGAACTATCTATCAAATAGGGTGACAATTTTTGACACGACACGAAAATAAACAGATCAGGGTTTAAATTTTTGACCCGTCAAATAAACGGGCCGTGTTCGGGTTAACACGAACGGGTCGCGGGTTGACCCGCCAACCCGTCAAAATTTATTAAAAAAATAATAATATATATTTTATGTTTTATTTTAAAATCTAAAAGTCTAATTAATAGGGTTTCTTTCATTGTCTTATGTAAATTGTAATCCCGTCCGTCAAAACTCAACCCGCCAACCCGTGACCAACCTGCCAACCCGCCAACACGAACGTGTGCGGGTTAAGGTTGCGTATCTCGACACGATTAGCTAAACAGGTCGTGTCCGGGTTGACCCTCCTTGACCTGCCAACCTGCGACACGCCAACCCGAACACGACACGGTTACCACCCCTACTATCAATCATTTAAACTTGACATGTCTAACATATATGTTTGCAAAAATTTCAACACTTCCATTGACACTTTACTCCATTTTTTCCAGCCACATCACATCAACTCTGGTTAATTCATGGAAATTTGAAAATATAAAAAATGCTTGAACTTTGCAGTAAAGTTTATATTTTATTATTAGACAGATAAGTATAATAGGAGGATATAAAGTGTAAATTGTTCAATTAGACAGAAAAGTATAATATTTATGGTAAAAAATTGATTACTGACAACTATAATTGGTCCCACATGGAACCCACATTTTAATGACACCAATGTAAGAGGAATTTTTTTTACTTGCTCAATGGCTACAGTTAGCTTACAGATCGAACCCATGACATGTCTTGTATTTGGACAACATTATCCCGTCTCTTTACCAATTAAACTATATATTAAATAGAAAAAAGTTTCATTTATGATGGTATGGATAAATTTGGTTGTCTTTTTTAATGTTAATTAAATGTAAAACAATAAACAACTAATTCGGTTTATATTTTCTTAAGTAAGACTTTTTATAAAGTTCAAGCATTTTTTGGGAAAATTTCAAACATCAAGGATAAAATCAGAAATTGGACAATGATATTATTTTTTTTTGGAACCGGCGAAATTTATTAAGACCACTGCTTAAACGGAACAAAGCAGGGCAAGAAAAAACAAGACAACAAACCAATTACATGATGCGGAAAGGGGAGCCACACCAGTCCTCCCAATTACAATTATGAAAATCACCCCTAAATTTAACCCAATTAAAAACAATCAAAAGCACGTTATCAACCAAATTCTGAGAGGAGAAAAGCACCTTGTTGAAAAGTTTATCATTACGAGCCTTCCACGTACACCAAACAAAACCGTAAAAAATGGCAGTGAGGATTCTCCGTTTTCGAGGGCAATTCCCCAGCAGGTTGCGAAGTTAACAAACTCAAAAGCCGATTGGAAATTTCGTTGCGGAACACCACACCAAGTGAGAATCCGATCGAGAGCACTCCGCACGGAAGGACAATTCACAAGAATATGATCGGCGTCCTCATTCCCGTTGAGACACAACGAGCACGAGATCGAGTTAATATTTATCCCTCGATTTGCAAGAGCAACGGCCGAGGGTATTCGACCCATGCACGCCCTCCAAACGAAACTGATGCATTTCAAAGGTACGAGGTTGAACCAAACCGTGGGATTGGCCCTTGCGATAGTAATTTTCTCATCGATAAGCTTCCTTAAGTCATTCACGTAAAAAACCCCATCCGTGGATAGATTCGACCGCCACGAATCAGTTCCATCATATTGCAAAACACCGTTAGTCAAGTCAATTAGAGTATTCAGATTAGAGATTTCCGAAGGGGAACTAGGCTGCCTTTTCCAAACCCCTCGGAAGCAGCCATCGAGCATTCTTTCCGATAAAAAACATCCTTTCCTTTTGTCTAAATCGAAAAGGTCAGGAAACTTGATCGCAAGAGGCCCACAACCGAGCCAATTATCCAGCCAGAAGAGAGTATTGCAACCGTTCCCAAGATTTAGGGAGCAAATATTCGAGTGATCGATCCCAATATTAGCGAGGCAAGCCGAGACTTTCACAATGTTACCCCATACACCGGGCAAAGATTTTTTTGCCCAGTTGTCCAACGGTTTCCTGTTGCAATTATGGATTCCAATGATGACTTTTCTCCAAAGCTCATCTTTATTCGTATAAAATCTCCACAACCATTTAAAAATAAGGGAAATATTCATAGAGAAAAGAGATCCGACACCAAGCCCGCCATTTTCTTTAGGCCCCAAAACGATTTTCCAAGAAACCCAATGAATTTTATTTTTTTCCTCACTCCCTCCCCAAAGAAATTTCCTTCGCAATTTTTCAATTTTTTCGATTATGGATACTGGGGCTTTAAAAATGGAAAAGTAGTAAATCAGAAGACTTCCAAGAACCGCTTTAACTAGCGTTAGGCGACCACCGAAAGACAAGGATCTGGCTTTCCACGAAGAGAGCTTATTTTGAATTCTATTAACAATGTTTACCCAATTCCTTTTTAAAGACATGTTGGCCCCAACCGGAACCCCCAAGTACGTGAAGGAAAAGGTGGCAGCCGCACACCCAAGAATACGGGCACAAGCAGAGATTTCATTATCGGAGACGCCAATACCGAAGACTTCAGATTTGTGAAAATTAACTTTGAGGTCGGACGATAAATGAAAACATCTTAAAATTCTAGCAAGATTGGAGAAATTTTCACTAACCCAGTTTCCAACGAAAAGCGCATCGTCGGCATAAAAAAGATGAGAAATCGTCGGGCCCCCGTGCGGAATTGAGGTTCCATGAAATAACGATTTTTGGCAAGCGGAATTCATAGCAACGTTAAGCCCTTCCATAGCGATGATAAATAAGAATGGGGAGAGCGGGTCTCCTTGTCTCACACCTTTAGAAATCGGGAACTCTTTTGTAGCGGAGCCATTAACCAGAACCGAAGCTCTAGAAGAAACTAAGCATCCTTTGATCCATAAGATCCACTTTTCACCAAAATTCATCTGCACCATAATTGATTCAAGATAGTTCCAATTGATGGAATCAAACGCTTTGTCAAAATCAACTTTGAAAAGAAAAGTTTTTTGCTTAGCTTTTTTTACCCAAGAGTATATTTCATTTATTATCATCGGACCGTCTAAAATGTTACGACCCTAAATAAACGCGGTTTGGACTTCATCAATGATCGAACCAATCACTCTCTTGAGTCTGGACGCGAGCGCTTTTGCAATAATTTTATAGACGCAACCAATGAGGCTTAATGGTCGAAAGTCCGTAAGAGAAAGCGGATCTTTGATTTTTGGGAGAAGGGAAATAAAGGAAGAATTGCTTCCCCTCGAAAAACAGCCAAAAGTTTCGAAATGCTTAACACACCGCATGAAGTCGTCCTGCATAATTAACCAGAAATGCTTAATGAATTTGAAAGAGAAACCATCGGGCCCGGGGGCTTTCTCATTCCCACAACACCAAATTGTGTCTTTGATTTCATCTAGACCGAACGGAGCCTCGAGAAAGTCTTTGTCACATATAGAGAGCTTTTTAAAATTTTGGTTCGAAAAGGACGGACGAATGGGTCGCTCCTCATGGAATTTTGATCTGAAAAAACTCCAACATTCATTTTTAATAGAATCCACATCTGTTACCCAGCTCCCGTTTATCAATAGCCCCTGAATGGTATTTCTCCTATTTTTAACTTTTAAAGAATTGTGAAAAAACCTGGAATTTTTGTCTCCATCACGTATCCAGTGAGCTTTGGATTTCTGAATCAGATCTAACTTCGTCATTTTTTCCAATTCGAGAATTTTCAGCTTGCACTCTTTTCTCATCGCCACCTCGTTAGGGGAAAGAGATCTAATTTCCGCCTCTAGTTCCAGATTATCGACCTTGACTTTGAGGTCCGTTAAAATTTTATTTTCTTTCTCAAATTCGACTTTTCGCCAGTTTTTTATGGCAATTTTTACAAATCGAAGTTTATCAGCGAGATATCTATCTGGCTCACCTCCCCCACGAAAAGCAGCCCAGGCTTTCGTAACAATCTCGTCAAACCCATCTCTCAAAAGCCACGAATTAAAAAATCTGAAAGGAGCCGGACCAAAGTCCAGAACATTAGTACGGACGGTCAGAATGTTCGCGAGGAAGAGCGATAGACGAGGCCGAAGGAAAGGCAGCCAAAAAATTATGGCACACGAGAAAACGATCAAGTTTGCTGAGTTTACAACCGTCCTCAGAAAAATAGGTGAAACGCCTGCTACCCATTTTTAAGTCGATGAGGCCCGCGTTGAGAATAAAATTATTGAAGTTGGAAGCTGTTCTCGGGCAAAAAATAGAGTTAAGACGTTCCTCCGGTCTCCTTACAGCATTAAAATCACCAAGAAAAATCCAATTGCCAGGTCTGGAGGCCATTAAATTCAGAAGATTAGTCCAAAGGGCCCTCTTATCCGCCGTGGCTTGAGGGGCGTAGACATTTACTAAAATGGTTTCACCTAAGATACCATTCCAGTATCCAACAGAGGCAAGGAAATGCCTAGATTTGATATTAAGAATGACTTGAAAAGTACCTTTGTCCCAGAAGTTTATCAAACCGCCCGATCTCCCTATGATATTATTAAAAAAAAAAACATATTGAAAAGACAAAGGAGTGGATAGAAATTTCATTAAAGTTAAGGGGTAAAAACTATAAATATGAAAAAGACGAGGGAGTGATTACGTACTTTCTGACAGTACGGTCGTAAAAGCTCGTCAACAAAACCCACAGCCGCGTAGATTTCTCTGAATTCAAGCAGACACCAAAATCTTCTTCTTCTTCTTCTTCTTCATCATCATCGCTGTGACTCCATTGTTCAAACTTCAAAGCAAAAGAGGCATATACGTACACCTATGCGTATAGAGAGAGAAACTCATGTTGGCGGCGAGATCTAGAGAGAGAAACAAAAGGAGCATGAACTTGTCCACGAAGCAGAAGCCCAAACCGAAGGGGGTAGCTCCGAAGCTTGAACGAAGGAACGCAATCAAGAACATCGATTACGACGCGTCTACGTCTTCATTATCATTTGAAAGTTCATCTGCTCCCCGAACTCGATCACTTGATATATTCAATAAAACGAGTTTCCGAATTGAAGGAATTGATGGTGAATTCGACGAGATCTGCAGGTCTCTAGGGCTTTCAGGGCCGGAGGATTTCGCGATATCGGAGGTTGATTGGGAAGCGCATAGGGGTGGGAGTTTACCGTCGAGCTCTAGGTTTCGTCGTTCTGCTAGGGTTTCGGCTATAGAATCGCCGGAGAGTGATTTTTCGCAGAGTTTTGGAAGTAAACTTAGCTTTAGTGATGATGAAGTCAAGACTGACGACGAGTGTTCGACGTCGGCCGAGGATGGTGAAGCTAGGGTTTTGGTGGATAATGGAGTTAATAACCGTGACGATGACGTCAGCATTGGTGGAATGAATGAGGGCAGGCTTGGAAATGAGCATTCAGAAGCAAGCAATGGTGTTGGTTTAGCGAATGCTGAAAAGGATAGGGGATTGGAAGATGGTGGTGATGAGGATGACACGGATAAAACGCGTGAGAGACGACTTGCGGAGGGTGAAAGTGGAATTAAGGGTCCAGGGCCACCGTTACTCGCTCCTCCACCTATGCCTCGAGTGATTGTGGATGATTTGGGTTCAAACTGGGATTTGATTCGGAGTTTTGCCCCAAGGGATGATGAAGACTGGGAATCAGACGGACCAGTTGAGACGAATATCTCGGAAAATGTGGTAGCGAAAGTTGTGGGCGACAATGGGATTGCTATAAACGAGGGAGAGACAAGTGGGATGATTTCATCAATAATCGATACAATTGACCGGCCATTTGGTTCAGGTCCGTTGGACGGTGAGGATAACGGCTCATCAACTGCGGCTGCTGATCTTCAGTATTCTCCTTCGCCCACCAGACAATTCAGTGGCAGTTTTGAAAACTGGCAGAAGGGTGATATTCTTGGAAGTGGTTCGTTTGGCACTGTTTACGAAGGCTTTACCCAGTAAGTGAGATTTACATATCACAGCAGCTTAACTACAACCGTCATCATCATATATATATATATATCTAATATTTTACACTCTGAAGATGATGCTTTTCCTTTCCGGTGTTGCCTGTAAGATAACTTGTATAAGCCAGTTGCTGACACTCCGTGTATCTCAGCAACAAGAAATCTTGATCTCAAATTAGTTGGGTTAAACAAAACTTGCTGGAACCATTCTTAAGCTTTGGGGACTTGAATAGCATTCAACCTCTTTAGACCGACCTTGGTATATTCATTTCTGAACGATGATTAGATGTCTGAATTAGTTCCTGCAAAACTCACTTTTTTTTACCTAGGATTATGAAGTATGGAAACCCTTACTTTTTCCCCACATATGGGATGGATCTCTCATTTGACCTAGCTTTAATTTAGTAGAGGGAATAGAAAGGCAAGATTAACTACACATTTTAAAGTTCTTTTCTTTCTTTTTGGTGTGTGGTAAACATGCTTTCAATTGCCCAAGATACATCCTACCCCGGCCTCACCAGGAGAAACAGCAGGCATCCTCCCTTGACATGCTATCTTTGATACTCCACTGGATTCAGAACATCCGATTGCAAACTTTCCTAGGGCAGGTTGACTCACCTTATCTCTCACTATCCACACACTAAGGTTTGTATCTTCTTGGGAAGCCTTGTCCTTTGAAGATGCAGCCGAAACAAACTACCTTGCACTAAAACTTGTAGGAGGTTAATTGTTTGCAATACTGTCCTGTTTTACTTTGTTAGTTTTATAACAAATTTGTCTTAAAGCGAAAGGATGGGAATGATGAGATCGGTGTGTTACCCGAATGACAAAAAGTTATGGGCATTTTCTTGGATAGACCCTAGATTTTCATGCCAACAGCACCAGTGGTCTTCTTACATTCTTCTACTGTTAACAACTCAGTAATTAGGTCCTTAGCAGTGATGAGAAACCAAACTACTTGAAATTTCCTAGCTCCAGACAACTAAATTAATCTCTCATTGCAAGGCTTTTAATCCTCAGGATATAGACCGAATTGGTTGTTTGTGTGGGTCAGGCATGGCAGGTGAACACTTGAAAAGTAGCAATAAACATGTTGGTTTCTAATTCCTCTATGCTCCATATCTAGTCATGGATGGCAGGGCCAGCCATTCTTATTTGATATAGGAAGCATATTAGTTGAATAGTTATGCTAGATTTCCCATGACCTTTTTATTCAGGCACATTATATGTTGACTCTAGTGATCTGGCAAGGATGGTTCGTTTTTGGTGGAGTGAGATATCCTAGGATCCATCACCTTTTATTCAGGAACATTATTCGTCTACTCCAGTGATCTAGCGAGGATGTTCGCATCTTAATATTGTATGAAGTTCTAAGCTTTGGTAACTGACAGTTTTTTCTTCCCATAACTATGTTGCTCATAAGTGTAATCCCTAAAACCCTTGCTAACCTATTTTCACAAAATTCTCATGCTGCATTGTTCCATGAATTTACCAAAAAAACCAAAGGGCCTTAAAGTAGATTCCTCTCTGCATAACAAGGTCTAATTCATTAACTCACAACATTCATTGAACTCAATCAGCAAAGGAAAATAATTTAAGTACCAAACTGAATAACTACATAGAGCATACATAGATGAATTGTTGAGGCTCCCGTCTGTAAAGCTTCCACTAAATGAGGATATTACTTGACTCTAATGAGCAGAGAGGCTTAGTTGAGCTGTCAAAAGTATTGGCTGTTGCTTTCTACTAGATTCTTTACATGCTTGTACAAGAACAATTACACCATAAGGTATGAATAAGACAAGTGATGTAAAACCCAAATATAAGAAAATGAGACCCCATGTGTTAATTTTTATACTCATGACAACATTATTACTAAGTCAGCATCTAGCCATGCAAATTTGTATGCTTACATTCCGTGATGGATGTCAAAATATTGGTCATCCTGAGATTGTGCTTACATTTGGCTGGGCAAGTAAGTGCAAAAGATGAACTCTATTCTTGGCCCTCTCATAAAAGGAGTTGATTTAAGCCATGAGCTGAAATGTACTCAGCAATAGATGTTGCTTTATGAAAGAAGAAATTAAGATTACATATGTTGGATCCGGGGATGTTATGACTTATGGTGTGTTTTGCTGGAGTAAAGCTTACTAAGGGACTATTCTTGCTCCGTTATGATCTAATATGCACTTTGAGTAATGCCAACCAAAATTCCTAGTGCTTTCCTGAATATGACCTAGTTATTAAGTTTCTGTTTTTCAGTATGAATTTGTCAAATTTATAAATGGAATTATTCCACACAAAAGGGTTTTCTGCTTATTTCTTGTTTCTTGGTGTTGAGATGATCCTATCCCTATGTTCGCTTGGGAGAGGTATCCATGTCATTGTTGCCTTGTTGACTGTTTGGTATGCTTCAAGAGGTGGTGTTTTGAAGGATTAATTCTTTGTTAATCTGGTTAGCATGGGAGTGGCAACTAGCTCTCTATGGTCCCTATGAATATGATCATGTGGTGTGCCTGTGAGCCCTCAGGTCTGCCAATTAGCTTATAGTGTGTTATATGAAGGCTGTTGAACCTTGTTTAAGGTGCATTACTAAATAGGAGTTTCCAGAGGCAATACGTCTTTAGATTAGTGAAGACTTGGTGAACTGATACTAAATCTGGACTAAAGTATGCTCGTCATTAACTGCACAACACATGTAGCCTTTCCAGTCTTAAAACCCAGGGTTGTTACAGAAGATGAGCAGTGAACTTACCCTTTCTTTCTTCTGATATGTGTTGATTTAATTTTATGTCAATTTTAGAATTTCCATTTCCATATATGGGTAAGCAGTCAAGCCAAAGCCTAGCATTAATCATCATTCAAAATTTCTTTTGATCTTTTATCTATCATATTGCAAGCCTTCCACCCTCAAATCTCATTTTGATAAGAGGGAAATGGAATCTGCTGCATAGTCCAGAGGTGATGAATAACATATGTCGGTTCAGTATCCCTTCTCTTTTCACCTACTTCTCTGAAATTATCTCATTACATCCTCTGATGTGATCTTCTGTTTTTTTTGCAGACATGGGGATTTTTTTGCTGTGAAGGAGGTTTCTTTGCTTGATCAAGATAGCAAGGGAAAGCAGAGCATTGCCCAACTTGAGCAGGTGTTTATTGTCTGTCTTTTGACTCATTTCTTCAAGTTATGTGTAGGTTCATATCCATTAAATTCTGTGTTTTTGCATACTTACTCTTTTTTGTCTTCCTATTATTGTTTCAGGAGATATCTCTATTAAGCAGGTTCCATCATGATAACATAGTTCGATATCTTGGAACAGATACGGTATGCATTTTTATCTCTTAAGTTCTTCCTTTTTCATTGGAGACTTAAAGCAAGCTTCCAGCTGATTACTTCCTGGAAGAGCTATCTGAAAGTCATCATACATATTGGAGGCATGGGAATAAAAGTATATTGGAGGCACATGAATCATGATGCAGGATATTACAAATTCAGGAAATAGAACACTTGAAATTAAATCAAGTGTAACCATGCACAATATCAAATCCTTCTTTTAATGAAACTGTAATTTTACTTGGGGCCCAGATTCCTTATTGATCAAGGAGTGCAATAAAAGTTACAACTTTAACTCCAGATGTTAAGGACTTCTTAACCAAACTAAAAATTTATGTTATTTTTTCACCCAACCAAATGCGTGCATGGTAACATAATATGATGTTTCAGGGTGATGGTAAGCTATATATCTTTCTTGAGCTTGTAACAAAAGGTTCGTTGGCAAGACTCTATCAGAAGTACGACCTGCGGGATTCCCAAGTTTCATTTTACACTAGGCAGATTTTGAGTGGTTTGAATTACCTCCATGAACGAACTGTGGTTCATAGGTAAACCTTCTTTTGATTTTATTGCTATCTTAAAGTTATGTGGATGTAGGCATGTAGCATCAGATATTTTCTAACCTGACTGATATATTTCATGTAATAGGGATATCAAATGTGCTAATATATTGGTAGATGCTAGTGGATCGGTGAAGCTTGCAGATTTTGGATTGGCTAAGGTAAGTAAAGCACAAGTTTTTTGTTCTTTAATATTATATCTTCTTTTCTCCATATGATTATTTTCTAATACAATTGATTACATATACACATGATTATATTTATATCCACAGGCAACAGCATTGAATGACATTAAATCTTGCAAAGGGACTCCATATTGGATGGCACCGGAGGTTTACCTTTATTCTCTTAAATGTAGTTTTGTATTTGGCTATATCTATTTTCTAGGGTTTGGTCAATATATATTTCAAATTTTTATCCTCTACTTAGAATCTGTGACAATTGGCTGTCCACAATGAATACTATTGGCTGCTTGCTGATGGATGTTTTGTATTAATGACTATTTTGTCCTTTATCCTTAGGTTGTTAATAATCGAGCAAGCAATGGGTATGGACTTGCAGCAGATATATGGAGCCTTGGTTGCACTGTGTTGGAGATGTTGACACGTAAAGTTCCATATTCTCACTTGGAAGGGGTATGCATTCCATTTACCTTGTCCTCAATACTTCATTTTATAACATATTTATAACAAAGATGTATTTCGGTTTCTCAGATGCAAGCGCTGTTTAGAATCGGTAGAGGTGAACCTCCTCCAATCCCTGAGACATTGTCTGCTGAAGCTAAGGATTTCATTCTTAAATGCTTGCAAGTCAATCCAAAAGACCGACCTACTGCTGCTCAACTACTGGAACACCCATTTTTGAAGAGATCAGGTTCTATGAACTCAGTCCTTGCTTCTCCACGCTACAATGGCATGCAGTTATAGCAGGTTTCCATAACCTCCCATGGCAAAGTATATGGGTAAGTTGAGGTTTCGAAAATAGTTTTTTTTTTCTTTTCTTATTTGATGTTTTAGTTAAACCAAACCAAACCTAACCAAAGAGTAGAGAGGTTGTTTCCTTGAAGACCCTTGAATTGCAAAACCATAGCAAAAAACAAGGAGACGTGTAAGAAAAGAAGCATATTAACATAGTAACGTAATAGTGTATGCAAATAAGCAATAGGTACAAGGGAATATAAGATAATAGATAAAACAATGCATAAATAGAACATAAAAAATGGGAAAAACTGAAGCAACAATCTGTCTTCCATAAGGCTCTAGTAACCTAAGTGTCACTATGCAATTTTCCCGTGTAAGTGTTTGGTAAACGACCCCTAAGTTTCCACTCTTCAGGCATGCTTGTGGTCTTTTAAGAGTTACATTAAAGAGTTATTATTCACCTGCCTCATAAACAAATCAATGCCTCTATGGTAATGTTTAGTCAATTTGATTGATGTCATTTTTTGACATCAAACCATATATAATGATATGCGTTTCTAAGAAACGGGCTCCACAAAAGTAGCTTAAGTGTAGTCGTTCTAAGGTTGTGATATGATTTAAGTCGGACCCTACAGCTCCATGGACGAAATTTGTACATATTTTAGAAGAATCGTGTTTTATTTTGTTCGTAAATGCGTTGTTTATATGATTTTTGGAAAGATTATTCACATGTTAAACATAACAGAAATTTGGTGTATTCAGGAATTAACTCCGGGTGGCCATCGGAGAGCAAGTGTGCATAGTTGGTTGTGAAAACATGTACACTATTAGTGTTTTTATTTTTTGATGGATGTTTATTTGATTGTAAGTTGCATTTGTCATTTGTTTGTTGTAAAGAGTGGCCATTATTTGTTTGTAGAGTGAGAGAAAGAGAAGATGTACATAAGTTAGAAAAAAGAAAATGAAAATAGGAAAAGAAAGTTGTTTGATTGATGAACCAGATTTAGTCGTTTGTGGTAGTCTTAAAATCATTTTAAGATTTCTTTGATGTTTTAACTAGGAATGTACATTGAGTTGGGTCAGACAATTTGGGACATTTTTACAATCCAACCTAATTATCGTGGTTTGGAAAAATTTCAACCCAACCCTTGTGGGATGTGGCAGGTTGAGCGGTTTGGTAGTATATATAAAATTGAGGAATGAAATATGATAAATACTAAAAATATGCTATACAAAGTTATTAGTTATTACAATTATCTAAATATATAATTAAATTCTTTTAAGTCTTTGAAGCAAGTATTTCAAAAGTTTAAATAATAGATGTTCCAAATCGTCTCAGTCATTAATCAAGTACGACCGGCCTTTATGTGAAACAATAAAAGTGATTTAACTCGTAGGTTATTTCACTTTGTGAAACAACACTTTAGTATTTCACATCTCATTTCACGTCATTTTTTGTTTCTTTGAACATGGTGAAACAACACTACATTGTGTTGTTTTACAATATGAAACAACGCGAGGGTGAGCTAACTCCAAAAGCCCGTCCTCAGTTCGGATTGCAGGCTGCTCTGACTCAGACGGCCCTGAGAAGCACTCCGGTAACAGATCCTTTTGAGTGTCTCACATCTCATTTCACGCCGACTTTTGTTTTCTTATATTTTCAAATTGTAAAACAAAACTTCAGTATTTTATGCCGCATTTCAAATTAACAACACTTGTTTTCACATTATGGAGCGACACTACATCATTTCATACTTATTGTTTCACAATGTAAATTAATATTTTACTATTTCACATGCATGACCATGTTTTATTTCATAGTGTACACTTGATGTTGATCAAAATAAGGCTTCATATAATGAAACAACAATATATTGTTAAACCATATGAAACAACATTTCAGTTTTAACTCATGTTTTGTTCATGGTGTGAAATAATACTTAATTCTTTACCTATATGATATTTCATAATGTGTACAATGGAAGTAATGTAATTACTACAAATTGTAAGATTAATAAAACCAAGACACATGATTTATACAAAATCGCATTTGATCAAACAATTTTCTAAGAAAAACAAACATAATAATAACAATTACAAAACAGTAAATTCACTACATAAATTAGTCTTAATAAATCACTTCTTGGCTTCCGTTAATACCATCTTCTTACTTTTAGTTTGGTTCATTTTCAACTTGTTGGAGATGTTATTAAATACTTGATAATTGAGTCAAAAGTTATTTAATAAATATTATTTTTAAACAAACATTAAGAAACTAAAATTATGTTTTATTAAATTTCAAAAATTTTAAATCTACAAACAAAAGATGCAAGTGGCCAAGTGGACGATGGTGCACCATTACTTAAAATCAAAATTAGCATTATATCACTAATGAATTAAAATTGGAAAATTTTGCAATACCACTGGATCAAAAGTTTTAAATGATTGAGATTGCTTCTCACAGTTCTCAAAAAATTTATGGTTTTTATTTGATTACCGTCCTATATATATATATATATATATATATATATATATATATATATATATAGTATAGGGGCGGATTCATACGAGAACCATACCTATTTAAATGAACAAAGGAACAAACAAAATCATATATGATTTTGCACTAAGGGGTACCGGACGACTTTTGGGGCCACTGAAGTGGCATGGAAAGTCGTCCGGCCCTTGGTACAAAATCATATATGATTTCCTACTTGACCGACCGGTTCTCGTGTTTCTTTAAACTCAAAAAGTTCTCGTTTGAACCTCCCTCTCCCCCCCTCTCTCCCTCTCTCTCTCTCTCTCGCTCTCTCTCTCTCTATATATATATAACCCAATTTCAACCCTCTTTATTAGCGGTTTGGCGGGTTGGGTTTGTTGGGTTGTTAGCGGGTTGGGTAGGACGGGTTTCACAGATTGACCATTTTTTGTACACACCTAGTTTCAATTATGTTGATGTACAAACATCTCTAAAATACCAAGACCGAACACCATACTCAACCAAATTTGTATACATTGTAGGAAAGTAGAGATGGATAAAGACCAATCTAAACCGATATTGGTCCTTGGCTCGGTTCTAGGCAGACCCGATTAACAATATAAAAAATGGCCTCTTCTATACAATTGAATTCATGTGTATATATGCATACACCTTATGGACAATGTAGCACAATACACCAAAGTTCTGAAGTCGAGAACTGGAACTCGAACCCGCAATCATAATCCAATTTCATGTATTGTTGTCTTTCAATTTTATTTTATGGTTTTGTATAGTTTTTAGGGAGCAAGAGGGAAGGCATTGAGTTGGTTATCAATTTTATGGCGTACTAGTGTTGATCACTGAATGTTGCCCGACGACGATAATTGTTTTAAAAGGAATGCAATGTAAAATAACGATTTCGTATTTCCAAAAGTTGTTAATTTGCATATATCAATAATAATTTTTTTTGTTACGTAGAGTTTAAGATGCATCGGTAATAGCTGTGTACCCGCACAATACGACATAATGTAAAAGTTTTATTAAGATATATTGAATTTTTAAAAATCATTTTTTTACAAGATATCTTTGAAATACTTAGTGGTTGACATGTTGCATTAAGAGGTTTTTGCAATGATACGCCAGAATCAAATCGTCATCTTAGGAAATTGGGATTCTGATTCAAAATTGACAGTCTGATTTTAAAGTTGGGAGTGAAATCAAATCTATCTTTAGGGAAGTAAACCAAGAGTCACATTAAGAGTCTGATTTGAAATTAAAGAATTAAGTAGTTGTACATCGTGCTTCTTCTTTTTTTGTAATTAAGAGATTTTCAAAATTGATGCTTAAAAAAGTAGTACCTTAAGAGCATCTTTAGTGGAGGTTTTTGTAAGAACCTCCCTTTTGCACCTTTTGTTGTCACCTCATATCCACCCATCAAATTAATAACTCTCCAAAAATATGTACAATTTTGTGGGTCCCATTAATTAAGTTAAAGTCAAGAACATAAAATAAAAAAACAACTAAAATGTCACTTCTCACAAAAATCATGGTAAGAACCAAGGATCTTGTTCAAACACCTATGGTACATTAGGTTCTTATAAGTATCCCTCCACAATGGTAATTTTTATAAGAGATTGCACTTTTTGCTAATAAGAACTTTGCATTGGAGATGCTCTAAGCTTTGTTAGTTGTTTTTAAGGCTTTTTTTATAAATTTGTTTTATAAAGTAGTACAAATAACCCAAACATGTCCCATAACCATAACACTTTTATATGTGCAAATTAGTTCATTAATATGCAAGATGCAAGATGACTATATGTGTATGTATATACCATCCATGTTGTGTTTCGTTTTATTTTCAATAACACCTTATGTTGGTTATTTAAGCATATGTCAACACTATCTAATAACTTATAAAACATAAACTAAAATAAATGTTAGCAAAACCTTAGGGGAAGGTTGTTTTACATTTAAAAATCATTTTTAAATATTTTTAAGAAGATATCTATACTATTATATAAAGAGCCTTAAACGGTTAGTTAGTTATTGTTTAGAAAATTTAAGACTTACAACCTTTATTACATTAGGTACAACCATCTCATGCATGCCTCCTCCACTTCAATGTTTAGAAATTAGAATTAGATTAATTTTAATTTTTAAGTTACATTTTAGACCCTTAGATTTTGTTATTTAATTGACTTTATATCCCTTCCTTTTATAATTTTTATTTCACATCCTTTTCGTTTTAACATATAAAATTTTATATCAACTAAAACCTATATAAAAACATATTATATTTTGTGATAAATTATACCATTATAATCGTCTCCTCGATACGTTCAAAATGAGCCTAATATCAAGTATTTTACGATTTATAAATCTTATAAAAAATGATGAATATGTATTAACTTATTTTTTAATCTTTTCTATTAATACCTTAACTTTTGATTGTTATTTTACTTTTACACCCCATCTACGACGTATATCTATCTATATATACTATTTCAAGGGTCGTGAATGTGTTTTCTTTACGTTATTACAATACAAATGATGGAATTATTGTTCTTTATTTCGTTTTTGAAACTTTTGAAGCAATGTCCATACCGTCCATCATTTTTTTGGACTTTTCCGTCTAATACTTTATATGTTATTTATATAGCTTTATATTCATATCTTACCAATTACTTATATAGTAAGTCATTATATATGTATTATTATCGATGAATCTAATTTTTTGTTGAGACATGTTTTTTGGATTTTCTTTGTTGGATTAATGGTTTGTTCTTAGTATACGATAAAAAAAATCAGCGATTTTTAGTGAACTACTTGTTAAAATTCTCCTCATTTCCATACTAAACACACACAACAGACAAATGATCTCAATCTGAACTAAAAACAATTCATTTAGCTGCATTGCAGCGGGTACACTTCTAGTATATAACAATACACGAAATGTATTATTTTGTTAAGGTTTTAACACAAGTACACAACCAACCAAACTAACAAAAATAAAGAGATGGGAAACAAATTTAGAGAGGTTTATCAAAAACTGGATTAATCTTTTTTTGTTGTGTGAACTCAACAAGACGATCTACTATATTGTTCTTTTAAGGTAGAAATACACCGTATAAACACTAGATTACACAAGATTTGTATTAGAATATGTGGAACCCCTAGATGAATCTCCAAAAGAGTCCTTGAAGAGAAAGTGGAGGTTCCAACATATATACAAGAACAATGGTCCAAATCTAGCCAATGTGGGACTCTAACAATTTGAATACTTGAAAATTGGACTCAAGTTTAGCTATTATTCCACAACATGATGTGAATGCTAGTTGGATCTATCTCAGACACTTACTAAGTTATGAATAACACTTGTGTTTTATTCTTAGTATCACAAACTTTTTTTGATCTTGAAATCTAGAGAACGATAAAGTATTGAGAGAGCTAGACTTTTTCATTTTTAGTGTGGTTTTGAGATTTTAGAATATTTATATTTCTTGAAAAGCTTTGAAATAAGTTGGGTGCTCTTTTGATTCTTTAGGGATCCGTAGGTTTTAAAAAGAGGGAAAGTAATTTTTTATAATTTTTATTTTCGTAAACCAAAATTTTGAATTGCTTGCTATTTTAAGTTGGACACTTTTTGTACTTTAAATAGTGTCTAGATTTGATTTTTATCCAACCACAAATTTGAAACCAATGAAAACATTATGTTTGAATCTTTATAACAAAAAGAGTTGTTTGACTAAGAGGTCAAATTGTCAAAGTCTTTCAAGGTTTATTTCAAAAGATTTAATAAAATAAACTAACAAAGTCTTGGTTTTTTATAAATACATAAAGCAAATAGTATAAATACTCCTATATTACAAGTATAAAAGTTTTTGTCTTTTTGGTAAATGCTTTATAGAAAATTGTGTCGTGTTTAGGTTGGCGTGTTGCGAGTTGGCGGGTCAGGGAGGGTTAATCCGGACACGACTTGTTTAGCTAATCGTGTTGAGATACGCAACCCTAACCCGCACACGTTCGAGTTGGCGGGTTGGTCGCAGGTTGGCGGGTTGAGTTTTGACGGACGAGATTACAATTTACACAAGACAATAAAACAACCCTATTAATTAGGCTTTTAAATTTTAAAATAAAACATAAAATATATATTATTATTTTTTTAATAAATTTTGACGGGTTAGCGGGTCAACCCGCGACCCGTCCGTGTCAACCCGAACACGACGCTAACCCGTTTATTTTCGTGTCGGGTTTCATGTCGTGTCAAGAATTGCCACCCCTAGTTAGAATAGCAAACATGAAACAATCGAATTTTCACAGCTCCTAAGAAAATGCAAATTAACCATAGAGACCCCCAACGTACTTATTTCAATATAGTTGGACTATATCTAGATTTTGAGCTAACCACAAGGACCAAAAGTGTAGTTTACTCTAATCATTGATGGCTAAAAGCAGAAAGAAGGAAATTTCCTTTAAGCTATCACAGCCTCTTCCTTTGTTTTGTCTATTTGTGTTTGTTTGTTTATATAGTAGGCCATTTTCTCCTATCATCCTTACATTACTTTCTTAACACAATTTCTTCCTTCATTCTCAATACAAATGGGAGTCTCTTCATCAACATTGTTATCTGTGAACACAAAAAGCTTTAAGCAAAGCGATGGAGCTCTGTCGTTTGGGTGTCTGATTGGTGACAGAGGGAATTCTGAAGCCGGTAGCAGTATTTCCAGTGATGGTGTTCCACCGTCATTAACTGACGTAGCATGTCGAGATGCATCTGAATCCAGTTTCAATCAAAATCTATATGAAGTAAAATTAAGGAAGCTAATTCAAGCACACTCAATTTTGAGGAAATTTCTCCGGACCATGGTAATTATGTTATTGCATCACTTTCACTTATCTTATATATTTACACTATATTATAAATCATATTTAAAAAAATTACAAATGTTAAAACATTATGTATAAATTAATAATACATGTAAATTTTTTCAATTTTTATAACATTTTTATTTTACTCACTTAGTGGACAATAAGAATTGAAGTTTTAAGGGTCTTTAAAAACTTATATTACCCTTTCCTTATTTATATATGAAGAAACTCACAAATTTATCTTAATTTTAAGAAGGTTTATATTATTTTAAATATAATTGTTTTTTAGTTAAATAAATAAATTTTTTATTCTCTTTAATTTTGACATCTATATTAATATGTTTTTTCAAGTTTTTAACCCGGTCTCCAGAATTTAAATAAGGAGCATATTGATACAACAATTTTACAATATTATGTATAGTAACTTATTATTATTGTTGTAAAACCCGAATCGAAAAACGTCTCGAGATTAACCCAAAACCAATGCTCCAAATAATAACCGTATCGATTAAGCGGAAATGGAAATTATATATCATAAACTTCAATGAACAAATAAATCAAGTAATCGAGAATCGAACGCACACAACTAAGTATAATTGCATAAAATAAATGAAGAAGAAAACGACACCGAATTTACGTGGAAAACCAAATCGGGAAACCACAAGGCTTGTGGCGTACTGGTTAAGACTTGTTGGGGATGAGGCTAGATAGCCCATTTACCTCATGTTCGAATCCAGGCGCAAACAACTTGTGGCCACTGAGGAATTATCTCAGGGCTGCATGCTTTAACAGTCTTAAAATTGATAGGGATTAGTCTAGGCAAATGCCTAGAATACCTTTTCCAAAAAAAAAACCAAATCGGGAAAAACGACAGACAGTGAAGACCACTGAGAAATTCACTATCGATATGTTTACAATACTTGGAATAGAAAATTACAATGGAGATTTTGATCTAGAGATATTATTATTGTGTTGTGTATATATGATCGGGAACTTACAAGACTTCAAATTGGAAACCAAATCAGGAGGCATTCAAAACATAATATATGGCGGCTATCATGCGGCTATGGATTCGTATCAAAGTCTCCCGGCAAAGAATTTCTTCAACCAAACAGTAGGTAAGACGGATATCATGCGAGTTTACTAATTCGAAAACCTGCTTTATTCACTGTTTAGTTTGACTCTCGAGACAAAATTCAACAATTATTATTATTATTATTATTATTATTTTTTATTATTATTATTACCATCAGTGACGGAGTCATAGTTTGGATAGTGTGGTTTCTTTAGGGGTGACAATTCTCGACACGACACGAACCCGACACGAAAATAAACGGGTTAGTGTTGAATTTTTTTGACCCACCAACCCGCCAAATAAACGGGTCGTGTTCAGGTCGATACGAACGGTTTCCAACCTGCCAAAATTTATTAAAAAATAATAATATATATTTTATGTTTTATTAATCTAAAAGTATAATTAATATGGTTTCTTTCACTGTCTTGTGTAAATTGTAATCCCGTCCGTCAAAACTCAAACGTAGAAACGTGAAACACCCTAAGTACCAAGTAACGATTTCCTTCCTCGTTTTGAAAATTTATGTATAAATGAATGATGATTTGGATTTTGGAGTTGTATAAATGGAATTTCAGATTTATGCTGATTTGGAGTATACTAAGTAAACTATAAATACAAACATTTGGGATTTTGGGTGCCCTGTTCTTGAACTAGAAACAAGAGATTTCATGACCCGCCAATCCGTGACCAACCCACCAACCCGCGATCAACCTGCCAACCCACCAACACGAACGTGTGCGGGTTAGGGTTGCGTATCTCGACAAGATTAGCTAAACAGGTCGTGTCTGGGTTGGCCCGCTTGACTCTGGTGAACATTAAAAAATCAATAAATTGTTTATTGTAGTATGTTTTTCACTCAATTTATTTAACCTTAATGACCCATTATATAAAAATTTATAGCTTACGATTTAACCCTCAACTATTCACCATAATCGGTCCTGCTTGTGAAGGTAAGACCTGATTAAGATTGGATAACGGTCCGATGTTAAAAAAATATATTTTTAATTTTAATTTTTTTTGATAATATTTTAATAATACTTTAATATACATCTATTTCAATTCCAGAGGCTTTCTCCAAACGCAAATATTTGATTCCAGAGGAATCGGTTTTCAAGTCGACCAATGTGATAGGCAAAGAACTAACTTCTCTGGTGTCCGTCAAAGGATTCGGAGGTAGGGGATGACCTGTGATTAATCTGGCTGTTCGGGTTAAAGGGGAGGGCGTCGTCAAAATCATCTGGTCACACAAATACACTTTAAAAATACATTTTTTATTATAACCTTATAATTGATTAACCACAAGGCTTGTGGCGTACTGGTTAAGGCTTGTGGGGATGATGCTAGATAACCCATCTACCCCAGGTTCGAATCCAGGCGCAAACAACTTGTGGCCACTGGGGAATTATCTCAGGACTGCATGCTTTAGCAGCTTAAAATTGACACTTAATAAGGGTGATTGGCCATTTGGTTCAGAAGCGTTGGATGATGAAGAAGCTGATCTTCAGTATCCTCCTTCGATCACTACTAGCAGTTTTGGAAACTGGCAAAAGGTTGATTTAATTGGAAGGGGTTCGTTTGCCACTATTTACGAAGGCATTAATGAGTAAGTTTAAGTGAGATTTAAATATCATCATGTCATATAAATAAATATGTTTCTAATATTTTACACTTGTGAAAATGATGCACATAGTGTTATCATCAGAAGCCCTTAAATTTAGCTTATATATGAAGGCTGTTGAACCTTGTTTAATGTGCATTGCTAAATAGGGGTTTCTTTAGATTTGATGAACTCATACTAAATCATCATTAAATTGGGCACATGTAGCCTTTCTAATGTTAAAGCCAGAGTTGTTACAAAAGTTAAGCAGTGAACTTACCCTTTCTTTTATATATATATATATATATATATATATAGAGAGAGAGAGAGAGAGAGAGAGGGAGGTTCAGGAGAAAACGCTAAAAAAAAAGAAAACTGAAGAACACCCTGAGAGTCCGCCATCTGGACCGTATTTTTTTCTATGCATCAATGCATAAATATGCATTAGTGCATATGCACAAATGCATATAAACGATTGGAGCTCATTTTTTCTATGCATCAATGCATAAATATGCATTAGTGCATATGCACAAATGAATGCTACCAGTTGGCGGCCTAGCAAAGTGTTCTTCAGTTTTCTTTTTTTTAACGTTTTCTCTCGAACCTCCATATATATATATATATATAGGGGAGGGTTCAAATGAGAACATCCCCAATTTAAAGGAATAAATGGACTCATTTGGGACCACATATGATGTGTCTTTGACCCACCAATAAAAAATCATATATGATTTAGTACATGTTTGGATGCACATAAGCTGCCTTATAAGCTAACTTATAAGCTAGTTTATTGATAAGCTACTTTGAGCAGCTTATGAGGAGCTTTTTGTCATCTTTTCCGATTATACCCTCATTAATATTAATTATTATTTTTTCAAGATGTCCTTTTTAGTCATTTAAATGGCTATCAGCTACTTTTTGCCAAACATAATTTGTTCATCAGCTAGTTTATCAGCTACCAGCTAGCTTATAAGTCATCAGCTAGCTTATAAGCTACCAGCTAGCTTATCAGCTAGTTTGCCAAACATAGCCTTAATGAGGACCATCATTGAAAATCATATATGATTTTTTATTGGTGGGACCAGACACATGTCATACGTGGTCCCAAATAAGTCCCTTTGTTCTTTTAAATTTACAAAGTTCTCATTTGAACCTCTTCCTCTCTCTCTCTCTCTCTCTCTCTATATATATATATATATATATAGGGGCGGGCTCAAATGAGAACTCAAATTTGGTTGTAAACGTGAGGACAAATGAGAGCGCGACACGTGTCATATTCAGACCGAATAATCAAGAAATATCCAATATAGTATTTATTCGGTCTGAATAATGCTTATTTAGACCGAATAAATATTATATTTAGTCTGAATATTTCTTTGATTATTTGATGTGAATAATCAGACACGTGTCGTGTTCTCGTTTGTCCTCACGTTCACAACCAAATTTGAGTTAGCATTTGAACTTTTTTTTTTCTCTCTCTCTATATATTATATATATATAGAGGAAGGTTCAAATGAGAACTTTGTAGATTTAAAGGATTAAAGGAACACCTTGTGGACCATGTGGGTCCTACATAATATTAAATCATTTCTGATTTAATATGATTTAATATTATGTGAGACCCACATCATATATATATATATATAGGGGCGGGCTCAAGTGTTCATTTATTCATTTAAAAAGGATGGTTCTCGTATGATCCCTCGGATATATATATATATTAATGTCATATTTAGAATTTCCAAGCACTCAAGCCAAAGCATGACATTTGATCATCATTTGCAAATTGCAATGCCTTTTATCTGTCATATTGCAAGCCTTTTCCCCCTTCACAATCTCATTTTTATGGTCAGAGGATGAACGAAATGACCATTGCTGTTTTCTTTTTGTTGCAGCCAAGGCTACTTTTTTGCTGTGAAGGAGGTTTCTTTGCTTGATCAAGATAGGCAGGGAAAGGAGAGCATTGCCCAACTTGAGCAGGTGTTTATTGTCTGTCTTTTGACTCATTTCTTAAAGTTATGTGTAGGTTCATTATATATATATATATAGGCGGGTTCATACGAGGACAGTACCAATTTACGAGAATACAAGGACAATTCTCGGCCAATCATTTTGTACATGAAATTTTTCATGTACAAAATCATGTGATTTTGTACGTGTCAAAAAGGACACGCGCGACTTTTCCCGTGGGCAAGTCACGGGAAAAGTCGCGGCTAATCATATATGATTTTGTACGTGAATCATATGTGATTTTGTACATGAATCATATGTGATTTTGTACATGAAAAGTTTCATATACAAAATGATTGGCTGAGAATTGTTCTCGCGTTCTCGTAAATTGTTATCGTCCTCGCATGAATCTTTTTCTATATATATATATATATCCCATAAATATAAAATCACGGGTTTTTATATATCTTCCTATTGTTGTTTTGTTTCAGGAGATATCTTTATTAAGCAAGTTCCATCATGATAACATAGTTCGATATCTTGGAACAGATACGGTATGCATTTGGAAGAGCTATCTAAAAGTCATCATCCTACATATATATAGAGAGAGAGAGGGGAAGGTTCAAATGAGAATTTTGTAAATTTAAAGGAATAAAGGAACACCTTGTGGACCACATATGATGTGGATCCCACATGATATTAAATCATTTCTGATTTAATATTACGTGGGACCCACATATATGTGGTACACAAAGTGTTCATTTATTCCTTTAAAAAGGGGTGATTCTCGTATGATCCCTCCCCTATATATATATATATGTGTGTGTGTGTGTTAGAGTCCCACATCGGCTAGACTTGGACCATTTCTCCTCTATATATGTTGGAACCTCCTCTTTCTCCTCAAGGGCTCTTTTGGAGATTCATCTAGTGGTTCCACGTATTCTCACAATATGTATATAAATTTTAGGAAACAGAACACTTGAAATTAAATATCAAACCCTTCTTTTCTATCAAACAGTAATAAAAATTACTACAACTTTGTTAAGAACTTGTTAACCAAACCAAAAGTTTATTAATTACATTCATGGTAACTTGAAAATGAAATGATGTTTCAGGGTGATGACAAGCTATATATCTTTCTTGAGCTTGTAGCAAAAGGTTCGCTGGAAAAACTCTATCAGAAGTATGAACTATGGGATTCCCAAGTTTCGATTTACACCAGGCAGATTTTGAGTGGTTTGAGTTACCTGCATCAACAATCGGTGGTTCATAGGTACAAATCTCCTTCATTTTGGTGCTATCGCTATCTTAAAGTTGTATGGATTGGCCAATCTGACTGTTATATATATATATATAATATATATATATATATTTCATGTAATATAGGGATATCAAATGTGCTAATATATTGGTGGAACTGTGAAGCTTGCAGATTTTGGATTGGCAATGGTAAGTAAAGTACAAGGTTTTTGTTCTTCATTCAATATTAATTATATCTTCTTTTCTCCATATATATATATATATATATATATAGAGGCCCCTTCAAGTGTTAACTCAATTATTTGTGTTAACCGTGTTAACCCATCGTTTACCGGTGAACACCATGTTCGTTCATTGGTGAACACGATGCTCGTATACTGACGAACACGATGCTCGTTCACTGATGAATGGTGTTTACCAGTGAACGAGCATGGTGTTCACCAGTGAACGATGGGTTAATACGGTTAACACAAATAATTGGGTTAACACAAGAAGCCACCTATATATATATATATATATATATATGATTATTTTCTAATACAATTGACTACATTGTTATTTATATATACACAGGCAACAGCATTGAATGACATTAAGTCTTGCAAAGGGACTGCATATTGGATGGCACCAGAGGTAACCTTTATTCTAGCTCTTAATTAATTGTGTATCTGCTTAATTTCTTTCTGTTGGATGTTTTGTATGTATTAATGACTATTTTGTCCTGTATCCTTAGGTTGTTAATAATCGAGCATACAATGGGTATGGAGTTGCAGCGGATATATGGAGCCTTGGTTGCACTGTGTTGGAGATGTTGACACGTAAACATCCATACTATCCCTTGGAAAGGGTATATATATGCATACCATATTTATCATCTGTGTTGTGTTCAACAGTCGATACATACAAAATGGTCAAACATATCATTTAAGTTATTATTTTAGAATGTTATATATATATATATATATATATAGAGAGAGAGAGAGAGAGAGAGGGGGAAAGTTCAAATGCGAACTCAAATTTGGTTGTGAACGTGAGAACAAATGAGAGCGTGACACGTGTCAAAATAAACAATATTGACTGAATATACAAATATATATTCAGACACGTGTCAAAATGAATATTCAGACTGAATATAGTGTATATATTCAGTCTGAATATACAAAAGAATATTCAGTCTAGTATATTCATACTGAATATACAAACAAATATTCAGACTGAATATTCCTTTGTAATATTTCTTTGAATGGGACACGTGCCGCCCTCTCATTTGTCCTCACATTCACAACCAAATTTGAGTTCTCATTTGAACCCGCCCTATATATATATATATATGCAGATGTGATAAACGAAGATAGAAATGTGAATCCGATTTCTGTCATAATCTCACTCTTACTCTGATTGATTCTAATTTATCTTATTGTAACGAAGATATATTTTGATATCCCAGATACAAGCACTGCTTAGAATAGGCAAGGGTGAACCTCCTCCAATCCCTTCAACAATATCTACTGAGGCCCGGGATTTTATACTTAAATGCTTGCAAGCAAATCAGAAAGATCGGCCAACTGCTGCTCAACTACTGGAACACCCATTCTTGGCGACATCAGCTTCTCACATGCCGTTGTTGTTGTTTTAGCAGCTTTCATCTTGGCAAAGAATATAAGTTTTGCTCTTTTGGGTGTTTCTTTCAACCAAGTGAAAGTGATGTGATTATATAAGCATTTGAATATTGTAAAAAAAGAAAAAAAGAATCATGCTCTTTCTGTTGCATGATATAGTAAATGAGTTGTTTATACGATCTTTAGAACAAACCCCTTGAGGAGAAAACGGAGATTCCAACATATATTGAGAATAACAGGAACAAGTTTAGTTGACGTGAGACTCTAATAAGTGGTGTTTGGTTTAGGGATGAGCATATGGACCGAAATCCCGAAACCGAACCCGTACCGGTACCGAATATCATTACCGGTTCGCTATTCGGTACCAAGATTTTTCATATCCGGGATTCGGTACTTTTGGTACCGGTATTAGTCCCAGTAAATCCCGAACCGAACCGGAGAATTTAAAAAATCATTTTTTATTTGAATTGGTAACAAACTCTTTCCTTTTTTTAGAAAATCCTCCTAAATATATTACAAATTTCAGTTCTTGTATTTTCCACTCAAATACCGATTTTTTCTTGCAATTCTTCATATTTCGGTTATTGCAATTCTCCAAAATCGGTTCCGTAATTTATTCAAAACCCGGTTCTTGCACAATCGGCTCCTCCAATCCGGTTTCCGCTTAAGTGATTTTGGTTTTTGTTATTGTGTTTAATGGTCAACGGTGAAAAACGGTTGTCGTCCCAAAAAATGGTATCAAACGGTTCTAGTCCCGAAAATCCCAGTACCGAACCGTTACCGAATTTCTCTTATCGGTTCGGTATTCGGTATTGATTTTTTCCACTCTCGGTTTCGGTACTACCCGGTTTCGGTACCGGTTCGGTACCGGTCCGGTACCAAGCTCATCCCTAGTTTGGTTCACAGAATGGAATTTGGTGGAATTGGAATCCATCAAAGGAATTTGACTTTAAAATAATTGGAATGGAATTTGACCATGCATTTGGTTCGATGAAAAGAGATGAAATTCAATTCCTTCACTTATGCCAAGGAATGACGATTTCTTTAACAAAAAAAATCCATTGGAATTGAAAGGATTCCTTCTACTTAATTCTGTGAGCCAAACATGACAAAGGAATTTGGTCAATGGATTTGGTCATTCCAATTCCATCAGATTCCATGAACCAAAATCAGCTCCTAACATCTCATATATGAAACATAACACAAATAACAATCAATCCAGATTGGAGAGCAAGTCTCATAAATAATAGTAATCCCTCCTCCATGCCCTTGTGGTTGGCTGAAGAAGTAAGTACTTTTTTCCTACCCAAAGCTTAATAAGGTGGCGTTTGTTTTTTAAGAGGTGTTGAAGTCTGAAGTCTGATTTCAGTTCTGAAATGGTTATGAAACGTCTAAACAAATCAGACATAAGTGGTGATTAAGAGCTGAGAATGAAAAAACAAACAAGGCCTAAGTGTCTTTTTGTTTTTATAAAACGTCGGTATCTTCACAGAAGAAGTCTCTTTATTAGTACATATGATACGATCGATAGAAAGATTCTTATATAAACTCAACTCACTATTAGGATGACAAGTGTTTAGTTTTGCCTTCTGAAATTCTCTAACTATGTTCTTCACAAAACAGGGCTTCTTAAATAGGCACAAATTAGTCTCTATGACGACCATTTCCTTTTCCATGACAACAACCTTTAGATCTTGTACTTTCACCATTCTACTTATGCCTCCATCGTCGTTCATCATCCGCAATAACAAACTTCAATTAGACGATCATCTCATCCCACAATATGTATACACACACATACGGGATTATGATAAAAATCAAACTAAAACACAATCAAATCGTTCATCTATATATATATATACATATGGGGTTATAAATACTGAGGTAGGTTCGGGAAAAAACGCTAAAAAAAATAAAATTGAAGAACACCCTAAGAGCCCGTCATCTGAATGGTATTTTTTTTCTATGCATCAATACATATATATGCGTTAGTGCATATGCACAAATGCATGTTAGAGCATACCATCCAGATGGAGGCCTCTCAGGATGTTCTTCACTTTTCTTCTTTTTTAGCGTTTTCCCCTGAACCGGGCCTATAAATACTTGTATATTAGAAGTATAAATGTTTTTGTCATTTTTGTAAATGCTTTATGAAACACCAACTAAAACACAATCAAATCGCTTTCGGTTAGAATAAAAAATGGCTATTACAAGAACATTTTTGCAAACTTTATCATTTTATAAAAATCCGATTGCTTAAAATATGAAGTTATGAAAATCATTTTATAAGAACCAATCTTTAACTTTTATAAAAAAAATTCTATAAAAATGATCTGTAAAACCTACTGAAACAATCGAATTTTCACACCTCGTAGGAAGAAGCAAACCACAGAGACCCCAATGTGCTTATTTCAAAAGAGTTGGACTATATCTAGATTTTGAGCTAACTACAGGGACCAAAAGTGTAATTCACTCTAATTTTTGATGGCTGAAAGCAAAAAGAAGGAAATTTCGTTTAGCTTTCACACACCCTCTTCCTTTGTTTTGTCTATTTGTGTTTGTTTATATAGTAGACCATTTTCTCATTTGATCTTTACATTATCTTCTTAACACAATTTCTTCCTTCTTTCTCAATACAAATGGGAGTCTCTCCATCAATATTGTTATCTTTGAACACAAAAAGCTTTAAGGAAAGTGATGGAGCTCCGTCGTTTGAGTGTCTGATCGGTAACAGAGTGAATTCTGATCCCGGTAGCAGTATTTTCAGTGATGATGCGCCACCATCATTAACCGACGTAGCGCGCCGAGATGCATCTGCATCCAGTTTCGATCAAAATCTATATGAAGTAAAATTTGAGGAAGCTAGTTTAAGCACACTCAATTTTCGGGTGATTTCTTCGGACCATGGTAATCATGTTATCGCATCACTTCCACTTATCTTATATATTTACACTATATTATAAATCATATTTAAAAAAGATACGGATTTTAAAACATTATAAATCAATAATACATATAAGTTTTTTCAAGTTTTATAATATTTTTATTATATTCGGTTAGTAGTTAGTAGACAATAAGCATCGAAGTTTTAAAGGTTTAAAAACTTATATTACCTTTATTAAAAATATAGCTTATATTACCCTTTCCATATTAAAAAAAACATTAAAATCGAGATGTATCTCGCTGCATTGCACGAGTACCCTTCTAGTATATATATATATATATTAATATGTTTTTTCAAGTTTTGGGTCTTCAAAATTTAAATTAGAAGTATAATGATACAATAGATTTACAATATGATATTGATCAAGAGAGAATATATCCTCAATAGTGGGGTCCCTTGACCCCGATGAACATTAAAAAATAAAGAGTAAATTACATTTTTGGTTCTTGTGGTTCTCACTTTTCATCAACCTGGTCCCAAAATCAAAATAAATACAAGTTTTATACCCATGGTACACATTTTTGCATTCTTTTGGTACCTTCCTCTAACGAATCAAAAAGATTCTGTTAACCCAGTTAAATCCAGGGGTAATTTAGTCTTTTTATCATTTTTGTCTTTATCCTATTAAACAATTATAAATAATTATTAGTTGATATTATATAATAAATTAAACATATATATGTATATACACACACAGAGGAAAGTTTAAATGCGAACTCAAATTTGATTGTAACAAATGAGAGCGCGACACGTATTATATTCAGACTGAATAATGAAAGAAAATATTCAGACTGAATGTAGCATTATTCAGTCTCAATGTAGTATTATCCTGACTGAATAATATTATATTAAGTATTATTCAGTATGAATAATACTACATTCAGTCTGAATATTTTCCTTCATTATTCAGTCTGAATATGACAGATGTCGCACTCTCATTTGTCCTCACGTCCATAACTAATTTGAGTTCTCATTTGAACCTGCCCCTGTACACCCATACATATATGACATATATATATATACACACACGCACACTCTTAATAATTTTCAGTTCATTAGAGGTCGTGGTGATAAACTTCTAATTGTCTGTGGAAACCGGGAAAAGGTGAGTTTTACCGTATCTTGGCGAGGCAATTTTCCGGCGGTTTTGTGTGGAAATTGATCGGATATTTTGTCCTTTCTTGGGCCGTGAGTTTGCAGCCATGGCAGGTTTGATCCTCTTTGTTCCAATTGTTTTACAGATCTGAGCCTCCTAATTCTTTTCAACAAAAATATCTACATCTTTTGATACGCATTTAAGTTTTGATAACAAATCAGAAACCATTGACTTTCAATTACCTTTGTTCCAAACTTTGTAAGAAAATTTCAAACTTGTTTGCAGCATTGTGTAACTTGAATCGATGTACTAATTTTTTTTTTCTGTTTGTTTGTTGTTTGTAGCAATACAAATGAAGTGTTTTTGCATATTAATTAACTATTTTTATATAATTGCTTGAGTAAAGAGGCCGAGGATATTGAAGAAGAAGAAGGCGTGTGCAGAATCTGTATGGTGGAACTGCGGGAAGGTGTTGATGATACCCTTAAAATGGAATGCAAATGCAAAGGAGAGCTTGCCCTAGCCCATCAAGAATGTGCCATAAAGTGGTTTAGCATCAAAGGCAACAACACTTGTGAGGTTTGCAAGCAAGAAGTTAAGAACGTACCCGTTACTCTTTTACGAATTCAGAGATCTCAAAGCCGTGTTCTGCGTGCAAATGGAGCTATGCATCAATATGAAGTTCCTCAATACAGGTAACATTTCTATACATAAAAACAAATCTGATTTTTGGATATATATATATATATATATAGATAGATAGAGGGAAGTTCAAATACAAACCAGTTGAGTTGAAAGGTACAAACTATACAAACTGGTTCACTTCAAATCAATATAAAAATAATATTTTTCATGATTTTTGCACATCAAAAGCTATGATTTAAGATATTATTACATATATGTTTGTTTCATAATGTAAAAGTTTTACAGGTATTTGTTTTCATAAGTTGAAAGTTTCTCATATATTTTTTTTATGAAAAAGTTTCACATGTATTTGTTTTATAACGTAAAAGTTTCACATGTAATTTTTTCATAATGTGAAACAAACATATGTCCAATAATATCTTAAATCATAGCATTTGTTGAAATAAAATAATTTTTATATTGATTTGAACCAGTTTGTATAGTTTGTACCCTTCAACTGGTTTGTATTTGAACCATCCTCTCTTTTTATATACATGTATGTATGTATGTATGTATGTATGTATGTATGTATGTATGTATGTATGTATGTATGTATGTATGTATGTATGTATGTGTGTGTGTATGTATGTATGTATATATAGAGGAAAGTTCAAATGTGAACTCATTTTTGGTTGTGAACGTGAGGACGAATCTCAGCCACTTATCCGGTCAATAAAGGCGGCTTTGACCTGGTTCCCCTCCTTTAATAATCTCCACCCTCCCATGAATCGCGTCAATCCTCCGTGATCGCGTCCACCATAACCGAAGATGTGTGGCTGATATTCGTCCTCACGTTCACAGCCAAAATTGAGTTCACATTTGAACATAACCCTATATATATATATATATATATATATCCTGATTGATCTCTTTTTGTAAAAGGTAGCAAAAATGGGTTCCTGGTGCAATTGCTATATGTCTGCCTTTTTCTTGCATAATGGGTCTCCTTGCATCAATGACATCAACAACAATGGGTATTTTCGTCAATTTCAATTTTTATATATTTTCGTTCAGTCCCAAAAGATTGGAACATTTGCAAAATCGAATAATTCAATGGAACTAAAGTTATGCAATTTACGTCCAGTGAAGAGACGACATGCATGGACTTACGCATCCATTTAGTTCGATCTGGTGGTTAGGGGTGCTCATGAGTTGGGTTGGTCGGCTTGAAGGCACTTGAGCAACCCAACCCAATGTTTACGGTTTGAAAAATCTCAACCCAACCCAACCCAAGCAAAACTACAACCCAACCCAACCCAAACCGTGCGGGTTGGTCGGGTTGAAACTTTGGTACATCATTTCACGATCTTACTAAGCGTTTTGTATAACGAAATAAAATTAAAATGAGAACATATAAAAAAGTCTAACAAATTCTTTTAAAAGGTGAAAATTAATGCAAAAAAAAAAGTAAATTATGGTTGAAATTATAATATAATTTTGAATATACCTGATCACGGGTTGGTTTAACATACATATATTAATCAAAGACTTAATAATCGTAATAAATCCGTGATATATAAAGAAATCGGGTTCATCGGGTTGGGTTGGGTTCAAATTACCTCAACCCGATTCCAACCCAATATATGCGGTTTGGCCTATTTTTGTATCAATCATGTGTCAGGTTACCTCGGTTTGAGTTTTTTGGGGGGGTTTCGGGTTAGGTTGGCCGGGTTGGTCGGTATTTTGAGCACCCCTACTGGTGGTTGGTTTCGCACACGTTTTCTACTCACAGCACTTTCAACAAGTGACTTTAATGCAGAAATAAGACGGAATTAGAGTATGTTCTGATCTATTTTCTATTGAGAAACTACTTTTCACCCCCTACTCATGCACGTTAGGATATGACCCACCGGATCAACTCCCAATGGGTGGGTATGAGATTAAAAGTGATCACGGGTTCAAATCTTTTCTAATGCTTCTCATCTTTACTTCTTCTAACATGATCCTATGCCCCCTTTAACATGTGATATTTTTTTTTACCCCAAATGCTTTCAAAACTTCTTACCACTCAAATTTTTTTTACCTCTCTTGTCAATGTTACGACTAAATTTGTGATAATTATTGTTCAAAAGATGAAAACTCGTAGAATGTAAGTTGTTTCTCATTTATATATTTTTTTTATTCAACTTTTATTATATTTTATATTATGTTAATCAACGCCGGACCCCAATTATCACAATTCATGGATCAACAATTGTTGGACAGGATCAATGCCCCTTACAATTTTAAGAGTAAATTACAAAAATCATCCTTGTGACGAGAACTCTGGTTTTCTTCGTTCAACTTTCGAAAGTACACCAATCATTATACTTCCTTTATATTTTTGTTGTGGTTTTCGGGCCCTAACGAGAGTTACTCTTCCCCATTTAAATTCACCATGCAAGGGCAATATAGTCATTTGTTTGTTCGTCTCCTGCCAACTCATCTCCGACTTCATCTCCTTCAATGCAGATTAAGGCCTTGTTTGTTTTTTTCATTTTAAGCTCTTAATCGCCACTTACGTCTGATTCATTTAGACGTTTTATAACCAGAACTGAAATCAGACTTCAGACTTCAGCACCTCTTAAAAAACAAACGCCACCTAAGCCTTCTCCACTGCTTCTGATCTGAACAAAAAATGATGCAAGTTAAAGATCGAGTAGAAGCCACGGTGGTGTAGGCCGGAGAGAAGCGGTTAGGAGAAGGGGGAGTCAGAGATAAAACGATCAAAATGCCCTCATATTATTAGGAAGTGGGCACGCTTAAATGGAAAGTCTTGACGTCTGTTAGAGTCAAAAACAAAAATGATAATAACATAAAAATTACAAAGTGTCCAACAATAATCAAAGCGACAAAAATTAGTTGCTTCTTATTAAATTAATTGTCTTTGGTTAAGACCATGGAGCCTAGATCGATCATAGCTTTCACTCTAGGTAACCGATATGGGCTATGATAAATTTTTTGCTAAGAATTAGGATCAAATGAGAAATCAAAATTTGGTGAGAAGCGTAGGAAGGTTATAGAAAAATATGTTAAAAGTATGCTATCATGAAAATGTTATAATAGAAGAATTCTTCGGTGTCTTTATCTCAGTAGAGCAATGATACCTTAAACAACGAGATATGAAAAATGTTTTCTCAACAACAAAATTGTTGAGTGATCATACAATATATTTTTTCAACAATTTCATAACCGTAAATATATCGGTGTTGATTATGATATCAAATAAGCATTTGTAATGCTTTTCTTCGTGTAATCACTTAAGGTGGTCCTCTTTTATATATAATTATTTAAATACATAAATAATATATATAAATATATTATCTCGACAAAAGTTACCAATTCAAAAATAAACATATACAACTACTTTCTAAAAACTGAAAAGTTCAACAATGAACTCGATGAGTCTCCATTTTCTACAATTCGGTCGGTGAATACTTGTGGATTTATAAGACATTAAAGATCCATAAGCTCTTACTGAACCATTTTCCAAAATAATAATAAATAAGTATTTCCTTTTTCTACATGACACATATAATAAAGTATTCTAAAACAAAATACAAATATCTTTTAATAAAGCAATCCCAAATATTTAATTTACTATACATGCATAAAAATTTTCATAAAAAAAAAGAGTAAACTACAAAAATGGTCTCTGTGGTATACCACTTCCTTTGAAACGAGTCCTTATGGTTCACTAACTACAGTGATGGTCCCTAACGTTTCACTTTTGCTTTGAAAGTGGTCCCTGATCTTTAAGCTCCGTTAGAAAAACCAAGTTAAATGAAGGGTATTTTCGTCTTTTTACCTTTTTTCTTCTTTTTCTTGTTTATCAGCATTATATAAAAATAAAGGGACCAAAAGTGTAATTTGCTATAAAAATTATTAATATTATAATTGATATTTTTTAATAAATATATAAATATATATGTGTGTATATATATACATCGGGCACCTGCAACTCCCATCGCCGGCAAAAAGTGACACCGTCCCCGCTTCTTCTCCGGCGAACGTCTTCTCCGGCGACCCATCATCTTCTCCGGCTAACATCTCCGACAACATATATTATATACATATATACATACAATCACAGTCAACCCAGACACAACCGTCAACATATATTATATACATATATACATACAATCACAGTCAACCGGCACACCTGAAACGTCAACCACCATCTCCGGCGACACCCAGTTGGATGAGGTTCGTGATCGATGGATACCGGCAACGCTTCCACCATCTAATAAACTAGATTGGGAGATCGAGATCGGTTTTGTAGCTCAAAAACTTTGATTTCTATTTCTTTAAATTAAAACCCAGATCTGTTAAGAAAATCGAAGTTTTTACACTTGTAATTACTCCATAAAATAGAAGTTTCCGGCACCGGAGAGAAGGGGTTCGTTGGGAAGGGAAGTTGGGAACTTATTAGGGGTCGGAGAGAAACAACGCCGTCGTGGGAGAGGATGACATCCACGGAGGATCAACGGTTCAATCAGCGGCGGCGGACGACGGTGGTGGACAAAGGGTGAATGGGGTGTAGTTCATGTACTGATGTAGGAGGTCAGGGTGGTGGCGACAGGCGGATGCGATTGGGGAGAGTTGGGTATACAGGAGGAGATCCGACGGGATGACGGCGGCGGTTGAAGGGTGGTTGTTCTGATGACTACCGACTCCCTTCGGTCATCTTCTCAGGCAACCCAACCTCTAAAATCCAACCAAATTCCATATTTGGAACCTAAATTAAACCCAAAATTGGAAATCTAAAGAAAAATCCAACATAAATCAAACCTGAATACCTAATTATTTTACCTTTTGTTCCAAGTAAATCCCGAAATTGTTGTTGACTAATGAATCAATGGAAATGGAAGTCAAAACACAGTGGATCAGAGCGATGCTAGTGACTGGGTTTACAATGGTGGAGAGCTGGGTTACGGGTGGTGACACAGGATGAATCTCAGATCCCTTGGTGAGGGCGGTGGTTCATGGAGAACATGGTGTGTTTGGGATACCGATGGAAAGGGGATAGGGGAGATGAGTGATGTGAATGAAAACTCAAAGAGTGGTGGTTCATGGGCCTCACAGTCTTGGTCGCCGGAGAAGACGATTTGTTTACTGGCGATGGCATTTTGGTGCAACACTGCTAATGGAACCGTCGATATATCTATATTTATTTAATAATACAATGTAAATTAGAGAAAACTACAATTTGGTCCCTGTGATTTAAACAAGTATATAACTAATCCCTTAAAGGTAAAAAGACTAAATGTAACAACTCATCCCACATTGGTAGAAAAAGAAGATTTGGAAGCTCCTTATAAGCCTCAAGTAGTGGGCTACCAATAACTTCCACCATGGTTTTAAGTTGGATTCGAAGTTATTGGACCAGTCCATTACTTTGGGCTTTAAGGAGAAAAGATTCTGGGCAGACCTGAAGCTCCTAATAAACCTCAAGTAGTGGGCTACCAATAACTTCCACCATGGTTTTAAGTTAGATTCGAAGTTATTGAGCCAGTCCATTACTTTGGGCTTTGGGGGTGTTACACTAAAATACCCCCAACTTAACAGAAAAAGTTAACAGAGCTAACGAGGAGGGACGTGTTTCGAAGCAAAAGTGAAACATTAGGGACCATCACTGTAGTTAGTGAACCATAAGGACTCGTTTCAAAGAAAGTGGTATACCACAGGGACCATTTTTGTAGTTTACTCAAAAAAAAATCCTAAAATAGTATTTATAAAATATTTAATAAAGTTAACAAAATTTGATATCCCTTTAATAGAATATGGAGGTTAAGGTTGTGTGTCGTCGACTTGCCCTAGGTTAAGGGTGGCTCCGCCTATGCTCAAAGTTCCAAGGACGGACCTAGTCCTATATTTACGGTGGCACGTGTCATCGTTTCATTTCTCTGTTATAATGTAAAAAAAATTAGATTGGTGAAAAGTGCAACCGTATCGTATTGTTGTGTGTCACCATATTTATTTTGAAACTTTAATAAGGACATAAGCTTTCTATGGTAGAGTTGATTTACAAAAAATTTCTTCTACTCCAAAACCGAGTTGAAATCCGGTTAGTGTAATTTTCTTAATTTTTGGCTTTTAATTTAAGATTTATTATGTTTCTAAATAAACGTAATAAAATACTTGACCACAATAAGTATGCGTATGAAAAGTAATGAACTAATCAATAGACCAATTATAATGTTGCAAAAAAAGTTCACACCACACGAAGGAATGAAACAATGTCACTGTTTGAAAAAAAATCTGGATCCGTCCTTGTAAAGTTCCTCTCGAAACGAAGACCCACAAATAATATGTTTCACACATAAATGTGGCATTACAAAATATGATACATTTTTCATCTCCTTATAATTTTAATAATCAATTATATAGTCGTATATACTAAGAGCATCTCCAATGGATAACCTTTTCATAGCTTATTATTGTTATAAATAGTCTTTAAAAAGCTTTTTATCCATTGGAGTAAAAGCCTTTTTGTTTAATGGGTTGGTATCTATCAAGTGGTTGATGCAAAAGACTTTTTCAAATTATTTTAATTTCATCCTTTCTTTTTCATTAATTATTAAACATAAAAAGCTTTTGGAAGGTTGGTTGCATTGGAGATGTGTTTGAAAGATGACTTTTTGTTAAATAGAGTTAGTAAAAATATGAGGTGACACATATAAAAAGTTATGACTTATGTATTGTGGTTGCTCTAAGTATGTTTATTTTATCGTTGTACAATACACAATTATTGTACAGTCTATGTAACACCCCAAATTTGCAGTAGAAACGGGATTTCTAAACAACACAATAATTCACTAAAAAGGCTCAATTATATAAATAAATCAATTAACTTAGTTCCAAAACAAATTTAAGGTCCCAAAGATAAAAGACACATCTCAAGTAACCATTAAATCCTAAAATATAAATCTAGAGCAAGTCTAAAAATAATTTATTTGAAAATTTAGAAGTCCTCAAACGTAAGTGGTCCTCTCTCTGCAAAGCCCCCAAATCCCCTAGCTAGATATGTGTCAGAAGAAAAACACACCGTGAGCCAAGCGCCCAATATGGATTTATGATTACAAAAATAGACAAAACATAATGAAATAAAAGAAAGACCAATTTCAGATGAGATGGAAGAAAAGTTCCAATTTTCCGCAACACATAATTACCGCCAAACTCCGGATTAATCAATGAATTTACGCTGAAACAACGAAGGGTTAGTTTATAATTACCGAGCTTCCTACACGGAGCAAAATCATAACATAGGATATCCAAACAAATCATAATACACTGGATTCGCGACTCCAAGTGTATCCAAAATCAGTGGCATGTATGGCACTACAATGCACACCGATACCAAAGCTCCAAAAGTCCTAGGGCCGACCCATACGCCTCCTGAATGAAATCACCCGTCACACCATGGCCAACTCTCAACAGAGCACATAAAAATCGGAAGAAGACGCCGTGGACTAATCACATCGCCACGAATAGTGTCACACCACTGGCGCCACAATGACATGCCTGTAGTACCCCTACAGGTGGTTGACTTGGTTTTTTCTATTCTCCAAACTATCTAACAAAAAGGGTTCTAAGTATGCATGGATGAATATAGAACCAACCTCAACTCCGAGATCCTAACAAATCGGAAAATCAGAAACGTATTTCTCATATAAAATAAGCCAACACCGCGAATCAAAGTAAAGATCTCAAATATCAAAGTTTGACAACAACGAACATTATTACGAACGTATTTCAAGGATCGAAATTGTAATTATTAACCAACGAAACTATTGAAACGAATGATCCACAATAAATGTCACAATAAGATAAATATAATTGATTAGAGTGTCGCTGAAAGAAGTACGGAGATCCGTACCTGACACGATTTCCGATAATGCTAAAAGCCGCAAAAATATTCAGAACCTACTAAAATCCTTCACCAATACCTAATATCCCGATAAACACAAAAAATATAACTAAATCGATATAATAATATTAAGATATAACTAAAGCAACCTTTTGTTCTAAAAAAAAACTAAAGCAACCTATTAATAGCCAACCTTAAAAATCACTTAACTTCCTCTCCAAAACACTATAATAATTTTTTAGTAACTTTTAAAATACAAAATTTGTTTATAAAAACCTTTGGAACCAAAATATAACAATTAATTAAAAGAATAAAGGACAATTATTGTTTTTGAAGTTAATTAAATGAATTCATAAATATGGTTTAAAACCGTAAAATATTTACAAGAAAACATTTTAGATTGTTTCTGTAAAACATTTATGGAACAGGGACCAGAACTGTCAAAACGAAAAATCTGAATTTGAAAACAATTTTGGTAACCGGGTTACAATCTGTCATTACTGAAAGATGGGGGTATGAGCTGTATTTATCAAAATTTCAAAAGTCAAGGTTTGTCGGAATGAATTTCTTTTATGATGTTCTATAAAAAAAACGTATTTTAACTAAAAACAGGGGGCATACTTGTAAATAATTAGAACTAGGAGTCTAAAATAAAGGGCAAACCCTTTTTCTTTTTCTTTTTACCTGGTTCAAAACTACCCCAAATCAATCTGGGTCTTAATTTTTCATCTATATTAAACATGATCAAAATGCAAAACGAGATAATCGCCACTAATGATCTTGAAAACAGTAATTTTTAAGCTCTTAAAAACACAATAAAAGTTGACCAATCGATTTAGAACCCAACCCTAATGAACAATACCAGATTATTAAGAAAATTAGAGTTGGATTTTACCTTAAAAACGCAACTGAAAAATGGAACCCAACTCTGAAATCGGAAAAGATTACAAAAGAAATCTCCAAACTTTGATCGATTATAAACCCCCTTTTTAAACCCATAGGATCAATTTTAGGATAAATATGAGGTTTAAACTTATCCACTAACAAACTCCTTGCAAACTCAAATTCCTTTATAAAAGATAACAATTTTCTTTTATTTAACTACTTAATAAATCTAAAAATATTCCAACTTAGGACTTAACACAATAACCCCTATAGTTCTAAGCCTTTTTAACTCTAACTTAACAAATATCAGATTATTAATACTACAGATATTACGGTCTAGTCCTGTGGTAAGGTAATATTTTCGAGATCAGTGGATGGTATCTCCGACTATCCGAGTTCGAACCCCGTGGTGTGCATATAAAGATATCCAAATCATGGTTCTGCCACTTAGTGGTACCCTTAATTGGACTGGACCGTGATCGATGGGAATTAGTCAGGTGACATCCTTAAATGAAAACCCGAATACCCCAAAAAAGTGTGTGTGTTAACCTCCCTTTTGGAAAAAAAAAAAAAAAAATACTCAATTATTTTTACACATTTTTAATATAATTATTTTATATCCAACTTTGTAATGGGATCCATTATTTTGTTATTTAAACCGACTACAGTAGACCCTTCAATTATTTGACCGGTTAGCAATGAGGAAACACCACAATCCATTGTTTCACCAATTTCCTTCATTGTGATTGTGTGCGTTTTCCATTATGTGAACAACGATCAAATGATACGGCCAAATTTCAGTTGGATTCTACATCAGCACACGTCGTTTCAAGAAATCATGTATGTTTAATGATTTGTATCAAGATTATGCAATGTCTTTTATTTTCTTCCAAAAATCGTAAATGGAGTTGCTCATTGATGTTAGAGTCAAGAAAATTAGGTTTTAGCTTCTGAAAATTGATCTATTTCTCTTGATTATCTTTTGAAGTTAGTGTTTTGGTTTAATTTATGTATATATTGATTCTTGGTGTTCTGTTTGTTTGTTAATTTTAATTCTTATATGCAAATTTTCTGAAGGTTTATGGGGTTCTTGATTCAAGAAAAGCATTTTGAGTTGGGACTATAATCGAATTGATTGATTAGGGAAAACATACACATGGTTTGTGCATATGCCTATCTCATCTAACAATATTCTGTAGACCAATGGGTGTAAAACCATAAACAAGGATGATTACATGATTTATTCATTAGGTTGGCAAATGTGTAAAATAGTGTGCATAGGGCCATGTACCATGAGACGATAACAATGCTAGGGGAACCCTAGTAATCAAGATATAAAAAAGTTGCTAATAGGCCCTATTCTAACATTTACCTTTCAAGTAGGAACATATTCTTAGTCATGCCCAACATAACATAGAGACAATTTGAGAACCCCAAAGTAAAAAATCAAACCAAACAAACCTAGTGCATATAACATGGAAGTTGGTAGGATATGGTAGGATGTACACATACCTTACCTCTTGGCAGAGAGGTTATTTCGTGAAGACTTCCAACTTGCAAAATTGAATTTCATTTAACAAGAGAAACATTCACCTGAAAGGAAAATTTGAAGGCGTAGAAGATTGACTAGATTGTGTGGAGTTTGAGACCGTGATTCTTTTAGTGGCATAATCTTCCTTAGTATGTACTTTGGGCCATTTAAGTTTTCTTAGAGTTGGGGCTATTGTTTATAGGCTCAATTTGCCTCCAACAGCTAGGGACTATGATGCATAATATGTTGCATATTTATACTCTTAAGAAGCAACTAAAAAGGGTTTGATGTTCTTCACCTTCAATGCCCCAACTTAGATGAGAATGATTAGTTTTTTGGTGGAACCTTTGGAGATTTGGATGTAAAATCATCAATTAGAACAATGTTGTGGGAAGATTCGGACAAATTTCATGCACAATATCCTCACTTTCAATTTAGAGGACAAAGTTAAGGGAGCAGAGGCATCAGGAATTGGAAAAGGTGAGGTGCACTAAGGATGGAAATGAAAAGGGCAAAAGGCTTAGTACAAGATGAGAACATTAAGGGCTTACAGGGTAGGTAGTTTAATAAGCTATTTAACGAGCTAGAGAAAGGGAGGGGGAGGGAGTAAGGGTCATCAAAGGCCACACAATCTCTGTTTCTGGTGAATTAATATAGGAGGTTGATGGGGGTACTAAGCAACAGACCAAATCCCTTTTGATGCGTGGCTGTCTGGGGGATGGTTGACAAAGCTCTTCAACATAACACTCTCACCTTCCAAGATGCATGAAGAATGGAAGCTTAGTGCGGTGGTGCCTATCTATAAGAACAAAGGTGATAATAGTGTGGTAACTATCGTGGTATAAAGCTACATAGCCATATCATGAAATTATGGGAATGAGGGATTAAGGCCAGGGTGCGGCGTGGGATGGAGGTGATGGAGAACCAATTTGGCTTCATGCCAGGGCGGTCCACAATTGAGGCAATCCACCTTTATAGGCAACCAGTGTAGAAGTACAGAGAACATAGTAGGGACTTACACATTTTCGTCGATCTGGAGAAGGCTTATGATAACGTTTCACAGGACATGATTTGAAGCAGCAGCTTGGAGAAGAGGGGGTACCATGGAGATACATTAAGGTGATTGAGGATGTGCATGGAAGGACGAGGACTTGTGTTAGGACCCTGGTGGTGAAACAAAGTATTTCCCGGTGGAGATTGGACTACACCGTGGATCTTTACCAAGTCCTTTATTTATTGTAATCATGAGATTTCCCGAGAGATTAGGGGAGTATCCCTCGATGTATCTTATTTGTGGATGACATTATATTGGTTGCAGATTTGAACGTGCAGATAAATGAGAGGTTGGAACAGTGGAGGGCGGATTTGCTTAAATCGGTTTTGCTTGCTCTATACTTGCTATTGCTAACTCTTAATATGTTTTTCAAAACTTTATCATATCTAACTTTCCCTCCGCCACTTTCACAAGTCACAGAAACAACCGCTTTACTCTTCGGGGGTAGAGATCAAGTATGTGCAATGTTCCAAAAGGCATGCAATGGCGGACACCATAGTGTGATATGGCATAAGACGCGTCTCCACCGTTATTATAAGGTCTATAGTGTTACTATAAGGCGTGGCTCACACCATGGCGCACTACGGTGTGCGGTTTTTTACAAGACTTTTAAAAAATATTTTTTTAGTTCTTGTTTTTTTATTTTTTTGGCTTTTGTGTTTTCACATTAATAACTTAAGAGCTTACATTTGTATAGATTTATCTAATCCCATGACTCAGAGTTTCACGAATTCATACACGTCATCTACTCACGATTAAAATGAAGGTTTATGTGAGTGAGGTAGGAGGTAAGAAATAGGTGGCATGTGAGTGAGGAGAGGGTATGAATAGTTAGCAACCCCCTTATCAAAGACCATAGTTAGAATATTAATCCATATATTTTTTCTTCTTCTGATATGAATGTAATTTTTTTGATATCATGATCTGATTGAATACTATATGTAAAACGTATATGTGTATATAATTCTATATATGGCATACAAGTTTGCCTCCTCAGGTAAAGTCTTGATAAACGTTGTGTCCTCGCCGTGGCGTGGAAGGCTTGAGGCTTGCGCTTGACCTCGCTGCCATGCCACGCCTCACGCCATTTTGAGCCTTGAGTAGGCATACATCTTACCACCACTGGGTGGGATATACCGGGTTCGTTTGCTTTGGTTTGGTTCAATCTTGAGAACACAGTTTTCTTATCAGGGTCAATTAAATGGCTAAAGGAAGTATTATGTCAATTTAGGGAATAGTGGGTTAGATATGTAAATAGTTAAGTTGTGCAACATATGTAACTTGTGTTTGAAAGAACAAGTGAGCAGTTGTTAGTAGTAGCACTCAGTATGAAGGTGGTATAAGAATGGGTATAAATTGTTATACAATTGTAAGAACCGATAGGCACGAAATTAAACGGGTTAGGGTTGAATTTTTTGACCCGCCAAATAAACGGGTCGTGTTCGGGTTTATGTTTTATTTTAAAATCTAAAAGTCTAATTAATAGGGTTTTCTTTCATCGTCTTGTGTAAATTGTAATCCCGTTCGTCAAAACTCAAAAGTAGAAACGTGAAACACGAACACCCTAACCCTAACTCAGACTACTCAACAGCAACTCCGATGGCGCTCTACCTAGAAACAAGAGATTTCATGACCCACCAACCCGCCAAACCGCGACACGCCAACCCGCCAACACGAACGTGTGCGGGTTAGGGTTGGGTATCTCGACACGATTAGCTAAACAGGTCGTGTCCGGGTTGACCCTCCCTGACCCACTAACCTGCGACCCGCCAACCCGAACACGACACCAACCCGAACACGACACGATTGCCACCCCTACCCGTAGGTACTAATGTCTTGTAGTAATTGTCCTGTTCTTTAGTTATGATTCTATTTTTCTCTTATGAAGTAACAAAATCAAGTTTCCATTTTGCAACGAATGCTCTCACCATATTTGCCTATATTTGATAGGCATATTCAATGATTATGGGAAAAATCTACATTTGGGTTATGTTTCCTTTGAAGAGAACTATGGACATGATCTTATACATGGAAAAACTCAGTTTATTATAATGACAAGGTGGCAATTTTATCAATTTAAGATACGATTAGGAACTTTCAGATGCTAGAAAAATGAGAGCATGTTTTTGTGATGAATTTTAGTGATATACAACAAATCCAAACAATATATCCTTAATTATTTTTGGGACGGAGTAGTATGTTCAAGAGAGGGAGATAGAAGCGGCCCGAGAAGTTACTGGGCCCGGTCATTCCAAGTTGATTTGTATAATCGGCCCATTATCATTTCGACATTCATTTTACACAACCATCTTTTGGGTATAAAATCCCTAGGGTTTTCCAAAAGAGGCATCCCTTCCCTATTTCTCCTTCATCTAAATTCTCCCTTCACCCATCCATTCTTGATTAAGGAGATAAAGGTGCTACAAATTACTGCAAACCTTTTCAACCTTTAGATTTGTGAAGATGGATAATTACATAGACATAAATCTGGAAACAAGAGAGGATGAATCTAGGGTTGAGATGGTCGAGTCAGAGGAGGCGATAGTTCAGAGTTCGGCCAATGATGAGTATGAATTTTGGACGAGTACAACTCCGTTTTCATACGATTTGGTCGCTTCTCATACACTTGAGTGGCCCTCGGTCACCGTCGAGTGGCTTCCTGATCGGGTAGAGCCATATGACGGTGACTACTTAGTCCAAAAGATTGCCATTGGAACCCACACTGCAGATAATGGACCGAATTATCTTATGCTAGCACAAGTGACACTCCCTCTATTTATTGATTGGACAAATCTAGCAGAGTTTGGTTCGGGTAACAAGGTTTGAGATTTCTACTATAAGTACATCTCACTTTCAAGTATGCATTTATGTAACCTTCATTTGCTTTTATGTTTTGAAATCGATGTGCTAATTGATGTTTTTGAGAAGAAAATAAATGATCTCTAATCATTGTGTAATATCTTAGTTAGATATTCCTACTTAGTTTGGGATTTTTTGTTAATCTTGCTTCTCCATAAGTAGATAAACCTAATATCTTCAATACTCCTCTCTTGCACCTTAAATCATCATTGGTAAGTTGATGATGCCTTAAACTTAAGGGGAAAAGACCATCGAGTATTGATTAGTTGATCATTTTAGGTGTTTATCATCAACAAGGGTTATCTTAATATATGAACAATCCTTGTGAATGTGAATCGTGAATTGCACATCGTATTTTGATATCTGTTAGTTTCTTTCTAATTGGTGCGATATAATGATTATTAATGAGCTAGAGCAGGTTAAAATAATTTCACTGAATAATGGATGCTACAGTGAATCTACTTTGATGTAAAACGAATTTGGTATCATGAGAAGATACTAGTAATGTCCTCATTAACCATTCGTTCTTTTATGGTCATTGTTGAACTATATCATTGAGCCTTTTGCCTTTTTTGAAGATGCATCAGTTAACCTTGGTCGTCTTAATGAATTAAGTTGCCTTCCATTTGAATATCTACTCCTCATTAGTTTTATTATCTTGAATTATGGAAATTTTGTCAAATGGAGTGGAAAGGGTCACTTTTAAGGAAGACGAATAATTTGAGCAGTCCTATGATTCATAATTATGTTTATTTGGAATCTGAGAGTCACCAATCATGTAGTCTTGGTGTTGGATTGCAGGACATCAAGGTTAGGTGATTTTGACACTTTACTTTTTTTTTGAAGTATATAATTTATATACGGAAAATGCAACAAATAAACTCACACACCCTCCTCACCTTTGGTAAGGTCTGAACCCTGACCTCCTAAAAGGGCAAGGGTTACGATACTGCGTTGGCCCTTTGGTGACATCTTTACTTATTGATGTGCTAGATATTGTATCCCTACAACACTAAGTGGTAACTCATGCAAGTATACATGCGTCAACACTATCGCCTTTCAAGTAATAAAATGGTAATAACCGAGTACCGTATTCCACAGGGATATGTATCTTAAGTTGCAAGATCTCAAGGTAAAAGACTAACTTCATATGGCGAATTCGAAGAAATTGTTTTGGTCTGATACAATTGTTGTAGCAATGCTACGGGAATGCTTAACAAATAATAGTTACCACAACTTAGTTTAAGGATACTCTCTCAAGCTTTTACAAAACACAATAAAACTGCTATTTAAGGCTCCATTTCTGTATGTAAGATAGAAACTTCAGGTAAAACATATTTTGTTTCCTTAAAAGAACATGGAACAACAAATATCTTTGTTTAGAGTAACTCTCTCAAGTCTACTTTCCGAGTCATTCAAGTTGATGTGTTCTAAGTTGGCTTATCTTTAAATCCACTATACTTTTAACACTTTGCCAAGTGATCAACTTGTCAAGAAGTATCTTGCTTGCCTTATAAACTCAAATGAAATGGTAGAACATCATTATTGAAAAATAATATTCTCCTTCCTTTGGTTTACTATTCACCCTTCTCTCACACCCAACCTAAAAACTTTAGCCACTCATGACTAAAGAAGATTGCATGCTTAAATAAAAGAAGATAGAATTAGATGACAATAAAGACAAGAAATAAAGGTGCACTAAGTAATGTTGTAGCAATGCAAGAATGTAAATGTCAAAAGTAATATTTCAATTTGAAGGACATGGAAAAGCAACAAACTAAATCTATTGATATCTGAAACTGACTAAATAAATGCTTAATAAAACTTCAGCCCCCTGAGCTCTCCTTTTATAGTAAGGAAGAGGGGGAAACACAAAAGGATTACCCAAAAGATAAAACTCCTCAAAAGTAGACAAGACTCTTTTGAAAAGGCACATCACAAAATAATGAGAATGCATTTAGTTGACACTGGCTTTGAGAATGTGATTATCTTGTTATCTTATTCGATGGATTACTCTTGTTGTATGGATTCTTTCTAAAATTTTCCTATGGATTAATTTTGTTGTATGGTTTGAGCTTGCGAATGGTGTATGACACTTCTTCTAGTTGAAGCAACGTGAGCATTTGTAATTTATGAGTTCGTTTTGCAGGTAGAAATTGTTCAGCAAATCACTCATGATGGAAAGGTGAACAGGGCTCGTTATATGCCTCAAAACTATTCCATTATTGCCACCAAAACAATTAGTTCCGAAGTCCACCTTTTTGATTATAGGAATCATCCATCTAACCCTCCTCTTGGTGGAACGTGCAATCCTGATTTGAGATTGAGGGGCCACAGTGATGAGGGATTTGGCTTATCATGGAGTAAATTCAGACAGGGTTTTTTATTGAGTGGCTCTCGTGATGCCAACATCTGCTTGTGGGACATTAATGGGACCCCAAAGAATAAAGCTCTGGATGCTATGCAAATATATAAGGTACATTTACTGGTTGGAGATATATATTATATGAAGAAAGTAGCCAAAATATGTCATACTGATAGATACTTAACTCTTAACAATCGATTGCATACCAAGAATCTGTAAATACAGCTTTTCACTAGCATACTATAGATGGTATCTAACTATGTTCAGGCAAAGGAGTAGTTAACTGTTTTTTTGAAATAGATTATTGGTTATCTATTAGTTCCCAGTAATACAACTTGCTATAGCTTGCTATTTAGAATGTTGAGGTTTTGTAATTTGATTAGTGAACAAAAGAAGATACTTTTATGATTACTAATCTTTAAATAGTAATAAACTGCAAGTCCTACAAAAGCTTGAGTTGAGTGGTAACAGGAGAAAATAAGCATGTCAATAAAAGGGCTTTGTGCTATTTGCCATGAATCACATCTAAACTAGAAACAGATTTCACAAACTACAATGTGATGTTTGTGAAGTTGAGTTCAAGTTAGAAGCAGGTGAAAAGTAGAATGTTACTTGTGTATCTGAAGAGGCTCACCTAGAATCTCAAGTACAATGGAGAAGGAGACTACAGAGAAGTGTAATTTGCCAACAACCACAAATTTTAGTTACAAGTAGTTAAAGATATGTTGTCTTTAGGTCACCAACTTCAACGGGCCTTGCATCCCATACTAATTGGGGTAGGCTAAAAATTTGACCCAATAGACACTAGAAAGAGGTTAACTTTTGATATATTTATATATATAGAGAGGAAAGTTCAAATGCAAACTCAAATTTGGTTGTGAACGTGAGGACAAATGAGAGCGCGACACGTGTCTGAATATAGATTATTCAAACCAAGGTTGTAAAACTCGCTAGGCGGTACCTAGGCGGCCGACCCCCTTGTAGCGAGTACTCGGCCTAGGCGGGGAGTACTCGGGGAGTACTCGGATTATATAAATTTTAAAATTATATATATATATATATATATAGCATGTTCATAAATTATAAATAACCAGATATAAAGATAATTTATCATAGATAGTACCCAAAATATATGTTTAAAAACACCAACAATTGTTTAAAAATGCAAATACTTCAAATAAAAAGTTCAATGATTAGATATTTAGATTGATGGTCCCTCGTCGTCTTGTCCATATTGTTCAGCTTTCACGCTTCTTTTTTGACGATGGAGGCAAAGGGAGCTGATTGTTTGGTTTTTAAAACAAGAAATAAAAAATAACAGTTTTGGTCCTCTATGTGTTAAATTTGAGCTTTTTTAACTCTTTGACCGACTTGGACCGCCTAGCCCGCCTAATCGCCTGAGTTGCCCGAGTTGGCCGAGGACCGAGTAATTACGCCGAGTTGGTCGAACTCCCCTCGGTTGAGTGCCGAGGACCGAGTACTCCCCGAGTACTCGGCCGCCTAGGCCGAGTTTTACAACACTGATTCAAACTGAATATACAAAGAAATATTCGGATTGAATAGGCATTATTCAGACTGAATAAACTATATTCAGTCTGAATATTTCTTTGTATATTCAGACCGAATAAATACTATATTCGGTCTGAATATTTCTTTGAATGGGACACGTGTCGCACTCTCATTTGTCCTCACATTCACAACCAAATTTGAGTTCTCATTTGAACCCGCCCCTACATATATATATATATATATATAGGGTTAGGTTCAAATGTGAACTCAATTTTGGCTGTGAACGTGAGGACGAATCTCAGCCACACATCTTCGGTTATGGTGGACGCGATCACGGAGGATTGACGCGATTCATGGGAGGGTGGAGATTATTAAAGGAGGGAAACCAGGTCAAAGCCGCCTTTATTGACCGGATAAGTGGCTGAGATTCGTCCTCACGTTCACAACCAAAAATGAGTTCACATTTGAACTTTCCTATATATATATATATATCCTTCCTCGCAACCTTTGGTTGCATTCTCTAAGTCGCCCGTGACCCTTTTAGACGTGTTTGATCATATATGATTACATGTTTGTATCAATGTTTTCTTATAAAGGCCTCTAAAGTTGCACTTCATGTATTCTGCTTTGTCTAGTTTAATCCAACACATTTAGATTTCAAGATGTTCTTCCATTTCTCCTACTTTGCACCTAATTCCATCAATCAACATATCATCTTATATGTTAATGCTAACGTTATCCATGCTATGACTTCACAATACTTGTGATGCTTATCCCTTGTATAACACTTGTATGCAATCCTGTTGAGGATAAAATTATCTAGCTTTAGTTTTGACTTATCCTATAAGTTACCTAGCAGATTTGTATCCACTTAAAGGAAGTGTTCACAAACATCAAATCTTAGGCCACTGCAAAATTTAAGAATCATTATTCTTTATCGTTATTACTTATTACTTATTAACTGTATATTGTTAAACCTATGTTAATAAATTATTAATTTGATGTTTAATAGGTTAATGAAGATGCTGTACGAGATGTATCATGGCATTCGAGGCATGAATCCTTATTTGGTTCATGTGGCGATGACCGAAACTTGCACATATGGGATATCCGCTCTCCATGTTTGACCGTACCTGTCCAAAGTTTAGTGGCTCATGAAAGTGAGGTATGTACAAAAATTTCACACTTTTTGTATCAATCTATTCTAGTGCTCATGAACTTGTTAATTTGTTCATGCTTTTGTGGTAGATGAACTGCTTAGCATTCAATCCTTTTAATGGTTGGATTGTGGCAACGGGGTCAACAGACAGAACTATCAAGTTGTTTGATTTACGGAAGTTTACCGCTTCTCTCTATACCCTTGAGAGTCACAGGTAAGAGTTATGCACGTTTCTCATTTCTATCATTGCATATATATTTCTATCTTTACATATATATATATATATATAGGGTCAGGTTCAGGGGAAAACGCAAAAAAAAAAGAGAAAATTGAAGAACACCCAGGTGGCCCTCGATCTGGATGGTATGCACAAATGCATACTGGTGTTGTAACATGCATTTGTGCATATGATTGGTGCATAGAAAAAAAAACAGCATTAATCGCTTGTATGCATTTGTGCATACCGTCCGACTGGAGGGCTCCCAGGGTGTTCTTCAGTTTTCTCTTTTTTAGCGTTTTCCCTGAACCTCCCTATATATATATATATTATCGGAAGCATATGCCTTTTCCATTTTCCACAACTGATTGATTACTTCTGCTACGCTATCATAGGCATGGAGTGAATCAGATTGGATGGAGTCCACATCATCAAGAAATTTTAGCTTCTTGTTGTGATGGTCAACAAGTCATGGTGTGGGATCTTAATAGGTACGTTCATGAAGGCTCCGTTAACCAAAAATATCTTCTTTTCTTTTCATTATTTTCGATAATGTTCTTGATACATTCGTGTTTGACTTTTACAAAGCCACGGATGGGTGCGTTACCTTTCTGCTATACTTCATTCTCGGAAAGAGTTGTGTGAATTAGTAGATATTCCATTCACATAGTTTTTCGTTAACTTTTTTGACTATCCCTCAAATATCTAAAATATATTTCAACAAAGATAAATAACTTTTTACCGGCTTTATTTGGTTTGGTTTATAGGATCAACCGGAGACAGATGTTGTTAGAGTTGGAAGATGACCGACCTGAGTTACTCTTTATCCATGGTGAGCATACACAAAGTGTTGCGGATTTGTCTTGGAATCCGTGTGAAGACTGGACCGTTGCCAGTGTTGCTAATGATAATATGTTGCAAATCTGGAAGTTGTCTTCACTCGTCTACCAAATTGTTAGTGGAACCAATGAGCGTTCCAAAGGTGGCTAAAACAGATGCAAAATTATATAAATATATATAATCAATGAGTCTTATAGTCTTTGTTTCTAGCACATGTTACTCTCAAACTTTGTGGTTGTTGTGGAGTATACAAGTAATAAGGTTACCAAAAGTTTTATTGTGGTTTCTAAGTCTTTTAAGATTGGAAATTTGCTGTTAGTTTGGTGTTTTTCTTTTTTGTTCTAATTTATGGGGAATGTGGGAGAATTTGTTACAGATGCTCTTGAAATACAACAACCACTTGTGCGGTATAAATGGTTGGTGCACGTTTCAAGATCATCTGTAACATCTATTTTTTATGCTGTGGGGGGAAGTTATTGATTTCTGCTTTGAGAAGATGAGCATTAAAACATGTTGGTGAATGTGACAACACTACAGAGCGAGTGGCTCTTCTAGGCGGGCAGCTGTATGACAATACTACAGAGAAAGCGGCGCTGCTTACCCATCAACAAATGGTTATTTAGGATAAATTTTTAGCGTTTCTTATTTTAGGAAAAGACGTTTTACTTTTCGGGAGAAGTGCTTTTAAATCTATTAGAAGTCATGTATTCGAATAATATATTAGAATTTTATTCTATTAAATCAATAACCTACTAGAAAACTGAAGTATGATCTAAAAAAATAAAAAAGATGTCCATAGAACATATCTCCACCCTCTGGGAGTTTGGGTGGAAAGACTGTATAAATTCATTATTCATTAATTCTAAAAGTTCTGTAACCCAATCTTAAATCTCAATTAACTTTTTTTATTTTCCCATTTTTAGACGTTTGGTTTATATAATAGAATTTCATGAAATCGGAATCCACTGAATTAATTTAACTTTGAAGAAATTGAAATGAAATTTAAACATGCATTTGATTGGTAGGAATTGGAATAGAATCACTCAAATGAATTAGAATATCCATCTTTTTTTGGAATGTAGCTTCAGAAAATTGGAATGAAATAACAATGAATGACTAAAATACCCTTTTATTTATATTATATAATAACAACACGAAAATAATAATTATATTAATTTATCTGTTAGTTTTTTAATAGAAAATATAAGAAGAAAACAAAAGATCCAAAATACCCCTGATTTAACTAAATCTAAGTTAATAGAGCCAGGGGCTCAATCCATAACAAAATTGAAAACACGAAGACGATATTTGTAATTATTTTATTTGAGGGACCCAATCCAAAATTAATTTTGTAACTTAATCTAAAAAAGCAGTTCTGATTGTGGGTTTAGGCTGCGAACGTTGTGTGTTTTACGTATGTGAACAACGATCAATGATACGGCCAAATTTCATTTCGCTTCTTCATCAGCACCTTCGTTTCAAGAAATCATGTATGTTTAATGATTTGTATCGAAGATTATGCAATATATTTCATCTTCATTTTTTTGTCATTTGTAGTTGTCTTGATTATCTTTTGAAGTTAGTGTTATGATTTACTTTATGTATGCATTTGTTTTTGGTATTCTGTTGTTTATAAATCTGAGTTCAGCTGTTGGGATGTTGCATAACGAGAAATACTTGGCCGTTTTAATTCTTATAATGCAAATTTTCTGAAGGTTTCTAGGGTTCTTGATTCAAGAGAAGCATTTTAATTTGGACTTTATTGAATTGATTGATTAGGGAAAAGATACACTGGTTTGTGCATATGTCTATCTCATCTAACAATATTCTGTAGAACAATAAAGAAGGATAATAACATGATTTATTCTATAGGTTGGCAAATGTGTAAAATAGTGTGCAGTGAGCCATGTGCTGTTAGAGGATACAATAACAATGCCAACAAAACCCTAGTAATTAAGATAGAAAATGTTGCAAATATCCGTATTATAACACTTTAATCTTCAATCAGGAGCACGTTGTTGTTAGTCACGCCAATTTAATATAGAGCTAATTCATGAACCCTTAAAGTAAAATCAAACCAAACAAAACCGGTATATTTTACCTGGAAGTAGGTAAGGGATGATAGGATGCACACAGACCTTCCCTCAACCGCTCATCCCATGTCCTCCTTGGCAAAAGTGCCATTCACTTTTAGACGAACAAGTTGACAGGAAACTTCAATATGCTTTGTACATTATGGAAAATTTTGGTTCATAAATATGTGAACGGCTTTGGCTCTGAAAGAGGGCTAATGCTAATGAGACAAGAATGGAGTATGAGGCAGTAGAATGGGTGTTCTTGATGGTAGAACCATTTATAAGCAGAATAGCATCCACAATAGATCCTTTGGAAAATTATATCCATTTAGTACTTTGGGCCATTTAAGATTTCTCAGAGTTGGGGCTATTGTTTATAGGCTTGAGTTGCCTCTAGCCTGTAGGGACTATGGTGCATAATCCGTTGCACATTTTTGTGCTTAAGAAGCAACTGAAAAGGGTTTGATATTCTTCACCTTCAATGCCAAACTTAGATGAGAATGATCAGTTTTTTGGTGGAACATTTGGAGATTTGGATATAGAATCATCAATAAGAAAATAGTTGTAGGGGAGATTGGGACAAATTTCCTGCACAATATCCTCACTTTCAATCTTTTGGAGAAAAGCAAGGGAACGTAGGCCTTGGGACTTAGGAAACGTCAGGTGTATTAAGGATGCAAATGAAAAGGTCTTAGTACAAGATGAGGATGTTAATAGGCACTTTCATAAGCTATCTAACGAGGTTAGAGAAAGAGAGGTGGAGATGGAGGGAGTAGGGGTCATCAAAGGCCATGCTATCTTTGTTTCTATAGATTGAACTACACCAATGATCTTCACTAAGTCCTTTTTTGTTTATTATAATCTTGAATGTCATCCTGAATTTCTCCCCAATTGTGAACCGTGACATAATGAATTAATAATGATATCTTAGAGGTGTAATAGTTGAGTGATTGGATAATGAAGAGGCATAATATGAACCGATTCCGTTGTAAAAGTGCCAACTATCTTTATGACACAAGGGAGGTACTAAGGTCTTGTAGTAACTAGTCAGTTCTTCAATTATGATTGTATTCTACTCTCTTGAAGTGAATAAGTTGAAACCTTCTTCATTTTGCAATTAATGCACTCACCATATTTGCCTATATTTGATAAACGTTTCAATGATTAAGGGAACAATCTACATTTAGATTTACAAGTGTGAGTTGGCAGAGAAATGTGCACATGATCTTATACATGGAAAATATTAGTTTAGTATAATGACAAGGTGGCAATTTTTATCCGTTTAAAATACGATTAGGAGGTTTTGGATGCGAGAAAAATGAGAGCATATTTTTGTGAAAATTTTTGGTGTTTGTAACAAATCCAAACAATGTCCCCTATTTTTTTTGGACAGAGATGTATGTTCTAGAGAGGGAGATAAAGCGGCCCAAGATGTTACTGATCCAGTCATTCCAAGCTTATTCTTTTAATCGGCCCATTATCAATTTTAACATTTAATCTACATAATCATCTTTTGTGTATAAATTCCCTAGGGTTTTCTCAAAGAGGCACCCCTTCCCTATTTCTCCTTCATCTAAATTCTCCCTTCACTCTTCAATTCTTGATTAAGGGTAGATAGGGTAGGCACTTTCATAAGCCATCTAATGAGGTAAGAGAAAGAGAGGTGGAGGTGGAGGGAGTAGGGGTTATCAAAGGGCATGTGATATTTGTTTCTATAGGTGAAATAGCATAGGGAGGTGAAGGGGGCTCTATGGGGACAGGTAAGGCCATAGGCCTAGACCAGATCCGTATTGAGGCGTGGGTTTGTTTGGGGTGGAGGAGGCGTCGTGTTTGACAAAGCGCTTTAACATAAGTTACATAATGCTCTTGACGTCCTTTCGGGGACATCCGATAAAATTGGAACGATACAGAGCAGGTTAGCATGGCCCCTGCGCAAGGATGACACGCATAAATCGATAAATGGTCCAAAATTATGTTGTTCTAAAAAAACATAATGCTCTTGACTTCCAAGATGCATGAAGAGTGGAGGGTTAGTGTGGTTGTGTCACTTTATAAGAACGACGGTGATGTACAATAGTGTGGTAATTGTCATGGTATAAAGTTGCTTAGCCACATCATGGAATTATGGGAGTGAGTGATTGAGGCCAGGGTGCAACACAAAAAGGGGTTCTCTTAACATGATTAGATAGACTTTAGTGAGTGCACAAGTAGAAGCGGAGACAGACTCGCAAGACGGAAGTGATGGAGAACCAATTTCACTTCATGCTAGAGTGGTCGACAAGTTAGGTGACTCATGGAGAAGTATAGATAGCGTAGTAGGGACTAGGGACTTACACATGGTGTTCATCGGTTTGGAAAAGGCCTATGATGAGTTCCGTGGGACGTGATTTAAAACAACTTGGAGAAGAAGGGGATACCATGGAGATAGTCAAGGTGATTCAAGATGTGTATGGAAGGACGGGGACTTGTGTTAGGACCTGGTGGGTGAAACAGAGTATTTACTGGCGCAGATTGAACTACACCAAGGATCTTCACTAAGTCCTTTTTTGTTTATTATAATCTTGAATGTCATCTTGAATTTCTCACCAATTGTGAACCGTGACATAATGCATCAATAATGATATTTTTAGAAGTGTAATAGTTGAGTAATTGGATAATGAAGAGGCATAATATGAAATGATTCCAATGTAAAAGTGCCAACTATCTTTATGACATAAGGGAGGTATTAAGGTCTTGTAGTAACTGGTCAGTTCTTCAATTATGATTGTATTTTACTCTCATGAAGTGACTAAGTTGAAACCTTCTTCATTTTTGCAATGAATGCACTCACCATTATTTGCCTATATTTGATAGACGTTTCAATGATTAAGGAAACAATCTACATTTAGATTTACAAGTGTGAGTTGGTAGAGAAACAATGAAATATGCACATGATCTTATACATGGAAAAGATCAGTTTAGTATAACGACAAGGTGGCAATTAGGAAGTTTTGGATGAGACAAAAGTGAGAGCATGTTTTGTCATAAATTTTAGTGTGATAATTTTTTTTGGACCGAGTTGTATGTTCAAGAGAGGGAGATAAAAGCGGCCCAAGAAGTTACTGATGCAGTCGTTCCAAGCTGATTCTTTTAATCGGCCCATTATCAATTTTAACATTCAATCTACATAACCATCTTTTGGGCATAAAATCCCTAGGGTTTTCTCAAAGAGGCACCCCTTCCCTGTTTCTCCTTCATCTAAATTCACCCTTCACCCTTCAATTCTTGATTAAGGAGAAAAAGGTGCTACAAATTACTGCAAACCTTTTCAATCCGTGGAATTGTGAAGATGGATCATGACATGAACATAGATATGGAAGTTGAGAGGTTGGCCAACGATGACTATGAACTTTGGAAGAGTACAATTCCGTTTTTGTACAATTCGGTTGCAACTCATGAAAATAGGTGGCCTTCACTACCGTCGAGTGGATCCCTGATCGGGTACAGCCATATGACGGTGACTACTTGGTCCAAAGTGTGGTCTTCGGAACCCACGCTGCAGAGAATAAACCTAATTATCTTATACTTGCACAAGTGATGCTCCCTCTAACTAATCATCACTCAAATGAAGCAGAATTTGGTGGCAAGGTTTGAGATTTCTACTATAAGTACATCTCTATTTTGAGTATGCATTTATGTAAATTTATGCAACCTTCTTATGCTTTTGCATTTGTGAAATCGATGTGCTAAGTGATGTTTTTTGAAAAGAAAATAAATGATCTCTAATCATTGTTGTAATATCCTAAACATTCCTACTGTGGATCAAGGCGCTTACCACTAGGCCAAAAGGAATTCCCTGAAGGTCAAGGTGCTACCCCTTTCTTATATATTGAGTAGCAGCTAGCCTCACGGGTCGATTTAGGAAGATGCTGGTCAATGACCTAACACCTACGGTTTTAGTTTGGGAATTTTTTATTCTTCCTTCTCTATAAGCAGCTGAATCTATTATCTTCGATACTCATCTCTTGCACCTTAAATCATTGTTGGTAAGTTGATGATGCCTTAAACTTTTGGAGAAAGACCATTGAGTATTGTTAGTTGATCATCATCAAGGGTTATTTTAATATATAAACAGTCCTTGTAAATGGAGTCATGAATTCACAACTGTGAATTGTGAATTGCACATTGTATTGTCATATCTGATAGTTTCTAATCGGTATGATATAATCATTATTAATGAGATAGAGCATCAGGAAAAATAAAATATTTTACTGAACATTGAATGTCAGAGTGAATCTACTGAGGTAAAACTAATTTGGTATCATGAGAAGATACTAGCAACGTTCTCATCAACCATTTTTTTCTTTTATGGTCACTGTTGAACTCTTTCAGGAGCCTTTTGCCTTTTTTGAAAATGCATCAATTAACCTTCATCTTAATAAATTAAGTTGTCTGATTGCCTCCCACTTGAATCTCTGCTCCTCATTGGGTTTATTGTCTTGAATTATGGAAAATTCGTCAAATGAAGTGGAAAGGGGCACTTTTAACTTTTAAGCAAGACGAATAAAAAGAGGACTCCTATAAACCAATGTTTATACCCAAACACAATCTCTAACTTTGAACCAAATACAATAGATATCACAATACGATATCTGATAGTTTCTAATCAGTGTGATATAATTATTATTAATGAGCTAGAGGAGCAGGAAAAACAATTTATTGAACATTGGATGTCAGAGTGAATCTACTGAGGTAAAACTAATTTGGTATCATGAGAAGATACTAGTAACTTCGTCATCAACCATTTTTTTCTTTTATGGTCACTGTTTTGCCTTTTTTGAAGATGCATCATTTAACCTTCCTTGTCTTAATAAATTAAGTTGTTTGATTGCCTCCCAGATGAATCTCTGCTCCTCACTGGGTTTATTGTCTTGAATTGTGAAAAATTCGTCAAATGAAAGTGGAAAGGGGCACTTTTAAGCAAAACAAATAAAAAGAGGACTTCTATGACTCATAATTACATTGATCTGGAAATCTGAGAGTTTACCTGTACATCTTGCCGACAATAAAAAATATCATAAAAATACTTGGTGTTGGATTGTAGGATATCAGGGTTAGGTGATTTTAACATCTTTACTTATATTCCATATATTTTCATAAGGAAGAGATCCGTGAATATAGTGACAAGTACAGCATCACAAAACATGAGAATGCATTAGTTGACAGTGGCATAGAGAATGTGATTATCTTATATAGCTTGTTCGATGAATTACTCTTGTTCAATATAATCTTCAAATGCTTAGAAGCATTTGCTTGTGTACATTTGTAGCAGAAAATTCTGGTGGCATATATACAAGGGCTGCATGCGTCTTCTGCAGTTCATGATCATTTGTCATCATATGTTTACAAATATATTATAGGTGTTCAAGTTTAGAGTTTTGATCTTTTTCCAGTTGTGGATAAGCAAACCAACTTTTATTCATTACTCTTCGTAAGAAAATTCCATATGGAATCACTTTGCCATGTCTTCTTCTTTCACCTCATCCTGCCCAAAAAGCATTAACATTCTCAAACTTCTTTTTTATTACTTGATCCTGATTGCAAGAGAAATGATACATTTTTTCTGTATGGTTTGAGCTTGCAAACTGTGTATGGCACTTTTCTTTAGAAGCATAATTGCTTTGTAATTTATGAGTTCCTTTTGCAGGTAGAAATAGTACAAGAAATCTTTCATAACGGAGAGGTGAACAGGGCTCGTTATTTGCCTCAAAACTATTTCATTATTGCCACAAAGACAATCAGTTCCCAAATCCATCTTTTTGATTATAGAAATCATCCATATAAGCCTCAACTTATTAGAAGGTGCATTCCTGATTTGATATTGAGGGGCCACAGCGATGAGGGATTTGGATTATCATGGAGTAACTTCAGACCGGGTTTTTTATTGAGTGGCTCTCGTGATGCCAACATCTGCTTGTGGGACATTAATGGGACCACAAAGAATAGAGCTTTGGATGCTATGCAAATATATAAGGTACATTTACTGGTTGGAGATATATTATATAAAGGAAGTAGCCAAAAAACATGTCATACAGATAGATGCTTAACACTTAACAGCCGACTCCATAGATATTAAGAATCTGTATTTACAGCTTTTCACTAGCATATTATTAGCAACTATGCACTTGCTGCCTTAAATTACATATAGATGGAATTAAACTACGTTTACTTTACTTCTTCCTCTAATATGGTTCATAAGAGTCATCATGGTCCCTATTGTCTCACTCTCTCAATTGGGCAACATAGTAAAATAATCCCCTCCATCATGCTCTATCCTTATCATTTTTTACCAAAAGGATTTTGTTAAATACATGATGTGTTAGATGTAATTCAGTTTTTAAGTTTTCATCTTCCTATACTTAGCCACTAGGTCTTCTTTTGATCTTAGTTTCTTGTACAACTCCTTATATCCTTCATCTTTAGCTTATCTTATTAACTTCCTTGGCTTCTTTGAGTACTTACTTTGGCTCCTAGTTGATGCATATTGACTTGTGATTCCCATCCTTTTACTTTCTTTTTCAATTTCTCAAGGCCCTTTTCTAGCCATTTGAAAGTTTGAACATACTTAGTTAGATCAACTACTTTTGACCAATTAGGTGCAGCGTTATGCTCTCACAAACCCCTCTTTGCTGTTAGTGCTATCACTTTTGACCGTTGGTTTCAGAACCGGATTCCAATTGGTATTCGTTGTTAGTTGTGTATAAACTGCATAATAACTTCTCATTTCCATTAAACTTGAGTAAGAGAACATTCCAAGACTCTCGTGGGCATAATCGGCAATTTTGATTTGGATGAACATGTATTGTATGCTACCATCACTCTTTATTTTTACCCTTTTTAGAGAGTTTTCCACATTAAATTTATTATTACATCTATTTTGTTTGCTGTTATGCGACAAGAAATCACACATTCTAATCATCTTCAAGTCTCTTGGTCAGTGCGAGTTGCTCTTATTTATTTACATATCCTGCAACAGAAAGCAAGCATCAAAGATTTAAAATTATTATTTTCATGTTTAATAGGTTAATGAAGATGCTGTAGAAGATGTAGCATGGCATTCACGGCATCAATCCTTATTTGGTTCATGTGGCCATGACCGAAACTTGCACATATGGGATATCCGCTCTCCGTGTTTGACTGCACCTGTACAAAGTTTAGTGGCTCATGAAATGGATGTATGTATAAAATTTCACACTTTTTTTTATCAATCTATCTTAGTGCTCATGAACTTGTTTTTTCATGATTTTGTCTTTGTGGTAGATCAACTGCTTAGCGTTCAATCCTTTTAATGATTGGATTGTGGCATCAGGGTCAATTGACAGAACTATCAAGCTGTTTGATTTACGAAAATTTACCGCTGCTCTCTATTCCCTTGACAGTAACAGGTAAGAGTCTATGCACGTTACTCATTACTGTCTTTATATATATATATATAGAGAGGAAAGTTCAAATGTGAACTCATTTTTGGTTGTGAACGTGAGGACGAATCTCAGCCACTTATCCGGTCAATAGAGGCGGGTTTGACCTGGTTCCCCTCCTTTAATAATCTCCACCCTCCCATGAATCGCGTCAATCCTCCGTGATCGCGTCCACCATAACCGAAGATGTGTGGCTGAGATTCGTCCTCACGTTCACAACCAAAAATGAGTTCACATTTGAACCTAACCCTATATATATATATATGGGGCGGGTTCATACGAGAACGGTAACAATTTACGAGAACGCGAGGAGCTTTTTTCATGTACAAGATCACATGTGATTTTGCACTGATTGTAGCGGGCGACTTTTGGGGCCCCACTTAAGTCGCATGTAAAGTCGCCCGCATCATTTATGATTTTGTACATGAAAATTTTCATGTACAAAAATGATTGGCTGAGGATTGTCCTCGCATTCTCGTAAATTGTTACCGTCCTCGCATGAACCCCTCTCTCTCTCTCTCTATATATATATATATATTATCGGAAGCATATGCCCTTTTCCATTTTCCAACACTGATTGATTAGTTCTGGTATGCTATCAAAGGCGTGGAGTGAATCAGATTGGATGGAGTCCACATCATCAGGAAGTTTTAGCTTCTTGTTGTTATGGTAATACAGTCATGGTGTGGGATCTAAAAAGGTACGTTCATGAAGTCTTCATTCACCAAAGTATTTTCTTTTCATTATTTTATATAATGTTCTTGAGACATTCGTGTTTGATTTTGATTCAACGTCATTTTGCAAAGACACTGGATGGGTGTGTATTACCTTTCTGCTATGGTATATATTTTTGCTCGGTTTTGGTCATTCCTACCAACGGCTGCTAACTTTAGGTGAGGGGAATGAGAGAAAAATAGGAAAAAGACTAAAATGCCCTTCACATGACAGATGAAAGTTAATAGTCATTAGCGTGAGGGACCAAAACCAAGCAAACATGCATATGGACAGTGGAAATTCTGCAATAAGAAACTTTAGGGACTAAAACCAAGGAAATGGAAAAAGCACGGGGACCAAATTAAAACCACAATTTACTCTACTTTCAATGGAGAAATAGGTTAGTTTAACGGGGCTTCTTTTTAACAATTTCGTGGGACATCACGAAATTGAAAGTTTAAACAATTTTCATGGGATGGAGCCGTGGAGGGGGTATATACATAAGTAGAGTACTAGAGTACATAATAGAAATTATCTTTAGATTTTCTTCTTGTAATCCATGATGCATTTTCTGTTTACCGTATGTATTATTTGTTGGCACAAAGGCTAACTGTAGCTTGTTTAGTTGTTTCCTTTTACTTTTTGTTTTACAAACCGGGGGTTTTCATGGAAACGACCTCTCTAGTCTCTACCCCTTGGGGTCAGAGGCAAGATTTGTGTACCCCCCCCCCCCCTCCCCCCAAACACCTTTGCAGTATATTTACAGGGTTTGTTTGGTTTGGTTTTATAGGATCAACCAGAGACAACGCCATCAGAGGCGGAAGGTGGCCCACCTGAGCTACTCTTCATCCATGGTGGCCATACACGAGGTGTTGAGGATTTGTCGTGGAACCCATGTGAAGACTGGACCATAGCGAGCGTTGCAAATGACAATATGCTGCAAATCTGGAAGCTAGCTGAACACATCTACCAACCTGTTGTGGAAAAAAGGAATGAGCGTGCCAGAGGTGGCTAATGGATCTCTTGTTCCCCCATTTTTAGTTATTGGTTGTTTATGAGTTTATCCATGTTTGTTTCATCACGCTTCATTTCTTCTATCGACTATCATAGTCAATACTTAATATTTTTCTATTAAATTTCTCTGATCAAACCCAAAGCTAAACCTAAACTCAAAACAAACGCCTTAGTGGATGAAGGCAAAGACCCAAAAACAAAACCTCTTGATGGTGCAATAATCAAAGAAAATGGGTTGAGATCTCCGATAAAAGGTCAAGTAATGCAAATGCATACCTTGCAACAAAACAAATCAAAGTAGTGGTGCTCGACAGAATCTGTAGGGGTGTATGTGTTTTCCGTTGAGAGGATGCAGGGTGCGGTCATCAACAGGAAAGGAATGAAAACGTGGGGCGGTAGGCTATGGCTATGGCTGAGAAACGGAAGCATGGAAGGAAAGGGGATTGAGGCTTACAAATGAAAATAATTGCAAATCATGAGGACGAAAAAATAACTCTACAAGACTAAAACAAAAATAGTTATAAACAATAAACCATAGGACATTTTTCTATATTTATTTTAACTTGGATATCCAACCCGCTATGCGAGCCGACTAATCCAGACGACCACCAGTTTCGCGGATAGCCCGAAGTCACCACATTTGAACCTCCATAGCTACAAGGGGATTTTTATTCTTCCCTAGATTCGAACTTGGAACCTCCAGGAATTTTCGACCTTTGGATCCCAAACTCAAACCATTGAGACATCACTCTTGTGGTTTAGGACACCATTGAGACATCACTCTTGTGGTTTAGGACGAAAATTGTAGTTTACTTAAAAATGTAAATCGACTAAAGGAATAAAAAAGATTAAACATTACATAAAAGCCCAATAATATTGTATAATTCGGCCCTAAGATCATCTTCAGTGAACTCTCTATTTTACTCTCTAAATCATCTTCAATATACTCTCTATTTTACTTTTTATAATAGAAAAATGAGCAGAAACTCTCTAAATATAGAGAAACACTATTCATAGTCTCTATTTTTTTCTTATTTTTTAATAATTATAAAATGGTCCATCAGTTTTATAGATTATTGTATTTTTATTTTATTTGTTGTCTAATACCAATTTTAATAAAATAGATTTTATATTTATCTCTAAGTTTTAAATTCAATTTAAATTTGTCCAATTAATTTTAAAAACTAAAGTTTAACAATTTACAACATAACATATTTAATTAAAATACGTTATTAACACATATTTTATCATAAAAGCATTACAAAATGATGAAATGATAAAGATAGAGTAAATAACGACGGTCGTAAAAAATCATGCATAAACAAAAAATGGTTTTTGAATAACATTGATACTAATTTAATAGTCGGTTTTTGAAAATGTAACATTTTTATTTAATAAAATTTGTTTTTTGATAATTTAATTCAGAATTAAGTATGAATTATAACATCGTTAAAATAACATAATAAAATTCTAATTTTGGTCCCCATGGTTTAGTGAAATCTTTGAAAATGGGACCTAAACTTTAATAACTCTAGAAATTGTCTTCGTGGTTTTCGTTTTCCTCTTAAAGTGGTCCCCCGTCATTAACTCCGTTAATTTTCTCGGTTAATGATAGGGGCATTTTTGTCCATTCAGATATTTTTGTTAAAATAGGGCCATTAAACAATTGATAAAATGGAATGGAGAGCAAGAAAAGGTGAAACTTAAGTATCGAGTTGTTAACCAACCTCTTTAATTGCTTACATTTTACAAAATGGTAACTTTATGGAACAATTAATTCTATTTACCTTAATTCAGCAATTTGACTACAAAAATTTAATCAAGAACTTTTGTGGTGAAAGATCGGGGGTTGTTTGGTTTGTTGGAATGGGATGGAATTGGGAGATTTGAATTTGAAATCCATTCCAATTCCATGTTTGATTTGAAGGATTGTTAAGATTTAAAATCCAAAGATTTCTTTGAAAATCCTTTGGAAAGGGTGGTATTTCAAAATGAATAGCACAATCGAACAAAATCAAAGCGAAATTCATAATCAGAAAAGAGGTTACTTTTCGCTTGGTGGAAATATTCTGCAGATTAGATCAAAAGTACGAGAAAAAAGAGACAGTTGGGAAGAAGAAGAAAATGAAGAAAACATGTTTGAGTTTGATGAGAATTGGAAGGAAATTATACATCAAGATACCGTCGGTGTGTTTCTGTATTCTTCTTCTGGGACATGCCGGTTGCCGACGACGGATGTGAGAACCAACCCGATTTTGCGATTTAACTAGCGTTTGTAACCATGTGGATTTAGAAAGGTGTGTGAATGGGACTCGCAAGATCGGAGACTTGCCTTGAAGTTGGTCGATCGATGATATTAAGGTTTGGGAATGGTCTGGTACTGATTTCATATTCGTGGGTCCGGCTTTGCCGCTTGATCAATCGAATAACGTGCCGATGGGTGAGTTCTGTACGGTTACAAACCAAACACATAAAAGGATTCCAAAATCCTCCAAATCCAGATCCCTCCGATCCATTCAGATGTCTTTTTTATAAAGGAATGAAATTCAAATTCATTCTAAATCCTACAAACCAAACACATAAAAGGATTCCAAAATCCTCCAAATCCATATCCCTCCATGAAATCCAACTCGCTCGAAAAAATTCTCCAAACCAAACGGACCCTAAAGTTTTTCATCAATATGTTCTTGTTGTCTTTATCTGTTTCTTCAATTACATTCGTTTGCGAAGCAGGGGTTATCACCTTCGAGAATGGGATTTCACATTAAATTAGCGTGTGTCTTCTATTTTAGGAAAAAACTAGGGATATGTTTTCTTGATTGTGGCCCTACAAGATCTGAAACTCACAAAAATCTTGTTCATGGTGGTATTGCGAGTATTACCGTTGTTGACGACTAGGGATGGCAATGCGGCCGGGATTGGGCGGAGAATCCAATCCCGGGCAGGTACGGGGAATCCAATCTCATCCCCAGTTTTTTTGTGCTCATCCCCGGTTAAACAATAAATATTTTAAAAAAGGTAAAAATTGCACTAAAAATATGTATTTTTTAGTTAATATATATACATACGGGGACGAGGTGGGTTGGGGAATACATTACACGGCCCCAATTTTCAACATTTAGGGGATCCCCGACCCCGACCTCTGTACCCGTTTTAACGGGGAATCCCCGGCCCAACCGAGGCGGGTGAATCGGGTTCCATCTCTATTGACGACTTGACAGGGACGATAGGGGATCGATCGAATATCTCAACTGGGTTTATCAAGTGTTTAATAGGTCTGCTTAAAAAGTTGAGAAATTTGAATGGACAAAAAAGCCCTTCCACTAACAGTAAAAATTAACGGAGTTAGTGAAGGGGGATCAATTTTAGAGTTGGTAAAATTTCTCTTTGCCAAGGAGAAGACGCGCGTTCGATTACCGCTATTCGCTAAAACAAGAATCACAAGGACGATTTCTAGAGTTATCAAAATTTAGGTCCCACTTTCAAATATTTCATTAAACCATAGGGACCAAAATTAGAGTTTACTCTAAAATTAATAAATATAAAATTATTGCGAAAAAAAATGTAGAGTAATTTTACAAAGTTAATAAATACAACGGTATTATTGAAAACGTATGTAATCAAAATAGAAGATAATATATTTGGAACATTATCTTTGTAAGAATATGCATAAAATATTTTCTTTTAGAAAATAGAAAATAAAAAAATAGATTGGAAAAGATATGACACATTAAAATATTATCTTTTTAAGAATATACTTAGAATGTTCTCTTTTAGAAAAAATACAAAATAAAAAATAGATTGGAAAAAGACATGACACGTTAAAATATTATCTTTTTAAAAATATGCTTAGGATATTCTCTTTTAGAAAAAATACAAAATAAAAAAAATAGATTGGAAAGACGTAACACATTAAAATATTATCTTTTTAAGAGTATGCTTAGAATGTTCTCTTTTAGAAAAAATACAAAATAAAAAATAGATTGGAAAGACGTGACACATTAAAATATTATCTTTTTAAGAATATGCTTAGAATGTTATCTTTTAGAAAAAATACAAAATAAAAAAATAGATTGGAAAAGACATGACACATTAAAATATTATCTATTTAAGAATATGCTTAGGATATTCTCTTTTAGAAAAAATAAAAAAATAGATTAGAAAAGATATGATACATTAAAATATTATCTTTTTAAGAATAAGCTTAGAATATTCTTTTAGAAAAAAAATAGATTGAAAAAGATATAACACATTAAAATATTATCCTTTTAAAAATATGCTTAAAATATTCTCTTTTAGAAAATATATAAAATAAGAAAATAGATTGAAAAAAGTATAACACATTAAAATATTACTATATTTTTAAGAATATACTTAAAATATTCTTTTTTAGAAAAAATAAAAAAATAGATTGGTAAAGACATAAGAAATTCTCTATAAATAGAGGATTACATTTGGAAATGCAACTCAAATTTTGAATGAAAACCCTAGGAGAGGAAGGCTATGTTCAACATGAATTCCTCTTCACCTACAACAATACCAAAAACCTCTTTTCAGTTTTCACGTTCCCAATACTGTTAACAGCATTGCCCCTTTAGAAATGGCAGAAGCTCCTACAACGTTCATCCTCCGATTCAAGGTTGCCCTAAAAATCGCCTGTGGAGTCGTCAACTACTCATTTTTGCAGGATCAACTACTCGATGGTGAGTGAAGGCCACTTAGTTTCTTTGAAATACGCAAATCGTATATAAAAACATAGGATTTTGACTTTGTTTCTTCTCCGATCGATCTGCTTCCTTGTTTCACTATGTGTCTTTTCTTTGCTTAGATTTATGTTATCTTCATCCTCCATCATTACATGCCCATCTTTTATTGATTACACGGGTTGAATATGTTCATTTGAACATGTGGTGGATTCATGATTTTTGCCAAGCGTTTTTAGCCTAATTCCACCATTTCTAGGGATTTTGAAAGTCTTTTTATTAGGGACCTTTCGATTTTTTGGTTGATTTCAAAGTATTTTTTGGGTTTTTGATTGACGTTTCCTATATTTTCAATATCCTAAAGTACCCCTCTCAAAGAACCCTACTTATGAAAAATAGGTGAGGGGTGCATGGAAACCGTTTTGATATACATAGGTCTGTTCCTAATTTGATCTAAAACCATCTCTATCTCCTAAATCAAGAATGTGAATGACGAAATGTAGATGGAGGCCAAACACTAACTGTGATTTGAGTAGCAATTTTAGGGAAGTTAATGGAACTAGGGTTAGAGTTGTGCTGGTATATGTGTTTACATGATTATTGGTCTCTTGCTCCTTGGTCAACATTCTGATTTGAGGTTGATCGAAGGGGAAACTAATTTGACGTCATGAGAAGATATTAATAACTTCCTCATTAATCATTTGTTTTTTTAATCATCTCTCGTGATATCATTCATTTTTTTTAATCATCTCTTGTGATATCATTCATAGGGACATACTTCTAACCAAAATTTTAATTAGTTTTGCATCATATTTATTGGGTTCGTCTGGTTTACAGGATTAACCAGAGACATATGCATCTCCGTTAGAGGCAGAAGGTGGCCCACCTGAGTTACTCTTTATCCATAGTGGCCATACACAAAGTGTAGCGGATTTATCGTGGAACCCATGTGAAGACTGGACCATTACGAGCATTGCAAATGATAATATGCTGCAAATCTGGAAGTTGGCTGAACATCTACCAATCTGTTGTGGAAACCAATGAGTGTTCCGAAGGTATTCTCATTGGTTTCCAGAACAGGTTGGTAGATGTGTTCAGCCAACTTCCAAATTTGCAGCATATCATCACTTGCAACGCTCGCAATGGTCCAGTCTTCACATGGGTTCCACGACAAATCCGCAACACTTTGGTGTATGGCCACCACGGATGCGTTCTCATGCCGAAACTACCCCTCAAGTCGCATTTTAGGATCAGCTCGGATCAAAGGTTGTGATGCGTCCTCATGTTCACAATGTTCAAATTTGAACCTGCCCTTATATATTAATAACTTCGATTTTGATCTTTTCTTGATTTGTTTTAATTAAAGGCTATTGTAGATATTTGATTTATAATCAAATATTTTCTTTCAACAAATTTAGGAGGTATATAAATACAATTTTATAATTCTACAACGCCTATCAAACTTATCATCACAATTTATGCTCAGCTCAATCAAGTTGAATTGTGTCTTGAAGATGCCGAGAATGTTGCTTTTGTTAAAATCTAATAGCTTCCGTAGTCTGTGTTTGGACCAAACCAAAGACAGTGTGTTGTTTGAAATTGTTGGAATATTATGACAGTTTTTGTTAATGTATTTTAAGCGACAACGACAATATTTTATAGCAACACAACAACGTGATCAAACCAACAAGACAATGTGGAAACATGGGTCTAGTAAAGTGGTGATATGGAAATGGCAATAACCAAGTTCAATCACACAAGTAATATAATGGCATACAAATAAAGAAACAAGAGTTAACTTAGTATGATAGTGAATGTCGATAGAGAGATACCAATTGTATTAATCCAAATGTACTTACAAGATCAAGAAGGTCACACATTTGTAAACTTGAATCTCAACTTTCATGGCTTTCTCAATAAGGAAAGGAGAACATATGAAAAAAAAAATCTTAGCCGATAGAATTTGAATCCTTAAACCGAGGCCAGAGGTCTCCTAGTTCATGAATTGCGTCTAACGGACACATTAAGTCGCAAGTCCACAAATTTCAAGGTCACAACTTTTGTAGCATAAGTCCATCGCCCTCCCATGCGACTTACGTGTCTTTTATTAATTGCTAACCAAGGAAATGATTATCGAGTCTCTTACCTTGCTTCTTGAGTATGATAAGGACCGATAATCTTACTTGGTAAGAGGCATGACAAGGATCTTACCCGGTAAGTTAGGATGATGACTTTTATCCAGATAGCGTTTACCGAGTAAGAGACGATTACCGACATTTTACTATGTCTTTTTTATGGCTGAGAATCTTACCCAAAGAGGTAAGTGAATGTGGTGACTCTTAACGGTAAGTAAGTGCATATCTGAGTAGGCTAGGTCGCACACTCCAAAAGCCAACTTTGCGATTAATGTATGTAAACATTTGACTACTCCAAGTCCTTCCGAATGACTTAACCACGTGGCTTAGATTTTTTTTGTTTTTGCGGATCCAAGTTATAAAGACTTAGAAATTTTACGTACCGCCCCCAAGGAGATCAGCCCCTAGAACCCCGCAAGGGGGGCGCGACCCCCTTGACTCCCACTTTGTGGCGATCTAAGGTAACTGTTTGGATATAACATAGGTTTGTCTCTGATTTAGAACTTAAACCATCTCTATCTCCTAAATCAAGTATGTTGTAGATGGAGGCGAAACACAATACAGAATTTAATTGTTCTTCCAAAGTTACAATAAGATTCTAGAACTTCCAAATAAGTACTAACTGTGATTTGAGTAGCAATTTTAGGGAAGTTGATGAAACTAGGGTTAGAGTTGTGCTGGTATATGATTATTGGTCAACATTCTGATTTGAGGTTGATTAATGTTGCATTAGAGAAAATTGAAACCACCTCTTTGCATACACAAAGATTCTGTCTTTTTAAGCAACAACATAAAAGGTTACAATAAGGTTTTAGGCTTTTAGCTTTAAAAATTATGATAGTTGGGAAATTATTGTGAAAAGTTTATGTGTGTGTGTGTGTTCATCTAATTGTTTAATCTTTTGTTCTTTATCCGGTTTAAAATTAAAACATCGATATAATGTTGTATGAGAATCATGCATAAGGTGTAAGCCTCTAGCAAAGTAATAATTGTGACTTGAAACAATTAATTATCTTGATCACTTGATAAAGTTAGCGTGTCCATATAATCATTATTAATTTGTTAAGCAATAAATTCAGAGTCTGAGTAGAGTTTTAGTTTAATAAACAAGAGAAGTTGTATTGTAGGTTTGAGTTGCATATCTCTTGATTTGCTTATAAATTAGCGTTGGAATGTATTGAAGAATAATTAGGAAACGGTCAATAGGGGTCAAATTAGTATCAACATTTCGTGTTATGCCATTCAGTTCTTGATTTATGAGATAAAGGTGCTATAAGTTCCAAAAGCTTATGATCGGAACCTAATCACGTTATTCGTACATTAGTTTTGAGTTTTTTTTTTACTTTAAATGCATCTCTATTTGGAGTCTGCATTTTGGATATTTCATCTACTTTTTCATCTTGAAATTTTGTGCTGATTAATGTTATTTAGACGAAGATAAATGATCTCTAATCATTGTGTAATAGTAAGATCCTAAACATTCCTATGTTTTTCTTCTTCATCCTCTACAAGCAACTGAACCTAATTACTTTAATCATTGTTGATAACTTGGTAATGCATTAAACTTTAGGGGAAAGGAGCATCGAGTTGTTTGTTAGTTGATCATTTCAGGTATCAATCAGCATCACGTGTTATGTTAATTTTTTTAAGAGTTTAAAGTAGGATATGTTATATAAAAATGGAGGATCTATTATCTTTTCTTTTTTCCTTTTTCAAAAAATGATCTTGGTGGTTGTGTAATGCCTACTCTCAAACTTTTCGGTTACACAAACACAGCAGTAATATTTTTTGTTTTTTCTCTTCATATTTGGATTCCTATCCAATGATTCCAGGACGTGAAGAATAAAATAATTTTTTTGTTTTTCATGTTTGATTTTACAATTTTCTTAAGATTTTCTTTTAATCATGTGTGATCGCTACTTGATGATATTTACTTTGTCGTTTATTTATTGATGAAAACGATATAGTTTGTTTAGCATTGTTAAATACTATTAAGTTATCTTTTGATAGAACCAATTTGATTAATTGTTATTGTTTTCCCATTTAATTTGTGTAGATACCATTAGCTCTTTTAATGCAGGTGCCCTGCCTTTGGGGGAAATAGGAGACCAAGAAAAAATTGACATTGTGAAAATAGAGTCCGATGAACATTCCATTATTTCTTTGATGATGACCAACAATACCATAATATATCCATCCAGAAGGGTGCATACCATGACTTCACGTAGTGATAATGTTGATATATGACTTTGGGGTTGTTTACTAACCACTTACTTTATTAAGTCTTGACGTCTGTTAGAGCCAGAAAAAGAATGGCAATAAAGTAAAATTTACAAAGTGTCCAACAAAAATTAGTTGCTTCTTGTTAAAATAATTGTCTTTGGTTAAGACCATGGTGCCTAGATTGACCGTAGCTTTCAGCCTAGGTACTGGATAAGAACCGGTAAGTTCGTAATGATGTTGGCTTCTTGAGCAGGCCTTAAAATTAAGAGTAAGAGCAGACCCGACAACGTGTGGACAAGAATAACAAAGTAAAATTTGATGGGAAGCGTAGGAAGGTTATATAAAACATATATTAGCATGGAAATATTCTCCAGTGTCTTTATCTCGGTAGAGCAATGATATTTTAAAAACGAGTTATGAAAAATATTTTGTCAGCAACAAAATTGTCGAGTGATCATACAATTAATATATTTTTCAACAATTTGATAATTGCAAATATATCGGTGATTATGATATTAAATAAGCATTTGTAATGCATTTCTTCGTATTATCACTTAAAAGTGATGTTGGCAACGTACGTTTGCTTGTTAAACCAACCAATTTGGAACTCTTGTCACAGAACCAGAACTGTCACCACGACCACGACCCCTATCCAGGGTTTTAAAGAACAGAAATGCGCCTCAAAGTACTTTCCTGTTAGGTACGTGAGGCGTAAGCCCCAAAATTTAAAACAATAAAATTCATAAATCCATAACACTTACAAAAGACACAATTTTTATATTTCCACAACAAATAGGTAAACTATAAAGCCCATAATTCAATAAAACTACTTGTTATAAGTAAAATATGTACATAAATCAAAATATATATTTATATAATATAAATATATACATGTATAACAAATTATATAGAATTTATATGTATATATATATATATAATTATAAACATAGAGGCGGGTTCATGCGAGGACGACAACAATTTACGAGAATGCAAGGACAATCATCAGCCAATCATTTTGTACATGAAAATTTTTTCATGTACAAAATCATATGTGATTTTGTACTAGCATAAAAAATGACACATGCGACTTTTGCTGCGAAAAAAGTCTCGGCTAATCATATATGATTTTATATGTGAATCATATGTAATTTTGTACATGAATCATGTGTGATTTTGTACATAAAAAATTACATGTACAAAATGATTGGCTGAGAAGTGTCCTCGCATTCTCGTAAATTGTTACCGTCCTCGCATGAACCTCTTTCTATAAACATAATGTTAATATATATATATATATATATACTGGTTCATTTACAAACTGGATGAATGGTACAAACCGGTTCAAATCAATATAAACAATAATTTTTTTCATGATTTTTTTTCATCAAATGTTATGATTGAAGATATTATTACACATATGTTTGTTTCATAATGTAAAAGTTTCACATGTAATTGTTTCACAAGATTAAACAAACATATGTGAAATAATATCTTAAATCATTGCATTTGATGAAAAAAAATCATGAAAAAAAATTATTTTTATATTGATTTGAACCGGTTTGTATAGTTTGTATTATTCATCCAGTTTGTAAATGAAACAACCTCTCCCTCTCTCTCTCTCTATATATATATATGTAAATAAAACAGAATATATGTTAGTGACTTGTTGGATTCAAAACCTAAGTCGGAGAAGAAAAAGAAGTACATATACATATAACTATTGTATTCTAGTACTGAACGGAGAAGGAAAAAACTTATATGCATATATATATATATGTGACTGTGTGAGAAGAGAAGGAATAAAGCACTTATGTAATTCGTATAACCGACTCACTGTTTGACCACCACCTTACACATTTAACACATATGCTCCATCAGAGGAGGAGGCGCCGCCTCAAAAACGAAATTTGGACGCCTCGCCTCAAGGCGCGTTTTGAGGCGCACACCTCTAACATTTTTAAAAGGGTTTTTCAAAATACGCCCTAGTTTATTAGGATATGGTAAAACCAAAAAAAAAGTCAAAGTAGACAAAAACATCATGATTCAATTGATGGACATGATATAGACTAGGGTGTATATGGTATAACACTCTTTTTAAAACAATGCCTACCACAATCATTAACCGCCTAGTGATCTCCATCCGTTGACTCTTGTTTTCAACCGTCCTTTTATAGTTTCGACTCCTCTAGTAGAATCACTGTATCTCAAAGTTGAAAGTTCCCCTTGAAATCGAGACCCACACATAATTTGTTTTACATAATGTCGTATCATAAAATATGACACAATTTTCATCTCATTTCATATCATTTTGTATTGAAATCTTACCGGTTCATTACATATTTTATAATTTCATATTGAAATCAATATAAAGTGAGTACAATCACGTTAACCCAATTCACCGAAAAGAAACCACCACTACGCTCCTCCACATAAGACAATCGCTATTTCAATATCAGCCGACTATTTAGTTACTTGGATTTGAAGATTTTTCATTAGCTTATTAATTCCTCTTTTCTAAGGGTTTGAGATTTCTTAACAACAATAATTTTAATAATCAATATATTTACACATTTTTAGCATAGTATTCTATATCTAACTTTGTAACGGGTATCCATTATTTTGTTATTTAGTAGACCCTTCATTATTTCACAGCTTAGCGACGAGGAAACACCACAATCCGTTGTTTCATCAGTTTCCTTTTGTGTGCGTTTTCCGTATGTGAACAACGATCAAATAATAAGGCCAAATTTCAATAATTGGATTCTACATCAGCACACTTCTTTTCAAGAAATCATATATGTTTAATGATTTGTATCAAGATTATGCAATGTCTTTTATTTTCTTCCAAAAATCGTAAATGGAGTTGCTCATTGATGTTAGAGTCAAAAGCATTAGGTTTTAGCTTCTGAAATTGATCTATTTCTCTTGATTATCTTTTGAAGTTAGTGTTTTAATTAGTTTAATTTTGTATGTATTGATTTTTATTAGAGGCATAATTTATAAAGTTAATAAATACAAAGGTATTATTAAAAACGTATGTAATAAAAATAGAAGAGAATATCCTTGGAATATTATATTTTTAAGAATATACTTAGAATATTTTATTTAAAAAAAAAAGTAAAAATTAGAGAAATTGTTGGTGAAGGCATAACACATCCTCTATAAATAGAGAATTAAATTGAAGATACTGAGCAGATTTTTAATGAAAACCCTAGGAGACCAAAATCCCCTTTTTGACGTTCCCAATTTCCGTGCAATAGCAGAAATGGCAGAAGCTCCTGCCACATTCATTCAAGGCTGCCCTAAACATACTCATTTCTGCAGTATCAACTAATGGTATATAAAAACTTACGGATTTTGACTTGTTTCAGTATGTATCTTTGCTAGATTTATGTTATCTTCATTCTCCAATCCATCTTCATTACTTGGCCATCTTTTATTGATTATGATCATTTGAACATGTGGTGCATCCATGATTTTTGTCAAGTGATTTTTTAACCAAATTCCACTGTTCATATAGGGATTTTGAAAGTCTTTTGGTTAGGGACTTTTTCAGATTTTTTGGTTGATTTCTAGGTATTTTTTTGGGTTTTTGATTGTTTTTTCTTATATTTTCAATATCCTAAAGCACCCCTCTCAAAGAACTCTACTTACGAAAGTTAATGAAATTAACTAGGGTTAGAGTTCTGTTGGTATATGTGTTTACATGATTATTGGTCTCTTGCTCCTGGGTCAACATTCTGATTTGAGGTTGATTAATGTTGCATGATTGAAAATTGAAACAACCTCTTTTTGCATACATAAACATTCCTCCCCCTTGCAAAGGCCATGGGCCTTTCTAAGCAACAACATAAAAGGTTACAATAAGGTTTTAGCAACTGAACCTTATGACTTTACTACTCCTCTCTTTCACCTTTAATCATTGTTGATAACTTGGTGGTGCATTAAAATTTAGGGGAAAGGAGCATCGAGTTATTTGTTAGTTGATCATTTCAGGTGTTAATCAGCATCATGGGTTATCTTAATTTTTCAACAGTTATCATAATTGCAGTCATGTTTTCATAACTATGAATTGTTAGATCACAAAGTTTATTTCTAATAGGTATGATATAATGGTGGTTAATGAGCAATAGGAAAGTAATTTTAGCGAACATTGATGGAATATCATTCATAACGAATCTACTCGAAGGGGAAACTAATTTGACGTCATGAGAAGTTATTAATAACTTCCTCATTAATCTTTCGCCTTTTTTATCATCTCTCGTGATATCATTCATCTCTCGTGATATCATTCATAGGCACATACTTTTGAAAGTGAACACATATTTTTGGGTAAATTTACCGAGACATTATTGAGTGGCTCTAATGATTTCAAAATCTGCTTCACTATCATATTTGGGTGGTCGATTGCAAGTAGGAATTGTCTTTCACATGGGTTGCTGGTTTCTTTTGTTAGAAATTTTCTTTGGTGGGTTCTTTGTGCTTTATAGCTAGATAGCCTCTTTGCATCTTTTACAAATTTGTCTTTAAACATATTGGTTTTTTTTATTATGTGTGTGATATCTTCCCAAAGAGCCTACCTTCGGGTAGGATATATACTGTTTCCATTTGTTTTGATGTGGTTTTACGGTTGCTGCCTTAAAGTAGATATAAATTGTTCGAAAGCTGAGCTATACAGATATAATCCCTATGAATTGTATTACAAAAATTCAATGTGGAACTCATACTTCTAAACAAAATTTTGATTAGTTTTGCGTCGTATTTACTGGGTTTGTTTGGTTTACAGGATTAAGCAGCAGAGACATATAGAGACATATGCCGTTAGAGGCAGTTTTGGCATGAGGACGCATCCGTGGTGGCCATACACAAAGTGTTGCGGATTTATCGTGGAACCCATGTGAAGACTGGACCATTACGAGCGTTGCAAATGATAATATGCACAAATCTGGAAGTTGGCTGAACACATCTAACCTGTTGTGGAAACCAATGAGTGTTCCAAAGGTATTCTCATTGGTATCCACAACAGGTTGGTAGATGTGTTCAGCCAACTTCCAGATTTGCAGCATATTATCATTTGCAACGCTCGCAATGGTCCAGTCTTCACATGGGTTCCACGACAAATCCGCAACACTTTGTGTATGGCCACCACAAATGCGTTCTCATGCTGAAACTACCACTCAAGCCGTAAGATCAGCTCAGATCAAAGGTTGTGATGCGTTCTCATGTTCACAATCAAATTTATGTTCAAATCTGAACCCGCCTCTATATATATATATTTGTAACTTTGATCTTTTCTTGATTTGTTTTAATTAAAGGACATTGTATATATTTGATTATAACAAGTATTTTATTTTAACAAATTTAGGAGGTAAATAAGTACAATTTTATAATTCTACAACGCCTATCAAACTTATCATGACAATTTATGCTCAGCTCAATCAAGTTCAATTATGTCTTGAAGATGTCGAGAATGTTGCTTTTGTTACGAATCTAATAGGTTCCGTAGGCCGTGTGTGGACCAAAGACAATGTGTCGTTTGTTGGAATATTATTACAATTTTCATTAATGTATTTTAACCAACGACGACAAAATATTTTACAGCAACACAACAATGTGATCAAACCAACAAGACAATGTGGAAACAAGGGTCTAGTAAAGTGTAAGTGATGATATGTATACAATAAACAATCCACGAACAATGGAAATGCAATAACCAAGTTCAAACACACAAGTAATATAATGGCACACAAATAAAGAAACAAGAGTTAACTTGGTGTGATAGTGAATGTCCATAGAGAGATACCAATTGTATTAATCGAAATGTACTTACAAGATCAAGAAGGTCACACGTTTGTAAACTTGAATCTCAACTTTCATGGCTTTCTCAATAAGGAAAAGAGAACATATGAAAGAAAGTCTTAGCCGATAGTTAGATCCCTAGAATTTGAATCCTTAAGCTGAGGCCCAGAGGTCTCCTAGTTCATGAATTGCGTCTAACTGACACATTAAGTCGTAAGTCCACAAATTTCAAGGTCACAATTTTTGTACCATAAGTCCATCGCCCTTCCATGTGACATACGGGTCTTTTACTAATTGCTAACCAAGGAATTGATTATCGAGTCTCTTACCTTGTTTCTTGAGTATGACAAGAATCGAGAATCTTACTCGGTAAGAGGCATGACAAGGATCTTACCCAGTAAGTTAGGATGATGACTTTTATCCTGATAGCGTTTAGTGAGTAAGAGACAATTACCGACATTTTACTATGTCTTTTTGATGGCCGAGAATCTTACCCAGAAAGGTAAGTGAATGTGGTGACTCTTACCAGTAAGTGCATATCTGAGTAGTCCCTTAGCTACACAAGGCTAGGTCGCACACTCCAAAAGCCAACTTTGCGGTTAATCTATGTAAACATTTGACTACTCCAAGTCCTTCCAAATGACTTAACCACGTGACTTAGATTTTTTTTTTTGCGGATCCAAGTTTTAAAGACTTAGAAATTTTACTAAGTCGTGTATATTCACAAATACCACCCCCAAGGTTATCTGAACCTAATAACTTTACTACTCCTCTTTTGCACCTTTAATCATTGTTGATAACTTGGTAATGCATTAAAATTAAGGGGAAAAGAGCATGAGTTATTTGTTAGTTGATCATTTCATGTGTCAATCAGCATCACGTGTTATCTTGATTTTTCAACAGTTATCATAATTACAGTCATGTATTCATAACCATGAATTGTTAGATCACAAAGCTTATTTCTAACAGGTATGATATAATGGTGGTTAATGAGCAATAGGAAAGTAATTTTAGCGAACATTGATGGAATATCATTCATAATGAATCTACTCGAAGGGGAAACTAATTTGACATCACGAGAAGATATTAATAACTTCCTCATTAATCTTTCGTTCCTTTTATTATCTCTAGTGATTCCAAAATCTGCTTGTGGGGCATCAATGGGACCCCAAGTGATAAATGCTATGGAAATATTTTAGGTACATTTACTGGTTGGAGATTTGTTATCAGAAGTTGGCATAGCTAGTATGAGGAAAGTAGCCAAATTATGTCGTACCGATAAATGCTGAATTCTTAACCACTCACTATCTTGTTGTCTATGGCAAGTATGTATGTGTGTTAGATTCTAACAAAAGCTTTTAACTAGCATGTTCGGGTCGTGGATTGCAAGTAGGAATTGTCTTCACATGGGTTGCTGGTTTCTTTTGTTAGAAATATTCTTTGGTGGGTTCTTTATGCATTTTAGCTAGATAGCCTCTTTGCATCTTTTACAAAATTGTCTTTAAAATAAACAGATTTTTTTATACATGTGCGCGAAATTTCCTCAAAGAGCCTACCTTCGGGTGGGATATATTGTTTCCATTTGTTTTGATTTGGTCAACCACACTTTTCTACAAAGTTGATAACTATGAGTGGATGATGAAAATACCCGGGTAAACGTTTGGTAAACGGCCCCTTACTTACTTTACCGTGTAAGATTTTTAGCCCATCAAAACGAAGTGACTAATTAAGGGCTGTTGTAGTAGCTACTGTATTTTGTTTTAAAGTTGATACTCATGAACTTTATTTGATGGTTTTGCAAGTGGCATAAAGTTGATACTCATGAACTTTCCATATGCTCACAGAAAATGGGATCCATAGATGGATATGGTAAATATAGGTAGGTACCATTTAAAAGTTTTGTAGATACAGGTTGTGTGTGATGGATTTGTTCCTGTTTTGTCTTTTTGGAATATCCAAATGCTATTGTAAGCTAGCAATAATTGAAATAATTAGACAATGGATGTAAAATATACAAAAGAAATAGAACTATATTGTGACTGTATACTAAATGTTTAATGGGTAAATATGACAAGGATCGACAATCTTACCCATTAAATGCATGCTTGACGATGGCCAAAATATTGCCCGGTAAGCGAGGGTGGTGACATTTACCGGTTAACGTTGATAAACTGATTCTAAGAATTGAAAATGTATTTGCTTCTTGATTTTGGTAAAGTATTGTAGCACCTACTTCTTTGATACTCTCTTCTCTTTCTTTGCTACATTTCTTTCAATGTATATACTTATCTCATTAATTTCTTATTTCTTTCTTCATTTCGTCTTGGGTTCTGATTGATGGGTATTTGGTCAAATGTACATGTTATGCTTTTCACTAAAATTACTAAATCATTTGAGATGAATTGCTACAGTTATAATTTCATTGTGAATATATACATCATCTTGCGGTAGCATGTATCCAGACTTCTATTCATTATCCAATAATTGCATTACATGAATTCAAGTCATGGAAGAAGTGTGGCAGTCATGTTTGCTTTGTTGGTGGCCCTGGGTGTGGTTGATAACTTGGTAAATACGAAGAACTTGATTGGAAGAAAATGACTTTATGCCCGAAGAAGAAGAAGAAAAAGTTGAAAAAAAATTGGGCTCTAAGGTTTTGCCTTCAAGATAACCAGTGGTACATATTATATTGTTTCAATACTAATCAATTACTTCATTTGGGTTTTAGAGTGAAAAAAAGAACTACAACAAAATAATAGTAAACATGTGGGTTACTGATTGATATTTGCAATAAAAAAGTATATTTTATCAAATTTTTCTTTTTAATAAATGAGCATGCTGCAAATGCATACCGCTGGAAGCAATGTTCATACCGTCCATCATTTTTTTGGACTTTTTCCGTCTAATACTTTATATGTTATTTATATAGCTTTATATTCATATCTTACCAATTACTTATATAGTAAGTCATTATATATGTATTATTATCGATGAATCTAATATTTTGTTGAAACATGTTTTTTGGATTTTCTTTGTTGGATTAATGGTTTGTTCTTAGTATACAATAAACAAAATCAACGATTTTCAGTGAATTACTTGTTAAAATTCCCCCAATTTCCATACTAAACACACACAACACACAGATGATCTCAATCTGAACTAAAAACAATTCATTTAGCTGCATTACAGCGGGTACACTTCTAATTTTATTGAATATTGTATTGAGTATTGAAGTGAAGTAAAAATTGAAAACTCTATCTTTTCTAAGAGAGAAAAAGAAATAGAAAAAGATTACTAATTTAGTATTTTTATTTGTAAAGAAAACGTAACTCTAATTATTTAATTTTTCTAAATCAAAAAATATTTATTTTCTATTTTTTTAAATGTTGTATATAATTTTTCTAAATCAAAAAATATTTATTTTCTATTTTTTTAAATGTAACAATATACAACGTGTTTTACAAATATTTTTAAATTTGTTATATTTTAAAAATAATCTAATTACTTTAATATAAGACGAGTAATCATATTTAAACCATCAATTTTTTTTTTACCTTAGGCAACATAGTAACAATAGTATATGTTGCTTAAAACAGATCTAAGGCAACATACACACTTAATTATATGTTGCCTAAGTAAATTGTGATAAATCCATCTTACAATGCAAGGTGTCATATTTAAACTATCGATTCTTTAACTTAGGCAAGGTAGAAACAATAGTATATGTTGCCTAAGACAGATCTAAGGCAACAAACACAATAGATTTATATGTTGCCTAAGTAATTTTGACTAAAAAACATACGAGTGATCAACATTAAACTAAGGCAACGTAGGCTAATGTGTTGCCTTAGATAAACGCAGGCAACATAGAATCATTTATATGTTGCCTAAGGTTACACTTAAGCAACATAGACCCATATTTTGCCTAAGAGGAACCTTAGGCAACATATAATAGCCTTAGTTGCCTTAGCGTATCTTAAGCAACATAGACAATTAGCATTTGTTGTCTAAGACAACATTTGGTGTAGTGTTAGGGTTGCATATCTCGACACGATTAGCTAAACGGGTCGTGTCCGGATTGACGGGCCTGATTGCCACTCCTACATTTAATTAATGAACATTCAAAGCAAAAGTTTAATGTGAATCTTTTGTTCATTGTTTTTGTATTCTCGGAGCATATTGTTTTCTAACTAATTTTATGAGCCAATGATCATAAGTTGTGAATGAAAATATTTTTGTACTTTCACATAAATCGAATAGCATTCACAATGAACTTACTGTGAACATTGTGTGGACAAACAAAAGCAAGATTGCAACACTTTAATCGCATAGATATGTCAAACATAGCCATTACTAGGTTAATAGAATTAGTTAATAGTTTTTAAACACTTCCATTATTTACTAAGAATTAAGGATGGTTATTTTCAATGTTATACACTAAGCTAAAGCCTTCAAGGCTATCATTTGAACCTGTTTGGAACTTTCTTCTTGATAAATAGCAATTTCGTTATAGTGATTAAACCAAACAAAAAGTAACATTCAATATCCAAATCCTATATAACCTCATAAACCAAACATAGGTACATTATACTATGACATTGAAATTAAATCAAGTAACTTAAGACCTTTTAATTACTACTTTCATCATATGATAGACAAAACTGGACTTCTTCATGCCCAGGGGAGTACGTCTAGGTAACACAGATTGGTTCATCGAACCAAGCCAGTCAAGTTTTTTCTTCTTGTCAAACTTTGCAACCACAATAGAATCATGAGCTAATTAAAGAAATGACATCCCACAAAACCAAACCACACAAAACATGATGCCAAAACTATTTTACCAAGAAAGATGGATGGTGGCCAATGGAGACTTGGGATCATGAGACTGTGTACAATAAGACATTTGTGAAGGTCAGTGTTTTTTGTGTACATTCACAGTGTTTTAATATGAAGATTCAACGTTGTTTTGTGGTCTCACAGGTTCACAAAGACATGGTCGCCTAATGAGAATCCAACCCGATCAATGGAACCTACTTACTTTGACAATGATCGATTGCTACCATTTTTACAACTCGTCATCATGATATTCCTTGTCGAAATAACTCCCTCCCCTATTTCTTCATCCTAAAACGACCTTTGCAGGATAGGGGAATTCATCGGGGGCAGTTACACTGAGTTCCTCAATGGGATGGATCTCATTCGCATGCCTAATCTTTGACCTCATCTTCAACTTCCATCTTATATCAAAGTTTGCCTTCCATGAGGCCAAAAACAACAAGTTTTTGCTATTTTTTTCTAATCTTGAAGCAACCCCATATCTAACATATCTAGATTTAGCATATCAGTTTGAACGCTACAACTATGTATAGAAAAGTTGACCAAAGAACATTGCTTCGATAAGGTCTCCCATGCGTGTATATTGTGTTTCGGGTTCTTTTTGTATCTCCACCAAAACAGAAACATAAGAGTTGTCGAGGATGGTGGAGAAGAGAAGGGGGTCACAATGGGGGAAGGGATGGTGGTCGTGTCGATGATGATGAAGAGGTGAAAATGGAACGGTATCATAAGGTTTAGTGTATATATGTATTGTATATAACATAATATTAATTTAATTTTTGTTTTTCATTTTTTAAATGATAAATAATAGAAAAAATAGTAAAAAGACACAAATGCCCTCATCTAACAGTCCTTTTTAACAAAAGTTATTTTGATAGACTTAAAGATGTATACCTTACAACAAAACAAGTCAAAGTAGTGGTGCTCGACGGAATCTGTTGGGGATGTATGTGTTTTCCGTTGGGAGGATGCATGGTGCGGTCATCGACGGGAAGAAATGAAAAGGTGGGAGCGGTCAGATTATGGTCGAGAAAAGGAAGCAAGCAAGGAAAGGGGGTTGTGGTTTTCAACAAGAATGATTACGTATAATTTGAATTATTCTATATCTAAAATAATTTTAATTTTGAATTGTTAATATAAAATAATGAAATTACCCCTCACTTAACAAACTTTTTAAACCAAATTAGTCAGAAGAACGAAAAAAAAAGGAATTGTAAATCATGAGGATGAAAAAAAAAAAAATTACAAGAACAAAACAAAAATAGTTACAAACAGTAAATCATAGAGACTAAAATAAAAGGATAACATATATTAATGTTTTTTAAAAGGTGCTAAAGTCTGAATTCTTATTTTATTTTTTTAAAATATTTAAAAAAATGTTTAAACAAATAAGACGTAACTGATGATTAAAAGTTTAAAATGAAAAGAAAAAGAATACCTCAACCATTTCCTACGTAAAAAAAAAGCCCAATAATAATATAGGATTATAATTGGGCCTCAAACAGGGTTTGAGTGAAAACCCTACGACAGAGAAATGCTCTTAAAACGGCAGAAACTCCTGCCACTTTCATCCAATTGAAAACCCTACGAGAGAGTGAGAGAGAGAGAGAGAGAGAGAGAGAGAGAGAGAGAGAAAAGCGCTGGCAGAAGCTTCTGCTACATTGATCCGATTGAAGGTTGCCCTAAAAATCATTTGTGGGATACTACTATTTCTGCAAGTTTGAGTCAACTAGCGGTGAGAGAGTTACTCGATGGTGAGCGAGGGCCACTCAATTTGATTGAAATACGTAGATCCTATATAAGGATTATGACTTGTTTCTTCACCTATCCATCTGCTTCCTTGTTTCACTGTGTGTCTTTGCTATATTTATGTTATCTTCATTCTCCAATCCATCTTTTATTGATTAATCGGGTTGAATATGTTCATTTGAATTGGTGGTGGATCCATTATTTTTGCCAACTGTTTTTACCCTAATTCCACCGTCTTTTTGGGATTTTAGAAGTCTAGTTAGGGATTTTGAAAGTCCTTTAGGTAGGGACTTTTCAAGGTATTTTTTGAGTTTTTGATTTGATGTTTCTCATATTTTCAATATCCAGCACCCTTCGAAGTTTAGTATGCACCTCTTTCATACCTCAAAGAACCCTACTTACGAAAAACAGGTGAGGGGGTTCCGTTTGGATATACATACGTATGTCCCTGATTTGAACTTAAACCATATCTATCTCCTAAATCAAGAATGTTGTAGATGGAGTCGAAACACAATACAGAATATAAAGTTGTTCTTCCAAAGTTCAATAAGATTCTGTAAGTTCCAAATAATTACTAACTGTGATTTGTGTAGCAATTTTAGGGAAGTTGATAAAACTAGGGTTAGAGTTTTGCTGGTATATGTGTGTTCATCTAATAGTTTAAGATTTTGGTGCTCTATCTGGGTTTTAATTAAAACTTTGATTAATGTTGTATGAGAACCATGCATAAGGTCACTACTAAAATGGAAGACTTTCACCTACAATCATTTCCCTGAGAAATCTGTTGCTGAAGGATGATTCGTCACAAAACCGTCACAAAAAGGTGGTTAATTTGTTGGTGGGTAACTCAAATCAATAACAGATTACCCAGGAAATCCTTGGGTAAACCGTTGGTATTTTCTTGAAAACATCGGATTTTACTGGAACCATTAATATTTTCTGTGTGGTTATCACCCGAGGAAGTTTCTTTGTGGGTGAAAGTCATTTGTTTTGTAGTGGGTGTTAGCATCAGCAAAGAAATAATTGTGACTTGAAACAATTAATTATCTTGGTTACTTGATAAAGTTAGTGTCTCCATGTAATCATTATTTGTCAAGCAATAAATTCAGAGTCGAGTAGAGTTTTAGTTTAATAAACAGGAGAATTTGTAGGTTAATTTGCATATCGCTTGATTTGCTTATAAATTACTGTTGGATCGTATTGAAGGGTAATTAGAAAAATGGTCAGTAGGGGTCAAATTAGTATCAACATTTCATTTTCCACCCTTCAATTCTTGATTCAGGAGATAAAGGTGCTATTCAACCCGTGGAATCAATAAAAATGGAGAAATCGAAATTGATTACCGATTAGTATAAATATTGGTGAAATCAAAAACCGTTTTTGTATGATTTGGTATTTTCTCATGCAAATTGAGTGACTTCACTCATCATTGAGTGGCCCCCTGTTTGGATAGAGCTGTCGAACGAGGAATACTCGGTCCAAAAGCTTATCATCGGAACCTAATCACGTTATTCATGTCAACAAGGTTTGAGATTTTTTGCTATCTTTATTTGGAGTATGCATTTATGTTAAAACCATTGGATATTTCTTCTACTTTTGCATCTTGAATTGTTGCACTGATTATGGTTATTTAGATGTAGATAAATGATCTCTAATCATTGTGTAATATCATAAACCTTCCTATGTTTTTGTTCTTCATTCTCTACAAGCAACTGAACCTAATAACTTTACTACTCTCCTCTTTCACCTTTATTCATTGTTGATAACTTGGTGATGCATTAAACTTTAGGGGAAGGAGCATTGACTTATTTGTTAGTTGATCATAATGAATCTACTTGAAGGGGAAACTAATTTGACATCACGAGAAGATATTAATAACTTCCTTGTTAATCTTTCGTTCTTTTTATTATTTCTAGTGATTTCATTCATTGGCACTTACTTTTGAAAGTGAACACTTATAAATTACTGGAATGATTCCAAAATCTGCTTGTGGGGCATTAATGGGATCCCAAGCGGTAAATGCTATGGAAATATTTTGGGTACATTTACTGGTTGGATATTTTTTATCAGAAGTCGGCATAGGTAGCATGAGGAAAGTAGCCAAAACATGTTGTACTGATAAATGCTAACCACTCACTATCTTGTTGTGTATGGCAATAGATCCATGCATACCAAGTATGTGTGTTAGATTCTAACAAAAGCTTCTCACTAGTCGATTTATATTTGGGTAGTCGATTGCAAGTAGGAATTGTCTTCACATGGGTTGTTGGTTTCTTTTGTTAGAAATATTCTTTGGTGGGTTCTTTGTGCTTTTTAGCTAGATAGCCTCTTTGCATCTTTCACAAATTTGTCTTTAAAAAAACAGCTTTTTTTATTATATGTGTGCGGAATCTCCCCAAAGAGCCTACCTTCGGGTGGGATATACCGTTTGCATTTGTTTTGATGTGGTTTTGCAGTTGCTGGCTTAATGTAGATATAGATGGAAGCAAATCATGTTGAGGCAAAGGATTACTTAATTTGCGTTGAAATAAATTTGAGGTAACTCCCTCGACTTTAGAGTGGATATATTGTGTTTTTTTTTTGGTTTATTAGTTCCAAATGATCCTTGACGAGGTTGGGGAATCTCTTTTGTGTTACATCTTTTTTCCTAATTTGATTAAGAATCTAACTTGCTATTGCTTGTTGTTGAGAATAGTAAGGTTTGGTTATTGATTATTGAACAAAAGAAGATACTTTTATGACTACTAACCTTTGAAGATACTTTACTGACACTATATGCTTCAGAATCAAATAATTATCTTAATGAAATTTTATGACTTCAATCTGTGTGCGACACTTGAACCCTATACAGATATAGTCTCTATGAATTGTATTACAAAAAAAATTCTATATGGAACTCACTTCTTACCAGAACTTCAATTACTTATTCTTCCTTATTAAGGGATGAGGTGGTTCAGGTTGGGTGTCATCCATCCCAACAGAAGGAGACATATTTAGCTTTTGGTTGCAATGGTAGAAGAATCATGTTGTGGGATTTTAGTAGGTATGTTCATCAAGTCTCCATTGACTCAAATATTTCTCTTGTTTTCATTATTTATATGATGGTTTTTGAAATAGTCGTTTGCAGGGCTAGCCAGTAGCTACTACCTGCATTATTAGTTTGAAAGATAGGACACTCTATTAAGAATGAATGATGGTGATTTTATTTTTAAACTAATAAAAAAACATAATATGGCATGAATATATATAAAAAACCATCGTTACCTTTCTGTATATCGTACCACCACGAAACCACCACCACCGTCGTCCATCGGAACCATGCACCACGAAACCACCCACATCACGTGACCTTTGTGTCGTCGATACCACCAGGAAACCACCACCACTGTCGTCCATCGCCACCCTCCGGCGACACTGCTGACAGAAAGAAACCCTTTGGCGACAAAAACCTCCGACGGAAACCTCCGTAAAAGACCACCGACTTCCGCGAGGTATAACTGTTACATTACCAGCGGAGGTACCGTTAAGTTATTAATTAAGTGGTTATGTGTATTGATTAAGTTGTGGATTAATATGTATGGGTTAATATGATGGATTTATATGAACACCTATCCATCGCAACTCAATATGGAATTCGTAGCATTCCCACAATCATCATCTTTGTTCGAGGTGAGAAAAAAGATGCAATTATTGGTGCGGTTCCGAAAAGGACCCTAAGGGCCCGTTTGGTTGGAGGAGATTTGAAGGTATTTGGAGGGATTGGGATTTCAATCTAATCCATTGTATAGGGGATAGTTCTCAGATTACTGACATGACGACTTATTTGAATACAGTGTTTGGCATATAAATATTAAGATATAGTACGGTATAATTTCAAGAAAATCACCAGAGTTCGCACTGGGAATGACTTATTTGAAATCCCAAACCCTTCAAATCCCTCCAACCAAACGGGCCCTAACTTCTTGCATTCAGAAATTCTTGTAGACATTATTGTCCCAAACTCTCTTCTTGTGAATCTTTAGTTTGTGAAATCAAGTGTACAGTTGTTTTAAGGTTCATGGACAAGTATGCATCACAGGTTTTTCAATTCTTAAAACACTGCAACTAGATCTTTTCGACATATTTTTTTGTCTAAATGCATGACCTTCTGATAGATATTTTAGGTATTTTTCCTGTCAAGTAGATGCTATCTTTCAGCTGTTAGATTCGTTATTTTCTATTTATTGAGCAAACATTGTTAACATTCGTTTCACATATATGTTTTTATTTAAGTGATAGGGAAAATTACAATAAAATCCAACGGACTTTTGTATTTGGAACAATTAAGTCACTGGACAATTTTTTGGAACAAATAAACCACTGGACTTTCTAAAACATGTTAATTAAATCATTGCACTTTAAAAAACCTGCTAAATAAGTCCCTTAGGTGACCTGAAACCTGAATAGAAGGTAAATATTTAAATTAAAAAAAATAAAAAACCTAAAACTAAAGGACCTAATCAGTTTCTCCAAAAAAAAACCCAAACCTAATTTCAAATTCTCCATAACCCCAAACCTCCTGCATCACCACATCACCGCACCACCGCATCACCGCCGACGTAGCAGCAGCCGGCGAAGCAGCAGCCGGCGAAGCAGCAGCGGCGAAGCAGAATCCGGGAAGCAGCAGCGGCGAAGCAGAATCCGGCGAAGCAGCAGCGGCGAAGCAGAAGCCGGCGAAGCAGCAGGCGGCCGACTAATGTTGCTGTATGAAATCTCTAGTCTTTTTACTTGGTTTTGGTTTCGTTAAGTGTCTGTTTGGTTTAGTTTTTATGAAATTTGGCTATTGTCTTTCTACTGGCTGTGAACTTGAGTTAAAGCTTTGATATTTTTTTGGCAAACAAGATGGATGTTTGCTGTCTCACCCATCAACCATTGTTAATTAAAACTTAGAATCAACATTTGAAATCAATTTCAATTTAGTTTTGGATCTAATTGGATATTGTTTTGTATTCAACTGAAAAAGAAAGAGTTATAATTTATCTAATTGGGTAGTTTCTGTTATCAAATACCATTTTTAATGTTACTTACACTTTATCTTTATTGTTAAAGACATCATCAGGTGTACCACAACCATTATGGCCCGAAGGCATTCTACCGTATACAATTTCAAGTGAGGCTGTTGTTAATGATGAAGACCGTGGTGATGAAGATCATGATGAAGGTGAGACTGTTGTTGGACATCAAGAAGGGTTACAAGAAAGTCAAATTGTTGAATCTCCACCAGAAGTTAATGATGCAAACGAAGAATAGTTCAAGACACGATCTTAACATAGATTAGGCATTACTTTGGTATAGTTTGGCGCAACTGTTTGGTATAGTTTGGCGCAACTTTTGGTATAGTTTGACACAACTTTTGGTATATTTAGCAAAATTGTTGGTATTTTTGGCTCGACTTTTAATATATATTTTGGTTCAACTTTTAGTAAAATTATGGTTCAATTTTTATATATAGATTATACATGTTGGATCTAACTTTTTTATGTTTTGGGAAAAAGGACGGGAATGGTATATTTAATTCGTTTCATAAATTGAAGTGTTTTTTTCATTAACAAATGTCTAGGGAATGGTATATTTGGACTTTTTTCCATTTTTTTCTAGGGACTTTTTCATTAAAAAAGGTCACAAGGGCGTATAGTTTTTTAAAGTGCAATGATTTAATTAACAGGTTTTAGAAAGTCCAGTGGTTTATTTGTTCCAAAAAATTGTTGAGTGACTTAATTGTTCCAAATACAATAGTCTGTTGGGTTTTATTGTAATTTTCCCTAAGTGATAATATCAAATATCGTAGCTTTTTTAAGAGTAAACGGATAGAATCTTTATGATACAAATGTTCTTGTATTCCCATAAATAGAAAACGATTAAAATAATTCATATTTTCTAATCTATTCCTATCTCAAATTAACAAGGTATAATTAGAGATGGCTAAAAATCAGTCTTGGTCCTTAGATTTTGTTTTCATAACCGGTCCTAGTCCCAAACAAAAACCCACGGTCAGTCTCCAATAATCATAACCGGTCCTTAAAATCAGTCCGGGACCAGATCCAAATCGGTCCCGGATCTGTTTTCAAGAAAATAATGTTGAACAAATAAAACGATTGTTTGATTATTATTTTTGATAATATCTTATTGAAAAACACTTAAAAATCACTAATTGTGTCATTTAAATACACTTAAAAACCGTTGCATTGTATTTAATGCATTAAATGGCCTTTTTCAAACCGTTGCATTGTATATCTTTTCCTTACATTTCTGAAGAAAAAAAAAGCAATATATAGGTTAGGTTCATGTTAAACCAAATTGTTTTTATGAGACCATGGGATCATATTTTTACATTTGAAACTTCACAACAAAACATTGTGAAGGTAATTTTCATAGTTTTTTGCTGTGAAAATAACCTTCATAGTGTTTTTGCCGTGAAGTTCATAAACTTTCATAATGTTTTGTTGTGAAGTTTCAAATGTAAAATATGGTCTCACGTGTTTCACAAAAACAGAGTTGGGTTTCCCTTAGAAGCTTACTGAATAAGTCAATTTATACATCACTAAATCGCTAACAAACAATATAACTAATCTACAACGATCCCGGACCGAGCAGGGCCGATTTTGGCTACCTCTAATCTATATGTATAATAGATCCACAATTGGTTGGGACCGAAGCTTGGCTGGGATTTGAAATGATGCAGGTGGTTGAGGTCTTTGAGGAAGAAGATGGGTTAGAGGGTGTGGCCTTCGGCTTGTGCGTTAGGTTCGTTTTTTATATAGGTTGTACTTATACAATAATATATAATACAATTAAATATTAAAAGAAATGGTAAAACACTATATTGCCCCAACTTAACGGATTTTTTAACTCTATTAAGATAAAGGACGGAAGGTGAAATGAAATACAAATCACTTGGACGAAAAAAGCAGATTTTAAACTACAATACAAATCATAGGGACGAAAAAAAAACGTTTATAAACCACAGAGACGAAAATTGTTATAAGCTACAAACCATAAGAACGGAAATATTAGTTTACTCAAATGACAATGTTAATTAGAGCATTAAATGGCCACTTAACTTCAAACCGTATTTAATGCATTAAATGGTCCTTTTCAAACCGTTTCATTGATTCATTGTTAATTATATATAGGTCTCGGTAGTCATTGACTCGAATATACACACATCACACATAACTTGAAAGTTAAAGGTGTTTGAAAAGATGAAAATTCCCTTCACAAAACTTACATCTTATGCAATGCATCATTTGTTCGTCATTGTCATCCTACCATATCTATTTGCTTCGATAACTAATGCATGCTTCATGGCTAAATGGAATATCTATGTTACGAATGATATATCAGATAATATCATCGCTCATATCAAATCAGGAGATGATGATCTTGGAAATCATACAATTCCTTTTAAAGGAAATTACAATTGGTCGTTTTGTGATAGATTCGATGGTCACACTCTTTTCTATGGCTACTTTTGGTGGGGTTCGAAATTCCAAACCTTGGATTTACTCGATGACTATGTTCGAGTAGTATGCGCTCTAGCAAACTCAAGTCAACATTGTTATTGGTTAGTACGGGAAAATGGATTTTATGCATCTCCATACAATAGATCGTTTACAGATAAGAATTATGAGCTTATAAAATCTTGGTGATGAATATATATGTAATATCCGTGAAAACAAAATAATAGAAAGAGACTATTCTTGCCATTATCCAAAACTAAATAGCAATTGTAACAAAAGCATGAGGTGTTAAATATTGATAGCCATTTAAATCGGACAAATGTCCATGAGACTCATTTGAGTCACAACTGAGCAAAAGCTCTATAACTGGACACATGGGTAATTACCCAAATAATACATCTTTGGTTAAGACAAACCGTTTTTCAAATAAACTCAAACTCTATTATTCCCAAAATGTCTCATAATGCAAGTACATGTATTTTCCAAACACTTTATAAGATCGAAACTCTAAAAATGCACATAACACCAAAAGATCCTCATTTATGAGATAAGACATTTAAAACAACCCACACTTAAGATTTATTTGACATAATATATGCAAAGAACACCGTGTATGTAAATTTCATCAAATACTCAACAAATTTGATAAATAGTAAGTAAACATGTTAATACTTCAAAATGTACATTTTTGACATTTACATAATTTTCACAAAGTAACTTAAACTATATCCATCCTTCATTTTCAAAATTTAACCACGTAATGTTGGTTATATGTTAAATAAACATGTAAAACCAATATTTCCCAAAAGGAACATAGACCAATATATATCCACCAACAACCTCATCATTCATCAACTTTTTAAATCCTATCCCTTTGCCACAGACCGCAATACTCATGTTATAAAACAATAACAAAACCAATGGCCAGCTACAAACACAATAACTTTAAATAAATATATATATATATATATATATATATATATATATTCAAAGGTGTCTCATTTTCTAGTTAACCCTATACATTCCATACCAGTTCTTTGTGAAATTTTATGAGTTTTGGGATGATGAGAATGTAAACAGGGCAATTGAGTCATTAACTTGTTTGAAGGTCTAATATATTAACCTCTAAAACAATGGAAGCTGATAGGAGAACCTCCTTTATTGTTATAACCTTCTTTCTTTTATGTTATATTCAAGGCGTGTGCACTGTGGGAATCATCTTTAGTAACCGATTTCTTCATCATTCTGATTGGAACTTCATAAAATTCATTTGATTTCAGAACAATATCACAAAAGTAAGAATAATTTTGTTCAGTAAGTTTTCCCTACATGACAATTGTTCCATTAAGTATCATTATACAAGGCATTACAGACATAACACATCGAGTAATGTAATAGGAACTTTTTCAATACCTTCTCCAAATCGAAATGCAAGAGAGCTTGAGGTCGTGATGAACTTTTTCAGTGAAGAAGGCTTGGTTACAAATCGAAAGCAATATTAAATCGCAACAACTATGATGTTTAAACCTAATTTTACAAACCTGATTTGAGTAAAACAAACTAAACTTACAAAATCAAAAGCAGGAAGCAAAATTGAAATCAGAAGTAGCACTGATACTACCTTCGACCGCATGAACAGGAGGTATTCCGGTGACGGTGACCGCAAAAGTGCGTGTACAGAAGGTGGGCCTTGTCCACAAGGGCTTTTGGCATTGGATTGGATAAAGTTTAAAATTTTGGGTTATTTATAATATTAAGGATTTTTAACTTAATCTAAAAATATAGTAGAAATCTTTGGTATTGATTCGAAGGTTTTCAGTAATTTTAATTTTATGGTTTAATTATATAAAAAGAGCGAGAACAATCCCTATGAATACTTTAAAAACGATGAAAGATGAAATTACAATTGTAAAGACTAATAAATCAAACAATCAGTCATTTTTTTGTTTTTTATTGTTGTTTGTTGCTGCAAAGAAAACAAGACGAGTTTAATATGATTTATATACAAAATCAATTTTCTCATTATAGAATAGATGGTTTATTACTCTCACGTAATGTGGTTTTTATCAACCCAAAATTCTTTATTATGGTCAGGTCGTAGGTAAGTTGTATCATCAATATCAACATTTGAAGATGTAATACCGACCAAAAATGGAGGCAATTCATCGAATTGGTCATATTCTTCCTCGTCCACAACATTTTCAACACCGAGTATATGTCTTTTACCATGTAGGACAATGTGCCATTTGGACTCTTTTGGGTCCTCAACAAAGAATATTTGTGAGGAAATTCCATAGAAGAACTGGCCATGTACTGTGACGACTACTCATGTTTCCAAACGAACTAATTCCATTTGAACTAAACCCAGACCATATATTTCTAATTTTCCCACCAAATTCTTCAAAATGAGAATCGATATTCCTCCATTGAGGAGAATCAACCGCATGTCTCATTTTCCCATAATACTACCAAGTAATCAAATACTACCCGGTAGTTTGTAAAGCACTGGGTAGTTTTATAAAAATATCCTACCAAGTAATCAAATACTACCTGATTGTTTCTAAAACACCGCGTAGTTTTATAAAAAATTAAAAATACACTACCATGTAACCAAATACTACCGGTTGTTTTTAAAGCACTGGGTAGTTTTATAAAAATACACTACCAAGTAATCAAATACTACCCAATTGTTTTTAAAGCATTGGGTAATTTTATAAAAATATACTACCATATAACCAAATACTACCCGATTGAGATTAAAGCACCTGGTAGTTTTATAAAAAAAACATACTACCAAGTAATCAAATACTACCCGGTTGTTTTTAGAATGCCGGACAATTTTATAAAAAAACACGCTAACTAATTATCACATACTACTAGGTTGTTTTCAAAATACCGGGTAACATTTAGATTCATTAAAAGAAATATAAATATAAGCCGGTTGTATTCTAGGAACCGAGTTATATTTGGTGTGTTATATTTACATCTGTATAGTAGTGTTGTGGGGCATTAATGGGATCCCAAGCGATAAATGCTATGGAAATATTTTGGGTACATTTACTGGTTGGATATTTTTTATCAGAAGTCGGCATAGGTAGCATGAGGAAAGTAGCCAAAACATGTTGTACTGATAAATGCTAACCACTCACTATCTTGTTGTGTATGGCAATAGATCCATGCATACCAAGTATGTGTGTTAGATTCTAACAAAAGCTTCTCACTAGTCGATTTATATTTGGGTAGTCGATTGCAAGTAGGAATTGTCTTCACATGGGTTGTTGGTTTCTTTTGTTAGAAATATTCTTTGGTGGGTTCTTTGTGCTTTTTAGCTAGATAGCCTTTTTGATAGCGTTTGGTACGCAGACTGGATAAGACGGGATAGGACTGGATAGAACAAGACTAATTTTCTGTTCCGTGTTTGATACAACTAGAATGGGACAGGACAAAAATGTTAAAATGACCAAATTATCCTAGAATGTAGATTAATATTTTTTATCACATAATATTTATAAATAACATAAATCAATTAAATAATTTTGTTCTTCAAAATTAAAGTAAATTGTATAAATTTGTCTTTAAAAAACAACTTTTTTATTATATGTGTGCGAAATCTTCCCAAAGAACCTACCTTCGGGTGGGATATACTGGTTTTGCAGTTGCTGCCTTAAAGTAGATATAGATGGAAACAAACAATGTTGAGGCAAAGGATTAGTTAATTTGCATTGAAATAGATTATTTGAGGTATCTCTCTCCTTACCCGACTTTTGAGTGCATACCCATCGGAAATCCTAATTGTCTACCCAAAACATGCTTTGGAAACTTTTTTATTGTACTTAAAACTAATCTATTCAAGTATAAATTGTTCCAAAACTGAGCTATACAGATATAATCCCTATGAATTTTATTACAGACAGTTAGAGGCAGAAGGTGGCCCATGCACCTGAGTTACTCTTTATCCATGATTTATATTTGATTATAAATCAAATATCTACAATGTCTTTTAATTAAAACAAATTTAAAATGTCTTTTAATTAAAACAAATCAAGAAAATATCAAATCGAAGTTATTAATATATATATATATATATATAGGGGAGGGATCAAATGAGTACCACCCCTCCTTAAAGGAACAAAAGAATAAATTATGGACCACATCATATGTGATTCACAAATGTTCTTTTGTTTATTTAAAAATGCAAAGTTCTCATTTGAACCTTCATCTCTCTCTCTCTCTATGTATAGAGGAAGGTTCAAATGTGAACCTAAATTTGATTGTCAACACGAAGACGACGCATCACTAATCAAATATGTGGTGAACAAATCAAATGTGAACCTAATTTCATTAAATTTCAAAAGGCATTTTAGTTTTTTTTTATTATTTTAGCTAAGTTCTATTAAAAATGTAATAACAATACATAATACTCCTGGATCAAACCCAAAGCTAAACATAAACCCAAAATCAAATCCAAAGCTAAACCTAAACTCAAAACAAATCCATTAATGGATGAAGGCAAAGACCCAAAACCCAAACCTCTTGATGGTGCTCCTGGGAAGAAAAAGGGTGGAGATCTCCAATAAAGGTCAAATAAGATACAAATGCATACCTTACAACAAAACAAGTCGAAGTAGTGGTGCTTGACGGAATCAGTTAGGGTGTATGTGTTTTTCGTTAGGAGGATGCATAATGCGGTCATCGACGAGAAGAATGAAAAGGTGGAGGTGATGAGATTATGGTCGAGAAAGGGAAGCAAGGAAGGAAAGGGGATTGAGGTTTTCAACGAAAATGGTTACATATAATATAAATTATTCTATTTTAACTTTGATTTGTTAATATAAAATAATAAAATTGTTCTTTACTTAACAAACTTTTTTAACCTTCCTTCCGTTAAGTCCCTGCATATGCCTTGCACATGAGGGCATTTTGTTTATATTGTAAGTTTATATTGGAATTGTGGAAGAGTAGTGAGATTAGTATAACTTTAAATATTGTAACTCTTAGGAGGCGTTTGGTTCACGGAATGGAATTCGATGAAATTGGAATCCATCAAAGGAATTTGACTTTGAAGGAATTGGAATGGAATTTGATGGAATTTGACCATGCGTTTGGTTGACAGGAATTGGAATGGAATCTCGTAAAAGAATAGAAATATGCATCTATCGGGAGTGGGGGTGACAATTGTGATGAGGACATTAGTGGTGGGTGGTGGGTAGGTGGGTGGGGTAGGGTGTGGGGGTGGGTGGCGACTACGAGTATGCCGGCAAAAAATAGTGATGTGGTGGGTGGTGGGTGGGGGTGACGGTAGCGGTACCGGTGGTGGAATGATAATATTAATTGATGGTGGTAGTGGTGGTGGCAGCGGTGGCGGTGTTGGCAGTGGTGGCAGATATGTTGCCGATGAGGGTGGGGCGGGGAGAGGGTGGTGGTTAAATTTATTTTTGTCTTTCTAAAAGAAATTTATAAATTATGTTGCATTTGATACGAAATGGCATTTGATACGAAATGGAATTCAAAATCCTTCACATATGTTAAGAAATGATCAAATCCATCAACCGTGGAATTCGGTGGAATCCGATGGAATCCGATCTATTCATTCCGCGAACCAAACAGCATTAAGGAATTCGGTCAATGGATTTGGCCATTCCAATTCCTTCCAATTCCAACGGATTCCGTGAACCAAACAGCCCCTTAACTTTCAATAATAACTGTTTAACATGCTTTATAATATAGTATAAATAAGACATTGTGGATATTGAAAACAACGACGGTCGCCCAAAATAGATGGGGTCCAACTCATATTATCAAACTCAATCCCCATTAATCAACCCTCTTTGCAAAGGTGTTCATCAGTTTGCATTTAATGGATTTAAAAAGAAACAAGTTTAAATTAATGATGTGTTTTTTTTTAAATGCCACCTCAACATATTAAAATATGAGAACCAAATGAATTGAACAATAGTCCAAACAAAGTTATGCGACCAGCAGAACCAGTCCAAAAGAAAACTAAATCGACCGAAACCAAACAAACTAACCAAAGCCACGAACCTAGGGAAACCAAAAAACACACTAAGACTTGTGAAATTCATCAAGCACCTAACTTGAAAAAAAAGGAATGATGGTTTTGTGATCTGTTGTTCCTAAGGAATAGAGTCTTTTTGAACTCTTCTTGAGATCCATTTGAAGGCGCGAACTTGAATTCCTGCCAAAAGAGCTTCAATAGATAGAGGTTTTTTTTTCCTGTAGATAACGTTATTACGATGGTCCAATAGCAGGTAGCTAGTGGCCAGATAGAAGCCTACCAAATTCAAAATAACCAAGGAGAGAAGGAATCTTCTCCCCTGAAGGCGAAGTAGATCTGCTGTCGATCTTCCCGTACCAATATTGTCAAGTTAATCATGTATTAAATGTTGAATTTTAACAATCAATAACATTTAGTTAACTTTGGACAATTAATCCGTAAAAAATTGAAACAAGTCAGTTCTATTCATTAGATATTACTATTTGCTACTTATCGAATCTATTATTTTGAATTAATTATCCGTATATGTCACTTAAAAACACAACTCAAATTTAGATATTTATGTACATTGAACCACAAAAATAATTTATAAGCATAAATAATAAGAAAAAACTAATCAAGTTCCGTACACCAAATACAAAACACAAATATTACATAAAACTAGTAAGGTGCCCGCGCGGTGCGGCGGTGTATCTTGATTTAAAGTTGATAATTTAAAATGTTAATCATGTTTTATTTTTGTTCTATTTTCAGTTCGTAGCGATACTATTTGTATACGATGCAGTTAGGTGTAAATTTTGAATACATGTTAGCAATAAAACCTAGTTCAAATAATTTTTACCAAATAAAACATACATATAGATCCATTTTAGATTTTTATGTAGAATTTGAGAATGAATAAAAAAACAAATTTTGGTATTCATTTCATAATGTATCTGCAAGCATAGATTACAGTCACATGGCATGAGCCGGAGAAAATTGAAAGACACAAACATCATTAACATATTGCTCCTCATTGATATTGATGGCATCAGGCTTAGTAGCATAGCAGCAAACCTAAAATTTTTGTCGATCAGGTGTACCTTTAAGGTGGATCAAAGACTCACAAAGTTGTACAATGTGTTTTTAACCGAATTACACCATTTTGATAGATTTTGTAAGTTTTTGGGTTTATTTAATATTGAATTTTTTTTGACAATTTTGAATACATCAACAGGAACATGAATCTCTTACCATCAATTAAACAAGTCCATGAAAAATACAAAAAAAACATATATATCTAGTAAACTCACATTTAAAATAATTGAGACAGAAGGGTATCGTTAAAGTAAACTCACATTGAATTATTTATCTTAATCACGATGATTTGTGTTTCTTTTTTCTATCTTTAGAACACATATAAACCCCTTATGAAAAATTATGGATCAATTGATCTATATTGGATATGCAGTAATGCCCCTTTCTAATCTTTTGTGGCCTTTCTTGTGTGTGATCATTTTTAACCATTTTGGCCCTTTGCAGTTGGACATGGCAGAGGATTGTTTGAAGCATGCAAGCGATTTGAGTGGTTTGCTACTTGTATTCTTCCAAATTTGGGGGAGCTAAATCAAAACTTCCTAAAGACCCCCAGTTCTTGACCAACAGAACAAGAAAACCATAAAGCCTGAAATCTGTCCACACATCAAAGAAAATTATATAAGGCCAGCAGCATAAAATCATATATAATATACAATATCCACCATAATACGTGTTAACTAAAACAATGCATAAAATGGTTCCATATTTTGCAAGGAATTATATTAAAGCTCAAGAGTATTTCTTTCCAAATTCAAATAACATTTAAAAAGGCTACGGTTGTTGCATATTATTAAAAATATTATTGATCAAAATTGGGTGCATGGTTGATGCCTATGCAAGTCCCTGTTAGCCAAAAGATTGGCTAGTCTTAATATTTATAGAACAAAACACCTTTTTCTAGTCTAAGAATAATCGAATTAAAATCTATAGAAGCAATTTTCTGACTCAACTGTCAAGGATCTGCATATATGATGCTATTTTCAAACTCTTAAAATCTTTCATGACACACTCACATTAGATGACAAACATAACCAATTACCCTTCACTTAATAGATCGACATTAAGGGCCTGTTTGTTTTTTCATTTTAAGCTCTTAATCAACACTTATGTCTGATTCGTTTAAACATTTCATAACCATTTCAGAACTAAATCATACTTCAGACTTCAGCACCTCTTAAAAAACAAACCCCACCTAAGTGTTTCTGGCTTGCTGTCACATTAACATATATTCAACTTTATCAAAAATACTACCTGCTGGACAAAATGCATAGGAGGAGTATCAAACTTTATGCTAATTGGATTGAGAGCAGCAATCATTTGTCTTATAAATTCCTCATCAAGAAACCAATAGAATGTGTCCCTGCAAATAAAGCAATTATTACAAAAAACCCAAAACTAACCAACTAAGCATAAAGAGGATGTGAAAAAGGTTCATGGCAGGGTTCTCAATGAAGGTAGAAAACCGAATCTTTGGGGAAGATGGAAAAACAGTAAAATTACAAAATAAAATAGTACGGGGTAATGGGTTTTAGGAGGAATTCATTATTTTACTTGATATTCTCTCTCAAAATTACAAAATAAAATCCTACCATTCAACTCGCAATAACCTAAATTTACAGAAAAATCATTAAATGTTGAAGAAAATCCAAAAAATCTAGAAGAACAACAATTCTTGTATCATTTGGAAGCAACATTAACAAGAAGAGGAACTTTGCCTCTATAGATACTCAGAGCCACGTCTTTCCCGTTCTATCCTGCACCACAGTAAAAACAAAAGGTGTTAAATTAGTGCGTATTGGTATGTTTGTGTGAAATGAAATAAGAAGACCTTGATTGTGAGTTCATGAATCGATTTGTCAAGGACAAATGAAGAAGCACCATAAGTTACTATGGATTATTGAACCACCCACCGCCACCGCCAATCCAGTCAGCGCCGCCGTGAATCGATATGAGAAAAGGTTTTAGATGGAGTCTTATTAGAAAGAGGACTCGATTTGTCCAGAATCACTCGTTATTGCAAAGCAGGCTACTTATTTCACAAAAACCGTGGGGGATAGTGAGGAATTTGTGGGGATCGTGGAGGGGGAGAAGGATCTGTATGGAACGTGGAGAAGGAAGTTGAAAGGGTAATTCAATTATGTGCATAATAGCTTGTACAAGTTGCTTCAAAATATGGACCTCTTAAAATTTTCAAGAAAACCATAACTCATGGTTTTTAATATAGTATAGATATAGATATAGATAAATCCTACATGAATGGTAATTAGATTGAATGAGGATTTTGAATTATCATCCAAAAATCAAAGGATTGAGTTTAAATATTGAAATTTTAAATATGAATCAATTCAAGGTAAACTCTAATTTTGGTCCCCGTAGTTTACTGAAATCTTTGAAAGTGGGACCTAAACTTTGATAAGTCTGAAAACATCCTTATGATTCTCATTTTACTTTGAAAGTGATTCCTAAGAGCATCTCCAACAGCTATTGTAAAATAGAAAAATCTAGGATTTTAGCAATTTAAGTGCTCCAACAGCTATGGTATATCAATTGCTAAAATAGAAAAATGGGAAAAAAGGAAGAAAAATTTCTAAATTTAGAGAATCTATAAAAATATATAGAAGAAAGAGAAACAATATTTTAATTATATTCAACCAATCAAAATAATTGAAGTTAAGTGTGTAGGAGAGAGAAATAATATTTTATTAAATGATAGAATATTTTATTAATATTGTTAATGATAAAGTTGCTAAAATAGAATAACTGTTGGAGTTGAATGCAAATTATTATAGAGATTTTGACTTTTAATATGTTATTTTTGAAAAAAAATTACAATAGCTGTTGGAGATGCTCTAATCACTAACTCTTTTAAATATGAGGGCCATTTATGTCTTTTTATTTGTTCCCTTATTTATCTTTTGAAAAATTATACTATTACGTTATTATATATTTAGGGGGTGTTTGTTTTAGCTTATAAAAACAACTTATTGACTTATTCCAGTGTGGCATCGATAATAAGTTATTTTGAGTGTTTGAGAAAAATAACTTATTCGGTATCAAACCGGTGATAAGTCATTTTTTAGGAAGTTAAATTTTTTAATTTATCAAATTTTGATAAGCACTTCTCCAGGAAGTCAACAAGTTATAAGTTAATAAGCTCATCCAAACACCCCCTTATTTATTAATTAAATTATATTACGTTTTAAAAGATCCTTTCTTTCTATTACTGACCTGAAATTACGTTCAGAGCCTAATCGGCCCTGACTCGCTCATCCCTCGTCGCTCCTTCGTCGTCTCTCGTGGCCTCCTCCCTTCTTCCTCAATTATCGAACAAAAAGCTCTCTTTTCATCCAGGTATTCTTCTCACTAATCACTTTGATTTCGTGGATGTTTCGTAGATTTAGGTTTTCATCCAGGTATTTTGTTTGTTTTTGTTGTTAATTTTGGTTTTAATTGGTTCGTATTTGGAGTTTTAGGGTTGATATGATGTGGGTTTTTTGAAAATTTGTTTCCAGAAACGGAAACTATCAATGGGAACATGATAACAACTGAAACCCTAAAAGTTGAAAATCCTAAAAGTTTGATCTATTTGTCTTCTCTGTGTGTTCATATGAACCAAATCGAGTGTGTGCCTGTGTTTGTATGCACCAATATGTTTGCTCACACCAGATACTTGGTTTTTAGTATAATTTTTTCTACAATTTCACAACTAAACAACCGTTTAAAGTCTGGTTTTTAGTATAAATTTTGTTTTGTTTTCTATATATCGAACCCCTAATTTTCGTATGTAATCAAGTATGATTTTTGAATAATAGCAAGTTATCGTTGTTGTTAAATTCGTGTTGCACATATCTGTTAAGTTGTATGTGGAGTTCTTAATTTGCTAGTGATTTTAGTTAAATCTTTGTTTATGATGTTTATATAATATGTTCATAAAATAGTTTTGATCATATGCTTTCCATAGATCTTTTAAATCACTACTAAAAATATGGTTGATCATTCATACATTTATCTGAATCATCTTGTTTCATTAGTTGTAATGGACTTCATTCCTTAATACAAGTAGATGGATCTATCAATGGTTTGTCTTCCTTCCTGTTTCCAATTCTATTTTCAGCATACTTCTTATGTGAGGACATAAGTTCCTCTTGGTTTTAACTAAATAACTACCATTCTTAGGGCCTGTTTGTTAGTAGCTTAATGAGCTTAATGAGACTCATAGCTTATTCGGTCAGCTATACATGATTGGTTGGTAATAGCTTAATAATATAGAAAGTGACTTATTCAGTAAAGTTTCTAGGAGGGAGCTTTATGCAGAAAGCCAAAGTTTTTCCAAACCTGCTCCTTCCAATTAAAAAGCACGCGTTTTCCATCTATGGAGAAAACCCTCCCAAACAAAAACTTCCCAATCCATACAGACAGATTAATCCACATAGACAACTATAGTCATATAGGACTTAATAGAAAACCAACCAAACATCCCCTTACTTAGCTTTAATTTATGTTTCAGCTATATTGCTGTAACCACTTTGGTATTTCCAAGTCTTGTTGGCATGAACCAAGTTTGTGTGTTTATGTCCGTTAGCACATATGTACATGGTAGATGTTTCAGCTATACTAGGTGCTACTTGTGATCGCATGCCCTCTTAATCGATGGAATTGTATACAATGTTTCAGCTATATGAAATACTAGTTTTATAATTCAAATATAAATTTCATAATTATGGTGAATAAACTGATGGAATTGTATTAATATATATATATATATATATAGGGTTAGGTTCAAATGTGAACTCAATTTTGGCTGTGAACGTGAGGACGAATCTCAGCCACACATCTTCGGTTATGGTGGACGCGATCACGGAGGATTGACGCGATTCATGGGAGGGTGGAGATTATTAAAGGAGGGGAACCAGGTCAAAGCCGCCTTTATTGACCGGATAAGTGGCTGAGATTCGTCCTCACGTTCACAACCAAAAATGAGTTCACATTTGAACTTTCCTCTATATATATATATATATGGGAGGGATCATACAAGAACACCCATGATTTATAAGAACAAAGGAACATTTTGTGGACCACATATGATGTGGGTCTCACTTAATATTAAATCATATTTGATTCAATGGGCCCCACCATTGAATCAGATATGCTTTAATATTATGTGGGACCCATATCATATGTGGTCCACAAGGTGTTCATTTGTTCCTTTAAATTTACAAAGTTCTTATTTGAACCTCCCTCTCTCTCTCTCTATATATATATATATATATATAAATTCAAACGTTATAGTATTTTGAGGGGTAAAATAGACGATTACATACATTCACACATTTATCGGCTTACAAAAACAAACTTATCGATTCTGATTTTCAGACTTCAGCCCCAACCTCTTATCAATCAGAAGTGAAATAAGACTTCAGACTTCAACACCTTTTAAAAAACAATAAGTACGAAAATTTTGGAGTTGAATATGGATCAATTTGGAGGGGGAAACTGGAATTTGATCCCAACTATGGCTGCCCACAGCAACCCTACTACACCATCCAATCAAGATCACCTATATCTCCAACAACAACAACAATTTCAACAACAACAACAACAACAACAACAGCAATTTCATCAACAACAATTTCAACTGCAACAACAACAACAGCAGCAGCAACAACGTTATCAGATTTCTCAACAACAACAGCCGCCACAGCCACAGCCTTCACAATCACTTGCTTCACATTTTCACCTCCAAAATGTATGCCTTCAAAACCCAAACCCTAAAGTTTGTATGTTGATTATTGGCTAAAATTCAGTTTGATTTTTATTATCATAGTTGGTGGAGAATTTAGCGGATGCTATTGAGAATGGAACTCGAGATCCGCATTTTGATACACTGGTACGTATGTATGTATGTATGTATGTATGCCTATAATTCTCCTTTTCTTTTATCTTATTATCTAAATGTTTATTTTTCTCATAAAGTTGCATTGTTTCTTTTGAAGGTTACTGAATTAAGCAGCCACTTTGAGAAATGCCAACAGCTCTTGAACACTATATCAGGGTCTATTGCCACCAAAGCTGCTGTATGTTTTTTGCTCGTATAACTTAAGATATTACAAGTTGTTTGTTCCTTAGTGTTTGATTTATAAAGCATATCTGTTTGATGAGATGTGTTTAATAACACGATGAAAAGTGGAGAAATTTAATAAAATCTTGTGGGGTTGTTTATAGACTGTGGAGGGACAAAAACGTAAAGTTGAAGAAGCGGAACACATGTTAAATCAAAGAAGGTATGTGTCGACTGAAATGTTTTTAGAATTTGTTATATTCGACTACCCATTATGTCTTATTGATGATGGATTGTTATTTTATATATGTATATATATATACACAATTATAGGGATGTGATTGCAAAGTACAAATATTCCGTTGAAGAACTTACGAAGCCTGATCTGTAAGATTTTCGAGTAAGACTTGAAGACTCTTAGGTGTTGTTTGTTTATTATGGCTTACTGATCTTAGACTTTTATCATTTTAAATCTATTTTGAGAGGAATGAAGAAAAAGAGATGCAGTTATTGTGTTTCTTTTGAAGAAACTATTGCATCAACTATGGCTGCAAATTGTACTTGTTAAATGAGATTTATTCTCAATATATAGCATTAAAATGATCCTTAAAAGTTTACTCAAATTGTTTTAGAAATATATCAGTGTTGATCTTCAATGAGAATTGATCCAATGGTGAAGATCTCACTATAGCTTTTATTCCGTTGACAAATTCAGTTGACGATCATGAACACACAATATCATCGCTGTATCAACATGATTAAAAAGTTTTTATGTTTCATTTCACCATAATCATACTCTTTATCTTTAAGAAAACGACGAAATTTGATGGTATATATTTCACTTTTTCAGGGCATAGTTACAATTTTCGTAAGTCGAGTGACCGAATTTCAATGCTCATTAATTTAGTGCCAAAATTGGAAATTAATTTAATTTTTACCGCTTAATTGTGACGATTCTTTAAGAAGCTAAAAACATAAATATTAGATCATAAAATCTGTGGTGATTGAAATGTACATATATTTCATTGATTTTGTGGAACCATTTTTTTCCATAAGCCATGTACATTTATATTTTACTTTTAAGTTGAAAATATTATTATGTAATTTACATGGTACAAGTTTTATTTTCTTAACAATGTAAAAAATATCTGTTTGCCTGTGAGCAAGCCGAACCATATTTGTAAGCCGGTAAGCAATGTTTTAAAACCCGGGTTAACCTGGTCAGTCGAACTGGTTGGATCAGGACCCGGGGTAGTGACCGGGTTAACTAACGTCGGGTTAATGCATATGACCGGCCCGTTTCAACACGGTCGGGTTTCTCAAAACCCGGTTAACCTGTTTTTATATTAAAATTCAAAAAAAAATTAAAAAAATGTGTGTTATGTTTTTTAATGTATTTTGATTGATCTAAAACTTGTTGTTTGTGTATTTTTAATGTTGAAACTTGTGGACATCAAATTATTACTTTATATATATATATATATATGTATGTATACAGGAAAATGAAAAAAATTCAAGGGATTAAAGAAATTATTGAAACCGGTTAACCCGGTGGTTGAACCGGTTGAACCAGTTAACCCAGGACCCAGTCACCACACCAGGTCAACTAAAAACCCGGGTTTTAAAACATTGCCGATAAGTGCACATTTTCAAGCCGGAAAAAAGATTTGGGTTTATTATTTTAGGCTCGCTAGACAAAAGAAAAAGATAATGCCCATCCAATTCCGTAAATGATCACCTTTATTGTTAGCCAATATGATGTTAGCCATAGGATCGTGCGAGAAGAAGAGAGTTAAGGTTAGAAGCGTAAGAAAAGATCTGAACCCTTAATCACTTTTAATCTCATACCCACCCATGAATTGCGCTTTAGAAGAGAGTTGATCTGGTGCATCTTGGTGCACCTCATCTCGTTGCATCTCATCCTAATATGCATCCAAAGGTGGAGATCCCTTCTTACGTTTCACCTTAACTCTCCTTCTCACCAGAACCCAACCTTATAATGTCATAGGTGCGAAATTGCTTTTTGGCACACCTTTGAGGTATAAGATCATCTTTACTCAAATCTATTACATCAACTCCGCGTTACTTTCATTCACAAAAACATTTACCTAAATTTAAATCTTTATCCGTCCGATAAAAATTACAACATTCCTTCTTCCTCATTTACACTTATAATCAACTCTAATTTACAAACAACAAAAAGAAAACAACATAATCTAGCGATAAAATATGTCTAGCTAGTAATAAGCATTTCAAACCATCGTATTTCTACAAAACCAACATACTTGCAGACACAAAAGCGTCTGAATGGGGAACGAAAATGTCAACTTTGAACCGAGACTTTTTTTTTTGCATTTTTTTGCAAGTATGTTAGTGTTGTAGAAACAAAGTACCAAGTACATTGATTCAAAACGCAAATCACTCGGATTTTTCTATACACACAAAGCATTAAAAGTTTCATATCTAATATGTGTGTGTGTATATATATATATATATATAAAGTTATGGATATCTGAATCATATTATCTAACCAATGGGTTGTCTTCTTGAACCAAATCTTTGACTGGGTTTAGCGCGGCCCAGACGGCTGCATCCATGTAGCCAAGCTCATAAAGGTTATCAAGAATCAAATCAGCCGCTGGCTCCAACGCCCAGTTGAAAAGCTGGATTAAAACAAACTAAGAGTTCAATCATTCCTCTATAAATATTATTTACTTCAAAAGAAAAAAAAAAAAATTTACCTCTCTGGTGCTCGGCCTATTTTCAGGATTACAATCGGGGCTGATACCAATGTTTTCCAATCCCAAACGGCTGGCAGGAAAAGCACAGACTCGGACCTGTATATGACATGGATACCCATTTACAAAATGTTCACGGAAAAAGTTACGGTTAAGTGGACGATAAACTTGACATCCATGTTATCAAATGTTACAAAATCGGTTGGTTACCAGTCAAAATGGGTAAAAAAGATAGAAAATCTTGAAACTTTGATTGAGAAAAAGTTTTCTTTGTTACACTAAATAGGAACTAAGCCATAAGTATTCGATCTTAGTGGATCTCATCGATGCATAAATATTCAAATATGATCTAAACCCGCATTTGATAAAAAATGGATATATCCATATCCCCATAAATATTTTAATAACAAAAATAAAAAACAAATCAAGATTACCGTTTTAGTAGCGGATGTTGGTGGCATAAACAAAGTCAAGCCACCGTCTATACAGAGTCGGTTTCGGAATAGAATTGCTGGTCTTGGCGCAAGATATCTGTAAAAGATATGATTTTTAGTTCATATATGATGTTATAAAAATAGACCAGTAGATTGATGGTAAAGAAGATTACCCTGGGATAAACGAAGAAGTAATTACTGCATTAATGAGATCCTCTTTTGAATCGAACTGATCCACGAGTAAACCTCTAGGCCTCCAAAGAATCTGTGTTACGGCAACTATATTCATAATACAACTTGTTAGAGAACTGCATAAAAGACGTTCATTATAGCTAGAATCGAACAGGGGACCTTTCTGTAAATTTCTATTAAAAATAGATGCATTTCAGCATTAGTTGGTGGCTTGATCTAAATAAGCAGTATGCATCTGAATACAGAAAAGATAACAAGCTTCTTTCTGAATTTTTGCAAGTTCATCATAACATTCAAGAGAACAACAATACTCTTAAAAGTTATCCTAGGCTGCTCAATGCAATGAACAATTCGGGACTTGCAGCTTATTCGGTCAGCTATACATGATTGCTTGGTAGTGTAGTGGCTTAATGATACAGAAAATGGCTTATTCAGTAAGCTTCTAGGGGAGATTTATGCAGAAAGCCAAGTTTTTTTTTCCAAACCTGTCCTTCCCAATTAAACACACGTTCCTTCCATCTATGAAAAAACCTTCCCAATCTATACAGACAGATTAGTCCATACAGACAGCTTTATCCATACAGGACTTCATGGAAAACCAACCAAACAGCCCTTTAGATGATATAAATTTAGGTTATATTGCATGCTCCAAAGATCATAAGCAATCCAAACAGCCCTTAGAGGGGTTGAATTTTGTTTGTTTGTCTAAATCTCTTATCTTTATATCATCCAACACAAATATTATATTTCTGGTTGTAAGTTATAGAGTCTATGCCATCATCATTACCCTTTCCTGCATAAACATTGTAACATGATAAAGAAACCATCTTTTTATTATCAATCCATTTAAATCAACCATTTTCACAATGCATACAAAGATAATGTTATAATTCTATCACGGGAATTAATCAAACAACTTAACAAATTGCATTCACTAGCAGGGAAGAAATATGCTCACCTCGAACCCTCCCATTAGACCTTATATGAACATCATCTGGCAGAAATTGTTCAAGAATGTCTCTGAGAACAGCCTGCCCATTAAGACATTTTAACAGCTTGAGATCAGTGTCTGTAGAAATAAATTAAAGATTCGATTTGCAGGGAGAAATGATGATGGGGCCAACAAAATGAAAATTGGGATGATAGAAGGAAATGTATAAATAAATGAACAGAAAGCAATTTGCTTTTTTTAAGTGTTTTTGCCATTAGTGCGATCAAAACCATGATAAGATGAAAGTTGAGAAATATACCCCAAGACGAAATGCAGTCCCTTTACTACGACAATCTTCGGCCAAAATTTTAGTAGCTTCTAACGCCTCTTCCATACTTGCTCCTGATGCAACCACTGCACATACAATGGCACCAGCTGATGAACCAGCTAAGGGTGTTTTATCCTGATTCAACCAACTATTATTATCATCATTCACAAAAAAGATTGTGTACCTTTCGTATATGATAGCAGGTTCAGAGAAAAAAAAATTCAAATGAATACCAAAAGATGATAACAAACAAGAAAAACATACATATTTATGTCCCATGAATCAAATAGTGATAGTTCATCAATTAAGCATCCTAACCGAGCTATATATGAGAAGTCAGCTTTAGTAATACATATAGCTAATTATGTAGTCATACATATAAATATATATAGGGGCGGGTTCAAATGAAAAATGATTTTCGGTTGTGAAACCGGAGGATAAAGGAGAGTGTGACACGTGTCTCACACCTTCATGGGTTATTCGTCATGAAATATGAATAATGTATCATTCATGATGAATGTGTATTATTTATCATGAATAGTGAATCAACTTAACATGGATCATGATCGTTTATCATTCATCATGAATGTTGTATCATTCATCGTGAATACTTCATGAATGTTCACCTTCGTTATTCATACTGAATGTGGACATTGGGGATACATACCGCGTTCTCCTTTGTCCCTCGGTTTACAACCGAAAATCAGTTTGCAATTGAACTTTTCTCTCTCTCTCTCTCTCTCTCCCTATATATACACACACACATATATATAGAGAGGAAAATTCAAATGCAAACTCAAATTTGGTTGCGAACATGAGGATAAAGGAGAGTGCGACACGTGTCCCATTCAGTCTGAATAACGAAGGGCGTTCGGTAATGAATAACGAAGGTGAACTTCATACATTATTCGGTATGAATATCGCAGCATTCAGAGTTCAGAGTGAATAACAAAGCATTCAGTCTGAATATATTTCATACATTATTCGGTATGAATATCGCAGCATTCAGAGTTCAGAGTGAATAACAAAGCATTCAGTCTGAATATACTTCATACATTATTCGGTATGAATATCGCAGCATTCAGAGTTCAGAGTGAATAACAAAGCATTCAGTCTGAATATATTCAGACTGAATGGGACACGTGTCGCGCTATCCTTTATCCGGACGTTCACAACCAAATTTGAGTTCGCATTTGAACCCGCCCCTATGTATATGTATATATATATGTGTGTGTGTGTATGTATTCTAAATCATACAGAATTTTGTCTTGGGAAACCAGATTTTTTCAATAACAAGAACCCTAATTGAAACCTGCAAGCAGATAACTTGAAGCAATCTCTTATTTGGTGTATAAAGCTATTTGAAAACACATAATCTGAAAAAGGAAAAGGAAAGGGAATTGGGGTACCTTGATGTAACCTTTTTCAATTAGAAGCTTGGCAACACCAAGATGATATGGAAACAAAAGTCCAGCAGCAGAGAAGCTAAACCCAGGGCTACTCACCGCCTTCCTCTTTCTCTCCGCCTCCACATCTTTCAACCTCTGCTCCCATACCACATCTCCGTCGTCCACCACCGCTGCAATCTCATCCTCCACCTCTTTCGTTTTCTTCAACCTCCTCCAAAAATACGATTCCTTTTTACCATCCAATTCCTCACCAAACATCCTAACTTTCTCCTCCGAATTCAATCCCTGTTCTACCGCATTGCCGCTCTTGATAATCCGAGACGCTATCCCGAGGAAAAGTTCGCTGGTGGCCACCGCAAATGACCTCTTCTCCGACGGTGGTGGTTGCTCGAAATCGGAATCGGAGGCGGTGATGTTGTTATTGTTGGGGGTTTTGGAGGTGGCTTTTGAGGAAAATTGAAGAGTTTGTGGATGGCGAAAGAGGGTGGTGGTGGGGTTAGGGTTAGGGTTGAAGTAAGGAGAAGAGAAGAGGGTGGAATTGGAAAGTGAAGTTGCCATCGGAGACGATGGGGACGGTGGAGGACGGCGGTGGTAGTTATGAAAAAAGAATCTTTGGACGGAAGTTTTGGTGTATATACCCATTTTTATTATATTTTATTTTAATAAGTTTATGACGGAAGAAAGAAGTGTCCAATTCAATTGACATAATCAATAACAAAAATTTTGTTGCTTTTTGCTCAAAAAATAACGTTTGGTATGAATTTGCATTTTTTTTTTGTGTTTTTGGTTCCTTCTTTTTAACGGATTTTGATTTGGTTAATTTATTTGGAAATTTAACTTGGTAAAAAATTGCAATCATAACTAGTTAGAGAGGGAACTTTTAATGTGGTGGATCGCTTATGCTTGATCTCGACTGTGATCCCCGGCTTGGAGTTTGTAAAGTGAAGTTGCCATCGTCTGCGATCCACCACATTAAAAGCATAAGCGATCCACCACAAACAATAAATCTCGACTGTGATCCCCTGCAAGTACTATCCGCACGGGAACTCCGATCGTCCGGGGCCTCTCTGATTTTTTATATTTATATATTATAATTAACATATATAATAAAAACTAGTGTGGATCGTACATGGACGGTAGCTGGAGTCAGCGGCTCTCCTAGGGTAATTGTTGAGATATTATGTATAAATAAAGTGTCAATTTGGAGTATCGGGAAGAAATTAGAATGAAATAATATCGATTCAGACAGAAGAAAATGTAATGCAAATAATGCTACATAAAACAAATAACATTTATATCAGAGTAAGCTGCAAAGTTGGTCCATGTGGTTTGTTGTTATTTTGGTTTTGATCCCTATTAAATTTTTTAGAAAACCCCTCATTGATTATTATTTGTTTGTAAGGACTTAAATTTTTTTTTCCTTATCTTTTTATTGGTTTTCTTCCGAAAATAAACTTATTATTTAATTATTTATATATGTTTTTTAAAGTTTTTTTTTAATTTTTATTGGTAGTGCTCTTTTAATAACAATAAACTAAAAAAATCATTCATATGTGTCTTGTATATACCAATAATCATTTATTGGATTTATGTAAAATAGGATGTCTCCAACTAAAAAATTTAAATCGGATAACTCTAAACGTCAAAAAAAGAGATTTTATCTGATGAATTGGAATTATTACAAAAACATTTACTAGATGAACAAAATACAGCTAGTGCAGTACTAAATTTCTTAAAAAGAGTAAGCATATAACGTCTTGCATATGGAATTTCGTTGAATATCCCCATGACAGTTGCATCAGCTGAAATAAGTTTTTCAAAACTAAAACTTTTGAAATCTTATTTGTGAACGACTATGTCTCACGAGAAACTAAATGCTTTGACTTTGATTTCTATTGAAAATGAATTTCTCGCAAATCTTGATTATGAAAGTATCATAGATGATTTTGTTTCCAAAAATGATAGAAGATCCATGTTCAGAACATAGTAATGTCTAGTTGTTTGTATTCATTTGAAAACTGTACGTAGTAGTACCAATTTAGTATTGAAGAATGACAATTTATTTTCACTATTAAGGTATTAAACTAATTGTGTCATATATTATACTTGTACTTATTATATGGTTATTCTTAGTTTTATTATTAATTAAGTTTTATTCTTATTAACATATTAATCGCTAGAGATTTCTGAGTTTTGATTTAATGATGTAAAAGTCTAATTTATTTTTATTTGAATCTTGTTTAGAAATATTTTATGTTTCGAACTTTAAAATTTTGTTTTTTGAATTTAGTATTAAAAATATATTACAGGGCCACATTCGAAATTTAGTATTATAGGGCCACATTTGTCTCGTCGCACAGGACCTCCAAAATGTTAGGGCCGGCCCTGCTCCACAATCATATTAAATCCAAAAAAATAAAAGGAAATCAGGTTCAAATAAAAGTAACTCAATATCAACCAAATATCCACGGTTTGAAAATTCTACAACTCGGTTAGACATCGGGTTGTTTCATACTGAGTTATTTTGCATTAAGTTAGGTTGGGTTGATCGGGTTTTTGAACACCTACTTGCAGATTGCACCATGGTTGCATCCTTACGCTACGATTGACTTGAATTTATAAACGATCTATTTACCATATCAAGAGTAAGGGTAATATAGTAAACACTAAATTATAGTATTTAGCCGTTACTTGTAATTACTTTGATTAACTCTAACAAATTCTTTAAAATGAAAAAAAAAATACGGGGATTTTTTATTGAAAAAAATTGATCAAGTAGATCCTCTATAATGAAAAAAGTGGAGAAGATAGTGTAAAATTCTACAAATTTATAGAACTATTAAAATTGATTACCATGAAAAAGAAATAACATTTTATTATATTTCAACAATAGAAAACCTTGAGGTTAAATGTTTAAACCTCGTGATTAACAAAAATAAGTTAAACGTTTACTGAGAGAAAGATAATATTTTACTAAATATATGAAATAAAAAAAAATTATTATACCGCATCAATATATTTTGAAGTCAAATGTAAACGCGAAAGGAACAATATGTTATTAAATTTATGTAATATTTTAACAGTATAATTAATTATATAATTTTTTAACTATTGAAACATTTGAAAGTCAGATGGAACTTTTTTTCTTCTAAGATTTTGAATTTTTTATTTCAATTTTAAAAAAGATCTATTGAAGATGCATGTGTCCGTTTAATGATACCAAACACACCATTTGTTACTTGTTAGAAAAGGGACAAACATATACCAAATCAATAAGATGTTAGTTATATTACTAATATCAGAATTTCACCTAAATCATATATTAAAAATATAAAATTAAATATTAATATCGATTTATAGAAGAAGAAAATTAATAAATAAAGACTTCTTAATAATACTAGTTTGGGTACCTGTGTAATGCGTCAGGATGTCAACTTTTTTTGTAAATCAAGGATATTAAGTTTATACTTACTATAAACTTCAAAATTTATAATTAAAATACAATTTTATTTATAAAACCAATGAAGCCTGAAGTTAAATGTTATTTCAAAGTAAAAAAAGAACCCAAAATTAAATATTATTTCAAACTCACAGAAAAACCAATGTTACGATATGTTATAATATTATTAAATCTAAAAATATTCAATATTGAGCTTATTTTTAAATATTGACGAAACGATCATAATAATATAATTTGTAAAAAAAGAAATATATTTTAATGTATTTTAGTTAATATGTTATTATGTATTTTAATATGATAAGGGTGTAAAATGAAAAATGAAAAAATAAAAGATTAAAAGTTAATTAAATAACTATAATGAAAAAACTGTAAGTTTTAAAAATAATTCACTATGTATTTATGTTATCTGATAATATGATTAAGTCCAAAAATATTTAATATTGTGCTCCTTTCGAAGGTATTGACAAGACGATTATAATGGTATAATTTGTAAAAAAGAAACGTGTTTTTTTAATGTAATTTGGTTCATATTCAATTAATTATGTTAATATGATAAATGTGTAAAATGAAAAACGAAAAATGTAAAAGTAAGGGATGTGAATGAGATTATATAACCAATTATAAGAATATAAAATGTAATTTAAAAAAATGATTTTATTTTAGTTATTAATTGGAATCATAGGAGAGTAGTGAGAATTAGTATAGCTTTAAATTTTGTACATTTATAACAAGTTGTATCTCTTAATATTCAACAATAATTGTTTAGCATACTTTATAAAATAGCATAAATAAGGCATTGTGCACATTGAAAACAAGAGGTCACCCAAGATAGATGGGTTCCAACTCATATATTCAAACTCAATCCCCATTAATCAACCCTCTTTGCAAAGGTGTTCATAAGTTTGCATTCAAATGATTTAAAAAGAAACAAGTGTAAGTTAATCACGTATTTTTTTCAATGTTTTAAAAAGCTTGCCGTACAGCCGTCATGACGCTCCATGACACCAAGACTTGTGTCTTACGCCACGTTAAGTTTGTGGCACGTCATGGCTTCGATGTGGCTCCTAAGACTTGAGGCTTGGCCTCGTCGCCACGCCACGCCTCACGCCATTTAGAACCTTGATAAGGTCAGTTCAGCATATTAAAATATAAGAACCAAAGAATTGAACAATAGTCCAAACAAAGTTTTGCAAGCAGCATAACCAATCCAAAAGAAAACTAAACCGAACGAAACCAAACAAACTAACCAAAGCACCCCACGAACCTAGGGAAACCAAAAAACCAATAACACACAAGACTTGTGAAATCCATCAAGCATCTAACTCGAAAAAGAAAGGAATGATGGTTTTGTCATCCCTCGTTCCCAAGGAATAGAGCATTTCTGAATTCTTCTTGAGATCCACTTGAAGACACGAACTTGAATTCCCCCGAAAAGAGCTTCAACATATAGAGATTTTTTTCCTGTAGATAACGTTATTACGATGGTCCCATAACAGGTAGCTAGTGACCAAATATAAGCCTGCCAAATTCAAAATAACCAAGGAGAGAAGGAATCTTCTCCCTGAAGGCGAAATAGATATGTCGTTGATCTTCCCGTACCAATACTGCCAAGTTAATCATGTATTAGATGTTGAATTTTAACAATCAATCACATTTAGTTAACTTTGAACAATTAATCCAATAAAAATTGGAACATATCGATTATGTTAATTAGATATTACTAATTGTTACTTTTTAGATCTATTATTTTAAACTAATTATCCATACTTGTGACTTAAAAACACAACTCAAAATTTGATATTTATGTAAATTGAACCACAAAAATAATTTATAAGCATAAATAATAAGAAAAAGAAATCAAGTTTCATACACCAAATACAAAACACCTATTACATAAAATAAATCCTACATGAATGGTAATTAGATTGAATCAGGATTTTGAATTCTCATCCAACAATCAAATGGTCGAGTTTAAATATTAAAATTTTAAATATGAATCAATTCAATTACAAATTAAATGGATATCCAACTTTAGTCGAGACTTTATAGACAAAATGAAAATTCTTTGATTTTATAAGTGAAATAGTCCTTTAAAAAAACAAATGGCATGACAAGAAAGCAAAGAATTAGCATATGATTCATGTCTTAGATTGATTGTTGACCTCATCTTTTGTCTAAACGTATTTGAATAGATATGTTGTATTTTTAAAAAACAATCTTCAAATTTAAAGAATTCTCTAAAATTTAATTCTAAGAAAAGGAAACAAAATTAATTTTTATCGTTTCCATCAATCCTATTGAATATATTTTTATTTTATATAAAATTTATTGGAATATAAAATTTACTAAATATGTAAATAATTAATGTTAATATCTTTAAAATAGAAGATCCGTTGAAATTGAGTGTACTTTATTTTCTGAGATTTTAGCATTTGATTTTCCATTTTGAATAAATTATAGAGAATCTAACAGAGATGCTTTGATATATTCCATTTCTACAAGGTTAAATCGTCGACTGATTTTCATTGTTAGAGTAAATGACCGATGAACAAAGTTATAAATGATTCATGAAATACACCTATCAATATATATTTTTATATTGCAATAGACAAGCAATATTACAATAACAAAGCATCATAATGCAAAACAAAAATTATCCACTCGCCATATTACTAGACTATGAAGGCAAGTTGTTTTAAGGATTAAAGCGTAGATTCAAGAGTTCATGGGAAAAACAAACATATTAATAGGAGTGTACATTTCTTCCTAAGAGTGTTTTAGTGAATAGATTTACATTTAATACGCAAAAATACTGAAATTTGTGGTTTAAATCAAAATCGTATACAACTATCAGCCTTTACATTCATGTAAAGATTTATAAAATGGGAACATACCATACAAAAAGGTATTTATATAATTATATATCCATGAAGTTAAAGAAAATAAGATAGTGAAACCATAGCATTTCTTTACCTAAAAAAGCGAGTGATCTATGACTTGGGGACATATATAACTATTTTTTTTTATGAATGTTTAATCTGCATTGATGTTCGATGATCCATTATTTAGCCCCATTTTCAGTTCCATGCGCATTTAATGAAGAAAACCAATGGGCCATGATATGAAAGTAAATATGTAGTGAAATATGCGATTTATTCATGATACTTTGTTAATTTAAAATGAATGTCCATCTAAGTTTCTATTAAACCTCTAAAACTCACGACGATTCATCAACTAATATTTATAAATTAACAACAGAACTCATTCTAACTCACCAAGTCCCCTCAAGAGTCAAGATTACCATGCCAAGATTTATTTAATATAGTAATAATAGATTATAGAAAAACAATAAAAGTACTGGTTAATAGGAGTGACATTAGACACAACTAATATCAGCCACTTAGTCCAAATAACTACGATTTATACATCGAAATCCTTTTATTATCTTTATTTACAATTAATCTTCAAAGTGAATTTAGTTAAATAATTGATAGACTTATGTACCTAATTTCATATTCTAAAAAAACCAAAAAAATTACAATTTAAAGTTGATAAAAACATATGATACCATTAAATTAAGTACAAGTTGGTACTGTCAAAGTGATTCAACTCTTTTAACCTAAAAACATTTATCTTTTTTTTGGTGATCAAAATGGAAAAACTGAAAGTGAATTCGTGAATGTACAATTTTATATAATCTATTAAGTAAAATCATATCAAAATTAAACCAACTTTATTTTTATTCTCATTTTTGACAACTAACTTTTAAAAACTTAAAATTGAAATGACTCAATAACCAAATTCATGTTGCAAAAATAAAAACTTAAAATTGAAATGACTCAATAACCAAATTCATGTTGCAAAAATAGAAACACCATCAAAGTTTGTTCCTCAAAAAAGTTGGTTTCTCAAATAGGTAACAAATAAAAGTTGATTCCACTTTAACGTAATTTGCCAATCTTTTAATGATCAAACTAGATGTAAAGTGGCGAAAATGTGAATGTTTTTTCCTCAGTGATCAAACTGGGAAAACTGGAAGTTAATTGAGGAAATGTAAAAGTAGTTTTTCAGTGACCAAACTGGAAAAAGTAAAAGTTAAGTGCAAAAGTGTAAAAAATTAAAAGTTTCATATAAAAAAAGATTCCATTGCCGGGAATCGAACCCGGGTCTCCTGGGTGAAAGCCAGATATCCTAACCGCTGGACGACAATGGAACTTGACGTCTTCCTTATTAATTTATAATATTTAGATCTAAGAATATGTCTGTGTAATGGAATCCAACTACCCTTAATGCATGCAGATGAATTTAACCCGACCCGATTATTCATTCAATGGATGCTGGATTTTGTCATTGAAACCAATTTAATGGACAATTGGAACGATTCTATTAATTGGATATTTTTTTTTTCAACGGCAGGCGTATTATTACCACAAAAGAGAGACTCCCTCCGTCCCAAAATAAGTATCCACAATAAAAATGACATACAGTTTTAGGAATGTGTAATTATTACACTTTTTAAATAACCAAATGACACTTATACCTTAATAATAGAGAGAGAAACTTTCTCCATCTCATATTTAAGGGTAGAATGGGAAATTGAAAACTTACTTTTGAAAGTGGACACTTAATTTGGGACAAACAAAAATAGTAATGTAGACACTTAATTTGGGACGGAGGGAGTACAAAAACATGGTTACAAAAGCAAATAACAAACGGGCAGGATAACAGTACTATTACAAAAATGTTTGCGAGAAGCAAACCACCAGCACACCCAAACAGAACTAGGCAGGCGGGCTGTCCACGAGCAGACCATGACAGGCCCCAACACACTGTCCAGCCCTCCACGAGCCAGCTATCGCCACAAAACCAGACATACAAAGCTTCGTAGCTTAATCTGGATATTACTATTGGTTATCTATTGGATCGGATTTGATCCATCATATATTTTGATACAATTTTCAACCAGTTATTCATATATTTTGTTAATTTATTAGAAAGGGCAAATTGCATTAAAAAATAATGTACTTTAATCTGATTCCTGTTTTGGGTAACATACTGGACTTTCTAATGCAATTTGTCCTATTAGAAACTACTACGCATAAATATCAACTAGAAAATAATATCGTAAAATGTTCATAATTAAGTATAGTTATTAACTAGATGATAATTGGATGGTCAATGGACTGCATCGGTTCAGTTTTATTTGATTTTAAACTATCATCCAAAAATTGAATGATCCAATTTGGATGTTGAAATTTTGGATCCTATCCAATTACAATTGGATACCCGATTATGGTTGATCGATTCTAATTAGATTGGTCGGTTTGAATTGGATTGGTAGACCTTTTGCATACCCATACTCCAAAGTTTTATTTTACACGTTTCTAGTGTTATAATCGTCACTATTTATGTTGAATTTATGTATACATATTTTTTATTTTGGGTAATATACTTTTAAATTTACTTTTTGACAAGCTCTACTCATAATCATATCCTAAGAAAGTAAAGATCAATACGATACAATACCATGTATTTTTCCTTATATCATGTACCAACCAACTTATATTTAGCACGATAAATTTGTTACCGACTTATGTTTTCAGTCAATACAAGTAGGTGAATAAAAATGAACACGTAAAACAAACAAAAACACTTGATAAATGCAACGGCAAAGTCGGGAGAAAGGCGGATCAAGAGTGAGAGCCGAGAGGTTACAGATTTAGAGTTAGGGCCTGTTTGTTTGTTTACCTCTTAACACTTCCATTAAGAGACAGTCTCTGAATCACTTCAGCACCACCTCTTATAAATCAGAAGTGAAATCAGACTTCAGACTTAAGCACCTCTTAAAAAACAAACGCTACCTAAGTGATGAATCTGCCTCTTAATAGTTTCAAATCTCTTTGAATCATTTTGTATCCTAGACCTCTTTAACCATTAAGAGTCTTAATTACCAAACAATTATATTTCATTTTACAATATATCATAAGAGTCTCTTAATCATTCTGACCACTCAATCATTTTGCAACAAACCATTCAGCAGCTGCCAAGCAACCCCTTGGGATTTAAAAATGAAAAAAGATATCAAATTCTGGAAAAACCAAAGATGCTATGATTAAAAACATTTAAATACACAATTCTCGGTACGTAACGTTAGCACCATAGTAATCGTTTTCATGTATCATCTACCAACCAACTTTGTACTATTGAAGTCTTGATGCGGGCGGTTGATGTCGCTGTTGATTGGTTTTTTATACGATTTCGACACTTCTTCTATGTCTACAATATAATATTTTCAAGAACGTCTTTTTCTTTGGAAAGGGTATCCTTGGCATTGACTAATCCCTGACAATTTTAAGACTGTTAAAACATGCAACCCTGAGATAATTCCCCAGTGGCTACAAGTTGTTTGCGCCTGGATTCAAACCTGGGGTAGATGGGTTATCTAGCCTCATCCCCCACAAGCCTTAACCAGTACGCCACAAGCCTTGTGGTTTTCAAGAACGTCTTTAACAACACATAAAACCAGAAATTTCACAATCCATTTCAGCACAACAATAGTTAAGGTAAAGCTTCTACAATTAGGAAAAATATTACAAAGGTTGTGTTAAGCATTCAATTACTAAAAGAGCCACACAGATTCACCAAACGCTTATTGGGTAAGCGCCCATATAGCCAGCGGACTCGCTTCCTTCATTCGGTTTCTGTTTCTTGGTTGTAGCAGCAGACTCTCTTTCTTTTTGGTAGACTGATTATTTCTTAGTTCCAACCATAAGCTGCTGATGAGAAATTCAACGGCAACAAACTTTAACAAATCAAACCAGCAGCAATCACAGATCCACACAGCAGCAACATTTTTCAATGCTGTTAAACATCAGAAACACAGTTCTAAATAGGGTTAAAATCAAGAGAGAACTCAGAAAAGTAAAAGAACTGAAGAACCCATCCAAACCATTAAAGATTGATATGATCTAACGAATGTGGTTAAAAAGATGGTTATAACCACATTTAAAATAAAATAAAAAACTAAACATATTTTTTTCCAAAACTATAAACTGAAAATAGGTTAAATAAAACAATTGGAGCGAAACAAAGCACACCAAATAAAAAATCACTTTATAATTTTTAATTTAACATCCATTTTGATATATTTTTTAAGGAAATTTTTTATTTGGTGATTTTCTATCTTCCACTTCCTATAATAGGGTCTTCTTTCTTGGGTGTTCATCCAAACCGTCCACACCGCAAAGCGCAGTTTAGAACTTTTGCGGTGCGGTTTTAAGTTATCAAACCGCGGTTCAAACCGCACCGCACCACATATTTTGTACATTTTTAAAATTTATATATAACAAACCCAAATATGTATATATATATATAGAGTAATTTAGTATTTATGTAATATTTTTAGACTTTATGTTGGACACGTCACAATTCACACGTCCAGTTTAGTTTGAAGTTATATATTATTTTTACTTTATAGACTTAACAAGTATGCAATCTGCATTTGGGAATCTAATGTATTGAAACTCTTATCGTTGGTTTTATGTAACAGCCCTTTTTTTTAAACCGAGACCCAACAAAGGGTGTTACGAACATCCTTTCTTTTCATTTTACAACTAATTATATATAAATACATAAAATACATTTAAGTGAAGCGGAAACGTTTGAATACAATATAATCTTATTTGCATAAAGCCATTCCGATGGATCATAGTTACAACACACAATCTAAAGTCCTAATACACATACTAAGACACTATCTAATATCAAAACCATATAATACAAACCGAACCAAAAGTCGACTAAATGTCGTATGATACGATAGCTCCCTTGATCTATCTTTTATTGCCATCAAAGCCCCCAAATCTTTAATCTGCGATACATACTAACTTTTAAACAATTTGAATTGTTTAGTGATTACATGCTCTAAATGTTAGATGCATATAAAAGTCAATTTACAGCCTCATTCCAAATAGAAAACACATGCTAACATATTCATGTAATCAAAATTAAAGTCCAATTTCCACCGGTGGATGTCACTCCTGTCCGGTATTATTTAGGACCCCTCGTCAAGAGTCCGGGATCATTTCTATGACCCCCAACCACGGTATTACCGCCTCGATGATTTACACGCTTGTCAAACCCCGTTTTAATCGAGAAAGACATGTTCTAGCCTCTTTGATAGTGAAATCATCGGTGAACCATATTTACTTTAAGTTTTAGTGAATTACATGAACTATAACATAAAATCACATAGTTAACATGTATGAGGCATGTTTTTATTTCAAAAGTCCAAGTAAAAGTCATGATAAAACACTGAATTTTAGTATGTGTCACAGGTTAAGATAACCAAAATCAAAGCAGAAAATCACCGTTTTAGCTATACTCTTCTCTTCTTGACTTTTGCTCTCTTTCCCTATCTCAACAAAAGATGGTTGTGTGTGTGTGTTTTTCTGTTGGAAGTTGTACTAAAATCAGCCAAAAAAAAGCATAAGGCTCCTATTTATACCAAAGGTTGAGGAGCTTGGAACTAGGTTAGTCACCCTATGATGTGGCCTCCTCCCAAGCACCACATGCCACCTTAGAACACCTCAAGCTGCCATTAACAGCCCCTTTTTCCAGCCCCTTTTATTTTGTTTTTAGTACTTAAAATAATTTAATTTATAGCCCCTTTTTTATATTCTTTTTTTTTTGGCAACTCTTTTCCTTGTTTTTTTTTTAATAATTGACAGCTCCAATATTTTTTTTTCTTTTGTTTTATTAAATTAAAGTGGCTGTTACATTTTATAACGTATTTTTAAACTTATAATTATTGGACTGTAGGCATAAAGTACGATAGATACAAACCGCATAAACCGCACCACACCGCATTTTGCGGTGCGGCTTGAGGTTTATGCGGGGTGCGGTTTGTGGCTTGGGAATATTCCCAAACCGCATAAGCCGCAAACACCCCTACGAATTTTAATATCACGGGATACTAAAAGTCTTCCTGAATCATTGTGATTCTACAAAATCTTCCAAAATCATTTCTTGCTTTGGGAATTTTCAACAATATGTATGCATACATAACTTAACATATTATATGCATTATTTAAAAATATAGTTTTAAGATCAAAACATCAACTTAAACAAGTTTCACAGAAACAAAATAGAAAGAAATTGAAAATTGTCGTTGAGTGAGGCTGGAAAGAAAACTCGAACATTATCTAACTTGGGTTGACTGTAGACGATGATAGAAAGAAATTGAAATCCTAAGATTCTAAGAATTTCTAAACTGGATACAATTCGTTGACTATTAAAGGATTAAAATAAAATACGGGCCCAAATCAAAATAGAAGCCCAAAAATGTAAGCATTAGATTCAAAAGAGGCCCAACTGAGAATATCGGTATCGCAGATCGCTATTTTAACTCAAATATCGGTGAAATAGCGAAAATTGCGCCGTACTATCGAAACCAAAATTTTCCACCGCTATTTTGCTTATGATCAATAACCGCTATTTGCAGCAGAATTAACGACATAGCTTTTACGCACATGTGCATACCGTAAAGATGAACGATAGCTTATTAGAGGATCTCCAACAGTTTCTCCAAAATAGAGAAAATGGAGATTTTAGGCATATTTTTGCTCTAACAGCTTCTCCAAAATGGAGAAAACATGAGAGTGTAAATTTCTCCAAACTTGGAGAATTCCCCAAAAAAAATATTACAATGAGAGACACTTTTTTATTATATTCACACCATATGTTAAATGTTTATGAGAGATAATATTTTATTAGATATACTAATTATTTAATAATATAATCAACGTTTTAGTCTCCAAAATAGAATCTGTTGGAGATGAATGATTTTTTTTGGAGTTTTTTAGTTTTAATTCTCCATTTTGGAGAACCACTTGGAGATGCTCTTAGGGTGTTCTATAATTTTGCATTTGTTTACGGTTTTTCCCTTAACCTTACCATATTTATATACATGTATATATATACATATTACAATATGAGGAAGATATTATAAATTATAAAGTTATTGTAAGAAAAGAATTATGAGTCGAATTTGTAAACAAATAATAAATGTAATGGTATTATCAAGGTTTTAAAAGGCAGAATCGGGCCTTGAGGCGTTTTCCCTCAACGAGGCGAGGCATAAGCCTCGAGGCAGTCCGAGGCGAAAGCATGTGGTGGAAATATATATATATATATATACACACACATCAAAATATGTATATATACTACACATATATACATTTTATATTACTAGATCACTAAAGGCGTTGGTTCAATGTGAGATAGGCGGGGAGAGAGTGTAAAAAACTTGGTTGCTTGGAGGAAGAGGTAGGGTCCAACCACACTTTTTTATTAAAGTGAGAAAGTACTAGCTTTTTCGGTTTTAAAATATTAAAAGTACACATTGGGGCCATTGAGCTTTGACTTTTAGTTTTTTAAAATAAAAGACTCTTATACTATAAAGAGAATTACTAATGTTGCCATAAAGCTTAAAAAAGTCAAAATCGTTACCAAAGCGGATCATCTGAGGCGTATGCCTCAACATTGCCTCATGCCTCATTGAACCGAGGCATAAGTCTCATCCAAGGTCCAAGAGGCGCCGCCTTAGGCAGGGTCGTTCCAATCTTTGGAGACCCTGCTACATCCGAATATTTTGATTACGTTACATAAATGAGATAACACATATATATGTTAAACACAAAAATGAGCTAAATCTAAACGATTAACAATCTGAACCTAAACCTAAACTATTAATAATTTGAACTTAAACCCAAATAATTAATAATTTGATTGCATTACATAAATGAGATAACAGGGATATATGTTAAAGACAAAAATGGGCTAAATCTAAACGATTAACAATCTGAACCTAAATCTAAACTATTAATATTTTGAACCTAAACCTAAACTATTAATAAACCTAAACCCAAACAATTAATAACTTGAATCCAAACAATTTCAGTTATAGCTTTACACGGGTCAATGAAACACCCTAAACACATGTAAAATTGGGCCCCAAATTTTTAGGGACCTGTTGATCCCAGATTAAGCATCAAGTACATGTAATAAATTAAGAACACGATGAATATGATAAAGAACGTACGTCGGATATCTTACTTGTGGATTTCAATACAATGTAAGCATAAGAACATCGATTCTCTCTCTCTAATGATATAGTCTAATCTCGCACACACCTTAGACAATGACCCTAAGACTCCTATTTATATGATAGGGTTACACGATATAAGGAAATAAAGAGAATGACATTATACACTTGCCATATTTACAATAGAGCACAATTTCCTTATTTTGACACAATTAATTTAAACCCTAACAATCTCCCCCTTTGGGGCAAAATAAGTCTTCAACGTTTGAGCTCGAACATGCCTTCAAATCGTCTAAGGGTCTAGCGGTAGATAATGCGTTTGTCAATCAATTCTATCGCATTCAACAAATTCTCTCTTTCATTGGCCTTTTATTGCTTCTTCTTTACTCTTTTCTGGTCAGCACATAGTCTATTTCGTATTCCCCATGGTGTTCCATCAGAATAAGAAGCTATTTCACATAATATTAAGAATCTCATTTCTCCGTTTGTCAGGTGAACAACTCCGTGTGCTGGTCGGGTCAACACTTGAGTAACTTTCATCTTTTTTAGACCAGGTACACTTTGATCAGGTTTCGGCAGATAAACCTTCTTTTGTTTGCTTGCGATTGCTCTTTGAAGATCATGGAGGTAACTGTATCTAAGTTCTTTCTGAATATGTCTTATGACTGCTCTTTGTTCATCTTCAGATCTTCTTGTTTTGTCTTTTAGCTCCGTGTTCAGCGTTTCTATATAAAACACATCTAGTCTAGCAAAGTCTACCTCAGAGAAGCAGTAAACCTTTCCATCAAATCTTCTTACTTTGAATGTTGGAAATTCCACTTGAAAAACTTTATCACATTCAATCTCCATGATAGCTACAATCCTGTGTCTTGAAACAACTTCATTAGGCTCTTTTGCTTTAGTTTTCAATATGCTCACGTATTCAGTCACTTGTAGCGGATCCATTTCCATGATCAGATGTATACGAGATAGGTCATCTGGTTTCTTCTTCTCCACAAATATCTTTTGCATAGTTTCTTCTAGATACGGAGTCCTGACCTGTGGATTTATCCATTTGCTATCTAAAAGAATTCTTTCCCAACGAATTTGGTGAGGCAGCAATGGTGTTTCATTAATATTCGCTGGTAGACACTTCTTTTCCGCGTGCATTAGATTCACATAATCTTCTTCTTTCAGAACAGGTTCATACGGATCTCGAAACGAGTTTCTCACGGAGTCTCTCAGATTCTGAACATTAATCACTTCTTCATTTTCTGGTTTCGATTCAACAGCTTGTGATCCACTTTCAATTTCAAAATCTGTCGTGGCCATTTCAACTGTTGGCTGATTAACTTGTTGTTGCATGGGAGGTGGAGCAGTTTGCTGTCTTTGGCTAGATGGCGCAACTGTAGTAGATGGACCAGAAGTAGTGGATGGTTGAGACGTTCGAGTCGGAGCTTGAGATCTTGTAGTTTGGTGGCTTGTCTCCCCTTCAGGGCGATTTGGAGCGGAGCTCGGATCGTCCTGATCAGGTCGACGCGATTGAATAGTAGCAAATGAACTACATAACTGTTGAATCTCAGTGCGGAAAGCTGTCATTGCACCAAGAAGATCCTCGTGATTCTTCTTTTGATCAGTATGCATGTCTTCTAACTTTTGTTATACGTCAGCTTTGAACAAGTCAAACTCATGTCGAGTGACATTGCGAATCTCCAAATTGCGTCTTAGAAGACCCATGACAGTACTTTCAGGTAGACCTCGAGCAGTAGCTTCGGCAAGGAGATTGGCATAAAGCATCAACATGAGCTCATCATTGTTGTATTGATGCCTTTGCGGTGATGGAGGAAGGTTTCGAGGATTTGGATTCGGATCGGAATCTCGAGGTGGTGGAGGTGGAGATCAACTTGAGCTTGGATGGGAAGAGCTAGCTAGGATCTGGTTGTTGGGAGCGAGAAGCTTCAATCACCTCTTGAACAAATTCTCGCATTTGAGCAGTCATGCGAATTTTGTGAGCATTTAAGGAATCTTGAGCTCTTTGGTACTGTGCATCAATATAAGCTCGAGTCTCGGGGTTGACTGTGAAAGTACGGGTGAAAGTACCTGAAAGGGAAACACCGGGATCACATAGATGGCCCGTTGACATCACAGTTGAATCAACTGTGTGACCTACGTTCAGCATTGGCAACGATGTAGCGCTGGTAGGATTTCCTTCCAATCCTCGTGGAATGTCCGGAATGGACATCACTATGGAAGTTCCGACTGGGCCACGAAGGCTCTCAGTGTGTAAAGACTCGTGTTCCCTAGGAGGTTCTAGACTCGATGTGCTCAGAATAGAAGTCGAAGTAGGTGAGATACTACCTCTTGTTTCAACAGTTATGTCTCCCGAAAAGAGGGGAACTAGACTAGGAGCTAGACTCACAAGTATTTCTGAAACCGTAGGTTGTTGTGAGCCTACAGAGCGGCTAGGTGGAGCGTGCACTTGCGTTGTTGGGTCCACAACGTCTTGTCCAATGTAGGTACTCAACGAATGAGTATCAACAAAGGACGCGGCTACCCGGCTAGTGGTTGTGGGTATCTCACTCTCTTGCATATTTTGCTCACCTTCACACATGCTCACTTTCTCATTTTTTGTCTCGTACAATTTTCGTCATGTTTGTGTCTTTCTCTGTTTTCATTCTATCTCAATGTTTGTTATTGTCTAAACCGTTCAGTATTCAAGGGGGAGCGATCAGGTAAGTTTTCTTAACTCACATTTCTAGGGGGAGCTAAGTTTTCTTACCTTTTGGCACAATTCAACGGGGCGCACTTAGAAATATTCTGATAACTTCAAATAGATAAAATCCTTTTAAACTTGTCGGCACTGTATGACCCGACAAGAATTCTTGTCGCATACAAAGGGCCCGACATTCTCTCTCTCCATGTCGGTTTAATAATGTGATCTGCCCGATAGCTTTTTGACACGTGTCATAATTTTATGACCCCACTATTTAAACTTGGGTCCCCACATGCTCTATTCACACTTTCAAAAAAAAATCCCTCTTTCCTCTCTCAAAACCACTCGATATCCACTGTTGCATGGAATTTTTCCAAAATCTTCGAGTTTCTGCAATCCAAATCCATCACCAAGTTCACTTTCTATTCCTAATCAACTTTACTTCTTGCACTTTTTACTTTAATCCATTGCATGTTAGTCAATTTTATGCTTGACTGTTCAGATTCTAAAACCCTTGGAATCCCGATTTTGCTTGATTAGTACATGTTTTGGGATTATTGGAACTTAGGAGTAGTTTTAATGATGTTAAGCGAGCCCCATCGAACCTAGATCTAGGCTTAAAACACTTTAGAAATCCATGCTTGATCCGGGTAGATTTTTTGGTTTATCGGACCCGATGAACACTTAGAAAATTCTTAAATTTTTCTTGAAAACTTGTCGCGTCCCTAAGACCCGACATCTTTTATTGTCGGGTGATAAAGGCTCGACAAGTTCATCTTCATAAATGCTCTAAGTGTTTATCTCGCGTCTTCTTTACCCGATAAGTTTTCTTGTCGTCTTATATGCCTTGACATTATCTGATATCTTCATGCTACAAGTTCTTTGAATTTTTTTAAATTCTTTATGTCGCATAACTCATCTCGACATGTTTTATATCGGCTCTCACAGGTTTGATCTCACAATTTTATCTAAGTGTTTATATTTTTCAAATTAGAACCGACATAAATTGTTGTCGACCCTTAAAAACTCGATATCCTTGCTTAACATTCTTAGAAAAACTCTACGTGTCTATGTCGCCCCTTTGCATGCGGCATACTTTTATGTCGGCTCCACAAGGCCCGACATCCTCACTTAACATTTCGAAAATCATCCTATGTATTTATATCGATCCTTTATCTCTCGACATACATTTATATCGCGTCTATTGCACCCGACATCCATACTTAGCATTTTTTTTCTTAAACTGTGAATCCTTCTAACTATTCATCTATGGTTTACTCACTATGCTTTCAGTTTCAATGGCGGCTAACCAAGATCCAAACATGTCTGATGACGAGAACCCAATGCCATCCGAGAGATCTACAGCTCCCAGCATCAATGCGGCCAACCGGGATGACATTTTACTGCCCCCGAGTGCAAAGCGGGATCTCAAACCAAACAATCATCGTCTTAAATTAGACATGAGACTGAAACACCCCGTTATTATGGAGATCCTACAAAATCACCCGCTTCGGTTCGCTTTCTCTCTCGAACAACGTGTCTCGGTCTTATATTTACAACAGTTCTGGATACAATGGAGTATCACCCGATGGACGGCAACCATCATTTCACTGCTCAAATCGATGAGTTTGTGAAGAGACTCCGCCGTATTCTACAACTTCCAGCTGAAAACTCAGTTCCCGGCCTTAATACATTTGAAGATCCACCCAGCAAGGAGGAAATGTGTCGTGACTTCCGTGTCCTAGGATACGATGACGCTCTCAACTCCCTTGGCCAGTTCAAGCGAATGTATCTTCCTCAATCTATTTCACCGTGTTTTCGCTAATCAACCGGTGTCTTACAGGAAAGCATACGGGAATGGATCGGGCTAGCGCAGCCGTTCTACGCATATTCCACGGGATCATATATAGTCGTCATTACGACTACGCTACTCTCATATGGAACGATCTCGTTGCATTTGCTGCCGATAAAGACAACGACCGAGACCGTGATTTTATTCCTTTCCAACGATTTCTTCAGCTAGCCATCCATCGCACTATGACCGCACGTGAGGAGATTCCAATACGCGATGGCACACCCCGTGGACCATCATATGTTCAGAAGTACTTAAAGCTTAGCAATCGTCCTTTTCCATTTGTCATGCCTCTACCTGAAGCCTTAATATCCCTTGTTGATCAGAATGCACCAAGTGTGATAGCTTGGAGTTGTTTACCTTACAAACGGAGAAATGAGATTCTTAAGATTCTGTGAGATAGCTTCTTATTCTGATGGAACACCATGGGGAATACGAAACAGACTATCTGCAGAAGTATGTGCTGACCAGAGAAAAGAAGAAGCAATTAAAGGCCAATGAAAGAAAAATTTGTTGAATGAGATAGAATTGATTGACAGACGATTCGAAGGCATGTTCGAGCTCAAATGTTGAAGACTTATTTTGCCACAAAGGGGGAGATTGTTAGGGTTTAAATTAATTGTGTCAAAATAAGGAAAGTGTGCTCTATTGTAAATATGACAACTGTATAATGTCATTCTCTTTATTTCCTTATATCGTGTAACCCTATCATATAAATAGGAGTCTTAGGGTCATTGTCTAAGGTGTGTGCGAGATTAGACTATATCGTTAGAGAGAGAGAGAGAGAGAGAATCGATGTTCTTATGCTTATATTGTATTGAAATCCACAAGTAAGATATGTGACGTACGTTCTTTATCATATTCATCGTGTTCTTCATATGTTCTTAATTTATTACATGTACTTGATGCTTAATCTGGGATTTTCCTTATTTTGACACAATTAATTTAAACCCTAACAGGACCCTGTTTAAAATCTCACATTTAACATGCTAAAGGACGGCCCGGGCCTCAAAGGCGGTTCAGGGTCCATGGGTATGATCGAGAATCTATTTAAGTTAGAAATAAGTAATATACTCGGAATAAATTGTTTGGTGTTAAAAATGGTGCAATGGGTTGGAGATGGATTACCGTTTACACTAAATTCTACGCCATTTTGGTGCAAGAAATTGTGCAATCGTTTGGAGATGGTTTTAATCCAATTAAAGGCAAGAATATAAATATTGAAACCGATTTACCCTTTTACTAATTTAGTGCAATTGACTTGGTCTTTATGCTCCACCCAAATTTCAATAAGGCTAGTTTGCTCACAACATATAATTTTTTATCCTAAAAGAGGGTTAGGTGCACAAAAATATCATCTTGATTCAGAGTATAATGAAGTTTACAATCTAGTGGCCAAACAATTTTTGCTTCCAACTCCCAATTGATTTTTCTATCATTTTTTGAACTGTTTTATCATATCTATATTCAAGTGACTACATGTTTGAATCATACTCTATGCTGTTAATTGCGGCGCTATTGCAGCCGGACATTTGCAAAACTGCGGTGGTCAAATTGCGGTCTAAATAGCGGTTCCAATAATACCGGCGCAATTCACCGATATTTGACCGATATTTGGGGTCAAATTGCGGTCCGCAATACCGGTATTTAGGTTGGGTCTTTTTTTGGGATTTATTTTAAGTTTTTCACTTGGGCTAATTATTGTGATTCGGGCTGTGACAAATTTTAACCCGTTAACACTTGGTATTCTATGTATCAACCCAACTACCCAATAGGCCAATAGGACTTAGAAGTCGTAGGTTTTTCATCAGACGTGTGCTCTTACGATTAGCTCGTTTATAAACACTTTTCCTATTTTGTTTTGTGAAACTTGTTTAAGTTGATGTTTTAATGTTGAAACTATATTTTTAATTAATGCATATGATATGTTTATTTGTGCATATATATATATATATAGAGAGAGAGATGTTGGTTCATTTAGAAACTTTTCGAATGGTAGAAACTTAGAAACCTTGGCAAATTAATATAAAAAATAATTTTTTAATGATTTTTTTTCATCAAATGCTATGATTTAAGATATTATTGACCATATGTTTGTTTCACCTTGTGAAAAAATTGCATGTGAGACTTTTACATTATGGAACAAATACATATGAAACTTTTTATAAAAAATATATGAGAAACTTTCAACTTATGAAAAACAAATGCACGTGAAACTTTTACATTACGAAACAAACATATATGCAATAATATCTTAAATCATAGCATTTGATGAAAAAAAATCATGAATTTTTTTTTATATTGATTTGATTTGCCAAAGTTTTTAAGTTTCTACCCTTCGTAAAGTTTGTAAATGAACCAGCCCCTCTCTCTCTCTCTCTCTATATATATATATATATATATATAAAATTCTCCGAAATATTATATGAATCGCTATTTGTGGACTGCAATACCACCGTTATAACCGCTATTGCAAATATCGGTCCTGACCGCAATTTTGTATCTTCATCGCTATGACAACACAGATCATACTTGATAAAAACTTATAAATGGTGTTTCCTTATAGAGACCTTTTAGAAATATTCTTCTTAGATAACTAAAAATGGGATGGGAAATGTTCATATTTATAGGGAAATCATCAACTTGGGAACATTAAACGAGTATGAGTTAAACTTCTTCCTCGATTTTCAATTTAGGCCATTAACATTGTGACTTCAATTGAAGCTTTCTAAACTTGGGGGAAGTGATTCATATACAAATAATTTTCACCACAAGGTAAAAACAAGGGGATGAAATTCATGATTTAATGAGTATCCTATGGATTTTCGATCATCGGTCACAAACACATGTTGGGTTTAGCGAAGCCATCGATGCCCCATAATCTTTTCTCTCTAAAGGGTAAAAAAGAGTATTTATATTTCGGCCAACCACTTTCCCTTCCACCCCTACTATTTTTGCATGTTAGCCGCTTGCCTCTCTGCTCACACTCCTCTACCAACTCCTCCATCCTCTCACTCTATCCATCTCAAAGCAACAATTGCCGTTCTTCTATCCGATTTCTAAAACCTCAAGGTATGTAATATGATCTTTATCAGTCAGATTGAAATCTTAGTTACACATCGTGTTTGCCTAAATTCAAGCCCTAGATATATAATTTGTTCTACAAATTTAAGTTTCCCCTAGTTTGAATTGTGCATAAATAGTTGATTGTGCTACTAATGCAATTAGATCACAAACAAGACTAGATCGGTCACAATTTGTCTAAGATATTTCAAATTGTTGTATACGATTTTTTAGGTTAAATTACAGATTCTTATAATTAATCTCAGTTCATGTGGGATTTGATTGTATTCAACTATTTATGATTAACTGAATACGGGTTTTGATGTTTAGCCCAAGCGCTTAAGGATAGTTGTAAACTTATATGCTGATCCTCTTTGATCTCCAACCTTAATAGAGAGGGCAAAATTAAGAACATAAAAGAAACCCACCTTTTCATTTGTTTTATGTTGAAGAACATTCTCTGCTTCATTGAAAGAAGACCATGAGGAGGGTAAATGAAAATTCTAGAAAAAGAAAAAGCCATTAACTATCTTTTTTTAATAATCATCCAGATAATATTGATCCGGCTTCTATATAGATTTTGTTGTCAACTTTCATACTTATGCTGGCTTAATAGACTTCACCTAATATCATTTGAGGATATTACCTGTATATAGAAGTTACAAGTCCAAACATGGACAGTCAGAAAATTTCTTATTATTCTCCCTACAATTATACCACATTATTTGTTCTATACATGTAGTCATATACTTGTCAGTATGTTCACATAAACAATTAGTAATTGCTAAATGCAGGAAGAATATCAATAACACTAGTTATGGTAGAAAACTGTAAGTAGCCTATGTTTTCCTAGAACTGCAAAAATTTCAACAGCGTAAATTAAGGAAACAAAATATGAGCCTTGGCTGCTGCCTTTATCATCAGCAAGTTCCAACCAAGGTCATTCTATATGCAAAACAAGTTCAATATGTATGTGTGTTTGTGTGTGTGCGTATATATATAATGTGATCCAATTTCAGAAAGAACTTAAGTTCACATCAAGAGGATACTACCATTAATTACATCCACATACATATATGTTCCTTTTCTTGTATTTTTACATATTTTCGTGCAAGTTTTTATAGCATCTGCATACTCGTGCCGATGTTATACCCTAGAAATTGCTATTAGTTACGTTGGCCAGAAGGAGTGAAGGGGTAGAATGGGGAGTAGTTATTTGGTGCAGGGGCAATTTTGGAAGTGGGAATTTTCTGATACAATGGGTGAAAAAGGAAAACTAGCTATAAGAGTCTATTAAATAGGTGTAAGTGGGAGAAGTGAAAGGCATTATGCTTTGTGATTAAATTGGCGTGAGCCCAGCCTCTCGGATGCATTAGCCTACTTGCATTCATCATATTTGCTAGAGGAAATCATATGCAATCCAAAGAATTCAGATAATTCATTAGCCCACATGTCTATTCATTCTCTTTATTTGGTTCAATGAGTTTAAAGCCCATAAGCTTATTTTATTTTGTATGCCTATGTGTTTATTTACTTCACGTGACTGATCATTTATTTTTATTGGATCACATTAAACAGTCAACTAATAGTAAGTAACTTAGTGTGTGCAATAACACATAAGAAAAACTCCTGAACACGCTCATCTGACCAAGCTCCTAACAACCCATATCCTTCTAGATATCATATGCAAACTAAAAATAGACGCCTACACCTAATGAATAACCAATAATGGCATGCCACTGGATTGTCAAAAATATCAGATTTCTTTACTTATTCTACTCTCTCACGGTTCTACTTTCTAGATTTCTTTAGTAGAAGACCAACAGAGTATCTATATATAGTCTAAACTCTCCAACTTTGAAGAATTAGGTGAATATATATATATATATATATAAAATATCCTTTCCGACTTAGGGCCTGTTTGTTAGCAGCTTAATGAGTTTAATGGAACTCACAGCTTATTCGGTCAGCTATACATGACTGTTTCTATGTATGAAAAACCCTCTAAAACAAAAAACCTTCACGATCTACACAGACAGATTAATTCACACAGACAGCTTTAACCATACATGACTTTTATGAAAAACCAACCAAAAAGCCCCTTACTTAATCCTCTCACAACCCACTTTCTTATATATATAATATCCTTAACGACTTACTTAACCCTCTCACAACCCACTTTCTTATATTATTTGGCTTACTTATTAAAGTCTCTCTCTATCTGACAGCCATTTCCTATTTCTTTTTTAACAGTAGTGGCAGACCAATATAGTGTATATATATATGCATATATACATACACACACACATATATATATTCAGCCGTAGTCTATATTCTTTGTTATTAGTAGTGGCAGTAGCAGACCAGCAAGTATATATATGCATATATATACACACACACACATATTCCAGCGGTAGTCTTTATTTCTTTGTTAATAGCAGCGACGACCAGTAGTGTATATATATGCATACACACATATATAATTATATCTAGTGACAGAACGCATAAAATATACATGCATAATATTGGGTGAAATTATTAATAATTGAAGTTTATCGTGTTGGGATTGTTCATAGTTGAGTATTTCATGTTTTGGTCAATCTCTTTGGTGTTTGGGGTTAGGATTCAACCCAAAAACCCCATGAATGAGTTTTTAATTTTCAAATGTGGGTTATAATCTATATATTCCATGGTTGGATTGGGTTCTTTGATGTTTGGGGGTGATTTATAAGTGTTTGGGATGAATTTTGAACCATAATCATGAAGGAAATCAATTTGGGTGTTGGATTTGGGGTCTTCTTCACGAAATGGAATTATGCAGGTGAAACAGTGGGGAAAGCGGATTGTAAGCGGGTTTGTACCGGCATGTAACCCGCTTTGTCTGCTGGTTACAATTTTCAGTTTTTGTTTAAGTCTAGTTAGGGGCCGTTGCTTGGGTCCTTGTTTGAGGGGTTTTCAAGCGAGTCTTGGGGTTACTTTGGGGTTATTTGAGAGTTGTAAACTCATAATTCGGTAACCTCAATTCAAGTGTTAGGTTGGTGAAATCTTAGAGCGAAAGTGTGCTTAGAGGTCGGGACTTAAGGTGAGTTCCCTTGTTAACCTTTTTACTAAAAACGTTTGGTTCTTTATTCAGTGTGATAAATATTTTATAAATGTTAAATTGAAAGCATGACTCCTATATACAAGTGTGTGCTTGGAAATGCTTATTTTACGGAAAGTGTGTACCCAAACTTGGCATATGAATTTGTTTTATGTCGCCATCTATAAGGACAAGTGTGGCCCATTGTTAGTCACAAGTGTGTGACATTCAGTGTGATAAACTGTTGCAATAGGTATGTGTGTGTGCGTGCGTAAATTTATCTTTAAGAGAGTATGTTCAAATGTTAATTGTATAACAATAGTTGTTTATATGGTTTTAAAGACTTTAGGAAAACTCAAGGTTGTATATTGCTCTGATGATTAAAACTGGTACAAGAGAGGGATATAAATACAAGAAGTTGAACTAGATAAGGAAACAATCTACATTATCAATAGGAATTATTCTGGAGATAATTCCCTTTATATAGTCTATCTATATTTGAAAGATATCTAAATCTTTTCCTTTTATTTCGAAGTTATCTACATTCCCCCCCAACTTGGATGGTATATGTTATACAATCCAAGCTTGCCCTTTAGTTTATCAAATGAGGGCATACTCATTGCCTTGGTTATCAAATGAGGGCATACTCAATGCCTTGGTGAGAATATCAGCCACCTGTTGGTTGGTGGAAATGTAGGAGATCTTTAGAATTCCATGTTCGATCTTCTCCTTAATGAAATGTCTATCAATTTCCACATGTTTAGTCCTGTCATGATGAACAGGATTGTGTGTCATTGAAATGGCAGCTTTATTGTCACACCAGATACCCATCGGTTCTTTTACTTGGATTTTTAGCTCCGTTAACAACTTTCTTAACCAAAGAGCTTCACATATTCCTAGAGTCGTGGCTCTTAATTCAACTTCAGCACTACTCCTTGCAACTACTTCTTGTTTCTTGCTTCGCCACGTAACAAGGTTTCCAAAGACATAGGAACAATACCCAGATGTAGATCGCCAATTACTTAGAGAACTTGCCCAACTTGCATCAGTAAAGATTTCAACTTTTCGATCTTCCTGGTTTTTAAATTGCAAACCGTGGCCTGGAGTACCTTTCAAATATCTGAATATTCGATAAACTGCATCAAGATGACACTAGGATGGTGAGTGCATAAATTGGCTCACGTAGTTTACTGCATACGTGATATCAGGTCTGGTATGTGCTAGGTAGATCAGTCGACCAACAAGGCGTTGAAATCTCCCCCTGTCGACTGGAACCGTAGAGGTATCACCCAGTTTGAGATTTGGGTCCATTGGAGTAGAGACCGGTCGAGATCCCAACATCCCAGTCTCTTTTAGTAAGTCCAAAGTATACTTGCGTTGAGACAAACTGATCGTAGATTTTGAGCGTGCAATCTCCATGCCTAAGAAATACCGGAGTGTGCCAAGGTCTTTCATTTCGAAAGATTTAGCTAAGTGAGCCTTAATCTTAGTGATAGCAGCTGCATGATTCCCTGTGATGATGATATCATCCACATAAACAATGAGAATGACAATCTTTCCATGATCATGAAGGTAGAAGAGAGTATGATCGGCATGGGCTTGGTGATATCCCAATTGTTTAACCGTGGAGGTGAAGCGATCAAACCAAGCCTTTGGTGATTGTTTTAAACCATAGATTGCTCTCTTAAGACGACACACTTTAGGAGGACCAGTCGGACCAGGAAACCCGGGAGGTAAGTCCATATAGACTTCCTCATGGAGCTTTCCATTAAGAAACGCGTTCTTTACGTCAAGCTGATAGAGGGGCCAATCAAAATTGGCAGCAAGAGACAATAAAACACGAATAGTATTAATTTTTGCCACTGGAGCAAAAGTCTCCTGGTAATCGATTCCATATGTTTGTGTGTAGCCTTTAGCTACTAATCGTGCCTTGTACCGTTCAACTGACCCATCACTCTTGTATTTTACTGTGAATACCCAACGACAACCCACGGGGGGCTTATCATGAAACTTGTCAACGACAACCCATGTTTGATTTTTCTCAAGGGAGCGCATTTCATCAAACACAGCTGCCCTCCACTTAGGGTCATTTAAGGCCTCCTGAATATTCTTTGGTTCCTCAATTATAGACATATTGGAAACAAGTGCTCGCATAGATGTAGTGAGATTTGCATAGCCCAAAAAATCAGAAATAGGATGTTGTGTACAAGAGCGGGTACCTTTTCGGGTTGCAATTGGTTGATCAAGATCTGATGAAGAGGGCAACTCAGGTTGTGCATCAGGCTTCGGCTTGACTTGTTTCCTTCGGCTATATGTAATTGGGTAGAAGCCAGGAGGTGAGGTTGTGTCTTGCATCTTAGGTGATGGAGAAGGTGGAGTGGAATCTGGTGTATTTGTACCTGTAGACGGCTGTGTTTCTGTTTGAGGCGGGGTTTCGGTTGGAATAGGAGTCGGGGCCGACGAGGATAATGAAGAATCGGAATCCCAAAAATGCTCCCACCCTGGAGAGTGAACCGAAGTTGGTGGTGGCTGTTCCATATGAGAAGAAGGTGGATAGTAGAATTGGTGCTCATGGAATGTAACATCATGAGAAACATAATATTTCTTCTCAATGGGATTATAACATCTATAGCCCTTTTGGAATGAAGAGTACCCTAGAAAGACACATTTGATACTTCTGGGGTCAAGTTTGGAGCGGTTGGGATGGTGATTGTGCACGAAAGTGGAACACCCAAAGACTTAAATCAAGATTGTTCGATATGGGGTAATTTGGAAAGGATTTATGGAGAACCGAGAAGGGTGTTTGGTAGTTTAGTACTCTGGATGGAAGTCGGTTGATGAGATAGCATGCGGTAAGAATTGCATCTCCCCAAAAGGATTTAGGTGTATGGCTTTGGAATAATAAGGCTCGGGCTACCTCTAACAAGTGACGGTTTTTTCGCTCGGAAATCCCATTTTGTTGGGGTGTGTTGACACATGAACTTTGGTGTATGATGCCATTTTTGGTAGTGAAGGCAGACATGGCAGAATTAAAATACTCCGTTCCATTGTCGGTACGCAGGATTTTAATTTTTGAATCATACTGTGTAAGTATCGTTGCATAGAATTTTTCAAATATACCAACAACTTCAGTTTTATCTTTTAACAGATAAATCCAACATACACGAGAATGGTCATCAATAAAGGAAAGAAACCACCTTTTTTGTGAAAGAGATGGGATTTTAGATGGTCCCCATACATCACTATGAATAAGAGAAAACGGACTCGATGCACTATATTTATGAATAGGAAAAGAAATTCGAGTATGTTTTGACTTTTGACAAACTTCACAAGTAAAAACATCAGAATTTCTAAACAATGAAGGAAATAACTTTCTTAAATATGGAAAACTAGGATGACCAAGTCGTTGATGAAGGAGATCAATTTTTTTGTGACGATTGAGGGTAGTAGCTCCATGAACAAGGAAACTGAAGGTAGGTTTATGTGGAAGGTAGAAGTACAAGCCGCCGACCTGTTTAGCACAACCAATCGTCTTCCTCGCCAGCAGATCCTGAATAAGACACGGTTTCAGAAAAATTAGCTATGCATTTAGATTGAAGGGTAAGTCGGCGGACCGACATAAGATTGTATGATAGACTAGGTACAAAAAACACATCATGAAGAGTTAAATAAGGTGAAATCTTGGCAATGCCGATTCCTTCAACCAGTGCTGATGAGCCATTGGCAACTGTAACCATCTGCTTATCTGGACATGCTACTAATGATTTGAAAAGAGATTTGTTACCAGACATGTGTTCTGTTGCACCAGAATCCACAATCCATAACTCACCATTATTAGTTTGTTTGGCGACCATAAGTGCGGTTGAGGATTTTAGGAGTTGTCCTATTTGATCAAGTTGGGCCTTAGAGAACACTGCATCCATTGAGGAGCATCCATTGAGGAGGATGGTCCAGATTTAGAGTTTGCGGAGAGGTCTTTGTCTGTAGTGCGTTGGCTTCGAGGAACCCAATCAGCAGGCTTGCCATGAAGTTTCCAGCAGGTACTTTTTGTGTGATGAGGGCGCTGACAATGATCACTCCAAAGAGATGGTTTGCGAGGTCCACGGTTATGAGCAACCATGGCAGAAACTTCAGCTCCGTCTTCAGGAATAATTGGATTCAGCATTGTCTTCTTACGATGTTCTTCTCGACGAACTTCAGCAAATATAGCATCAATTACCGGAAAGGGTTTCATGCCGAGGATGCGTCCACGGACATCATCAAGTGAGGGATCAAGACCAGCAAGAAAATCGTAAGTTCTTTCTTTGGTAATCATCTTTTTGTACAAGTCAGCACCGGTTGGATCTTTCCAATCGGGATGAGAAAAAAGGTCAAGTTCTTGCCAGATCCTGGTCAGGGTATTGAAATAGGCTGTAACATTACCAGATTCTTGTTTCAGATTTCGAGCCCTAGTTCTTAGCTCGAACCTCTGTGAAGAGTCTTCAAGATCTGAATAGGCTAGGGCTACCGCATCCCAGATGGATTTGACAGTAGGATAGAGCAGATAGATTTCTGCAATATGGTCTTGCATAGAGTTGATGAGCCAGGCCATAACCATGGAGTTCTGTATATCCCATTCGGCAAAACTGGGATCAGTAGATAATGGCTTCTTAACGGATCCATCAAGGTATCCGAACTTGCCTTTACCACGAATGACAAGTTGAATAGATCGAGACCATTGGAGGTAATTCGATCCAGAAAGCTTAAAGCTTGTAATCTGAAGAGAAAGGTTGTTTTCTTGATTGGCGGAGGTAGGGTTATGGGTTGATGATTTTTCTGGGTTGGAAGTTTTTTCAGAGTCGGACACCATGATGATTTTTTTTTTCGGCTAAAGTCTCTAGAGCTCTGATACCATAAAGACTTTAGGAAAACTCAAGGTTGTATATTGCTCTGATGATTAAAACTGGTACAAGAGAGGGATATAAATACAAGAAGTTGAACTAGATAAGGAAACAATCTACATTATCAATAGGAATTATTCCGGAGATAATTCCCTTTTTATAGTCTATCTATATTTGAAAGATGTCTAAATCTTTTCCTTTTATTTCGAAGTTATCTACAGGTTTAGATTGTTGGAGGGAATTCACTAGACCTTTGGTCAAACCCTCGCTTTTATAAAACTGAAACCATTTTCAGGTATGTAACATGTTGAGAGCTCTAGCAAGGGCAAGGGGAAGGTGTGGGTTTGAGGCGAGAAGTGATAGCGCTACTTTCTAGTTAGATACTTGCCTAAAGGTTTTCCCTTAGTTGGTAAGTAATATCAATTGTGTACTTTTAATTTCCGCAGCGACTCTTGAGGTTTTGTCGAATTACAGACCTATGTGGATAATTGTAATTGCCGGTTTGGGCAAAGGTTATGAAATACCTGTTTTGGAGTTTACGGTTGTTACATTAACCCTCTCACAACCCACTTTCTTATATATATATATATATATAATATCCTTAACGACTTACTTAACCCTCTCACAACCCACTTTCTTATATTATTTGGCTTACTTATTGAAGTCTCTGTCTATCTTACAGCCACTTCCTATTTCTTTTTTAATAGTAGTGGCAGACCAATATAGTATATATATATATATGCATATATACATATTCCAAAGTTTCAACAATCCAAGATGAATAAGATCTGTCAATCTAACTAGAGGGTATTTACTACTTTCAGATCTAGCTCAAGAACAAACAAAGTCCCACAAGAAAATGACGAGAGGTACTCGTCGTAGAGGCTGCAATAGAAGAATTGGTCAAAGAAGTCCCAGACAGCATGAACCTGAAGCGGATCATATCAGCCAGTTGCCTGTTGATATTCTACTAAAGATTTTTAACCTTTTGCCTTTGGAGTCTTGGTTAACCATGAGCACAGTTTCAAAACATTTCAAACCCCTCAGGTCCCATGTACCACTTCTAGATTTTGACCAAGAAAAGATTGAAGAAAAAATCATGAGAGATAGCATATGTCCCATTTATGGTGAGTCTCACCATGGTCGTATTCCTATGATGTGCCTTCCATACTGTGCCCAAGTTATAAGAAGAAAATTTATCAGATTAGTAGATGAGATACTTCGCTTAAACTCTGGATCTAAGATGAATAGTTTCAGTCTTTGCCTGGGCTACTACAAATACAATTGGGATGTCCCTGTGGTTAACAGTTGGGTCAGTTTTGGCCTAACAGGAAACATTCAAGAAGTGATTTTGTGCTTTGATCGAAACTATGAACTTAATTACGTTACAAGCAATGGTCTGAGAGTAATCAAAACCAACATGGTCAGACTATATGCATTGCCTTGCCTACCTTCTCCATCCAAGGTACTGACCACTTTGACGCTCCATGGCTTACAGTTCAGAGCATCTTCTTTGGGAACATTCCAGTCCCTACGTTTTTTGAACTTAAATGACGTTGACTTGCTTGACAGCAGAATCGAACACTGGCATTCTATACTGCCAATGTTGTCTAAGTTATACATGGACGGTTGTATCTTTGAGGAATACTTTTTTGTTACCAATACAGTATTCAAAATCGAGTCTATACATCTAAGCAACTGCATGACAAACAAATGGATGAGTTTCCCGATATCTATAACATTACCAAACTTGATGAATTTTGTGTTTTGCGGAACTTACCTAGAACCTTCCTCCATATGGGGAGCCAACAAGTTGACAGATGTGGATATCTATATTGAGTACCCAACTGCAGATAGGTTGCAAGGGACCTACTTGATCTCTCTCCTACTGAGTCTACAAAGTTGTCGTTGTTTAGAGCTAAATAGTTGGTGCATTCAGGTAATAAGTTATTTTGTAAACAAGGATCAGATAACAAAGTTATTCACATTCTCATTGTTATTTTCGTTTCAGGTTCTAGCATCAACACAATCTAGTAGTATGAAGCATTTGCTTCAGCTTCAGAGCACAAAAGAATTAATACCAAGTGTGTTTATGATCAAGCAAGAACTTCCTGGAATATGTTACTTGTTAAGAAGCTGCCAATCACTACAGACTCTAACCATATATCTCCAACCTGAATCTGGTGAAACAAGTGTTACATGAGTAAGTAAGAAATTTGAAGTTTTTCGTTTCAAAACCTAACCATCAATTGCTAATATTTTCTTCTTTTCCCAGGAGGGTTTTGTGCCAAATGTTTTTGAATTTCAGGAGGATTATTGGGAATTACAGAATATGCCATTTGATTGCTTACAAAACTCATTGAAGACTATAAACATTCTAGGCTTCAGTGGACAAGCCATGGAGGAGCAGATTGTCAAGTTTTTGCTTCAAAACGCAATGGTCCTGAAAATACTATATATTCGCAAAGATGATCCTCGGCGTGATGCAACTACAGTGATGAATTTCGAGAGGGCATCACATCATGCGTCTGTTATAGTAAAGAATGGTGAACTGTTTTTTTAAACCTTCTTCTGGTTCAATTGTCGTGCTTTAGAACATCAATGGATTCCGAATGATTTTTCTAACATTAATTATACTATGAGCCATCTCTGTATTGCATTTATTTTCTGGATCACAAAATCCACCCCTTTGAAAAAAACCCACCCACGTATGGGTCATAGGTTTTTCGTTGCCCCGACGGTAGTCACTATCAATGAGCTTGCCTACTGAAGTACAAAGGTGCGCTTAGATTCTCCAAGTTTCTATAAAGTCTATAGAAATTATATCAAGATGTTATGCGCATTATGTTATAGAAAAGAAAATTGTGTTTTTATAATGCTAAAATTCTTGTATCTTACCGGCAATGTAAGAACTAAATCAACATGGTATAAAATATCTCAAAAATCACGAATATGTCAGATAGATATAAAAACATTTAGGCGTAAATGAGTAAACTAACTTGTGTGTATTGTAGGAGATGTTAGAGATTGGTTCACTCTCACACCAGTTTTGCCCTGTGCTTTCAACATCCATGGCCTGAGTATGTGAGAATGGTGTGAAGCACATTTTTTCTTGTTTTTGTGCTCTCCATGGTAGCTCAACCCTGATAAGATAAAATGCCATATTATGGTACAAGAAGTATACACCTTGGGGCGGGTAGCATACTAACAATAGCAAATCAATACGTGAAATTTTTCAAAAGCAAATGTATAACTAGGATATTCAAGGTATAAATGGTTTAATCATTAAACATCAAGATATCTAAAGGAAATCTAATTATTTACTCATCCTACATTCTGATTGATGAATAAAGAATAACGCCACAAAATGCATTCTGCTAAACGAAATCTAATTATTTACTTGTCCGATATTCTGAATGATGACATGAAATATAGAGCGGAGGTAAGTTAAATCTTTAGGCAAGGGGGTCTTATATTTTCATTCCTAGAAGTAGTTATCAATCCAACCACCTTATCTTATTCTTTGTCCAACATCTTCACCAATGGCCTATATTTTGTTATTACTGATATCGAATAAATACGCCAACAAACTTATTCTTGACATAGCTAAAGAAAGACAACATACAACTTCTCATAAATTCTAACATGTGCAGAATATTTTATCCCATGGCCTAGTTAGCTTCTTGTTTGACTCCACTAGTATGAACCAGAAAATTGTACCACACTTCATTTACATGGCTACTGTAACCCAATTCCTATCACATAACACCAAATCCAATTTTCACACAATTTTACTCATTGGTGAATAGCATGACATATTTAAATGTATTTTAGTTATATATTGGAGCAATTGGAGCAAGTTAAATAAATAACCATAAGGTATAAAATGTAAGTTTTAAAAATAATTCACTGCTATTTAAAAATATGATTGAATCCAAAAATGTTCAGTATTGGGCTCATTTTGAAGGTACTGATGAGATGATTATAATGGTATAATTTGTAAAAAAAAACGTACTATTTAATGTATTTTGGTTGATATACAACTATGTATCTTAACATGTTAAGAGTGTAAAATGAAAATTGAAAAAGTAAGGGTTATAAAGTAAATTAAATTACTAATTATAAGGTACTAAAATGTAATTTAAAAATAAAAAATAATTTGTTTTTAATATCATGTACATGGGTGGGAGGTTGTGTGGAGCTTTCAAACTTGTACCTAATGCTTAATTTTTGTACCTCTTAAAATCCAACACTTAACTGTTAGCATGCTTTATAATACGACTATTATAATTTATTAAGTTATTGTAAGAAAAGAATTATGGGTCAGATATGTAAATGAATAATAAATGTAAGGGTATTACTAAAAAAGTAAAAATCTATTTAAGATAGAAATATACTTGGAATATTCTATATGGTCTGGTGGTGTTAAAAATGGTGTAACGGGTTGGAGATGAATTACCGTTTACACTAAATTTTACCATTTTAGAGCAAGAAATGGTGCAACCGTTTGGAGACGGTTTTAAACCATTTTAAGGCAAGAATATAATTATTGCAACTGATTTACACTTTTATTAATCTAGTGCAATTGACTTGGTTTTAATGCTCCACCCAAATTTCAATAAGGCTAGATTGCTCACAAGTCACAACGTATAAACTGTTAGCCTAAAAGTGGGTAAGGTGCAAAATATATCATCTTGATTTAGAGTAGAATTAAGTTTAAAATCCAGTGGCCAAAAAAAATTTGCTTCCACCTACCAATTGATTTTTCCTTCATTTTTGGAATTGTTTTCTCAACTATTATCTATATTCAATTGATTGCAAGTTTGAATCATACTTGAGAAGAACTTATAAATTATGTTTCCCTATAGAGACCTTTTAGAAATATTCTTTCAAGCCAACTAAAAGTAGGAAGGGAAACATTCACATTTAAAGAGAAATCATCAATTTGGGAACATTTAGAGATTATAAGTTAAACTTCATTTAGAGTATTTCAATTAAGGTCATCAACATTGTGACTTCAATTGAAGCTTTCTAGACCTGGGAAGGTGATTCATATACAAATAATTTTTACCACAAGTTAAAAACAAGAGGATGAAATTCATGATTTAATGAGTATCCTATGGATTTTTTTATCATCGGTCACAAACACACGTTGGGTTAAGTGGAACCACTCGGCACCCCATAACCTTTTCTCTCTTAAGGGTAAAAAGGGTATTTACATTTCAGCCAACCCCTTTTCCCTTCCACCCCTACTATTTTCTCATGTTAGCCGCTTGCCTCTCCGCTCGCACTCCTCTACCAACTCCTCCATCCTCTCACTCAATCCATCTCAAAGCAACAATTGCCGTTCTTCTATACGATTTCTAAAACCTCAAGGTATGTAGTATGATCTTTATCAAGAAGATTGAAATCTTAGTTCCATATCATGTTTGCCCAAATTCTAGCCCTAGACCTTGATATATAATTTGTTCTACAAATTTAAGTTTGCCCTAATTCGTATCGTACATAAATAGTTGATTGTGCTACTAATACAATTAGATCACAAACACGACTAGATCGGTCCCAACAATTTGTCTCAGATATTTCAAATCGTTTTATAGGATTTTTGGGGTAAAACTGCAGATTCTTAAAATTAATCTCAGATCTTGTGGGATTTGATTGTATTCTACTATTTATGATTAACTGAACTTGGGATTTGATGTTTAGCAGAAGCGCTCAAGGATAGTTGTAAACTTGTATGTTGATCCTGTTTAATCTCCAAGCGTCATTAACTTAGGGGAAAATTAAGAACAGAAAAGAAACCCACCTTCTTTTGTGTTGAAGAACATTTTCTGCTTCATTGAAAGAAGACAATGAGAGGGGGGTGAAAAATTTAGAAAAAGAAATAGGCATCAACTATTTTTTTCAATAATTATTATAAAAGGAAAAGAGAAATCATGATATTCCTTGATATTATGTTTCAATACTCTTCTTTGAGGATTTATTTTATCATCAAGATAATGTTGATTGATTTTCTGTCTACTGCTAGTACATACTGTTGTCAACTTTCAGAATTATGCAGGCTTAAAAGACTTCACCAAATATCATTTGTGGATATTACCTGTATATAAAAGTTACAATCACAAACATAGACAGTCAAAATATCTGCTGGTTTCTAATTATTCTCCCTGCAATTATACCACTTTATTTGTTCTATACTGCTAGTACCTACATGTAGTCATATACTTGTCACTAATTTCACAAAAACAATTAGTAATTATTAAACGCAGGAAGAAGATCAATATCAATAGTTATGGTAGAAAACTGTAATTAGCCTGCTTTTTCCATGAACTGCAAAAATTTAAACAGAAAAAATTTTAAGGAAACAAAATATGAACCTTAACTGCTGCCTAAATCATCAGCAAGTTCCAACCAAGGTCATTCTATATGCAAAACAAGTTCAATATGTGTGTGTGTTTGTGTGTCTATATATACAATATGGTGATCCAATTTCAGAAAGAACTTAAATTTGCATCAAGATGGACATTGCCATTAATTATATCCACATAGATAAATGTTCATTTTCTTGTATTTGTACATATTTCCGTGCAAGTGTTATAGCATCTGCCTTCTTCCTATACTTGTGCCTAGAAGTTGCTATTAGTTATGTTGGCCAGGAAGAGTAAAAGGGTAGAATGGGTAGTAACTGGGTAAAGGGGCAATTTGGAAGTGGGAGTCTTCTGTTAGAATGCTGCTAATTTGTGCATAAGAGTACATCAGCCCACATGCCTATTCATTCTCTTTATTTGACAAAAAAAAACCCATAAGCTTATTTTATTTTGTATGCTTGTGTTCTTTTTACATCAAATGGTTGTTCATTTATTTTTATAGGATCACTTTAAACAGTCAACTAATAGCAAGTAACTTAGTGTGCGTAATCACACACAAGAAAAACTACTGGCCAATAAAACAAAACGAAACTCGCACGCTCATTTGGTCAAACTTCTAACAACCCGCATCCTTCTAGATATCATATGCAAACTAAAGATAGACTCCTAAACCTAAACCACCAAATGAATAACCACAAATGGCATGCCACTGGATTGTCAAAAACATCAGGAAATGCATTGTCCCAAGAAGCTACGGGATGTTCATACTGTCATACACATGCTTTCATTCTATATATTCCAAAGTTCCAACAATCCAAGATGAATAAGATCTGTCAATCTAACTAGAGGGTGTTTACTACTTTCAGATCTAGCTCAAAAACAAACAAAGTCCCACAAGAAAATGACGAGAGGTGCTCGTCGTAGAGGCCGGAACAGAAGAAATGGTCAAAGAAGTCAACCTGAAACGGATCATATAAGCCAGTTGCCTAGTGACATTCTACTAAAGATTTTCAACCTTTTGCCTTTGGAGTCTTGGTTAACAATGAGCACGGTTTCAAAACATTTCAAACCCCTCAGGGCCCATGTACCAATTCTAGATTTTGACCAAGAAGAGATTGAAGAAAAGATCAGGAGAGATAGCATATGTCCCATTGATGGTGAGTCTCACCAAGGTCGTAATCCTATGGTGTGCCATCCAGACTGTGCCGAAGTTATAAGAACGAAATTTACCAGATTAGTAGATGAAATACTTCGCTTACACTCTGGATCTAAGATGAATAGTTTCAGTCTTTGCCTCGGCTACTACAGATACAATTGGGATGTCCCTATGGTTAACAGTTGGGTCAGTTTTGCCCTAACAGGAAACATTCAAGAAGTTATTTTGTGCTTTGATCGAAACTGTGGACTCACTTACGTTACAAGCATTGGTCTGAAAGTAATCAAAACCGACATGGTCAGCCTATATGCATTGCCTTGCCTACCTTCTCCATCCAAGGTACTGACCACTTTGACGCTCCACGGCTTCCAGTTCAGAGCATCTTCTTTGGGAACATTCGAGTCTCTACGTGTTTTGAACTTAAATGACGTTGACTTGCTTGACAGCAGAATCGAACACTGGCATTCTATACTGCCAATGTTGTCTGAGCTATACATGAAGGGTTGTGTCTTGGAGGAAAACTTTTTTGTTAGCAATAAAGTATTCAAAATCGAGTCTATACATCTAAGCAACTGCATGACAAACAAATGGATCATGTTCCCAATATCTATAACATTACCAAACTTGACGAATTTTGTGTTTTACGGCACTTACCTAGAACCTTCCTCCATATATGGAGCCAACAAGTTGACAGATGTGTATATCTATATTGAGTACCCAACTGCAGATAAGTTGCAAGGGACCTACTTGATCTCGCTCCTACAGAGTCTACGAAGTTGTCGTTGTTTAGAGCTAAATAGTTGGTGCATTCAGGTAATATATTATTTTGTAAAGAAGGATCAGTTAACAAGGTTTATCCTACTCCAGTATCTCACATTCTCATTATTATTTTCAGGTTCTAGCATCAACACAATCTAGTAGTACAGAGTTTTTGCTTCAGCTTCAGAGCACAATAGAATTAACACTAAGTGTGTTTATGATCAAGCAAGAACTCCCCGGAATATGTTGCTTGTTAAGAAGCTGCCCATCACTAGAGACCCTAATCATATACCTCCAATCTGAATCTGGCGAAACAAGTGTTACATGGGTGAGAAATTTAAAGTTTTTCATTTCAAAAGCTAACCACCAATTGCTTAAGTTAAGACTAACTCTAGCCTGATAATTTCTTTTTTCCCAGGAGGGATTTGTGCCAAATGTTTTTGAATTTCAAGAGGATTATTGGGATTTACAGAATATGCCATTTGATTGCTTACAAAACTCATTGAAGACTATATGCATTCTAGGGTTCACTGGACAAGCCATGGAGGAGCAGATTGTGAAGTTTTTGCTTCAAAATGCGATGGTCCTGAAAAAAATATATATTCACATAGATGATCCTGATGGTGATGCAAATACAGTGATGAATTTCGAAACGGCATCACCTCATGTATCTTTTAGGATAAGTTCAGGTGAATTGTTTTATTAAACCTTCTTAGACTAACAGTTTCTGGTTCAAATGTATTGTAACATCTATGGATTTCGAATTATGTTTCTCACATTAATTATAATATGGAGCATCTCTTTATTGTATTTATTTCCTGGATCACAAAATCCTTCCCACTGAAAAAAGCCCACCCAACAGTAATAGAAAATGAGAGACCTTAAGTAATGAGAAAATGACCTGTAACTGTGAAACTATCAAAGAGCTTGCCTACTGAAGTACAAAGGTGCGCTTAGATTCTCAGATGAGGGAATCATTCTCTCTCTACAACTGCAACTTTCTATAAAGTCTATGGAATTTATATCTGTAACACCTTGAATTTCACACTTCTCTATCCTTTTTAAATAAATGCAAGCTTGGGGATTGTGTTGCGTTAGGTTGTAATTTATTGTGGAACCATCAGGTGGAAACTGCGACCTGGCCACTGCAACCTAGCCAGTGCCACCTTCGCACCTCGTAATCGTAGTTGGTGTACCGTAGGTCTGTCTGGAAAGTGCGACCTGGCCACTGCGACCTGGCCGGTGCCCACGTCGCACCTCAAGGTAGCAGTTCGTGGTCTGAACTATAAAAACGGGATTTTTACATCTGAATTCATTTATTACATATCAGAATATTTCTCTTAGCATTTACTCCCAAGTGAAACCCTATAGGGGCGTTTTAAGAGCTTTAACTCCTCTTCAACAACCACAAAGATCAAGTATTAGAGCTCTACATTAAAGATTCAAGACTAGGGTTCTAGTCCCAAGTGTTCTCCATCTCCATTCCAAGTTCAAAGAGTTATTTGGGGATTTCCTAGGGTTTCCTCAAACTCTAGTTGTGAGTTCAATCTAAACCTTTTTATAAGCTTTATACATGTTTAAATGTCATATTTACTTCCTCAAGGTTTAGGATTCAAGAATTTATGTATTTGGTTGATTTTGGAAGAACTAGGTCAAAATGAGATATTTGGGGATTTTGATTTTTATTTAAAACGGAGCATGGTAAATGGTTCTAGTTACTTGGTATTGGTTCTTTGCAAAGAAATCTGCATTTTAAAGAACTCAATCTATTTTGACCTAATTTTGATAATGTTTAAAGATGAAAGAAAAGCTTTTGTTTAACGGGGTCGGAGCTTGGAAGTTGATCAATATGTCTTGCTTGATATATTTGATTTGTAGGCTAGAAGGTAATGGACCCATAGGTATATAAGTCGGTCTAATAACAGGCATTGTCGTCCCTTTTTGGTTCACGAATGAGGTCAACTCTGGCCGTACTTGCTTGTATGATTGGCCGCTACCATTAAGCCATTGACCCTACGTGAGGTTCCGGCTAGGACTTTCGGAGTTCATACTTGCTTATATGATCGGTTGCTGCCAACATCCCTTGGTCTTGGAACGAACTCTTAACATTTTAATGTGACTTACCTGAGTACCTATCACAATGAATGGTAATAATGGGTCTTTCCCGTTATCTTTGAAAAGAACCTTACTCGCCAGGAGTAAGCTTTGAGTAAAGTTAATTTGGATAAAGTCTCATTTGTTATGCTTTAAATATTTTATGGCTTTATCTATTTAACTGTTTGTTCTCACTAGGCGTTAAACCTAACACTTGTTCTTAAGGGTGCGTTTGGTACATGGGACAGGACAGGACGGGACGGGACAGAATTGTCTGTCCCACGTTTGGTGCAGCATAGGACAGAACAGGAATTCACTGTCCCATGTTTGACGCGATATGGGACAAGGACATGATGGGACAACGTGGGACAGAGTGGGACAAAAAAGGGGTTTTTCTTGTTCCACCAAAATAGGTGGAACATGGGACAAAAATGGGACAGAAAATCAAATATCATTAATTTACCCTCATTTGATATATAAACTTAATATGATACTTGTTTTAATAGTCAACACCACTAGCCACGACCGCCGGTACCGCCGACGACCACCGGTAGCCACAGTCGGCCACCGACCACCATCATCCATTGCAACTACCACCACCGTCGTTGGCCACCTCCACCTTCTTCTCTAGAACAACAACCTCCTCCACTACCTCTACAACCACAGTCGGCCACCAACCACCACCATTCATCGCTGCCACTACCACCGTGGCCACCTCACCTCCACCATAACCACTACCACTCCACCGTCACCGTTATGTACTATCTTCACCTCCTTCACAACCACCACCGTCCATCTCCACCACCGCCACCACCACCGTGGGCCACCTCACTTCCACCATAACCACCACCACTGCCGCCGACCACCACCACCGTCCATCTCCACCACCGCCACCACCACCGTGGGCCACCTCACTTCCACCATAACCACCACCACTGCCGCCGACCACCACCACTGTGGGCCATCTCACCTCTACCATAACCACCACCACTGCCTTCTTAAGTCATTTATAATCAATATCGGCCATTGATCACCACGGTCCATCGCCGCCACCAATACTACCATCAGAATGAAGCATAATTTATTATTTGTTTGAATTAGGTTTTTCAATCTATCATCAATTATAGCAAAATTCGCATTCAATTTTTTTACTAATATGTATGTATGTATTTATGTGTGTGTATGTGTATGTATATATATATACAAGTTGAGTAAAAATGCTTATAAATTAAATTATTTAATTTTTTGTGTAATTATAACTGTTATACAATATATAAAATCGTGAAATAACTTATGTGACAACTTGCTAGTTCTGTCCTGTCTAGTCCTGTCCTAGGTGTACCAAACACATACTTGTTCTGTCCAGTCCAGTCCTGTCCAGTCCTGTCCCACCCTCTTGTCCTGTCCTGTCTAGTCCTATCTAGTTCTGTCCCGTCCCGTCCAATCATGTATGCGTACCAAACGCTACCTAAATGTCATGTATAGCAGGTGATGTTTCTAGCAGGGCTCCTAAGAGTTGAGAGGAGTGTTGGGCCGAGTGAGGCATCTTTTTGGGAACACACTTTCTAGTGTATAATTGGAGTTACTAGAATCGTTTATTTTGAGGATGTTAGTGACACCCGAACCTAATCTATATTCTGGAATTGTATAGATTAATAGGTTGTTATTTAGTATCCATTAAAGTGTTGTAAACCTTATTACTCCTTCCCCATGTTATGGGTGATATTTATTAAAACGTCTTATTCCGCATTATATCTTGGTTTAAATTAACTCCCATTTTTAGGGGTGTTACAATATCAAGAAGAGAGACAGCAATTCTTAAGATGTTATAGAAGAGAAAATTGTGTTTTTATAATGCTCGAATTACTGTATCTCGTTGGCAATGTAAGAACCAAATCCACATGGTATAAAATATCTCGAAATCACAAATATGTCAGATAGATATAAAAACATTTAGGCATAAACGCGTAAACTAACTTGTGTGTATTGTAGGAGATGTTGGAGATTGGTTCACTCTCACGTCAGTTTTTCGGTGGGCTCTCTCTCCCCTTTCAACATCCATGTCCTGAAGAAATATTATTTAATTATTGCAATAAAGCATACAAGGAGTAATATGAAAGTTGGAGTTGACAATGGTGTCATTATCAAATTAAAGAAAAACAGTCGAACATGATAGGAATCATTTAAGCATTATAATAACAAGGTATCTAAAGGAAATCTAATTATTTACTCGTCCTATATTCTGATCGATGAGTAAAGAATAACGCCACAAAATGCATCGGGCTAAAGAAAATCTAATTATTTACTCATCCCATTCTAAGTGTGCATTTATTTGTCATTCATTTCCATATATAGATAATATACACTTCAGTTGATTTGAGATGTTTCTCTATCAAGTCATTTCTTCATAACCCAACCACCTCTTTAGTCTATTTTGGAGTGTGTAAAAAAATGATAAATATCCCTAATTACCTAGAACTTCAAAATTATTATGTTTTTGCACAGTTTAAATTATGTTTTTTCTGGTGACAATCTCTTCTTAATTTAGCAATAATTTTTTTAATAAGGCTTCCTTATTAAAGTTGTTAGCTAAAGAAAGACAACACAGACGTGTGAAATGATCTTTCACGTTTCATAATATTTGCCCATGGCCATAGAATAGGAAGAACTTGTTTGACCTCACTATGGAAAGAATGCTTGCTTGACCCCACTACCATAAACCCGAGTATTATTTGGCCTAGGGGTGGACTTGGTACTAGGGATGAGCGAAACGGACCGAAATCCCGAACCAAACCGGTACCGAATGTCACTTTTGGTTCGGGATTCGGGATTGATATTTTTCACTTTCGGGATTCTGTACTTTCGGAATTCGGTACTTTCGGTTTCGGTACCGGTACTAGTCCGGGTAATCCTGAACCGAACCGGAGAATTTATAGAGCCACTTTTAAATTCAAATTGGTAATAAACCTTTTACTTTCATCTTCCATTTTTATAAAAAAATCCACCTAAATATATTACAATTTTCGGTTCTTGTATTTTCCACTCAAATACCAATTTTTTCTTGCAATTCTTCATATTTTGGTTCTTGTAAATCACCAAAATTGGTTTCGTAATTTCTCCAAAACCCGGTTCTTGCATAATCGGCTCCTCCAATCCGGTTTCCGCTTAATATGGATCAATCTCAAGTAAGTTTATTTATGGTTGTTTAATGGTCAACGGTGAAAAAGTTAGTCGTCCCAAAAAATGGTACCAAACGGTTCTAGTCCCGAAAATCCCGGTACCGAACCGGTACCCAATTTCACTAATCGGTTCGGTATTGGGTTTTTCCACTTTCAGTTTCGGTACTACCCGGTTTCGGTACCGGTCCGGTACCGAGGTCATCCCTACTTGGTACGGTACCAAGTTTTTTTCCCTAATGACGTGTACCAACCAATTATAATTGGTACGTAAATTCTAATACCATGTACCAACCTACTGTACTTGGTACCAACATAATTGGTACCAACTTTTTCGGTTGGTACGTGTTGGTACCGGTTTTGTACCAACTTCAAGTTACATATATAAAAACTTGAATTTTGTTCAAAATTGTGAGTGATATTTTAAGTTTTCAAGTAACACATTTGATGTATAAGGGGATTTAATTACAAAGAATAAGACTTTCAAACATTCAAATGTTCAAACATAATAGGTAAAGTTACAATGTTTGATATTTAATGCATAAAAAATACAAGAACTATTAAATAATTATATAAATCGGTACCATGTGCGATTTCTAATACCGTGTACCAACCAAGTTTGCATACTTGGTACAGTACTACCAGCCGATTGTAATTGGTACCAATTAAGTCGGTACCAATTTAATTGGTATGGTTGGTACACATGTTGGTTGGTTTGATTTGGTACAAAATTGCCACCCGTAATTTGGCCATTGTACTACCAAACATTAATTATGTCTTTACTATAAAACAATTCCTACCACATATTTCCCATTTAGGGTAGCATCTCCAACCCAACAACAAATGTTCAACCATTTGGGTGTTGGTGAATAGTGTAACGCCAGATGTGGTGTTCTACAATTCCTTTACACCAATTCGGTGTTGAACTATCTTCAATTACAAATTGGTCCTTCAAGTTTGATATTTATGTAATTTTAGTTTATTTGATTGTAAATGATATTTTGGCTATAATATTTGTTAGTATCAAATCATAAACTATATTTATATTAATTTATGATATATGATGAATTTCATTTTTACGTTTCCAATTTATTCAAAACGTTAAATACTTAAAAATAATTTAAAGCACAATAATATATTTAAAATAAAACACATAATGACATATATATATTACAAAAAATAGGAAATATTATTTAATTAATAAAGTTATTGTGAAAATTTTATGTGTCGAATTTTGTAAACAACTAATAAATTATTAGGTATTACTGAAATTTATTTAAGTTAGAAAATCTATACCTGGTATTTTCTATTTGGTGTTAAAAATGGTGTAATAGGTTTGAGATGAATTATTGTTTACATTAAATTTTACTGGTGTAAAAAAGTGGTGCAAACTATCGAAGATGGTCTTAAACCATTTTTAGGCAACAATATAAATATTGTAACAGATTTACCCTTTTTCTAATTTAGTGCAGTTGACAGTTTATATTGCTCTAACCAAATTTCAATAAAGCTAGATTGCTGTAATAAAAATAAATTTTGATCCTAAAAGTGGGTTTGGTGGACAAATATATCATCTTGATTCAGAGAATGAAGTTTACAATGCAGTGGCATTTTTGCTTCCATCACAGAAATGATTTTTCTTTCATGTTTTGAATTGTTTTCTCAACTTTATATCTGTACTCAACCGGCTGCAAGTTTGTATCATACTTGAGAAAACCTGATAAATTGTGTTTAGCTATAGAGACTTTTTAGAAATATCCTTTTAGATGACTGAAAATAGGAAAGAAAACATTCACATTTACAAAGAAATTGCATTTGATCAGCAAATTCATCAATTTGGCTATATTAATTGGGTACGAATTAAATTTCATCCTCAATTTCCAATTAAGGTTCATAACACATTGTGACTTCTATTGAAGCTTTCTAAACCTGGGGGAAGTGATCCATTATACGAATAATTTTTACAACAAGATAAAAAACAAGGGGACAAAATTCATGATTTAATGAGTATCCTACGGATTTGCGATCATGGGTCATAAACGCACGTTGGATTACGCGGAGTCACGTGACACCCAATAATCTTTTTTAACTCAGGGGTAAAAAGGGTATCTACATTTCAGCCAAACCCTTCTCCTTCTATCCCTACTATTTTGTCATGTTAGCCGCTTGCATATCCGTTCCCACACCTCTACCAACTCCTCCATTCTCTCTCTACATCAAAGCAACAATTGCCGTTCTTCTATTCGATTTCTAAGATCTCAAGGTATGTAATATATGATTTTATCAAGAAGATTGAAATCTCCGTTCCACATTTTGTTTGCCCAAATTCAAGCCCTAGATAAATAATTTGTTCTACAGATTTAGGTTGCCCCGATTATAATCGTAGATCAATAAATGGTTATGCTAACGCAATAAGGCACAAGAAAACTGCATTGGAATTATCTGAGATATTCCAAATTAATATGTGTTATGTGAGGTAAAACTACAAATTCGTAAAATTAATGTCAGTTCTTGTGCGATTTGATTGTATTAGACTACTATCATTTGCTTAGTGTGGGTTTAGATGTCTAGCCCAAGCGCTTAAGGATAGTCGTATGTTAATCCATTTTAATCTACTAGCATTGTTAACAGCGAGGGGAAAATTAAAATCATAAAAGAACCCCCCCCCCCTCTCCCTCTTCAAGTGTTGTGTGTTTGAAGAACTTTCTCTGCTTCCTTGAAAAGTGAAAATTCTAGAAAAAGTAGGCATTAACTGTTTTTTTACAAACTACTATAAAAGAAATGAGAAAAGTTATGATATTCCTTGAGAGTATGTTTTAATTCTATTCTTTGAGGATTTACGTTATCATCAAGATAATGTTGATCCCACTTCTATACTTATTTTGAGTCTGCTGCTCTTGTTGTCAACTTCTCTTAATAAGAAGTCACAAGTCCAAACAAAGACAGTCAGACAATTATCTGTTAGTTTCTTATAATCCTCCCTGTTCTGCTTTTCTACAATTATACCACCTTATTTGTCCTATCGTGTAGTCACATACTTGCTATTAATTTCTCAAAAACAATTAATATTTACTAAATGCAGGAAGAGGATGATAACACTAATTGTGGTAGAAAAAGTTCAGTAGAAAAAAATTAAGGAAACAAAATATAAACCTTATCTGTCTATATCTCAGCAAGTTTCAACAAAGATCATTCTATATGCAAAGCAAATTCAAAGTGTGGGTGTGTGGGTGTGTGTGAATGTTTATATAATATAAGGTAATCCAATTTCAGAAAGAAGTGTACCTTTTCTTGTATTTGTAAGCATAAACTTGCAGGTTTATAGCATCTGCCTCTTCTCATACTTGTGCCCACATGTCTACAAGATATTCATTCTCTTAATTTGTTTCAACGAGTTTAAAGTATCCCATCACAAAAAAGGCCCATAAACTTATTTTCATATGCTTATGTAATTGTTTTTACTTAACATGACTGACATTTATTTTTGCAGAAGCACTCTAAAACACTCAACTAATAGGAAGTAATTTCATGCGTGTATTCACACACAAGAAAAACTCTGAAAACCGATAAATCACCTATAAGACCTTAAGTTATCCCTTGCCATCAAGAAAAGAAAAATCTCATGCCCATTTGGTTAAGCTCCAAACAATCTGTATCCTTCCACATATCATATGCAAACTAAAATATAAAAATAGACGCCTACACCTAATGCCACCTAATGGATAACCAAAAATGGCATGCCATAGAATTGTCAAAAACATCAGGGACTGCAGTGTCCCTGAAAAATGTAACTAGTTACTCATCTTATATTTTGATTCAGGGTGTCAAGTGCCTGGGTAGTAATATATCAAGTTTTTAGTTGATATAGATAAAACGTAGTCAGGTAAGGAATGTTTCATACACATGCTTTCATTCTATATATTCCGAAGTCTCAACAATACAAGATGAATAAAACCTGCCAATTTAATTATCTAACTAGAGGATATTTACTATCCTCAGATCTAGGTCAAGAACAAATGAACTCCAGCAAGAATATGAAAAATGGCGCTCGTGATGGACTCCAAAACGGAAGAATCATTCAAAGAAGTCTCAGACACCATGAACCTGAAGCTGATCATATAAGCCGGTTGCCTATTGATATTGTACTCAAGATTTTCAACTTTTTGCCTTTAGAGTCTTGGTTAACCATGAGCACGGTTTCAGAACATTTCAAACCCCTCTGGACCCATGTACCATATCTAGATCTTGACCAAGAGGAGATGGAAGGAAAAATCATGAGAAATAACATCTGTCCCATATATGGTGAGTATCACCATGGTCGTCTTCCTATAGTGTGCCATCCATACTGTGCCAAAGTTACAAGAACAGAGTTTATCAGATTAGTAGATCGGATACTTAACTTACACTCTGGATCTAAAATGAATAGTTTAAGTCTTTCCATCAGCTACTACGAAGGCAATTGGGATGTCCCTATTGTTAACCGTTGGGTCAGTTTTGCCCTCACAAGAGACATTGAAGAAGTCGAGTTGCAATTTGATCAAAGTTTTCTAGTCACTTTAGTTACAATCACTGGTCTGAGAGTAATCAAAACCAACTTTGGCAGCCTATATGCATTGCCTTATCAACTTTCTCCATCCAAGGTACTGACCGTTTTGAAGCTCAATGCCTGCCAGTTCAAAGCATCTTCTTTGGGAATTTCGGAGTCCCTGCGGATTTTGAACTTAACAAAAGTTCACTTGCTTGACAGCAGAATCGAACACTGGCATTCTATACTACCTATGTTGTCTGAGCTATCCATGGACTGTTGTGTTTTGGAGGACAGATTTTTTGTTACCGATAAAGTATTCAAAATCGAGTATTTATGTATAAACAACTGCATGACAAGCACGCGGATGATGTTCCCGATATTTATAACAGTACCAAACTTAATGACTTTTCAGTTTTATGGAACTTACCTAGAAGGTTCCTCCATAAGGGGAGCTGATAAGCTGACAGATGTCTATATCAACATTGACTACTATATTGCAGATAGGTTTCAAGGTAATTTTTTGTCCTCGCTCCTACAGGATCTACGAAGTTGTCAATGTTTAGAGCTAAATAGCTGGTGCATTCAGGTAATAACTTGTTTTTTTTTAAAAGGGATTAGATAACAAAATTTATCCTACTCCAATATATCACAATCTCATTGTTATTTTCAGGTTCTAGCGTCAACACAATCTAGTAGTATGGAGTATTTGCTTCAGCTTCAGAACACAAGAAAATTAACACTAAATGTGGTTATGACCAACCAAGAACTCCCCGGAATATGTTGCTTGTTACGAAGGTGCCCATCACTACAGACCCTAACCATGGAACTCGAAAGAGATTTTGTTAAAGCAAATGTTACTTGGGTAAGACATTTATAACTTTTTTCAAAAGCTAATCACCAATTGCTAAGAGTAACTCTAGTCTAATATTTTCTTTTCTTTTTCCCAGGAAGGTTTTGTCCCAAATGTTTTTGATTTTCAAGAAAACTATTGGGAATTACAGAATATGCCTTTTAATTGCTTACAAAACTCATTGAAGACTATAAGCATTTTAGGTTTCACTGGACAAGACATGGAGTTGCATATTCTAAAGTTTTTGCTTCAAAACGCGATGGTTCTGGAAACACTACATATTAGCACGGATGATTCTCTTCATAATGCAGATGCAGTGAAGAATTTCCAAAGGGTGTCACCTCATGCACGTGTTATAATAAATGGTGAATTGGCTAGTTAAACCTTCTTAGATTTACATTTTCTGGTTCAATTGTCTTGCTTTAGAACATCAATGAATTTCGAATTATGTTTCTCACATTAATTATATTATGGGCCATCTCAACTGCAAATTTCTATAAAGTCTATAGAGTTTATACCAAGAGCAGAGACACAGCAATTCTTAAGATGTGATGCGCATTATGTTCTGGAAGAGAAAAGTTGTTTTTTATAATGCTAAAATTCTTGTGTCTCATCGGCAATTTAGGAACTAAATCAACATGGTATAAAACATCTTAAAATCACAAATATGTCAAATAGATATAGGAACATTTTGGCATAAATGTGTAAGCTAACTTGTGTGTATTGGAGGACATGGTAGAGATTGGCTCACTTTCACACCAGTTTTGTGCTGGGTTCTCTCTCTCCCTTTTCAACATCCATGCCCTGAGTATGTCAGAATGGTGTGAAGCACGCTTTTCTTGTTTTTGTCAATCCTGATAAAATAATAGCATATTATGGTACAACTAGTATAATCCTTGGGGCGGAAATTCAATTCTAGCATACTAACAATAGCAAGTCAATGCTTGAAATTTTTACAAGCAAATGTAAAACTTAAGATATTCAAGCGTTACTAAGCATCACGAACCACTTTCTTGGAATTTGACATTAGACAACCATGCCAAATTCTAACACAATGACATCTTGATAGAAACACGAAGTTAAACAAGATAATCGTAAATCTGTAACACTTCCTTGTGGCACGCAAGTTGCAAATAAACTTTTTGCACTTTATATGCATTGGTTGGTATTCTTGTTGCAAACCTAAGACAAAGCATAATCTAAATAAGACAAAGATTTGGCCATCCGCAAAAGAAGTATACAAGTTATACAAGGAGTAATATGAAAGTTGAACTATGAAAGGTCTCGCTATCAAATTACAGCAAAACAGTCGAGCATGTTATGAATCGTTTAAGCATTAGAATATCAACGAATCTAAAACAAATTATGCTTAGGGAGATAATAAAATAACTAGTTCCAAACCATGAGGTTACACACACCAAACTAAACCAATCAGGTTATAAAAAGTTCCTTGTGTTATTTTGATGGTCAATTCTAATAGCACAAGGGAACAATTCTCAAGCACATCCTTTGAACTTAATCTCCATCCATTTGTGTTTCTCTTTCTTTACTCAGGAGAGGAATCTGTTTTTATTCGATTCCTTTTTTCTTTTCTGTTTCTGAACAAAAACTTGAGATCTAAGGTTATGAAGGTTTTGAACAAAAATGGTGAAGGGGGTATTGGATGGTTCTGTTTTCTCAGGGACAAGCAAAAATCTACTAGGAAGAGGGCTTGCACTTCCCTCCAGAGCTCCCCCATTGCACCAATTTCACGGCCATCAGGGAGAGGTGAATCACGGTGTCCTATGGTAGCGTGGGAGGGAGATTAAACATCTTGTCTTTAGCATCAACACGTCTGAGAATGCTTAGGATAACTTGACTAATAGTGACATTATAGTTTGAGTAAGTTCATATGCATTGTTCAATGTTACAAAATTGCCTTAGAAAACCAACTTTTTCAATGTGGTTTAAGAATAAGAACCCTAATTGATGCCTGCAAACAGTTAACTTGGACCAATCTCTTCTTTGGCATAACACATGATCTGAAAAGGAAAGGAAAGGGAATTGGGGTACCTTAATGTAACACTTTTCAATTACAAGCTTGGCAACACCAAGATGATATTGAAACTTTCTCCTCCCAATCCAATCCAATACAATCCCTGTTCTACCACATTGCCGCTCTTGATAATCCAAGACGCTATCCCTAATCCTATGAATAGTTCCCTGGCGGCCACCGCCAAATGATTTCTTCTCCGACGGTGTTGAAAATGGTGGTTGCTCGGAGTAGGAGGCGGTGATGTTATTGTTGTTGCCTGTTGGGGTGATGTGGCTTTCGAGAACAACGGGGTGTTTAAGTTATTACCGGTAGAGTGCTCATGATAAGATGGTAAGTTAGAAAAATTTACTTCTTGAAAAACAATTTATCTCCGGTTTGGCACCAGATAAGTTGTTTACCCAAACACTCAGATTGACTTATTACCGATATCATACCGGAATAAGTCAATAAGTTGTTTTGATAAGCTCAAACAAACACCACCTAATTGTAGACGTCTTGACTTATAACTTAGTGTTTATCAAAAGCTAAAATTTTTGACTTCTTAAAAAATGACTTATTATGAGTGTAGCACCGGATAAGTTGTTTTTGTCATTACTTCTTAAAAGATGACTTATTATTAATTTAGCACAGAATAAATTGTTTTTATCAAACACTTAAAATGACTTATTACCGATACCACACCGGAATAAGTCAATAAGTTATTTTGATAAGCTAAAACAAACACCCCCGAAGGATCGCCAAACAGGGTGTGGAGTTTGTTGAAAAATTGTGATAAAAAAAAGTAAGAACTAGGAAGTGAAAAAAAAATTGTTGCTGGAAAATGTTTTGGATGTTTTGACACGAGATTGAACAAGGGCCCGTTTACAAAGATATCTGGATAAGCGTTTATTAAGTTATGTTAATTAGAGTTAGGGCGGACCTTTAGTGGTTTACACAGTGACACGAGCCATCGTATTATATTTTTATCGAAAAGTAACTTTTTTAGATTTACTAGCGGTGCAACCGTATCGTTTTAAAGATGATCTTAAATAATTTAAAACTGAACTTATAATACAAATAGTGCAGTTGGTGTAGTGGTTTTTCCAAACTGAATTAAAACTCCTTATATAGATTCTTCCAGGTTTGATCCTAACTTGATGCTAACAATTAATTTTTTTTGGGTAACAATTTTATATAACATTTAAAAATCTCTTGAAATCAAGCAGAAAACTTTAAAAATCCCCCGAAACAGTAGAATTAGGTTAAAAACACACCGAAAGATATTCGCCGTTAGTAAAAACGTAAAGGCGTATCGATAAAAAACCGTATTTTTTATAATTATTTTTTGTCTATATTGTATGATGCCACCGTATGAAAAAAAAACGGGTTTGTCCCTGCCACAAGTCTTACCGGTAAGTGAGTGCGGTGACGCTTACCATGGTTAGTGTTTACCGGGTAAAGTATTGCATACAATGCCGTTTTTGTGGACTAAAATCTTATTCGGTAAGTAAATGATAGTGTTAAATTTTACCGGTAAACACTTACCAAATAAGTGTTTGATAAACGGCCCCTTAATGATCAAGTTCAGCCACGACAATAATTTTATTTCTCAAAACTATCACACTTTATAATTAAGTCTAGCCATGTCCATAATTATATTTTTCTTGGTTAGCATTGAAATCAAATTGGGATTTTACCTACGGATTAATATCAAATCCCCCTTAAAGTCCATTCCTCGTGTGAATCAAAATACATCAAAAGTAATTTAAACATATGTAATCCCCCTTATATGGATTGGATGTGTGAATCAAAATACATCAAAAGTAATTTAAACCACGAGGGTGGTGCCTCAATGGTTTGAGCTTGGCCCCAAAGGTCAATAGTACCAGGAGGTCCCAGGTTCAAATCCAGGGAGGGGTAAAAAAATCCCCTTGTGGCCACGGAGGTTCAAATGCGGTTAGTCGCCCTGGGATTAGCCGGCTCACATAGCGGGTTGAATTTTCAGGTTAATAAAAAAAAAGTAATTTAATATTCATTTATGCATATCGTCCCGTTAGAAGTGAAAATGACAATGGCAGTATCCTATTATGAACAACCACGTATCATATGCTTATATTACCTGTTTGCACATCATCGTTTAGCTCTGATTCTCCAATAAAGTTTTCTTCATTCTCGACTCCTTCTCTTGACCGATTTACTCCGTTAATAGGACCTTCCTCATGGGTATCTACCATCAACTCCATCTCTGTTCAATTTAGAAATCGTCGATCTCTGGTTCTGGTATGTAATTTCATATGAATTCTTCTAATGTAGGATTAGATTTCTTCTAATTTGTTGTCAATTTCTTCTAATTTGGATTGGAGATCGATCAATATCCAATTTAGGAAACCGATTATCTTGCTTAGTTAGTTGTCATTTTCATTATCAAATATGGCACATCATTTTACCTGAATGCTTTTTTGATTAAAATAAAACAGTTTTATTAGAATAAATCAGTAGCCATTGGATGGGTGAGAATTAATGTCTATGAAGTTGTTCCTTAGTTTTTCGTTTTTTGAGGTTTTTCCCTGAACCAGACCATATGTGTGTGTATTTATGTGTGTGTATGTATATGTATATATATATATATACGGGTTCAAATGAGAACTCAAATTTGGTTGTGAACGTGGGGACAAATGAGAGTGTGACCTTCTGCATTGCTCCTTCTTCTGATCTTACTTTCTTGCCTTATAGAACTGATTTTTGTCCCCTCCTTCCGGTTTTAACTCACTTAAAGTCCATTCCTCGTGTCATATTCAGACTGAATAATCAAACAAATATTCGGACTGAATGATAATATTATTCAGTATGAATAATACTACACTTAGACTGAATGTAATATTATTCAGTCTGAATATTTTCTTCATTATTCTATCTGAATAATACTATATTCAGACACGTATCGCGCTCTCATTTGTCATCACATTCACAACCAAATTTGAGTTCATGATACATTTTTCCACACTTCCACTGTAGTGAAATTTGTCATCTTTAGTGATCAAACTGAAGGTTAAGTTACGAAAATGTAAAACTTTATAGAAGTTACTTTTTAACAATGAAAAACGAAAGTTAAAGTTATGAAGATTGTAAAAGGTTATAATAGTTGAAAAACGAAAGTTAACCCATAGTGTTGTCTGTGTCTGATTGTATGGTCCTAAGTATCTGCTTCTATGGGACATATCGGTTTGATCGTTAATTCTCATCGTCCGGTGAATTTTTTATTTTGTTCTTTAAAGTAGCAATCAAATTTACGTTTTTTTTTCTTCATAATGGTGTGTGTATGAGAGAGAAGAGAGAGAGAGAGAGAGAGAGAGAGAGAGAGAGAGATTGTGAAAGAGGGAGGGTTGTCGTTGAAGGAGGTGTGGCCGGAGAAGAGGGGGTGACCCGAAGAAGAGGGTCGGCAATGACCAGTTTTAATTTAGGTTATGTGTTGTTAGCTTTGGGCACTTGTACATAGGGTATCAAAACTTGTACAATAACAAAATTACAAAACCTATGTACAAGTTTTAGTAAATTAAAAGATAGAAATCTTGATTTAAAAAAAACTACTGTAATTTTAAAAAATTGACAAGTTGGCGATCCATGTAATCAGATTGATGACTTGGCATATCTATATCATCAAATGTTATTGGATTGTCAGGTTATGGGTCAAAATATGTATAAAATAGGAAAAACTAAAAGTTTGATACATTGATTGAGGAAAAAATAAGTTGCTTACATTAAATAGGAATTAAATCAAACTTCATTAAATTTTGATGCATTTTGCCCTTTTTTAAATGTTAAAAGGTGGGAAATAAAAATTGTTTTTTCAGTGATTAAACTGAAAAAAGTAAAAGTTAGTGAACCACAAGGTTTGTGTCGTACTGGTTAAGGCTTGTGGGGGATGAGGCTAGATAACCCATCTACCCCAAGTTCGAATCCAAACGCAAACAATTTGGGTGCGTTTGGTACGCAGTCAGGACAGGACAGGACAGAACGGAACAGAACAGGACAGAACAGAACAGCTGTTACACGTTTGGTAAAACATGATATGACGGAACAGGACAGGACAGGACAGGACAGGACAGAACAGAATGACCAATTTACCCCCAGTGAGTTGTTTAGTGTTGTTAACCAAATAATCCTCCCAATATATATATATATATATAGAGAGAGAGAGAGAGAGAGTCTGTGTGAGGAGAGATAAAGGGAGAGAGTGATAGGAGAGAGAAAGAGAGAGGAGAGAGAGAGAAAAAAAAGAAAGAGAAGAGAGAGAGATATGGAGGAGAGAGAGAGGATAGATAGAGAGATGAGAGAGAGTAGAGGGAGAGAGTGAGGAGAGAGAAAGGGAAAGAGTGAGAGGAGAGAGAAAGAGAGAGGAGAGAGAGAGAGAGAGAAGAGAGAGAGAGAAAAAAGAAAGAGAAGAGAGAGAGATATGGAGGAGAGAGAGAGGGGAAAGAGAGAGTAGAGGGAGAGAGAGAGAGAGAGAGGACATAGAGAGATGAGAGAGAGAGAGAGAGATGATAAAGAGAGATGAGAGAGAGAGGAGAGAGAGAGGAGAGAGAGAGAGATGATAAAGAGAGATGAGAGATAGGAGAGGGAGAGAGGAGAGAGAAGAGAGAGAGAGATGAGAGGAGAGAGAGAGAGAGGCGCGCGGCGGCGCGGTGTTCGCGAGGAGGTCGCCGGCGGTGGTGGCGGCGGCGCGAGGGAGGGCGCGCGCGGCCGCGAGGAGGTCGCCCGCGGTGCGCGCGCGAGGGAGGGCGCCGGCGGCGTCGTGAGGAGGTCGCCGCGGTGGCGGCGCGCGAGGAGGGCGCCGACGCGGTGGTGTTCGGCGGTGGTGGCGGCACGAGGGAGGGCGCCCGGCGGCGTTCGCGAGGAGGTCGCCCCGGCGGTGGTGGCGCGAGGAGGGCGCCGACGGTGGTGTTCGGCGGCGGTGGCGGCACGAGGAGAGGCGCGCGGCGCGGTGTTCGTGAGGAGGTCGCCCGGCGGTGGCGGCGCGAGGGTGCACCCGGCGGTGGTGGTGTTCGCGAGAGGTCGCCGGGGTGGTGGTGCGCGAGGGAGAGAGAGTAAAAGGGAACGATTTCCTTGTTCTAGTTAGTTCTAGGGGTAAGGGGTGAACAAGGTTGTTCCACCTTTGTTCCACTTAATCCTTGTTCCACTTCCTTAAATTCACACCAAACATGGGACTAACCTGTTCTGTTCCATGCTGTTCCACCCTGTTCACCCTACCAAACGCACCCTTTATGGCCACTAGGGGAATTATCTCAGGGCTGCATTCTTTAGTAGTATTAAAATTGTCAGGGATTAGTCTAGGCTAGGATACCCTTTCTAAAAAAAAAGGAAAAGTTAGTGCATGTGTTGTATTTGATTTATCCTGAAGACCAATATACCCTTTAGATAAATGACTTATATAATAAGAGTTAAGTAAGAGGGATAAATCCAAAACAAAATAACAATAGCAGGGACCAAAAGTGTAATTACTCTAAAAGTTAAGTGGCCAAAGCGTAAATGTTTATATGAAAAAAGGTTCCATTGCCGGGAATCGAACCCGGGTCTCCTGGGTGAAAGCCAGATATCCTAACCGCTGGACGACAATGGATCTTGAGAGTACACTGTGAAAAACAGCATAAGAGGAAGCAAATCCAAAACAAAATAACAATAACAGGGACCAAAAGTGTAATTACTCTATAAGTTAAGTGCCAAAATCGTAAATGTTTATGTATAAAAGGTTCCATTGCCGGGAATCGAACCCGGGTCTCCTGGGTGAAAGCCAGATATCCTAACCGCTGGACGACAATGGAACTTGATGTCTTATTTTACAAATATATAATACTTATGTGTAACAGTATTCGTTTACATACAGTTTAAAACTTAAAATCAAGCAATGTATTTAAATTTCATGGCTTTTGACCGTAAACAATTTCTTTCTACGTCTGATGATAATTTAAATTTCATGGCTTTCTATGTCTTGTGATAATTATAATATTTTTTTACAAATTATTAAATATCTGATAAATAAATAATATCTAAAAGCTATTAAAGACAGCAAAACAATAACAAAAAACATTCAATAATTTTTTGTGGGATTTTTCAACCATTTCAATATAACAATATTATCAAGAACATGAAAAAACGAATAACTTTGAAAGCAATGGTGTTATCTAAAGAAGAAGGTATGATATGAACCAAATCTTTTCATTTGATGTTATATTTAAAAGTTCTATTTTACATGTTCTTTTGGGAATATATACTTTTTTTGATTTCACAATTTATGCTCAAACATGATCTGATTTCAATTAATTTTTATTTAGTGGAACATGCATAATTTAAAACCATTGTGTCTACACTTTTAACAACACATTATCATTGTTGACTAGTTTCAATTGTAACCACACCATGAAATAGGCACATGGTTTTAAAATTATAGATTACAATACACTAATTTTTAAAACATTTTAAACAATGATAAAACTTTGTAGTAAATTTTTTTAGCTAATTTACTTTTATAGAGAGAGGTTCAGGGAAAAACGTCAAAAAAATTAACTGAAGGATGTCTTAGGAGCCTTCTATCTGGACAATATGCACAAATATGTACAAGCGATTGAAACTGTTTTTTTCTCTATGCACGAGTGCATATTATACATTAGTGCATATGCACAAATGCATGATACAAATTATCAGTATGCATTTGTACATACCATCCAGATGGAAGGCTTCGATGATATTTTTCAGTTTATCTTTTTTCGACGTTTTTCCAGAAACTGGCCCTACTTTTATAATAATAAATGCTTGAAAACAAACTTCCTCTAAAAAACTAGTTAATGGAATTTTGTTATTAAGTCGGTCATGTTATAAAACATATGTTATTATTTAAATTAGTGGGTCAAAACGACCATCTATTTTTCAACAACTCGAAATAATAAACAACTTTAAAATGACACTTTCTTAATGTTTTTATTTGAGAACAAATAAAATTAAAAATCGTTCCGCTTTCTCTATAATCAACATCTTGTCTAAAGTCTTTACGGTAACGTTTAGTATGTAGACATGATTGAACAGGACAACACATGACAGAACTGGACAGGACAAGAGGGTGGGACTGGACTGGACAGAACAAGAGAGTGGGACTACACTGGACAGGACTGGACAGAACAAATGTATGTCTGGTGTTTGTTACAACTAAGACTGGACCGGACAGGATAGGACAAAACTAGACAAGTTCCCCATAAGTTATTTGACGATTTTATATATTATATAATAGTTATAATTAATACAAAAAAAGCAAAAAATTAAATAATTAAATCCATGCGTGTACTTCAGTTAGCAAAAGGATGAGATGAGTTTGCCTAAATACAATACAAATCATTGGTACAATTTCATGCCACCCGCTAACTTCAACGGCTGAATGAGCCAAATAACGTTCTCTCACATTGGTGTCCTTAAAGGCAAGTTCCGTGGGAGGCCGGTTAAGATTGTTGACAGTCAACCTTTTGTCCAAATAATCAACATCTTAAAATTATACTTTCTAAAACGATTTTTTTAGTATTAAGTGAGCGGCAGTAACTTACTAACAATTATAAATCAGTCAAAAGCTCATAACATAGATAGAACCAAACATATTATAAACCAACAAAGATGCTCTAAAATCAGATATAATTCCGAGTGAATCCATGATTCATTACACCAACAAAAACGTACACATATAACCAAACTTATACTATATAACACCAACAAAACCATCAAAGACTCGTGGCACAGATATAACCAACAACAAACACAACATAGATTATCGAATCTATAAAATTCGAATTTATTGTTATCAGTATAAGTATCAGTATCAGTAGCAGTCGAAGTTAAGACGCAGATACTTGAATCTTCATACCAGAAGCACAATGACCAGGGAGAGTGCAAATGAAATTGTTAAGTCCCTTGACAAGCCTAATTCGGTCTTTTCCACTTGTGTACACCTTTGCATTTCTTGGGGTGGTGCTGCACCCATCATACCCTGCCTTGTTCACTACCACCACATTATGAGCTCCTCTTTGGTAGTTGAATACTACAGTCACATGATAAAATAAAAAACTAATTAAATACAAAAACTCGTAATATAAAACAAAATTTGATTTAGTTTCTATTTATTATAACAAATATTCATTTCTTAACATAATTATAAAGTTTCAAAATTTCTTATTTTATTTTATGTCTATTTTGAGTCATAACTTGTTCAGTGATGTAGATACCAAGTTTATTGTCTTTTCACGTATTAAAAGAAAGGGAACTTTTTACTACATAAACAAAATTTAGCGCACTTAATGCATTTTACCCTGAAATAAGAATGTTAAAAATGACAGTGATTATGTCACCAGCTGCATGCTTTAGCAGTTTTAAAATTGTCAGGGATTAGTCTAGGCAAATGTATAGGATGCTTTTTAAAAAAATGTTAAAAATGCTTTAAGCAAGTAAGAAAGGATACCGAGAATGTCGCCGGCCTTGAAGTTCTTGCCTCTAGGCCAACCGGAAAGGTTAAAGGTCCAACCGCCGCGGCCACCGACGACGTAAGTGGCGGCCTGAGCCACCTGGCAATGAAGTGCCACCGCCAGAAGGCAGAGGACCACCGCTGCCACCATTGCACTGCCTCTTCTCCCAGCCATGGCTCAGTCAAAGAATTGGAGTGATAGAGAAAGTCTTTGGTGTTTTGATGGGTTTTGTCTTTTGTTTGTGGGTTGTTAGGATGGATATACACACCCTATTTATAGCAAAAAGTCTTACTCCATTGATTTAATCAAAAAAACATTTCTTTTATTTGCTAACTTATTACCGATAAGGCTATAAATGTTTATGTCTTTTTTGTTTGGAAAGGGTATCTTAGGCATTTGTCTAGACTGATCTCTGACAATTTTAAGACTGCTAAAACATGCAGCCTTGAGATAATTCTCCAGTGGTCACAAGTTATTTGTGTCTGGATTCGAATTTAGGATAGATGGGTTGTCTAGCCCCATCCCCACAAGCTATAACCAATACGCCATAAGTGTTGTGGTTTAAATGTTTATATATGTCTTCATTGCTTGTTTAAAAATAAGTGTTTAATTTTGATAAGTTATATTTTTAATTATAAAATAGATAAATTTAGTACTATCTTTCTATTCTTAAGGCTAAAATTGTTATTTTGGTTGGTTAAAAGGTGTAATAATCACATATTTTAAAAAATTATACGTTTTTTTTATTATGGATGTTTATTTTAGAATGAAAGAAGTACTTATGGATTCAAAAACTTTTCAAGCAATGAAATAGTTTTACATTGTGAAACAAAATGATGATATTGTTAAAGATCATAAAAGATTTACACATCGGGATGATATATTTATGTTACAGGACACCACAGAAGGATTACTAAGACCGCCTCTAAATAACCACAAGGGTTATGGCGTACTGGTTGAGGTCCTAAGGGATGTGGTGAAATATCTCATATGCCCAACGTTCGAATCAAGATGTATACAACAATTGCGGCCACTGAGTTTATCAATGCTGATGTATTACAGTCATAATTTATCGGGATTAATCCCGGCATAACCTGGGATATCCTTAAAAAAAGACCACCTCTAAATAAAATATCATATTTAAATTTGCAGAATACCATTAATTACCGTTTGTTTTATTACGATAATTTTATCTTGCTATAAAAACATACTCTCCTAAAACATTCCAATTGTGTGATGGATTGGTTGATATCAATAAAACTAGTATGATTGTAGTGCATATAGATATCAAAGATAGTATTTTAAATTTAACTAGATGTTATCGATAAATCTTTTCTTTTTACTAAATTGTCAGTTTCTAAGGTCTTGTATTTAATATAATATGATATCTTGAATTCAATTTTGTAAAATGTATTATACATTATTTGGAAGGTCTTATACATAGTTGAAAGAAAGAGCTGTTAGATTAGATACCACATTAAAAAAAAAATAACGATTTTGATAAATAGAGGGAGGTTCAAATAAAAACACTAACCAAATAAGAGAACACAAAAACGACTAAATTAAATAACGTGAAAATTAATATATGATTTTTCACTAACAGTCAATGTAAGGATGTGCAGGCGACGTGGTCCACGACCTCAGATCACGGTGTGCAGGCGACGTGGTCCACGACCTCATATCACGGTCAAAATTAAGTGAATCATACATAATTTTACACATAATTTTAATATAAATTTTAAAATTAAATGTGATGCGACTGTTCTGTTATTTTCTTATTATTTTTATATGAACCTTGGTTATCGATATTACTACGTAAAATAAATATTTCCGTTCTTTTTTTACTCTTAAAATTTACGAATCTGTCCTTATTGTTGATGAATTTTATTCATAATGTCAAATGTTCCGGCAATTTTAATACGTATTTATCCTCTTATTTAGAGCCCAAACTTCAACGTGTGGGACCCACATATGGTCATTATGTGCATATGTATGTACGTACATACTAACAAAAATAGTTAATAAGTTGTTGATTGAGTCAAAGGATATGGTCCCACCTCTTGAGGGTATTTTTTGGTTTCCATAAATGAATGAAAATTAGAAAGAAATGAAAATGACATATAATGAAAATGGAATGGATTTTTATTCATTTCAGTTTGATTATGAATGAAAATTTGAACTTTTGAAAGAATGAGTTAATTATATTATATAAAACCAAACAATTTCTTTTATTATCATTTCAATTAATTATTGTTTAATACATTCAACCAAACACCCCTAAGATTTATTTTTGGTTTAAATGTATGTCTTTTTGAAAAGCAACATAATATATACAAGACTACAAGAGAGAAATGAAAAGTTATACAGACGGAAAATACAGAAGTTGCGAGATGCAACAAACAAAACTAGACGTAACCCACAACCGAACGAAACAAAACGAAAATAAAACCAACACGAAAAAGCAAACAACAACCAATGAGCACCCCGAGAGGAACAATATGCTCAAGTATAAGTTTTGGAGTGGACCCGACAACCAAATTTTCCCAAGAGATAGAATTCTTACAATAACGTCTCGAGATCCAATCAAACACGCGAACTTGGATCTCGAAGAGCAAAACCTCCACCGAACTCGACTTGTTTTGGTAGACTTAGGTCTCGTTTGTTTTTTTTCATTTTAAACTCTTAATCACCACTTATGTCTGATTCATTTAGACGTTTCATATTAAAAAAGAACTGAAATCAGACCCCAGACTTCAGCAACTCTTTAAAACAAGCGCCACCTAAGTATATGTAAAGATAAATTGGTCTATTTAAATTTAAATTATACATATTAACAAATAAGCTTTTATATATTGTTATACATATAAAACATGTATGAAACAATGTTTCTGTAAAATTATTTTATATTTAAAATGTTCTGTACTATTTTATGGTTGAAAAAAAACAAGGGAATTTAATTATTATAAACATTTTTCATAAACATTTTACCCAAATAATCGATTTTTCTTTAAATTTATCAAAATAACCAGAAGTTACTCGAAATATATACCGAAATACATAAGGATCGAAGGTCTTTTAATTCTGATTAAAACCTACTCGAAAACTAGTATGTTTACTCAAAATATGTTGTAAAATTGGAACTTACTCGAAAACTATTAAATTTTCGAGTAGGTTTGAACATTCTCGAGTAGGTTTGGTCCATTTCAAGTAGGTTTCAATCAGAATTAAAAGATCTTCGATCCTTATGTATTTCGGTATATATTTCGAATAAATTCTGGTCATTTTAGTAAATTTAGAGAGACAATGGTTATTAGGTAAAAAGTTTCTGAAAAATCATTATAATAATTAAATTCCCAAAAAACAATCATGTTTTAATTATGAGACAACATTTTAAATTTTATGAAAATTGGTTTATAAATTATAACTTTGTGCGAATTATTGAGTTTGTAAGAATCATCAACATTATAAATTTTTAATTATATATTTTATTAACTTATTTTTTCTAAAATAGACATAAATTTTATACTAAAGGGGAATTTAATTATTTTGACCAAAATTAAAAACCCATTTACCAATGTAACCAAAATCTTTCTCAGTTTACCTAAGTGACCAAAATCCCTTCGAAATACATATCGATGATCGAGTACGTATACACATGGCGGAGGGGCTCAAAACGACGTCGTGTTGGGCCTTTTTTTCGCATAATACAGCGGACAAAGGCCCAAAACGACATCGTTTTGGGGCCCCTCCGCCATGTGGCGGAGGTATTCCTACTGTGTAGCGGAGGCTTTTTGGCCAAAACGACGTCGTTTTGGGTGTTTTTCACTTCCACTCGATCTGATGTGTGTATCGACATGTATTTCGAAAAGACTTTGGTCACTTAGGTAAACTGAAAAAGATTTTGGTTATATTGATAAATGGGTTTTTAATTTTGGTCAAAATAATTAAATTCCCTACTAAAGGTGCAATATTATATGAATATTCACCTTGATATAATGATAATAAAACTACCTAAATAATTAATTCATTTATATATTTTATAATTATATGTTATAGATTTATTAAAATAAAATAAAAAGACAGAAATTTAGATAAAAACTCGGATTCTTATAAAAATGCAACTAGACAGAAACCTTTATTTCACATTAACCTTCAATATATAAATGTTAAAATAAAATATATGGGTCCCACGTAGTTAAAATTTTCCAGAGTAAATGGGTTTGGTAGGATCCATTACACAAAAATACTCAGAAACATATTTCCAAATTCCAAAAACAAAAAAAATCATAATATTACGTATTTGCTTTGGCACGTGATTTTTTATTAAGAAAGATAAAAGATGAGTTAGCATATATGTTCGTCTACTTCAACTTTTTGTGACTAATAAAAATATTAAGGTTTTTTCATAGATTCTTTAAAATAGATAAAATAAAGATCTTTATAAGATTTTATTTTAATAAACTCTAAAAAAGATTTAAAAAAAACATGAGAAAGTATAGACTCATCCAAATTTAAAAAACTCTTAAAATCTTGATCTTTAATATTTATGAGTGAGAAATAATATTATATTATATATTTAAAATAGAAAATATCTTTGATACGAATCTAATTTTTTCTGGAGATTTTCTATTTTGCTTATCCATTTTAAAGAAAGTTTCAGACAAGCTGTTAAAGATGCTCGGATGTAGTAGATGGAGTATCAAATTAGAATATGGTTAAAAAAATATAAGATGATAAAACAATACGTGATTTTTAATTAAAATCACACGAGATTACGGGAACACGGTCAATACCAAGGGTGTGCAGACAACTTAGTCCATGACCTAGGTTGTGACTAAGGTTAAATGTCTGAATCATATATGATTTTGCACATTATTTTAATATAAAATCATATGCGATAACCACAAGAGTTGTGGCCTACTGGTCGAATGTCTGAGGGTTGAATGAATATCCTAGCCATCCAGGATTCGAATCCATATGCTCTTAATAATTGTGGCCACTGAGTTTATCAAGGCTGGTTGTTGCAGTCAATTTTTTTTGTCGGGATTAGTCTATACTTTGCCTGGAATACCCTTCACAAAAAAAATTATATGCGATTTGATCATTTCATTTTTTTTTTGTTGTTCATCATAAATTGACTCTATTTTAATGTAAATCATGAATTAAATATTTTTATCACCCTGCAAATATTATAAAACTTCCATATTCATAAATAGATCCTCACCACTAAACATGTATGTATATATGCATTTTAATACTTATATTTTAGACAAAATTTGTCGGTATACATAATTACGTAAGAATTATTAAATTTATTTAACTTAAATACGATCATTAACGTGTTTGGGTCGACTGTCGAGTGACTAACAAGTAAAAGATAAAAGTTGGGTTTTAAACAAACAACCCCTAAGTTGCATACATATGATTCTTTCGGCCTTTGATTCTTTTCCTACATTTTCTAACAGTTTTTTTTCTTCTAATTAATCAGCGTTTTTCTCACATAAATTGCATATACAACCCACTTGGAAATATATTTGAACATAATTGGTGTAACCTCATATCTTAATAATATTTATGAGTATCATAATAAGCCACGTATCTAAATTAATACGAGAGCATCTTTAACAACATCTTTAAAATAAAGAAAATATAAATTTTGAACAATTTTTTGCTCCTTCAAAATTATATAAGTATAAGAGAGATTATAAAAATATTTAAATTTTAAAAAATCTCCGAAAAGGATTAACATAAGAGATCAATCTTTTTTTTATTATATTTCACCAATAAGAAAAAATAAAATATTTAGATGAGATAAATAATATTTTATTAAAAATATAGAATATCGTAATAATATAATAAATATTGTAATCTTTAAAATCGATATGTTTTTGAAATTAAATGTAATATTTTTCTTAAGATTTTAAATCTGAATTTTCTATTTTAAAAAAATTATAAAAATGCTCTGATCCGTATAATTTTAGAAAAATAAAAATGCTTCATTATTAAATTGGAGCATTAAAGTAGTTTTTATAAAAATATATATATAAATAAAATAAAAGCTTGAACAACCACCAACACCAATCCATTATGATTTTTAGGCTCCTATTTCTCACACTTGACCTTTGTAGGCTCTTTTAAGTCCTCTGACTCTTTTGACTCACCACCCCACTAGTCAATGATTCACACTTTTTCCTTACAATTTAATAAAAATATTGACAATTTTCATTGATTTCTACTTTAATCATATTAATTTTTTTAGTAAACTACAAATTTGGTTCATGTAGTTGCTTAAAGATAACATTTTTTTTACACGTAATAAGATGATTATAATGGTTTATAAAAATGTCTGGATTTAAACTCTATCGTTAATGGCCGTAAAAAGATTCCGTTAAACGAGGGGTATTTTCGTCATTTTATCATTTGGACGACCATTAGAGCCAGGGATCAAATTTGGACGTTTTTTACAAACCACGGTGGTCATCTTGTGATTTCAAAATTTTAAAAATGAAAAATTTTATTTTTGACAAACCACCAGGACCAAACTTTGTAGTTAACTCAAAGTTTTTGAAACATTTGAAGTTTGTATTAGGAAAAATTGCACCAAAGTAAAACAAAATTAGCATTTGTTCTTATTATATGAAATAGTGAATTAAAATACCAGTTTCAAAGTTGTTATTTGAGAATTGAGACCAAATTAACTTTTGAACTTACAAAATTATGATTTATATAATGTCATGATTTTACTGGAATAGAAATTTTAAAAAGTTTGTTACATTATTTGGTAGTTTTTGATTTATCGTTATGTATAACTGAAAGAAAGACAAACTTTAATGTATTCCGATGCATTTTATGCAAAAGTTTAATATGTATAAATAACAAACTAGTTCGTATTTTTGTTTATGCTACCATAAATTAGTTGGTATTAATTAAATACAAAGAATGACACCAAGTTAATTCATGTTTTTGTAAACCAACTTTTTTGTAAAAAATCAAAAAAAGGGCGATTTTTAAACTTTAGTGATGAAATTATAGATTGAAGAATTGTAAAAAGAAGGTTAGAGGTTGAAGATGAAATTGGTAATATTGTTTAGAATTAATGTTAAAACAAAAATAAAAATAAAATATTTAAAGTAATGATTATTGATTGGCAATAATGTAAATTGGTTATTATTGGAAGGTGAATGTGAGAGTTTTTCAAAGAAGGAAGGCGATCTTTTGAATTCAAACAAAGTGAAAGATGGTCTAGACTTGGAATTTTAACAAACAAAAGAAATATTAAAATTATCGATATTTTATAGTATTGTATATAGGACTTGGGATCACGTGAGACCAACACGTTTTTTGTAAGACCACTTTTTTACACTCGAAACATCACAACAAAACACTGTGAAGGTAACATTCACAGTGTTTTTGAAGGTTCGGATTAATTTTCACCTTCATAGTGTTTTGCTGTGAAGGTTAATGTGTAAAAACGTGGTGCTACGGGTCTCATGAAAACAAGCTGGTCTCACGTGAACCCAACCCTTATACGGTGTTAAGATTTGTAGATTAATTATGCTATACGGATTTTAATATATCTCATTTGATCTTCGCTTTTATGACAAATTTGGAATGAAAAGGTTTCTGGTTGAATTTTGACTTCCGAAACTTCGGGTTAGTCTTCTTTTGAATATTGGCTCGTGATACTTGCTTTCAACATTTGCACTGCTTCTAGCATGCCATCCTGAAACGAGCAATGTATAAAAGTTGTCAATCTTGTAGCATTTATAGCTCACGCTTGATAAGAACATGAATTAGATGTGTAAGAATGAAACTAAGGCGTACGGTATGATAGAAACCAATATATAGCGGAAGAAAGGGTAAAATTTTCAAAACAAGCAATGCGCTAAAAAGAAAATCTAAAGAAAGAAGAGAAACTAGAACGGAAGGATAGACAATTCATATAAGATGTCTTTTTTATACTATTTTGGAGCTTCAAAAAACAAAATTTATAAAACCTACATAGATGTAAACTCCATATTTAATCCCAGTTTTTGTTTGCAAGTTGAGGGTCTTCATGGAAACAATGTCTCTACCCTTTGGTTAGAGGGAAGGTATGTGTACATCCCACCTGACCCTACCTCTGTGTGTGATTTACTAGGTTCGTTTGGTTTGGGTTTTATGTTGTAACTTGTAATATAAGAAAGTGCAAAAACAAATTTATAAAAGTTTACATGTTGATTGAAATCATATATGTAGTGGATGTACATAGTATTCCGTCCGTCCGTCCAAAATAAATGCTCAAATTCATATTATGTAATGGACGTACATGGTTGCAGGATTTCACTAAACGCATTCTCAAAGTGTTGACTTGACTATCGGTAAAATATCTATAATACCCCTCAACAACAACAAAATAACCGGAAATCTTGTAAACTAGAAATCGATGCTAATAATATTTTGTAACGATTGTGGTTGGCAAAGATGTAACTTTCACCTAAAGAAGGAATGCCACATGTATCTTGGAACAACTCACAAGAGAAAATTGTTGCATTTGTTTCAAGAGGGAGGAAAAAAACATAAAGACATGAACAGTTGATAAACTTATCAAATACTCCCTTCGTCCCAAAATAAATATCCACAATGAAAAAGGCACATAGTTTTAGAAATGTATAATTCTTACACTTTTTAATCAACTAAATGACAATTTTACTTTAATAATAGAGGGAGTAACGAATTTCTCCATCTCATAACAAAGGGTAGAATTGAAAAGTAGGCACTTACTTTTGAAAATATACACTTATTTTGGGACAAAACTAATATAGAAATACGGACACTTAGGTAGTGTTTGTTTTTTAAGAGGTGCTGAAGTCTGATTTCACTTCTGATTTATAAGAGATGGTGCTGAAGTCTGAAATCTGAATCAGTTAGACTGTTTATTTTTACGCCTGCAAGTCTGAATCTGAATCGGTCATTGATTTATAAATCCCTAACAATGCGGGTGTACGCGAATAAGAGGAATTAATTGGTGAGGTTACCACTTATTTTTTCAGACTTAAGAGGGTCTGAAAAAAAACAAAAAAACAAACGGTCTGAATTTAAAAACGTCTGAACGAATAAGTGATAAGTGGTCATTAAGAGGTAAAAATTGAAAAAATTATTTTTGGAACGGAGGGAGTAATTTCTAGGAGCAAGCATTATTACCTCAGAAGATAATCTTTGAGCAATTTCCAAGGCATTTGCTTTGACTTGAGAAGATAAAGCATAATCAATTGCCCTAGCTAGACCACTTGCAGCTTCCTTTATGCTAATCTCATCATCTTTATCCGGAAGCAATTGAGTTCTCTTCAGGGGTTCTGGAGAAACCCCGAGCCAAAACATCCTCTCCGCCCAATAAAATTGATCTAGCATAAACGGGCATAATACCTGTGTATATTTAATCAATCATTTTGAGAAGAGAAAAATCCAGTTTACAATAGTTCTTTGTCTCCGTAAGAGCTCTATCTCAAATGTTAATATTCCTAAGTTACCCTTCTTTCTATAAATATTGGACTGTTAATGTAACTCATCAAGGGTAATATTGTCCAAACAAATTGTCTCAATTCCTTCTAAATTGTAAAAAGAAACCCCTTTTTTCTCAACTTAAAACTTCATAGTCAAATGAACACAAAATATCTCAACTGAAAATGTAGAAAAGTAAGCTTTATCGAAACAAACCTGTGGAGTTCCTGCATGCAAAGCTGCTGCAGTGGATCCACTAATCGAGCCAGATTATATGTCAAACAGAAAGGGTGAAATTGTTATAAGAAGTACAGAAGGTTGGAAAAGAAGAAAAAAAATGGTTGGAAGATATAAAATTATAAATAGAAAACAAGAAAAGAAAAAGAAAGGTGAGCTCACCTACCCCCATGATGAATAGCAGCAGCACATTTCGGAAATAGCCACTTGTATGGTAAAGAACTAGTTGCAAAATGATAAGAGACATCAGGACCGATGAAAACTTTCTTGGTTCTACAGAAACTTATTGAAAATTTATAATATATGAATTAACCCCAACATAAACTTTGTAACCGGAGATACCATATATTCTACTAGAGGAAGGTTCAGGGGAAAACCGCAAAAAAATGAAAAACTAAGGAAGACCCTGGTAACTGTTCATTTGGACGATATGCACATGTGCATACACGTAATTGAAATTGTTTCTTGGTTTTTATGCACGCGTGCATGTTATGCACATGTGCATACCGGAACAAATTGCTTACAAATTACCTCTATGCACATGTGAAACGGTCCTATTGAACGGTACCATGGTGTTACTCGGTTTTTCATTTTTTTTTTGGTTTTCCCCTGACCTGACCCTATTCTACTATTTGATTAATAACATGATAAAGATGGTCCAGCCTTGGTAAGGTTCAGTATATAAGGATAAAATATAACTATGACAACTAACTTTATTTGCATGGGAAGCTTCTCAACAACTCGGGTACAGACGTAATGTCCAGTTCACTCATTTTCAAAATAATAGCTAATTTTAAATTAAAGTTCCCAAAAGATAACAAGAAACAAAAATGCTTACCCCGAGAAACAGAAAAGCCGGCCACTAAAAAGAGAAACTCCATCCTTAATGAATTCTTCTTTTTCTGAAAATGATGATGTTTCTGCAGCAAGCACTCTTATTGCAGCATCCAGAGGTCCATATCCAGAGGAGAAGAGGATAAAACGGTAATTGGTTAGCTTTAGAACACTTTGAAGAACATGAAGAAGTAGCTGAGGTTTCCTCATAAAGCCCATGCTGTAGACAGAAGCGTATCATGTTTCAGAATAGAAGACTAGATAAGGTAATAAGCATCCCAAGGAAGTGTTTTTTTGACAGTTTACGAATACCATAAATGAAAGAGTGGGTCCATGGGTACAAAAGTTTACTTATTCAGAACTAAGGGCCTGTTTTTAGGAGCTTAATGGGACTCACAGCTTATTCTGTAAGCTATACATGACTGTTTGGTAGTAGCTTAATGAGATAGAAAGTGGCTTATTCATTAAGCTTCTAGGGGGAAGCTTTATGCAGAAAGTCAAGTTTTTCTTTTCCAAACCGACCCCTCCCAATTAAAAAACACGCACCTTCCATTTATGAAAAAACCCTTCCAAATAAAAACCTTCCCAAGCTATACAGACATCTTTATCCATACAGGACTTAATGAAAAAACAACCAAACATCCCCTAAGTTATAGTTACCAAAGGGTCTTTGGCCTAGCGGTATCCGGGTTACAGGTAGAACCCAACCTTCTAGGAGGTCAGGGGTTCAAACCTCACCAAAGTAAAGTAAGAAGGGTGTGGGTTCATTTACCGTATATAAATATTATATACTTTTAAGTAATAGTTGCACTATAGAGCAAGTAACCAAAATCATTAAGTATTAAAAATGAACCTATATTCGCTGATGCCAAATTACAGTATTGAAGAGTGAAATATATGACCAAAAGCTGGTGTCTAAGTTCTAATGTTATAGTTGTCATTTTGTAAACTTAAAACTTGCCTTCCAATAGAACTCAAACCAATGAAAACAGGTGGTGGTGATTCTGGAGCATTTAAAAACTGTTCCAGCTCAGCATGAGCTGAACATAACTCAGCTTTCATATTCAAATTCTTTGAAGAGGTCAAGACTGTAATTTCTGCACACTCTTTGCATGAGAACTGCCACTCCATAGGAAGATTCCAGAAGCCACAAACACAAATATTTGAAGGCCAGTAACCTGGCATAGTACAGAAATGCAAAAACCAATAAAAAGGAGACCATTTATAATTTGAATAATATGCTACAACTGATATTCTCTGATTACAAGAAAATCTAGCAAAAATCTAATTCACAATATGATGGTCACACCATACCAGGGCATTCTACAACTTCTTTGCTGAAACCATACCTGTTATGATGAAGTGGTGAAATTCAGAATGATATACAAATGTGCTCTATTTTCCCCAGAAAATGCGCATGAAGAGATAATATGTGATATTAGGCATTATGTTTTCCAATAGAATAAATATAATGAGTCTGTATATGTTATAAACTGCTGATCAAATGCTAAAACCTTCAACTAAAATGGAATGTATACAAAGGGTTTCTCAGTTTTCGAGAGACCGAGAGCTCTCCCAAGACTGTTGTCAATCTCAATTTCACACAAGACTAATCCATAACTCCCTTAAACCCCAACCCTTTATTTATACTTGATAGCCTGCATTAACAACTTGTACTATTACACGAACTACTTGTACCTTCCTTTCACACAAGACTAATCCTACTATTGTATTTGTATGCGGAAAATGTGAGACTGAGTTTTGTTGGAATATACTGTTACAATAGTGGTACCCATTTCCTATTAATATTGACTCTGCCTACCACTATTGACTATTTGTCCCAGGGTATAAAAGTATATTCCAACAAAACTCAGTTTCACATTTTTCACATACAAATACAATACGCAAACAGTTGAATTTGTAAAATAATTGGCACACTGGTATTGATCTTACAGTAGCAAAGGAGACGAAGGCCTATTATGCCACAATGGATGATTTGTGACTGGATCCTGGATACATGAAGAAACAATAAAACATTTACGTATTAGGAAGATGAGAAGGAACCATAGACTTGGTTTAAATTATGTGATACTTACTTTTTTTTTTATAAAATACTATCGGGAAAGCAAAGACACACCGTGAAAGGCAAGGGACTCAGCTTTAACTCTGTAGATCTCCATGTTCCCCAGTCTTCCGTAAAAAGCGGCCACATCCAATGAATAACATCTTTCCAACCAGTCTTATTTAAGCCAAATTCAAATATCATACATTTGTTAGTGAAATCTTCTATATCAACTACAAAAGAAAATCTAAGAGGACCTGAATGAATGATTCTTCAATGAAATTTTTTTAATACAGCCAATGTGCCAATCGACGTTTTAATTAATTTGTGTCACAGGTAATATTTGTACAGCCATTTGTGTGAAAAAATAAAAGTTACACCAGGTGTAAGCAACTGAATGATTAATTATATTAACTATACCAAGTATCATTCAACTTGTATATGAGCAAAACTGGAAATGTCAAAATAACAAAATAAAGGAAAAGAGACAAGAAAACCATAAAAACTCGTATAAGCAAAAACGATGTGCATAATGTGTATGATTTGAGATTTACCTTCTCGCTTGGAGCTGCTTGAAAATAGTCGTATAAAAGTGGAAGCTCTTCCCTAAATTTTCGTTCAAACGATGAGGGAGCACTGCACCAGGTATAATATGAAAAACAGACACACATATAATAAGAAAGAGGAAATAGATATTATATACTATATCCTAGATACAGAAAAACATATAAAGAAATAACAAGATGTACAAAGAGATGCTCATTATGCCACAAAATACGATCATATCTCCTTTTTGGATCATTATAAGTGCATTTTGATCAGAATAACTATATCAGACACTATGGTAAGACTACATTCCAACTAAATGGTAAAAGAAGTTGCATGATAACCATATTGACAAAGTCAACTGTACCTATAAGGAACAACATAAGGAGCTGCTACCACACAGTGAACATTAAAAAGCTCAGCAAGGCTCCAACCTTCCTGCACAATGAAGACAGAAGTGTTCATCAGTTAATTCATCATCATACGTATAACAAAGATGACTTAGGTGCTGCTTGGCAGTTGCTGAATGGTTTGGTGCAGAATGATTCAGTGGTCAGAATGATTAAGAGGCTCTTATGATATAGTACAAAATGAAATATAATTGTTTGGTAATTGTTCAAAATGAGAACCACAAGGCTTGTAGCGTACTGGTTAAGGCTTGTTGGGGATGAGGCTAGATAACCCTCTACCCCATGTTCGAATCCAGGCGCAAACAACTTGTGGCCACTGGGAAATTATCTCAGGGCTGCATGCTTTAGCAGTCTTAAAATTGCCAGGGATTAGTCTAGGAAAATGCCTAGGATACCCTTTCCAAAAAAAAAAAATTGTTCAAAATGAGATCAGGGATCTGAATGGTTAAGGGAGATCCAGGATACAAAATGATTCAGGGGGTTTTGGAACCATTAAGAGGCAACCTTATTTTTTTGCCAAACAAGATTTACCTCTTAACGATTCAGAAACTGTCTCTTAATGGAACTGTTAAGAGGTAAACAAACAGCCCCTTAAAACAATTAAACACACTAAAAACCCTTCACTTCTGACTACTAATATAGATAGTTATATATGAAGTTATGTGATAGATAGCATAGGGATTACATATGTGAACTAACTTATGCTAGCTAAGGCCTTGTTTGTTTTTTCATTTTAAGCTCTTAATCACCACTTATGTCTGATTCGTTTAGACATTTCATAGCTATTTCAGAACTGAAATCAGACTTAAGACTTCAACACCTCTTAAAAAACAAACGCCACCTAAGTCTCTGAATATGTTGACTTCTATTGAAATCATTATTTCTACTTTACAAACAATACAAACTTCAAACAATTGTGAAGATCGTTGTTGTATATGTATTCAGAACTTGTATTTTTCTACAAATTAGTGTACATTACTTGCATAAAAAGGGGTAGCATAAAAGATGAGGGATTGAGGGTATTGAAAATCTTCTAATCTCAAAGATACGTAATAGGATAAATAAAGTAAGGCCCTACTGAAGTCTACATACTGTAGACGTATCTTTTAGCGATTCCCAAGTCAAATTGAGAATCTCATATCATCAACAGTTAAATCTCATTAAAACATACCACTAAGTTTTTTAGTGTATAGACTAAGGGCCTGTTTGTTAGCAACTTAATGAGCTTAATTGGACTATTCAGTCAGCTATACATGACTGTCAATGATATAGAAAGTGGCTTATTCAGTAAGCTTCTAGGGGGAGCTTTATGCAGAAAGCCAAGATTTTTCTAAACCTGTCCATCCCAATTAAAAAGCACGTTCCTTCCATCTATGAAAAGACCCTCCTAAACAAAAACTTTCTTAATCTGTACAGACAGATTAATCCACATAGGCAACTTTATCCATGCATGACTTAATAGAAAATCAACCAAACAACGCCTAATTCTCCTTTTTAGGTGACAGGTGAATTACCAATGCAAAAAAGTTTATTATGACTAGATCGCCCTCCAGGCATGGGACGTCACCAAAGATCTTTTCAAATACGACTACACATTCTTGTCTATGTTCTGTTGTAAGTTTCTTTTTCCCTTCACGAAAGGAGGACTGCACAGAACCTGGAAAACTCAAAAACAGACACAAAGACATGGTGAAAATACAGATTTGCGAACTGTTTACTTATAAGTTCTCCAGAAAAAATAAGTATATTGTAGAATAAACTAAACGAGTACAGTGATATAAAAATTCTGCTACCAAAACCTGAAGTATTATCATTTTCACAAGGAGGAAGAGCAGGAGGAGATGAAACAGGAAAACATGCGACTTTTTTTCTGCTTAGATGCTCCATTAAGTCCTGCCAAGAAAAAACAAACTTATATCATGGCTAATAGACAGAACTGTAGTCTCTAAGAACTTCAAAAAAGATTGTTCTTGAAGGATTTTTTTTTATTTAAAAAAGAAAAAAGAAGTGGAATGGATAGAGTATCACTATTATGGTTTAATCTAAACCCCTTCAGCCTCATGTAAATCTCAATTACACAAATGGCCGATGACATTAAAATCACCCACCCAATCATCGGTGAATAATTTAACACATGATTAGTGAATTACATGAAACATGGCATGAGATCACATTGTTAAAGTTGAAAATGAAGTTTTTGTATTTCTTGGAATTCAATTTACAAGCAACAGCGGTACATGTACTTATACAGAATTTGAAAATTAGGAATCCTGAATACGTGGAGAGTTAGCTCTGCATTTTATTGGAGTTTGATTGCACATGGTTGTTGAAGAAGTCCTGACAAGTCTGACAGTGAACATGTATGAGGGTTTGTTTGTTAGCAGCTTAATGAGCTTAATGGAACTCACAACTTATTCATTCAGCTATACATGACTATTTGGTAGTGGCTTAATAATATAGAAATTGTTTTATTCAGTAAGTTTCTATGGGGGAGCTTTATGCAGAAAGCCAAGTTTTTTCCAAACCTACCCCTCCCAATTAAAAACACGCTATATCCATCTATGAAAAAACTCTCCCAAACAAAGCATGTCCTAGTATGACAACTAAAACTCCTTCCATAAATGTATTAATTTCTTTTTTACCTGTTATATGATAACTTCAAGCTTCTAAAATTATAAATTTGAAAATGATTATCATGCTAATATCTTCTCCCTATTACATACATACAGTAATAAGTATCATACACAAAAAAATTCATCATTGTGGTCTTCAATTTTTCATATTCTTTATTCTCCGAGGCTTAAATGATTTGATTTCAGCATATAACTTTTCACACTTTTGTGAAGGTCTTGTTGTATAATCTTTTGATAGTCAAAATGGTTTAAAACAATTCATGCACATCAAGTATAAGGGTAAAAATGGTAAGGAGACGTTGTATCAAGGTCGGTCTACTCTGACAAAGACGAGATATATATGTTTTATAGTTGAATTTATACCACTTCAATAAAACAAGTACATTAAAGCGCATAAAATCAACTATAATATGGAAAGATATTCGAAACAAGATTATATCAAACGGAAAAATGGTTGGACTCTATATTGCTACCACCAGCAAGTGTTGAACAAACCTCATGTGCAGAGTGCGTTGTAAAAACCACATGGTAATGCACCTGGTCGCAAGCAAAAGCCGCAGCGATTGCCTGCAGATAAATGTTAAAGACATATCAGAAATATGTTACAAATAAATTAAAGTAATCAATAAAAAGTGGAGATTAATTTCATGTTATCATGGTTCTTGCAACGTTCTCATTGGTGAAAAAAAATCAGAACTCATTCCGTTCCAAATATTAGACCACTCTGCTAAAACAGAGGAGTTTTTTTTCTTTCTAGCTATAAGTCATTATTTGTCAGATAATTAACATGGGTTTACATCAGCTCTAGAATATCAACAAAATTTAAATGCAGAGACTAACAGGTACTTTTGTATGAATGTTTCAGAATAATATGCTATAATTTAGAAAAATGATATGTAGTTAGACAAGAAATTATATAGAAAAGACATGCTTACTAGAATCTTTCTATCTTTCTTAAAAAGCTAAGAGTTTACATGGGTGAATGATTTCTTTATCACCGAATAAGCACTTGTTATTCCCAACATTCATTTTTTTTCATTTGATTTGGAACAGAAGGAGAAATGAAAATGATCTCATTTTTGGAATGAAGAAGGTACAATAATATGCAGTTTTTGAACATTTCAATTGAATATTTGGAACCAAACAAGAAATAAATGATCTTACTTTTTGAAACTGAGGAAGTATGACATAGACTTTATAAAAATTTCAAATTGAAGAGATGGAGAGAGTTACAGCTATTGGATACACATCGCCTTTCGTCCCAAAGGCCATAAAAACGGCCTTAGGTTGCCTTCTCATGGAAACCTTTCTTCCCACCTTCTCTCCTCCCTGTTCATAGACATACCTGAGAACGAGAAACTATCCAACAGGTCTATAGAAATTCATAAATTAAACCATGAATTACTGAAGCCTGCCTTTCTAAGAAAATAACTGTTCTACTCCCTATGTTGAATTTAATCGTAATTCACGTTGTCTACCTTAACATTTATAAAGATGGGTTTTGCAAATTGAATAAAGAAGTTGAGTAAAAACAGATTTAAGTTGGCTAAGAGAAGAAAGAAGCTTTCGCATGTACCATGAGAGTGATCAAACTGGAAACACGTGATAGTTATAGATAACACAATTAGATAAAGTAAATGGAGTGCCACTGCCCCCCGCCCCCAACACTACAAGCTCAGCCGCTTGGATAAACCCAAATGGGCAAATAGTAAAAAGCCTAATTATTACTATTATCATTTTTAGTATACTTTAGATAGTTCGCACTCTTTGCACAAGCTGGGGGTCTTCATGAAACAGCCGCTCTGCTTTTCGATTTAGAGGTTAGGTTTGCATACATCCTGCCCCCAGCCCCCAACAAAGACCCCACCTTCAGGTGGGACTTACTGTTACTGGGTTCATTTGGTTAGTTATTAAATAAATAACTCTCAGCAACCTGTGATGAACTTATGCATTTGTTTAGTTCTGTACTAACAAGTGTTGCTTGATTGCAAATTTGCATTATTCAATTCAAATAGCCTGCAAATGCAATTACAGTTTGAAACGTGATCAATATATGGTTCCTTAATTTTGCAGCAAGAAAGCTGATATTATTGCATGGTATCTGAATCCAAATAAGTTTAATATTGACCATCAAAGGTATATTTAAAGATGATTTTATTCAAATTCTTATCAATAATAGAGATTTCTGTCTAAAGAACATGAAATTGTTTACAACCACATGGCTATTTTTTAGAAATGCTATTTTGTTTCTTAAGAGAAAATAAATAAAATGCAGTAACTGCATTAGAGATGGAATAATCTCATTAACTGTTCATCCAACATTTAGAACTTAATCTTACTAACAACAAGTAAGCGTCATCTGGCAACACTGCCATTTTTTCTTTTAATGTTTACAATTTTTTTAAGTGCAAATTAGTCAGAAAATAGTGTTACGCTTTTAACAGTTTACAAAGGTAGTTTACAGAAAGAAAAAAAAACATTCGCCGACTGTTTGACTATATAATGAGGTTGAGTTTTTGAACTGGGTGAAAGATAGTCTTATTTTACCCTAAGTTTACCTCTTGTTTTTTTTGTTAAAAGAAGCAATTTCGCAAAATGCATTTTGATTCAATTGTTAAGCGGAAATCGCAATTCTGTTTGCATTGCAGAAAATGAAAACAGAAAACAGAGTGTTACCAATTGAGGCCTAAAGTATTCCTAATTTAGGACATAATATATTATATTGTCAAGTGTCTTAACGTGAATGGTATTCAGCCTACCCCTAGGTGGTAAGGAGTACCCTCAAGTGAATGTGAAATGGGGGAGGGATTCTTCACTGTGAGAAATATCTCATATATACTCTTTTCATTTATAAATATATGAGATGCAACAAGTTAAATCTACGTATGTGGTCTACACATACAATAGAGATAGGATTCAAAGAAAATCATCAACTTATACCCCAAAAGGGAAAATAGATTAGGTAACAACATATTAGGTTTAAGATGTAAAAGGCGGGAAAGGAACTGATTCTCAAAACCTTGAATGTATTTTATTTCTAAATTTAAGCTCATACTTCATAGTATCATATAAATTGACTTGAAATCATATCCGTTATTTCCAAAAGCCCTCTCGCACCTAAGAGAAAGAAGGGTGATTTAGGAAAAATCACTAACTTTTGTAACTTAATCCACAAACGGAACTTTATAACTTAACTATGGATGAAGATTTTATTGAATCGAGGTCCAAGGAGCATCGAAAAAAGCAAACGTTTTGACCAAAAAGTGTTTTCTTCTTCCCTGCTTGCAAAGCTGCACTTAAAATTCAACCACTATTACAACACTTGCAATGAAAATAATTCAGGAATAGAATTTATGTTGCAATGATGGTAATCTAGATAGAAATTTCTCCATTATGTGTCCGTCTTTGACACCATAGAGGATATGCCTCCATCTCATGCAGGTGTTTCCATGAAAATGGCATGAAATTAAGGCAATATTTTTTATTGGTTACTATAAAATAGTTGGTCCTCTATCTAGAATTTTTTGATGTGTGTATATCCATATTTTGCTCTCTTGTTATAATATACTAACAAATATTATTCAGTTACAGTGAGAATATAGAAACTATAAAATTCCCCAAAAGAGCCAATCCAATTATGTAAATATCATGTAACCATCTTCTGTAGTATTCTGCGTGTATTAGGGGTGCTCACGGGTTGGGTTGATCGAGTTGAAGACATTTAAGCAACCCAACCCAATGCTTGCAGTTTGAAAAATGTCAACTCAACCCAACCCAAACCACAGTGCAACCCAACCCAACTCGTTCGGGTTGGTCGGGTTGATACTTTGGTACATCAAAATATTATCCTAACCTTGAATATGTTGTTTTCTCTAGTCTACTTATAATTGCTTTGTCATCATCAACCATTTGGTACAACTTATCCATATTTGTTAAATCTTAAGTACATCACATTTAAATAATTTTCTCAATTTGTACATATATATATATATATATGTTCACAATTACTGAACATATATACAAAGGAATTATATAAAGATGGAGAATAGATTGAAAATATATGTATATGAAGAGGGTGCGTGATGGTGTAATTATCTAATGTACATATTAATAGACTAAACAATCATATTAAATCCAAGAAATATACAGATATCAGGTTCATCGGGTTGGGTTCAAATAAAAGTAACCCAATATCAACCTAATACCTACAGTTTGAAGATCTTACAACTCGATTAGACATCGGGTTGCTTCGGGTTGAGTTATTTCGCGTTAGGTTGATCGGGTTTTTGAGCACCTCTAGTGTGTATGACAACACATGTAATAAAAAGTGAAATATAAGTACTAAAAGGGTTACTAAGCAGAGACATACCGTATATATGAATTGAACTGCTCATACAAAAATCAAATAGGAATCAAGTTGCTAGATAGGGAAAGCCTTGCGTTCAATTCTGCAATGGTAATAAGGTCCATCTTTCCCATGAAAACCGATCCTTGGGAAACTTTGACACTACTAGAATGAAGTCCAAGAAAAAGAATTAGTTGATCTCACAAAAATCAATGTTGAGGTCAACAGAAGCAACCAACTTAAACACAAAGGACAAGGGTTTAAAGCTTAGAAGTCAAATTGTGATAAGGTTACCTTTGGGCTCATGCTCTCCTTTCTTGATGAGGGTTCTCTTTTGACCCCATGGAATTGGTCAAGTAATAAATTGCTAGATAACTTCTAGTTACAAATAAGAGTAGAATTTTATGAAAGGTAGCGATCAATGATATTTTTGGGAAGACATTAACTTGGTTTTCAATTCCTTCGATAAACTCTTGCATTTCGTCATTTACAATTGTTTTTCAAGGATTTAAAAAATAAATAATAAGGAACTTCATAGGCTGTACTTATCTGTTTTCCATTTAAGAGCAATTAACTTTGACATACTTTTAATTGTTTTTCTTAAATATTTGACAAAAAAAACTTTTTAGGTAATTTTTCTTTTTTGGTAGAAAGCATTCAAGGACCCAATGTGGCTAGATGGAAATGTTTTAAGATTTTCTTTTGTTTCTCTGAAATGAGGTGGCATTTGTCTTTTACTAGCCTTGCCGGTTAGTCCTTTTTTCCTAAATTCCATAATTACTAGTATAGAACTAAACAATAAAAGACAATTCTCAAATTCCTCAAAATGGGTGCATAGGGAAACTACATTCTCAACTTCTGACCCTTCTTGTGCTTAGAAGAAATCTTGTGAGGCCAAGTAAGTATTGATCCTTGTGTAGTGTTGATGCAATTCTTCCTATTCGTATATTAATTCAGCTGATTAATTACAAATCTATTTTCCACATCTTTAAATCTTATGCATTAATGATATTCTCATTTTTTATTAGATAGATATTATGGATTATTGTATTTATAAATATTTTAATATATATTTGTTGTCTATTATTCTAACATTAGGTGGCATGTGTTATTACCAGTATCTTGTTTTATTTAATAAGTTATTGTATTTATAAACTAGACAATAAAATTACAATTCTCAAATTCCTCAAAATGGCTGCATAGTAAGTATTGATCCTTCTGCAGTGTTGATGCAGTTCATTCCTATTGGTATAGTAATTCAGGTGATTAATTACAAATTTATTTTCCATATCTTTTAGATCTTATGTATTAATGATATTCTCATTTCTTATTGGATAATTACTATAAATGAGTGTATTTATAAATATTTCTATATATGTTTGTTTTTTGTAATTCTGCCATAATGAGCCATATGTGTTATTACCCAATATCTTGTTTTATTTAATAAAGTTCTAATTCTAAAAATAAGAAAGATGAGTTTGTAAATGCATATATGCCTCCTTATGGTAGAATAATAAACAACAAAACATATATGAAGATATTTATAAATGCACTCATCTATGGTAACTATCTAATAAGAAATGAGAATATCATTAATGCATAAGATTTAAAAGATATGGAAAATAAATTTGTAATCAAAAGAATTATTATACCAATAGGAACAAAATTGCATCAGCGGCACTACATAAGGATCAATACTTGGCCTCACAAAATTTCATGTTACCATAAGAATGGTCTGAATTTGAGAATCTAGTTTCCCTGTGCAGTCATTTTGAGGAATTTGAGAATCGTAGTTTATTGTCTAGTTCTATATTAGTAATTATAGAATTTAGGAAAAAGATCGGCAAGACAAGTAACAGAAAAATGCCACCTCATTACAGAGAAACAAAAGAAATTACACCTCATTACAGATAAACAAAAGAAAATCTTAAACGTCTCCAGCTAGCCACACTTGAATGTTTTCTACCAAAAATGAAAAAATTACCTAAAAAGTTTATTTTAATCAAATATTAAAGAAAAATAATAATAAAATAAGTCAAAGTTAATTGTTCTTAAATGGAAAACAGATAATTACAGCCTATGGAGTTCCATATTATTTACTTTTTAAATACTTTTAAAACAATTGTAAATGACGAAATGCAAGAGTTTATGGAAGGAATTGAAGAGCAAATTAATGTCTTCCCAGAAATGTTATTAATCGTTACTTTCATAAAATTCTACTCCTATTTGTAATTAAAAGTTATCTACAATTCCATTTGTTTTGACCAATTCTAGGGGGGGTCAAAAGAGAATCATCATCAAAAAGGAGAGCAGAAGCCCAAAGGTAACCTATCACAATTGGAACTTATAAACTTTAAACCCTTGTTCCTTTGTATGTGTGTAAGTTGGTTGCTTCTATTTACCTCAACATTGATTTTTTTAGATCAACTAATCCTTTTTTCCTGGACTTCATTCTATGTTTCCGAAGGGATCAGTTTTCATGGGGAAAGAAGGACCATGTTACCATTGTGGAATTGAACGTAAGGCTTTCCCAATCTAGCAGCTTGATTCTTATTTGATTTTTGTACGAGCAGTTCAATTTATTCATGCGTTATTTTTCTGATTAGTTACCTTGTTAGTACTTGTATGGCACTTTTTATAATTGTGTTGTCATACAGGGAGAATACTACAAAAGATGGTTACATGATATTTTACATAATTGGATTGGCTCTTTTGGGGAATTTTATGGTTTCTATTTGTCGTTACATTAAAACAAGAGAGCAAAATATGGATATACACGCATCAAAATTATGATGGAAGTACAACTAATGGCTATTTTTATGCATATACCATGACAGTGCAATTTCAATGACACAAGAGCCTTGGTTAGTAAGCATTAATAAACAAGCTCACTCAAGGGTTATAGTAGGTTCTTTATGTTGGATAGTTGAGCTAAACCGTGTGGAAGCAGTCTCGAACTCTATCCCTATCTCTTAACTTTTGAATGTGGTTAATGAACGCTTGGATAGGAACTTAAAATGTGTTTTGAAGATATATGCTAGGCCTAAGGAATTTGATTTTTCTAACACAGTGAGAGAAAGAATCTAGTTTCTTGCATTGGCTAGAGAAATTTGAAGCATGCAATTTGAGCAGTCATGTTTCAACAAAATAACATACTCCCTCCATCCCGCAGTGCGTATCCCTTATTGAAATATAATCATGCCGGAATCCTAAAGACCTAAACTACCCATATATAAGTCAAAAATTCTATATAGAGGCCCACCAATAAAAAAATTATTGCCTTATTTTCATGCCATTTTTTATGGAAACATCTACATGAAACAGAGGCATATCCTCTAGACGGACATAGAATGGAGAAATTTCTATCTAGATTACCATCATTGCAACATAAATAATTATTAATTCGTTCATGCATAATAACTGTTTTTTTAATATAGTCTTGTATAAACAACAAAGCATTACAAATGCAAAATTTCAACTTTGTATGATAGCATTAACATATCATCCATCTCAGGTCTTCAACACTATTTCCAAAGCCCTCTACTAAATAAGACCACAATCTTTGACATCATTTTAATATTCAAGTTTTCAACGTTATTCAACTATTTATCATATACTAGTTAAGCATACCTCCAACAAGACCTTTTAGCACTAGCCTCTAGAAAGTGTCACGTGTGAGTGTGCTTATGTAATATTTGTGCATCCTTTATGTTAAAGCTCCAACATGCATTACGAGACCTCCTATAGATGAACACAACAAAAGAATATAGAATGCGCCATTTTGCGTGATTGACACGTTGTAGATGTAGGATGCATGTATCCATGAAACTCACGAGTGATTTAAGTTTCTAAAACTTATACGACGTTAGAAGGATCAAATGTATATATTGAACATTATATACCATTCATTAATTACATCATTGCTTAAAATTGGTATTCATATAAGAAATTTGAATGAAGAAATATAAACAGACCTATAGTTGATTTATATTAAAACTAAAAATATTTAAAAAGAGAATTCACATATCGCTTGAATATTATAATACGTCAACAGTATTTTCAAAATATAAAAAAAGCTCACTCCATCTGAAACCAATTTTAAAGTGGTATATGATTTATGAGCTTTCCAACAGTTATGGGGGGTGTAAAGTCTTATAGATGTAAACAGTGAAACTTTAACTCTTTTAAATAACCGAGATGGATATAGTAGGCATACCTCAAAAATACCCGTCCAGCCGTCCAGTAGATCAACCCCACAGATAGACGAGTGATTTAAATTGTCTTCAGGTTTTCCCCTGAACTTGTCTCCTCTTTTATATTCTATTTGATTAATTCAGGGCGGATTAAATTTGGACATTTAATGAGCATGAAAAGATGTGCTCCGTCACACAATAAAATAGAAAAGTTTACTAAAAACCCGTCAAAGAAATACCTGATTTAAGATTTAAATATTAAACGGTAATGCAACATCTGTAGTTGCATACTAGTTTCCCTTAGAATGACACTTGTATGTGAATCCGATAGACATGCTCTGTAGTGAAGGGGCTAACTGCATTTTTGTAGTTTTCTTATAAATTAAAGAACCCTGCCTGTAGAGTCTATGAAGCTTTAAGTGAAATTTGAACATCAACTTGCTTGTAAATTGATATGATTGACAGTGAACATGGTGCTAACGTGTGATTCCTAGGGCTAGGGCCATACCATACTATGTTGTAAGACTTTCGAGTCTAGTTTTCTTTTTCAAACTGATGCCACTTTTCAATGGACTTTCCATAAACAATTGCTTGCACTCACAGAACGATAACAGATCAATTCAATATAGCATTTACACTTATGGGAACTCGTTTGTACACATCTCTAATTATGTGCTTATTTCTGTAATTATGTGCTTATTCAAGTGTCTCTCTTTGTGCAAGTTTAAGGGGCTGTTTGGTTGGTTTTCCATTAAGTCCTGTGTGGATCAATTTGTTTGTATAGATTGGGAAGATTTTTTGTTTGGGAGGTTTTTTTCATATATGGAAAGAGGGTGTTTTTTAACTGGAAGGACAGGTTTGGATAAAACTTGTCTTTGTGCATAAAGCTCCCCCTTAGAAGCATACTGAATAAGTCACTTTCTATGTCATTAAGCCACTACGAAACAATCGTGTATAACTGACCAAATAAGCTGTGATCCATTAAGTTCATTAAGCTGCTAGCAAACATGACCTAAGATCCTTAACACCTCCAGTATCAAGTGGTTTCTGAGATAAGTACCTATATATTTGATCCCTTTTTCTCTTCCAAGTGACCTATTGGGACCCACTTTTCTGGATGTGCTTCATTATGCAATATAAAATATACCGGTAAATGGAAGTATAAATGTGTTAATAGCATATGCATATCTCATCAATGCAGTCGTGGCATGAATTAATTTGGTATTTATGCTACAATCATAATTTCGGATAGAGCAATCATTAATGTCAGACTGAATGGGAACACAAAAGCTCCTCGTAGTAGCATTAGTGTTGGAAATATGATTGTATTTCAGCAATCTTGAACATGATTTTTCAATAATGTGATTTCTTATGAGTTATGCGCAATATAATCTACATATACTAGCATAGTTGGTATGAAAAATGACATATTAGAATGATGGCAATAGTATTTCAAGAGAAACAACTTTATCCTCGTTTCTGAATTAACACAAAGTCAGATTCCAAATCTGTCTAACCCGTATTCAAACTTGGGTTGCATGATGAATTTGAATAAATAAATGACAACAAAAACAAAGTTCATGGTTTCTACAGAGTTGATACGGGAATTTATTGGAGCATTCAAGCAGAAGTTCAGTTATCGTAGAACTAGTTGTGGCAACATAATTGACACTCAACAATCTTGAACATGATTTCTAAGTTTATTTCTCACGTTTGCATCTCTAACTATGCATAATGTGTATGTAGAGGGAGGTTCAGGGAAAACCCCAAAAAAATGAAATTTTGAGGAACACTTGGTAACCATTCATCTGGACGGTATGCACACGTGAATACAAGTAATTGAAGTTGTTTTTTTGGTTTTTATGCATGTGTGCATGTTATGCACATGTGCATACCGGACAAATTGCTTACAAATTACTTGTATGCACATGTGCATACCGGACAAATTGCTTAGAAATTACTTGTATGCACATGTGGATACCGTCCAAATGAACAGTTACCAGGGTGTTCCTTAGTTTTCATTTTTTCGCGGTTTTCCCCTAAACCTAACCCTGTGTACGTATGTATGTATGTATATATATATAAACACATATTGGAAGCATGATATTTTACATAATGTGTTGTACCTTAAATGTAAAGTCAATTCTCCAAGACACTGATGGATTTTACAATGTTGAACAGAGACACCATTGTGGAGGAACGGACCACCGGAGAAGCCGGTACTGTGCAATGCTTGTGGATCCAGGTGGAGGACAAGAGGAACTCTGAATGACTATACTCCTAAGCATGCAATGAGAGATGCCAACCAGAATGGTGAACTATTTCCTGCAGACTTAGCTGTTGCTAGCTCTGATCACTCTTCAGGCATTGTTGGGATCAAAACCAACAGTTCCAGCTCAGGCTCTCCCTCCACTGATAACTTCAACGATGTGGCAAACACAACTGGTAATAAGCAAACACCCTGCACACCGATTATATATTTACAATAAATTGTTGCTATCCAAAAGGAATTCTTCACCATCAAGAACAGATAAACTACCATAAGAATAAAATTAGAAGAACCAGTTAGGTTAACTCCAAACTAATCATCAACACAAAGATATTGCAAGATCCAACTCGAAAAAAACTCACATTAATCGACGAGATGAACAAAACCATATGACAAATGAAATCAACAGGTACACAGTTGTTGATTAATTTGAGATATTGCTTTACCTCTGAAATTTTCCGGCTAAATCTATGAATATCACGTTCTGTTGATTGAAATTGGAGTTGAGTTCATCGATAACTTCCATAAACCTTCAGCAGCTTCTAAACATTTTGTAGAGATAGGAGGGGGGTAATGTGCATATACCTATAACAAATATGTATATCATTCTTGTAATTTTTAATGAAAAATTATCAAATTTAAAACAAAATAACGTTTAATATTTCAGGGTTTTTTTATTATAAATTATGTTATATAGTTTATTTAGCTCATACAAGACAAATAACGGGTTATCGGTCCTTTATCTTACCGGATGAATATGATAAGGACGAAAATCCTACGAGTTACAATAAGAATAGAGAGTCTTATTTGTTAAGTGTGGGTGACGACTTTTACACAGTAAACATTTATAGGGTAAGTTGTTGCATACAATACAGGTTTGATGAATTATATTCTTACCGAATAACGTAAGTTAGAAACTTAGAGTGTTGACTTTTACCGATAAGTGTTTGGGTAAACGGTCCCTACAGGGTCGTTTATCAGGTATTTATTGGTTAAGCTCTTATTGGGTGTCATTTTCTTTACCTTGTCGAAAGGGCATGATAAGGATCGATAAACTTATTCGCTGGTAGCGGAAAATCATATGTGTTCTCACAGTAGGAACGGATTCCCCACAGTGGCGATGCAAGTGCACGTCAATACTATGATCATTTAATAGAGTGGTAGGCACCTGGATCGTTTCCCCAGGGATTGAACTATTGAGAATCGGATAATTTTATGAACTTTTGAGCAAGTCTCTGTTGCAAGTAAAAATCAAGTTTTTGTTGGTAGAATTGCTTAAATGACGAAATAAACTTTTAATTGAAAGATGAGTATAGGTGTAAGTTTTCCTTAAGGCAATTGTAGTAACAAGATGGTCTCATTCCTGTCTTGGCTAAGAAACAGGGTTTGCAAAGGTTCTAGGTATTCGAGAGGCATATTGTGATGGTGGTGTTGATTCTTATGCTATACAAGTTAACAGTTGCAATTTGGATAATTGTCTCATTTTGCATTTCACTCGAAAAAGGACGTGTCTATGTGTATTTTTCAACACACAAATCATTATGTAATGACCATGGTGTCCCACGTGGTCATATGAAAACATATTAGTTTGTCCAATATATTTTTCATTTCATATTAGTGATAAAATGTGATTTAATGACTTAGATAATCTTTAGTTTGACATATTAGTTTGTCCAATATAAGTTTCATTTTATATGTACATAAACCCATTTCCATTCTCTAATGATATGACTTTTGTAGGAGGATTATACATAGTTAATTCGATCAATATTAGTCTATTGCGTAGGAATGTGTCGGAGGGTCTACACATAAAAAACATGCAAGTTCTCCTTGATACATTCCTCCATGAGAATATTGAGAGTTTTGTATTTATTTTTGATGTTTTTATTCTTAATTGGTGTTTTTATATATATTTTTTAGTGATGAGTACTTTTAACATATTTAAATTAATAATCAAATCTTTTTATTGAACAATAATCCTTGATTTTTTTGCACTTTCTTCTTGAATTTCTAGTATATTTTTCTATGTAATATATATTGAACAGTTTTACTTGAAGTTGCTATTTTTGGACATAAAATCAATGGTTTTAAGCATTCATATTAAGATCTATATATTTATGTTACTTTTTTTTTTGGGTTTTAGGCATATTTTTATTAAACAACCATCATAACTACGTTAAATTTACTAATATAATTTTGTTGGCATGCAGGGCTAAATGAATTGATTTTTGAAAACCATCCTAGGCGTAAAAGATCCGTCCTGGCTCAAATAATTCTCTCACCAATAGAACGACTTAGCAAACAACTTTTTGACATTGCACATGAACATCCAGAAGTATTCTTGAAGGAACCAGTCGACGGAGATGTGTTCGTTGACCAAGCAATCAATTCAATGTCCACTGCTTCCCTAGAGACCCCTCTAGGTGCAATGTTGTTGGCCTCCCCAACCATAAAGGTTGAACCAATTGAGTACGAGTCATTATATGACGTGAAACCAACGATCAATGCGTATTGCTCAACAGAAAATGGTGGTATTGATGATGAGAAGCCATTGGCTACATGGGGTTAAATATTTCCCTTTACCCAAAAAGACATTTCATCAAACTTAATTTCTCAAGTTATCGTTTTAAAAAGGTTGATTGGTGTGTGAGACCTTGCATGTTTGTGCTTAAGACACAAGAAATAAAAGTGTTTCAAAACACTTGAACCTGTTATCATGGTTTAACCATGTATTTGAAACTTTTTAAGGATTTTTATGATAGCTTGATGGATTTCATAATCAGTGTTCTTCATTTTTCGTATGAGAAAGTACCTTTGTGGTTATATGAACGAATTTACAGGGAAAACGTACACTTATTTCAAGCGACACATGATATAGTATCCAAAGCCCATGTTTGGAAGGACGAAAGACTTTTCTACATGCTCAATGGTACATAATATTGCATTGATAGAGTTTATATTCCATATATATATATTGGCTTGTAGCTTTAGACAAACATACATGCATACTAGTGATCAAAAAGAACATTGTAGGGGGGTGGGTGGGGGGGGGGGGGGGGGAGCCCTAACCAAATGGGGTACAATGGTCCTACATATCGACCTACAATACTTGATCTAGTGTGCTAGCTATTGGTAAATAAAACAATATTAGGATGCAAGTATGACTTAAATATTACGGGAAAAATATTACTTATATTATATGATTGGGTTCCAGCGAGAATTGAAGTTATGGTAAGAAGAGTAATAAGAGATCTCTATTATTGGATGTACATTAGGATAAGATGCACCAAGATAAGATAAACTGAGATGTATCATGTATCAGACCAATCCCTTATCAAGTGCAATCCATAGGTAGGTTTGAGATTAAAAGTGATAAAGGGTCAAGATTTCTTCTTAAGCATATCACCTTAACTTCACTTCTCACATGATCCCATGCCTTATGTTATATATACTATATTATAAAACATTTGACAAAACTCCTAAAAAAACTTATTAAACGTTAGGCGCCATTTATTAACGCAAATATCTTAAAAATTAAAGTGCAAGTTCTTATAAGCATACTTACGACTTCTTAAAACTAGTTGATAACCAAACAATTGGAAAATATAAACTATAATGAATACAATTAACACTACAAAACAAATGACTTTTACCCTCGAAAATTACTCAAGGAAATTTTCATTGGTGATTACATACGAATTACCCAGAAAATACCAGTGATTCTGCAAAATCCGATGTTTTTCGAGAAAATACCAGCGGACCGCCCAGAGAATCTCTGGGTAATCTGTCACTGATTTGAATTGCCCACTAGCAATTTATCCACCAACTTTTGTGATGGTTTTGTGAGGAATCACCCTTTAGCGGCAGATTTCTCTGGAAAAAGTCCATAGACAAAAGTCTTTCGTTTAGTAGTGTAATGTTTAATATAAAATTTATGTAAAAGGACCAATATTGTCTTATATTTGATTTGATAATTATATCGATATTTATTTTAAAAGATTTAACTCAGTTTACAAAATTTTGATCCCAAAGATATTCACATAGGAGAATGATACATATTTAAGAGAATGGTCGAATCACATGTGATTTTACACTAACATTATGTATAAAATCATATGTGATTCACACGACCTTGACATACAACCTTGCCACTCGGCCATAGGGTCGTCCGCATACTTTTTTGACCGTTAACGTAAAACACATGTGATGTTATACATAATTTGGTCATTCTCTTATTTTTTTTAACTATGTATCATTTTCGTATGAACCTACCTCATATTCATAATGTTATATAAAACATTTGCAACTTATTATGGCATACACTCAAGTTTTAAAGATATACGTTTGAACTTCATAAAACTAATTGATAACTGAGTGATAAATACATTCAAATGCAAAATAAAAGTTGAGCCATCTCGCTCCACGGAACTAATAATCATCTAAAAACTCGCTTGTTTTTTTAAAACCATACAAAACCATAAATAAAATCGAGGTGAATAGAGATTAGAAAACGTAAATCATAATTGAGGATTCAAATTATGAACTTTAGAGTCGAGACTTATCGTGTTGCATATATATATATATATATATACAGAGGAAAGTTCAAATGTGAACTCATTTTTGGTTGTGAACGTGAGGACGAATCTCAGCCACTTATCCGGTCAATAAAGGCGGTTTTGACCTGGTTCCCCTCCTTTAATAATCTCCACCCTTCCATGAATCGCGTCAATCCTCCGTGATCGCGTCCACCATAACCGAAGATGTGTGGCTGAGATTCGTTCTCACGTTCACAGCCAAAATTGAGTTCACATTTGAACCTAACCCTATATATATATATATGTACTCTTCTAGAGTTCTAGCTATTATAAAAATACTGGTAATCCATGCAAAGAGTTTGACAAGATGTTTTCAAAACGATTATTACGATTTTAACTATCAAAATTAGATAACCATGACAATCAATAAAGTTTGAAATAGTTTATTAAATTTGTTTTTTCACAACTAATTTGTCACTTGTTTTTATCAAATGGTAACCGATTGTCATTTATCTTATCAGGTAAATATCATAATGAATAATAATCTTGTCAAGTAAGAGATTTAACAAGAAGTGAGTATCTTACCCAATAAGTGAAAAAGAAGACTTATATCCAGTTAATACTCACCGGGTAAAAAAAGCTTTCTAACAATTTATTTTGACAACGGAAAATATCCGGTAAGGTAAATGAACGTACCCGATGAATATTTGATAAACTACCTTGTTTATTTTTGAAAAAAATTCAAAAAATCCAACAAACTTTTCCCATTTGAATGATTAAGTACGTGAACTATTTTTCTGAATGAAAAAAAAATCAAATTTTCTATTTTGAATTTAAGTTTCGAAACTCATTTTTTCTATAAAAAACCATTAAACTTTTTTGTTTTGAATTATTCAGACCCTGAATATTTTTTTGATTACATAAATCATTAAACTTTTAAAATTGACCACCTATATCATTTTAACCCAAAAAAAGTTAAATGTAACCGAATACAATGTTTTTAAGTAAAAAAACATAAATCAGTTTTACCGTTCTTAAACTATGTCATTCATACCTTTCAAGAAAATGTGAGATCGACGGCAGGAGCCAACAACGATGATAGAGAACAAACGACGATGAGAAGACAAGTGGTTTAAATGACGTACGGTTGGAAACAGTAAAATCAATTTCACCCTTTTTTATACTTCAAATTAATTCATAGCTAATTTAAGGTAGATATTGTAGTTTAAAAGAATATAGATAACCAAATTTTAAGAGCATCTCCAATAGCGTCCCCTAAATGAGAGAAAATGGAGAAAATGAGGATATTGAGCAAGTATTTTGCTCTAATAGCTTTCTCATAATCATCTTCAAAATGGAGAAAGTAGTAGAGAGAGTGAGTTTTTCTCCAAATATGGATTTAACTCCAAAAATGATTACCAAATGAAATTACCAATAAAAAATTTTAAAAAATAAATATTTAAAAAGAGAAATAATATTTTAATAGATAATGCAATATTTTAATATTATTTTAGGAAAATTATAGAGAATTTGTTGGAGATGAATACAATTTATTTACAGATTTTATTTTTTGATTCTCAATTTTGAAGAAATTATAGAGAATTTGTTGGAGATGCTTTAAAGACGGATGATTCATTAAAAAAATTAAAATAAAAAAGTTTAATTGTTTTTAAAAAGTTATTTTTCAAAATTGGGTAAAATGCAAGAAATAGCAACCTACTTTCATAAACTTCTTTATTATAGCATTGTACTTTAAGTTTTACTTATTACAACAATGTACTTTCAAATTATTTTTTATAAAACATTGTACTTTGAAAAATTTACCCATTATAGCAATGGGTAACTTGTTACCTTTTAAACAAGTTAACCCCCACTTTTTTTTGCTTACATGGCTTAAATAAGATGACATGGATAACATGTCATCATGATTACATGACATCAGTAATAAAAAAAATCTCTTGTAATTTTAAAAAAAAAATTCCCACTTTTTTATATTATTCTTAATTATTTCAATTTTTTTAATAATTTTTCACGTCATCACTTTTAAAAAAAAATTACTCTTACTAAATTGTATGCAAATTAAATATTTTAGAGTTACATTTTTTTAACAAATGTGATATTTTTCTTCAAAATAAATATTTTACTTATAAAAAACGTAAAACTTGTGATTTAATTTTTCTAGTTCAAAAAATACTTATTTCGTACTTTTTTTAAATTTAACGATATAAATTGTGTTTTAAAAATCTTCTTAATATTGTTACATTTTGATAAATATTTTAGAAATAATCTAATTAATTTAATATATTTATTGAATGATATGTCAATTCAATTTTTTAAGACAAAAAGATATATTCTTTTCCATATAAATACTTTATTTGTAAAAAACATAATAATTCTTATTTTCTTAGTTAAAAAAATATTTTTAAACATTTTTTAATATTAAGGAAATAAATTGCCACCTATAAATTTTCTTAAAAGAATATTTATGAATAATTTAGTTTAGTTTAATTAGTCTAATATATTTATTAAATAATATGTAAAACACAATGCTATAATAAGAAATGTCACATCAACAATATATTACATGTGGACAACCTACATCTACAATAAGGTGGCATGTAAACCTAGTATAGTGGGTAAATTTAAAAGAAAAGGTTACCCAATGCTATAATAGGTAAATTTTTCAAAGTACAATGTCCTAATAAAAAATAATTTAAAAGTACATTGATGTAATAAGAAAAACTAAAAGTATAATGCTATAATAGATAAATTTATGAAAGTAGGTTGCTATTTCTTGCATTTGACCCTTCAAAATTTATTTTTTTAACTATTTTATTTTGCCACCAAGCTCCCTCCAAAGTTCAAGTGTTTACAGGCCCATCGAATATTTTGCATCTGACCCAATTAAACTCGGCCCAACGCATCACAAGTATACGACTATACGGTAAAACCCTTCACTCGTTTATCAAAAGGAACAATCTCTCTTCCCTCCGATTCTGAGACCTTCAAAGAACCCCCAAAATCAAATCTTTCAATTTCGATTTTCAGACCAAAATCTAGTGCAATTTCAAGAAAATTATGGGGAAAGATGAAGACGATATGAGAGGGGAGATAGAGGAGAGGCTCATCAACGAAGAGTACAAAATTTGGAAAAAGAACACACCGTTTCTTTACGATTTGGTCATCACACATGCGCTCGAGTGGCCTTCGCTCACCGTCGAATGGCTCCCTGACCGTGATGAGCCCGCCGGAAAAGACTACTCCGTCCAGAAGCTGATTCTTGGAACCCACACATCAGAGAATGAGCCTAATTATCTTATGCTCGCTCAGGTTCAGTTGCCCCTTGAAGATGCTGAGTACGATGCTCGTCATTACGACGACGATCGCTCCGATTTTGGGGGTTTTGGTTGCGCCAATGGCAAGGCTAGTGCTTCTGAACTTGTACTTACCTTGCGTTGTGGTCTATTTTGTTTGAAATCGACAACCGCGTTGTTTGTTGTTATGATTTTAACAATTCTTTAGCTTTAAAAGATGCTTTATGTTCATTTTGAGCGGTAATCGTCTGTATTTTGTGAAATTGGGTAGGGTTCAGTTTATGTATGTGTTGATGTGTTCGATAGGTTTTGGTGTTTGTTGTATACTAATCTTCCTTCAGTTGCTGGTATCTTGATTGAGAGAAAGATTAGTCCCTTTTAATTGTTAACCGAAATTTCTGAAGCCTTGTAGTGTTTTATATACATATAAAGGGTTGATGGTGATTTGAACTGTATTCGGGCGATATTTTGGGAAGAAGGTTTTTGGATCTGTCATTATGTCTGTGTGACTGCATTTTGGTGTGATCTTACAATTGAATATTGGTTAGTGTTGCACAAGAATCGGAGGTTGATGTTTCTTGACAGTTAAGTAAAGATTCATGTGTTTTGTAAGGTTATGCCAAATAAAAAGTAATTGCCATATGGGTATGAGTTATTGGATTTTCCTTGTGGAACTAGGGTACAACAATCTCTTTTCTCTCCTGGACTTTCCCTATTTGATATTCTTGCCCTTGCTGCAAACTTCTGTCCCTACTCCTTACTCGGCAGTTCACATTGCCACTTTAATTAGCAAAATAGTTGTTTGCTTGTTCATTTGCCTGTAGATGCAAGTTGTCGGTTCGTTGCATACATTAGTCAGATGGAAATATGTAGTTCTAGTCCAACTATCTTGAGATTTTATTTAACTTGGGAACTGGGATATGCTGATCATCTCATGATATTTTTATTTTTCTACAATGTTTTCTCAATCTGGGTGTCATTTTAGAAATTCGGCAAGTTAAAAGGTCTGTCTGTAAAATTCTTGAAGTCAGGGTCTCTTTTGCCACTTTAGAGTCCATATTGCAACATCCAGAAAGTTTAGGACTTTAGGGACGTTCAGCAGTTTTTTGAGGTCCAGAGAATGAATGTTCTGTGAAGTCGGAAGGTTCAAAGAGTGCAAGTTCGGTTCAGTCCGACACTCACTTTACATCATTTATGTGCTCATCTTCTAAATAGAGTAATTCTGAAGTCTTGGGGATTGGAGAAGATATCAAATGAGCCATTAGAACTTTGACATCTTCTGTCGATACATATGCTGGACATGTCGGGCTATTTCTAAAACACTATAGCTGATCTGGTTGGATGATTTTTTCTGTAATCACGCTATGTGGATGTATCTTGTTTTTGCTCACTTTAGCGTTTTCAGGTTTGATGTTGATTTTGTTTACCTTTTTGCTTACAAGTATTTAAGTGTCTACAGTTATAGCAATTAATGTTGAGTCAGATCATCAATATGAGCTGTAATTTCTTTCTTTTTCTGAAATTTGATTTTAAACAAAGTGATACATCTTTGGCTGTATGGTTTGAGCAAACATCTATGGGTGGCAACTCTCTTGGAGAAGGGAAAACAAGTTTAAATGTTTGGTTCTCTTTTATAGAATTTGTAACAGTTAATTTTCAACTTGTATATGGTTAAAACCTTAAATTAATAAATGCAACTTCCATGTATCAATTCAACAAATATGTCATACTTTGACATTCTGGTGCACACAATAATGCCTCCTTATCATTTATACTTTAAAGTCTCACAGGGTCTGTTTTCCATGAACCCCTCCTTCAATCTAATTTTTAGTCTATCTCAGCAGATTGTACTTTTGCCTTTACTTTTTTTTTGTATATATCTTCTATGCATGTGATGAAAATTGGCTCATCTTTTATTGATATCTTTACCGTATATGATTTTCTCTTATAGGTACAAATAATCCAGCAAATAAATCATGATGGTGAGGTGAACAGGGCTCGTTATATGCCCCAAAACCCTTTCATCATTGCCACAAAGACAGTGAGTGCAGAAGTCTATGTCTTTGATTATAGCAAACACCCTTCTAAGCCTCCTCTAGATGGTGCGTGCAGTCCTGATATGAGATTACGAGGCCACAACACTGAAGGATATGGCTTATCATGGAGTAAGTTCAAGCAGGGTCATTTGCTGAGTGGTTCAGATGATGCCCAAATTTGCTTGTGGGATATTAATGGAACCCCCAAAAACAAAACCTTGGATGCTATGCAAATATTTAAGGTATGGTCTATTGGCTGGAAAATATGTTATATAACTTCATCATAACTAACATGACCAAAGCAGCTAAAAGTTTAAAACACTCCCCTTTGCTGCAGCCTATATATATATATATAATTCTATATAGTTTCAATGGCAGTTTGCAGACATAAAGTGAATTAGATGGCTTATCAGTTTGCATCTTTGTTTCACATTCAAACACTTTATCAGAATTCAGATTATCACATATCAACCTGTCTTTTGTTACCCTTTCACCGTGATGTGGACTTTCATAAGAAGACATGCAACTATGTAGGCATGATGATTTTTTTTGGTACAGAACTATATAGAAGATGAACATATGTAGATTATTATTTTATCTATTTTCTTGTTACACATACAAGAATGTGGTGTGGCCAACTCCCCTAAGCTTTTTTTTTTCATGTTTGATAGGTTCATGATGGTGTTGTAGAAGATGTAGCGTGGCATTTGAGGCATGAATATTTGTTTGGTTCTTGTGGTGATGATCAATACTTGCACATATGGGATCTCCGGTCTCCATCAGTTACCAAGCCTATCCAAAGTGTTATGGCTCATCAAAGTGAGGTATGTTTATGTATAACATTTCATTCTTCTGCTTATTTATAATCAAATATCAATCAATATTCAATCCTAGTGTAAAAACTTATAAATCATAATTATGCTGTATCTCTTATGTGGGATTCAGCTAACTTATGTCCTAATGCTCTTGAACCCGTATCTTATACTCTCTCTATCCCAAAATAAATGTCCACAACTCCACGATAAAAAAAAGGCAAACAGTTTTGGAAATGCGTAATTATTACTTTTTAATTCACTAAATGACAATTTTACCCTTGTATATAGCAAGAGGAATTTACTGCTGCAATTACAAAAATTTATGATTTATTCACCTTTTTGAGGCAGGTTAACTGCTTGGCCTTCAATCCTTTTAACGAGTGGGTTTTGGCAACCGGATCAACGGACAAGACTGTAAAATTGTTTGATTTACGGAAAATTAACACTGCCCTCCATACCTTTGACTGTCACAAGTAAGAGTTCTTACACATCCATCATTGTCTTTATTTTTTTTTTCCTATTAAATACCAATCAAATCGTTTTATCATGTTATCGCAGGGAGGAGGTGTTCCAAGTTGGATGGAATCCACAAAATGAGACAATTTTAGCTTCTTGTTGTCTTGGTAGAAGACTCATGGTGTGGGATCTTAGCAGGTATATGCACTTGGAACTATCCATTAACATTTGGTTTCTTTTTCTATTCTCAATTTGCAGCGGCAAATTGCATGAAAATGTAACCTACTTTTTCTGATTTTAATTTTGGGTAACATACTTTCAAAACGTGTATTATGGTGCCTGATATGTGAAATTATGGGTGAGCATCGGAACCGGGTACCCGTCTTTGGAACTGGAACCGGAACCGCTCCGGAACTGCCGGTTCTGAAGCGGAACCGACGTGATTGGTTCCGGTTCCGGTTCCTAAAATTTGGAACCCATCAAGACCAGTTCCGGTTCTCGTTTTTTTGGAACCGTTACCCGTTGTTCCGGGTCCCCGGTCCCGTTCAGAACCGGAACCAATGGGTACCCGCTAATTTTAAATAAAAAATATTATATATATATACTAATAAAACTATATTTCTTTTTAGGTTCGATTTTTATATTATTTGTTAGGTGCTCATGACTTGACATGAAGTATTATGGAAGTTTTTTTGTTGCTACAATACTCAAATTTTCTAGTTTATTTATGTAATAATTAGTTTTTATCAGATTAGTTTTGGCTATTTGTTGTATTTGTTACTTTAAGTCGGTAAATTTTTATCGGAGATTTTTGTAGTTTATAATTACATTTTATCGTATGCAATGTCAAAAAAAATTGAAACCGGGTACCCGGTACTTGTTCCAGCAGTTCCGGTAATCCGGAATTCCAGGAACAGCCGGTTCCATGAAAATTGGTCGGGTACCCGGTTATGCTCACCCCTATGTGAAATCTCAAACGTTCAAGTTCATGGGTCACGGGTTATCATTCTGAGGTGGCGAATGACGTGGCATATTGTTTTTTTTGAAATGACAGGATTGACCAGGAACAAACGGCGGAGGATGCTGAGGATGGACCACCGGAATTGCTGTTTATTCATGGTGGGCATACGAGTAAAGTATCAGATTTCTCATGGAATCCGTGCGAAGATTGGATTGTTGCCAGTGTTGCAGAAGATAACATACTTCAAATATGGCAGATGGCTGAAAACATCTATCACGATGAAGATGATATGCCTGCAGAGGAATCTAGAGGTGCTTAAGCCTCCTTAACTATGTGAAAAAAGATGATATTCAACATAACTATATGAACAAGTAGGCATGCTTTTTTTTCTTCTTTCTTTTTAATTCTGTCTAATGAATGGTTTATGTTGTGTTATAAAAGATACAGGTTATTAGAGTTGTTGTCATATTTCTGAGTTGGTTTTTGGTGGTATAACTTGTGGATGTACTTGACCTGTGGTCAAACACCAGGCCTTAACCGGTCCTATAACTAGATGGGACCGGTTCTGTTCCTGGTGACCAAAATATTGTAACCAGTTCGATAATGCATCCTCTGTTCCTGTTGGTTAAACCTTTTTCCTTAGCCTTTTGGGTGATCTCGATTTATTCGATAATTTCATTCACGCTTTTTCATCTTGTTGTGTGGTATTGTTTGGTCTTTTTTTCAATGTTAGGGGTTGTTTACCAATTATTTTGGATAAGTGCTGACCATGGTAAGAACTCTGACTAAGGTAAGAGGTTTGATTCTGGTAAGTGTAACTAGAAAATGTCAATTATACCTTTAGAGATCTAAAGTAAGTGTTAATTAAAAAAATATTATTTATAAAACATTTTGTACATATTTTAAAATTTTACCTAAAAAGATATTTTAATACTTGACATAACAAAAAATCAGTTTTTATAAGAAATTAAAATAAAATATTAATATGTTGTATCAAGGAAATTTTTTATAAAAATATTAATATCATAATCTTTTTAGAGTCTTGGGTACTACAGGCTTACCTAGAAAATGGATCAAACGAACTTCTCTTTATTTGTAATAAAGTAATAAATATATTTCACCTTTTTATCTTTCACTGTACGTGTTCTTTATCTTTTAATTCCAAGACAAAAACCATTATATGTTCTCTCTCTCACCCACCAGCTATGTTTTATTTCTATTTTCTATTTGCTTAATCTCAAGACAACACCTATTTCTCTTCTCTGTGTTTAATATTTCTTTTTTATTCACCCCAAACAAATTTATCGAAGCTTGTTAAGAAACCTGTAAGTAGTTCCTCTTTAAGGGTTTATTCTCTGTTGACCCTCTTTTGTTTCTTATTTGATTTGATGGGTTTTCTTGATGCAACCATTGTCGATGATTATGGCAAGTTTTTTAGAGCAATAGGGAGAAAAGAAAGAAAACGTAGAGTAGGCAGAGGGTTTTTGGAGAGGGTAAATTGGGAAAACCTTTAAAAACTGATCTCTTACTCTGGAAAGGGACGTCCTCTTCACTGTCCATGATCAGCACACGGTCAACGATCGGTCAGCAGTAAGAGGAGGAATTTGTTTTTAGTAAACACCCAACCTCTTATTAGGGTAAGAGTCTCTTACCGAATAAGAGGTGGTAAGAGGTTAGTAAACAACCCCTAGTTGAGTAATCTTTATAAGTAAATGGAGGCAACAAAAGAGACTTATTCAAAGTGTTTCTTTCATAGATACCAAACTCATCTAATCATCATAGTCTATATATTTTTTCTTAGATTTTAAAGTAAATAATTCGTAGAATAATAAACACCAAATAAAAATAGTAGGTTTCGACGATAACCTCTCCGCAAATAGGATCACAATAAAAAAAGGGAAAAGTCTAAAAAATCCAATGGATTTTTGTGTTTTGAATGATTAAGTCCTTGGACAATTTCTTTGAATAAAAAAATCATTGGACAATTTAAAACATATCAAATAAGTTCTTATATTTAGAAACTTAACTTGCTACTCAGGTAAAGTTTTTGAATTTTTATTTGTTTTTTATTTTATTTACATTTCTTAATAAATCTTTTACAATGTTTATTTTTGTGATTAATTAAGTATTTCCTTTTTATTTTAATATTTTTTTTATGTTTATTTTTTTTTTTTAATAAATCTTTCACAAGGTTTATACTTTTTATTTTTATTTATAATATTTATAAGAGTAAATTACACTTTTGGTCCTCTATCTATGCTCGTTTTTTGGTTTTGGTCCCTCCAAAGGTAAAAGTACATTCATGGTCCCTCAAACGAGTTTTGGATAACACTCTTGGTCCCTCCGGCTAACACCGTCCATATGGCTGTCGTTAGGCGTCCCATGTGCCCCTCACGTGAGGGGCATTTTGGTCTTTTTACTTTTCCCTCTCTTTCCCTTTTACCCGATAAAAACCCTCCAACGTTCTTCTCTTTCAGACCTAATCTGCTTCTTCTTCAATTTCATTTCTCATTTGCTTCAAACTCAATCTGCTTCTTCACGATTTCTCTCCGATCAACGATGGTTCCTCATATGGTTCCAAATTCTATTTACTGCAACTGTGGTCTACCTGCCATCACTCGAACATCGTGGACAGAAACAAATCCAGGTCGGCGATTTAAATGTTGTTCGGGAAAGGTAAGGATTTCACTTATTTAAACATTCAAGCTAGAAGATTTTTGTCTCATTTTGTGTATTTTTGTGACAGGATTGGAATTGTGGTTTCTTTAGTTGGATTGACCCACCCATTTCTACTCGAGATATGACTATTATAAATGGACTTTTGAAGGCAAAGAACAAGCTTGAAGGCTCTGTAGCAGAAATTCAGAAAAGAAAAACAAGATGGAAGATTTTATGTTTTATCACTTGGATGTTGATAGTTTTTTTCTACTTTCTTAGTTGATGGTCAAGATATGTATTAGACTCTTTTGTAAGGTTATGTTGGTTAAGTTATGTAAAAGTCTGGAAAGTTAATGAAATGAGACTTTTTTGCACTAAATGATGGAAATATGTGTTCAATACATGTTCAAAGGGTATCCAGTACATGTGACCTTAATAAAAATGACATTTCATGCCAAAACAGATGGAAATCTGTGTTCAATAGGGTATCCAGTACATGTGACCTTAATTAAGACCTGCATAGACCAAAACAGAGGGAAATCCAATCATGCTCAAAAGAAATCCCAACCATTTCATAAGGAATCCAGCACCTGTGTAGACCAAAACAGATAGAAATCCAATCATGTTCAAAAGAAATCCAAGGCATTTCATGCCCAAATCCAAACCATAATAAACAAATAAGTTAATATCATAATAAGCACATTGCATTGCATCAAGTTTCCAAAAGATTAAGTTCCAACCACAAAGTTTACAAAAGACTAAGTTCAAACCACAATTTACAAAAGAAAGTACGGCATCCAAAATAACATGAGCATAAAGTTTTTGGGTCCTAATATTGTGCCAATCATCTAAGCTTGACTTCCACTAGCCTGCCCTTTACATGTCCTTGCATTGTGTCCAACTTGCTTGCATCTGGTACATTTTCCTCTCATCCCAGCCCTTGGTACCTTGTTGCTTGCTTGACTTATCTCTTCCACAGTCTTGTTTCTCTTTTCTTTGGCCTCGCCTATCTGAGTATGATGCTTTGGTGGAGTAAGTGTGGTGGGACACTGTGATTTAGGCCACATCAATCTACCATTAATTGGTTCCAGCTTGAACTTATACACATTCTTCCATGTTTCCATCCAGTATGAAGCATGGACCAATCTTTTAGGTTCTTCAGCAGCAAGACCATTGCTTTCCATATCCCAGATAACAGCCACAACATGCTTGCATGGAATTCCATTCAGTTTCCATCTCCTGCAAGAACAATGCTTATTTTGGTAATCAACAATGCACTGGTCCATATTGGGTCCACTCACCTCATACATCTCACCCCCATTCCATATAACACTATACTTTGTTGCTTCCTCCTTTATTGAATCCAATATCTTTGTGGCTGTTGGTGTAAGGGGCCCATTAGCAACATTTATCAACCTCTGAACTTTAGCCATTCTTTTCATTAGATATTGTCTAATGTATTCTAAGGCTGTTATGATGGGTTTGTCCCTTCCATCCACAACTGCCTATTAAAGACTTCACAAAGGTTGTTTAAAAGAACATCACTGTTACAACTTTCCCAGAGTTAGGTGACCTAAAATATGTGTTAAGGTTTGTCCTCCAATGCTCAATATATACATCAGCAATTTTGCATTGAGGAAAATACTTGAAAAACTCAATCACATATTGGTCATTGCCTAGAGGCATCAAACCATAATCCAAATCTTGGCCAGGCACCAGAAAGTGATAATACATGGGCACAGGGTCATGGTAGGCTATTTCATTAAGCATTGCATTTAACTCATGGACCGAAAAGACATCAGTGTCCACTAAATCTACATATTGAGTTTTACCACTTACATATTGTCTTCCAGGTTTCTTTGTGAACACTCCTCCATGATGTATTCTCAACGAGATTAGTGTCTTATAAATACCTACAATTTTACATTCAAAATAATCATTAACCTAACCTCAATGGTGGTTGCATGCTTTGATCAAGAAACCAAAATTGTTGCATAGTGTACATACCGTATATTTCAATATAATCTGTAGTATCGCACCCAACCCTTATTTCCCACCCCATGGAAACCTTGATTGCAGCTCGCTCGTATTTCAGGAGGTCAAGATGATGATCGATTTGTTTGGTGAGGATGAGGATGACAAATAGATAAGTACTGTGTTGAGTTTAATGAGATTAGAGAAGAAATCGAAGGGTTTTATAATGTTAATATAAAAGGGAAAGAGAGGGAAAAGTAAAAAGACCAAAATGCCCCTCAGGTGAGGGGCACATGGGACGCCTAACGGCAGCCATATGGACGGCGTTAGCCGGAGGGACCAAGAGTGTTATCCAAAACTCGTTTGAGGGACCATGAATGTACTTTTACCTTTGGAGGGACCAAAATCAAAAAACGAGCATAGATAAAGGACCAAAAGTGTAATTTACTCTATTTATAAATAAAAAACTTTTATTAAATGTATCCAACATTTTTTTTTAATAAGTTAACAATTTTTATAAATTAAACTTTTACTACTGCATATTTTTTTTTATTTTTTTTAACATATGTTTTATGTTTATTTACATTTCTTAAATATATAGGGAAGATCTCGATTACAAACCAGTCAATTTGTACAAACCGTACGTACAAACTTAATTAAGCCAATTAATTTTTCCTCCTGTGTTGAATTTGGTGTATTAATTAATATATATTTGTTTTGCAATTTGTTTGTTTCATATATATTTTGTTCACAATTACTAGGGTATATTTTAACCCAATTTTTGAAATATTTTAGAGCAACTTTTGGTTTATTTTGACGCAACTTTTGATATATTTTGGTGTATTTTGAATCTTTTAGTATATTTTGGCGCAATTTTTGATTTATTTTGATGTATTTTGAATTTTTTATGCAACTTTTGATATATTTGACACTACTTTTTAGTATATACTAGAAGGGTACTCGCGCAATGCAGCGAGATCCATTTTAATTTTAATGTTGTATTTTATTTTTTTGTCTTTATCAATTTTATAATACGATTTTATTAGTTTTGAAAAAATAGATTTTATTTTTTCTAAACTTTCTTTATTTCAGATTTTATTTTAAATTATAATATAGGTTTAATAAGGAAATTAACCAAAATAACCAAAATAATACCATTTTTGAATTTTAAGTAATCATGTTTTAATCAATTGTACTAACCGCATAATAATATGTTTTTAAAAGTTTTTGCCAAATGCTTTATAATATAGTATAAATATTTGTCCAACTTTTATAAGTTTTGGAAAGTATAATGAAAACGGTATTATTCATTTGGTTTTATAAATATAAATATTTATTTGTTAAAAGAACATATTTAACAGGTTTCAAAAGGTCCAATAATTTATTTAACAAGTTTCACAAAGTTCAATGATTTTTTTATTCAAAAAAGTTATCCAAGCACTTAATCATTCAAAACACAAAAGTTCATTGAGTTTTTTTTAGACTTTTCCTGATTTAAAATATTATTATAACAATTGGCTAAATTGGTTTTTACGCAAGTGGTGTTTAATGGTTTGTTTTCAAATAGGGGTGAGCATGGGTCGGATCAAATCGGATCAGGGGAGAAAATGGAAAACCCGATCGGGGTTCGGGTACAATATGGAAGCCCCGAATTTTGTAATCGGATTAATCGGGTTTTTGATGTCGGGTCTAGTCGGGTTTCGGGTAGGATCGGTTCGGATTTCGGGTAAATCCAAAATGAAATTAGTATATATAAAGATAATATAAATTTGAATTTGCAAGCACAAAGCTTCATCTCCATTCTAATTTGCAATTTAAAATTTCCACATTTAGCATATATAAAGATAATAGGAATACAAATTACAAAATAGATGATAAAAAATACGTTTAAGTTTTTTTAGGAAAACTAATAAAAGAATAGAATTTATATTTAGTTATTAACAATTCGGGTTTCGGGTCGGATCGGGTGGCGAAGATTAAGACCCTACCCGAACCTATATACCCGACCTAAATTTCGGACTTCGGCTATCGGGTACGATCGGGTAGGGTCGGGTTGATCGGGGTTCTTTCGGATTGGTTTTTCGGGGTTTTTGGGTATGATTGGGTTTTGCTCACCCCTATTTTCAAATGACTTGCAATGTAGGCATGGGGATGGGGCGATTCCTACAAGGGAATATAATCATATCCATGTCAATATAAGATATTTTAAAACAAATGTATTAAAAATTATACTTGATAAATAATGGTTTATGTTTAAATTTTATTTATTTTTAAAATTTGATTTTATGGAGAATTTATATGTGAATAAAATCATAACATCATACGTAATTGTTTGATCAAACTTTATCTAAAAAAAGCAAGACAACTCAGAAAGAATGTATACAAGAAGAAATGTCAAAATACTATTTCTAAATCTAAAAAAATATTAAATCTAATTCTTTATAAGTAATATTATTTATAAGGTATAAGAGCATCTCCAACAGCTTCCCCAAAATAGAGAAAATGGGGATTTAAGACATTTTTTAGCTCCAACAGATTTCCCAAAACAATCTTTAAAATGGAGAAAGTAGGAGAAAAGATGTTTTTTCTCCAAATTTGGAGAAGACCCCAAAAAATGATTACATGATGATACAACCAATAGGAAAATTTAAAAATAAATATTAGGAGAGAGAAATAATATTCTAATAGATGGAAATAATATTTTAATATTTTAATTAATAATGGTTTCTCCAAAATAGGGAATCTGTTGGAGATGAGTGCAATATTTTTTTTAGAGATTTTACCTTTTGGTTCTCCATTTTGGAAATTTTGTAGGGTATCTGTTGGAGATGATCTAACGCTGTGTTCTCGAATTTGGAGAGAAAAGAACGGGATGGAAAAGAAAAGAAAGGAAAAGAAAGAAAAAGAAAATAAAAAATTTATTTGCATTCTCGAAAGTAAAATAAAAGGAAGGAAATGAAAGGAAATAAAATAGTTTTAATGTTCTTGAAGAGAAGAGAATAGAAGGGGAAGAAAAAAAGTCACTTTTCCTAATATGCACTTAAAAATAATATAATTTAGGATGAAAGATTGGGTAATTTTGTAATTAATTAATTTTTTTAAATAATTTTAATTTCTTTCCTTTCATTTCCTTCCATTTCCTCCCATACTTAAGAGGAAACGTTTGGAAGAAAAATAAGCTTTATTTTCCTTCCCTTTCCTTTTTTCCTAAAAAAGTTTCGAAAATCACAAGTTTTTTCTCTCGCTTTCCTTTCCTTTCCTTTGTTAAATGAGTTTCGAAAACACGATGAAAGGTATTTATGTAATTTTACATTTATTTTAATAATTAATATTTAAAATCTATACCATATTATAAAGCATTTGACCAAAAACTCTTAAAAACAATATTTTAAGTCATACGTACCACTGTTTAATACTAATTACTTAAAAATGTCTTAAAAACAATTGTAGGCGGTCGTCTTTATTTTTGGGGCCAAAATCATTCATTTTTTAAGTAAATCCCAGCAGATATGTTTAATCTTCTAATTAAGTAATTGGATATTGAATTATTGATTATCTTCTATACTTTTATACACATATCTATTCCTAAATTATTTTGATTTTAATTGATATTGATTATTTATTCCCTTCTTTATAAATATAAATACATTGGTCGAGAAAGTACACAAAAATAAAATCTTTGTTTTTTTAAAGGAAATTTAATTATTTTGGACAATTTACAATATGGGTTTACAAAAATAACCAAATCTTTTTCAGTTTACCAAAATAACCAGAATATCTTTGAAATACATACCGAATTTGACCTCAGATCGAGTGGATTGGTCAAAGGGCCAAAACGACGTCGTTTTGGCCAAATTTCCTCCGCCACATACTGAATACCTCCGCCACAATACGGAGGGGCCCAAAACAACGTCGTTTTGGGCCGTTTTTGCGTATGCCCTGGACCGTATGAAAGTACCTCCGCCTCGCCGTATAAATACCTCCGCCACATGGCGGAGGGGACCCAAAACGACGTCGTTTTGGGCCCTTTTTTTGCCTGTAAACCCTAATCCACCGAACCCTAAAAGCCCTTTATACTACAACCGCCTCCACCCCCACCCCACACGGCTGTAATTGCTTCCATTGTCTTCTCCTCATCTTCTTGCTTTGTTCTTGCCTTATTTTTGCTTACACATAAAAAATTGGGACCACTTCAATATTTTAAGGTCTTGCTTACGTAACCAAGGAGGAGTCAACCACCACGTGCTTCTCATCTAAAATAACTCAAGACGTTTACCAAATGGTTAGTTCAAAACCCGTACTTTATTTAAATGGTTGCAATTTACATGTATATGATTATGTTTGTCCATTTTTAGGATCACCACGTGTGTTTTGAAACGAAGAAATGGTTATGTTTTTCCATTAGAATATAAATATTAATTATTTATAACACGTGTAATGCATTTTTATACAAAGATTGTAAATAGTTTAATAAAGACTTGTGTAAATAATTATAGTTTTAGTAACCGTTTGTTAAAAAATTATTTAGAAATAATAGAAATTTTAATTGTTGTATGTTATACGTCAATTTATCGTTTCTATGTTTGTAGTAAGTTATAGGGTTGTTGTAAATTGCTAACGAAAAATGGAAATAAATTTTTATAAAAATAATGTTTATTACGTAAAGCCTAACAGAAAAAGGAGCAAATTTGTAAAAAACTTAACTGTCTGAGTTACTCGAACTAAATTATAAAGGACCAAATTTGTAAAAAAGTTAACAGAAAATATAACCGTAACGTAGTTTCTCGAACTAACGGAAAAAGGATCAAATTGTAAAAAACTTAACGGAAAATTTAATAGTAACGGAGTTAAAAGAACTAACGGCAAAAGGACCAAATATGTTAAAAAGATAACGGAAAATTTAACCGTAACTGAGTTAACAGAACTAACGGAAAAAGGACCAAATTTGTAAAATAGTTAACGGAAAATTTAACCGTAACTGAGTTAACAGAACTAACGGAAAAAGGACCAAATTTGTAAAATAGTTAACGGAAAATTTAACCGTAACTGAGTTAACAGAACTAACGGAAAAAAGGACCAATTTTGTGAAAAATTTAACGGACAATTTAACCGTAACGGAGTTAACAGAACTAACGGCAAAAGGACCAAATTTGTAAAAAAGTTAACGGAAAATTTAACAGTAACTGAGTTAACAGAACTAACGGAAAAAGGACCAAATTTGTAAAATAGTTAACGGAAAATTTAACCATAACTGAGTTAACAGAACTAACGGCAAAAGGACCAATTTTGTGAAAAATTTAACGGACAATTTAACCGTAACGGAGTTAACAGAAGTAATGGAAAAAGGACCAAATTTGTAAAAAAGTTAACGGAAAATTTAACCGTAACTGAGTTAACAGAACTAACGGAAAAAGGACCAAATTTGTAAAATAGTTAACGGAAAATTTAACCGTAACTGAGTTAACAGAACTAACGGAAAAAGGACCAAATTTGTAAAATAGTTAACGGAAAATTTAACTTGAACTTTATATATTATAACACTAATTTTTATTATTGCAACCTTTTGAATGATTACCTTGTTAAACATTAATTTTTTTAAATGAACAAATTCTACATAAACAAATTTTTGAAAGAGTTTGTTATTAGGGAAAAAATACACAACGAACAATCATATTTTCAATGATTAAGTCTTAAAACTAACTTTTTGAATGAAAAAACATTAAACTTTAGCATTTTGAATGATTAAGTTATTAAACATTAATTTCAATTAAATAAATCATCAAAGTTTAAAACGAGTTGTTTATATTTGTTTAACCCAAAGAAAAAATTGGAAACAAAAATTGAAAGTTTCAAATTAAGAATCAAAACTTAAATAATTTTTATCGTTAGTAGTCAACTAAAAAGAACTATAATTGACACTGAATTTGAAAAATATTTATGCAGGCCGACGACAGTGTAGCTTCGTTGAATGTGAGGGCAAAGGTATCCCTCATGATAGAGATTAAGAGTAAATTATCAAATAATAGGGCGGCCATATTTAGGGAAACCTGTTTTGGTAGATGGTTGGATCTCTCTGATACTTCTGCTGATCCTGTGTTACTTTACACATTTTTTGAGAGCCGGACGTTCCCCGCTCATGGTACGACCGATGAGATGTATTTCCAGATCGGCCCTCATACGCTTCGTTTTGGTCGTGAGGATTTCTGTCTAGTTACGGGGCTTCTGTTTGGAAGGGCTCCGGACCATCCTGCTGATAGTGATGGTTTCTTTAGCAGGATGTTTGGTGATGGCACACCTAAGGTTGATCTGGTGCTGCAAAAGTATAATCGCATTGGTACTGCGGATGACGATTTGGATGACATCGATGCAGTGCGGGTGTGTTTGATTCTGGTGGTTGAAATGTTTTTTCTTGGCCACCGGAACAATGTGAGAGTTTCTGATCTGGTGATCAAGGCGATAGATAACTTGGAGTTTTGGAATAGTTATCCATGGGGGAGTTTTATTTGGCGTTATACGATAGGACAAATGTATAACTGTCTACATACAGAAAAACGGACAGCGGGGAGCAAAAAACCGACGGTTCATGGGTTCTTATATGCATTGAAGGTTATTTTAATTTTTGTCATTTAAATATTTAAACATTTTACTATTGTTTTCTTATTTAATAATTGTCATTTACTAATTGTTGACTATTTAATTGCCAGATCTGGATTTTAGAAATGTTTCCAGGCTCCGCCTTATACTACACTAAAAACAATAATGTGTACCCGAGGGCAGTTCGTTGGACCCGGGTGCCAAGAATGGTAAAACTCAATCATGTCAGGGAGATTATTGATGTGTCCTCGGTATGTTTTTTAAATATGGTTTACAATTGATAATTTTGTCCACATTATTGTTATTGTAAAATATTTTTTTAAAAATATCTTAGGAGCCTAGGCGACCACTTCCCAGGTTGGTGCCAGATCGTTTGAAGACTACATCAGATTGGTATGTACATAGCTTTAGTTTTTTTAGGGGTGGGGAGGACCACCAGAATTTAGGCGGTGTGAATGATGACGACGACGATCACCATTCTCACCATTCTCACCATTCACACCATTCACACCATTCACACCATTCACACCATAGTAAGGGGCATCACGCTACCAGCCAGGGATTTCATCCACTCGGTGATCGACATCCTCAGCCGGAATCCCGTATGATCAGAGGTTGTCGGAGCTTGAGCGCGTTCAGCGACTACATCAAGTATCCCTGGATGGGTTGCAGTCGTACCTTACTACTGTTCATCGGCTGCCCCAATGGATGGAGAATGTGGATCGTTATATGGCGGCACATGATGATCATTTCCAGAGACAGGCAAACACTTTTAATAATCATATGTACCTTGTAATCATATTAAATTCACAAACGTATGACAATATATATAATATTTGGTTAACCATTTTATTTTCGTCGTAGATGCCACCACAGCCACCGCAGCCACCAGTACAGACACAAAACCGGGAACCCAGCTTCCTTGATTTGTTGGATTCGGAGTACACGCCAGGTTACTCCAGCGGTGTACCATTTTCCATGCCACCACAGTACTCTCATACGGTAACTTAAGCATTACATTTATGCTCTTTGTATGTAACTCTATAGATTGACAATATATCGATTACATTACGCAGCCCACCTACCAGACGGCTCCTCCGTCTAGCTCGTATATGCCTCCACCATTTGTGTCGTATGGTATGGGTGGCCCATCCATGACTCATGATATGGGTGGCCCATCCAGTTCGAGCGGTATGCCTGGCCCATCCAGTTCGAGTGGTATGCCTGGCCCATCCATGTCGTACGGTATGCCTGGCCCATCCATGCAGCATGGTACCGACATGTATCAGACTCCGGATCAGATTCCACTTCCTCTGGAGAGACAGGGCAGGCCGCACCGTGTAGTTTGTCCTAGCCCACACGGTCGTCCATCTTTTACAGGACTACCGGCTACCACTCCTTCAGCGCGCGATAGAGGTAGAGCCCAAGAACAGCGACCAGTACAGACCAATACTGATGAGATCGACATCCTTAGAACATTAAGGACGACAGGGTTACCACAAACAACTAGGATATCGATGTTACCAGATTTGGATCTGTCTCCGCAATGGTTGCTTGCATTGCTTGGAATGCATGGGGAATGGCTTTTCTTAACCTCGGTTAGTTTTGTAGTTTAAATTACCAATGTGGTTATAATACATAGTTCATGTCTAATATTTATTGTTTTAACAATAGCATGTAGATGCGTGGGGCAGAATGGTGCAATCAGGTCGCGGCGATCCATGTAGGTGGACTATTATGAATGGCAACTTCCTTCAGCGCCTATGCGAAAATGGTGTCCGTCGCCAAGATATTAAAAAGGCCGACGGTAGTATGGTAGATGACGGATGGCCCGCATGGAGTATGATCAGCTCGGTATACAAACTAAGATAACATTTATTTATTTATTAATTAATAGGATTCAAATATATTGGTTTCTAACGCCTTTTATTCCAGGTAATAATGCCAATATGTGTCAAGAAGGAACATTGGCTGGTCGCGGAGTTGAATTTTTCTGCAATGGAAATCACAGTATATGACTCTGACCCGACCGATACCTATGATAGGGCAGTGAGGCAGTTGATGGGTGCTTTTTTACCCCGTCTTACTGATTTTTTAATAAGGATTGGGGAAAGAAGCCGAGCTGAAAGTGCGGGGGCCATTTCAATTGTCTGGGTGGACAACGTACCCCAAAGCACCTGGAAAGCCGATTCGGGTCCTTTGGCGTGTCAAATGATTTGGTTGTTGGCAAATGAGAAGATCCCATCTCACTTAACAATGACCCAAACGCCTTTGGAAACCTGTCATAATGTGGCGGCTGTATTGTGGGATATGCGTTTTTTACTTTTTGTAATCATGTTGAGGACTTGCTTTTTAGTTTTGGCCTTAGTACATAACATTTTTTTTAAATAAAATATTCCCATATCGCTAATCCAAAATTCGGATTAGAAAATTTCGTGTGCCACGGTCACACAAATCAATATTTATCTGACTATGGCACATGAAATTTTCTAATCCGAATTTCGGGATAGCTAGCCCGGCAGAGCTATTATAGCGATAGATATTCCGAAAATACAATTAGAAAATTTCGTGTGTCACAGGCATATGAAAATTGATTTGGGTGACGGTGTGACCGGTGATACAAAATCACACGGTCGCACGGTCACCCAAATCAATATTTATCTGACTATGGCACATGAAATTCTCTAATACAACTTTCGTGATAACGTCTGCCAGGCTAGATTAGTCTCGTTTGTTAAAAACCGTAGCATATGGGAATATTTGTTAAAAATTAAAAACAGTATGTTATGATTTATAAAAATTTATATGAAATTTACACAGGATATAATTATTCATCATAATTAATGTTTTTACGTCTTATGAGAAAAGTTACACAAAGGTGCAAATTATGTAATTATCTGAGCATTAAATTGTGAAAAATGTACACCAGTTAACGTTATTGTTTGCTAAACAATAAATTGATATATTAAGGATAGTGCAAACATCTTAAAAAAACATCTTAAACAATGAAATATTTTACAGTTCAAACATCTTAAACAAACATTCAACATTCACACATTTAGTGATGATAGATGTCTTGGCATTGTATGATCCACCGAGCCTTTTCGTTGATCTTGTCCTCAAGAACGTCGTATTCTTCTTTTATTTCCTTTACCAACATCTCCTCCGTACTAATTGTTTGCTCTAGGACTGCAAGCTCTGCTTTACTTTCGTTAATCACCGCCTCTTTTTGAAGTTGTATTTCCCTGTTCTTATTCCATTTCTCCCCAAGCGCTATGATCTCCCGGTTCGCCTCGTTAACCGATGCCTTCAATTTTGCCGGCATTACCTGTGATGACGGAGGGTTTGGGTCAGGGTTTAAAAACCTATAAGAATACATTTGTGGTTCATTGTATGGAGATGTTTCCGTGTAGTTATAGAATGCGTCTTCGAAATCGGCACGCTCTTCATCGGTTATTGGTTGGTCGGCAAAAGTTCTCCCGTGCATGGCCCACTCCTCTTCTGTTGCGGGCACAGTCCAAGAACGCCTATACATTCCTTCATTCAATTGTCGTAAGGGTTGTTTCTGTGCAGATCGAGAACTTCCAGCCTTGGAAGCTGAGTTCTTCTTGCCAGATCGGCTGTTTCCGGACATGGTTTCTTGAAGGTTAGCTTAATTTACGAAGTGTTACAAGGAATGAAATGGTAGATTGAAAAATTGTGTGTTTTAACTTCTCAAGGACCATTTATTTATAGTGGTTAACTTTTTAAAATAATACCCGCTAGCACCTGAACTTTAATATAGTGTCACATTTAGTCCCCGAAATTCAGGTACTTCAATAAATGTTCACTAAAGTTATATGAGTTTATTTATGTTATAATAAATCATACCCTTTTATTATAAAGCAAAGTTTAACATGAAACTCCAAAATACGAAACGTATACTCGGTTACACCAATTAAGGATAGAGTGCGTTACATTGCTCGATCCAACTATGTTTCTCGTTTACCAGCGCTTGAAGCATCGCGAACTCTCGTACAATCTTGTCGGCTTCTATGTTGTCGTTGTGAATTCGATGTTCCTTGTCTTTGATTTCCCTCTGCAGCCTTGTTATATCTGCATTATCTGCTTCAATCCTTTGAAGTAGTTTTTCCTTCTTTCTCAGCAATTTTTTCCACTTCTCGGATACTTCTTCGATCTCCGCTGTTGCTTTTTGTATTGATCGTTTCATTCTCTCAGGCATTATCTGTGAAGGGGGGGGGGTTTGGAAGAGGATGCGTTCCCAGCCATGTGACTACACTAAGAAATAAACTTGTGGTTGGAATAATGAAGATATTGATGCATTTGTATTAGAAAGAAGTCTTCTTATACAAAAGACTAAACTACAATTTTGGTCTCTATGGTTTACCATTTACTACGATTTTGGTCCCTCTACTTTATTACTAAAATAAAATATTATGTATTAGTTTATTGTCAGTGAGAGAAATTATATATTTTTTTCTCTGATAAAATAGTTTTTCGTACTTTGTTGTCAGTGAGAGAAATTATATATATTTTTGTTTATCATTTTGTTCATAGAGGAAAAAGATTGGGATTTATTCGTTAAAAAATTAATATCGGAAGCACGGGGACCAAAAGTGTTAAACCGGTCGAATTTAAGGGGTTAGGCGGAGGTTTAAAGGGTTGGCGGAGGTTTCGCTGACGTGGCGGAGGATTAGGGTTATTTGGCGGAGATTTGGCGGAGGTTTAGTGCACGTGGCGGAGGAGTTAGGGTTTTTTGGCGGAGATTTGGCGGAGGTTTAGACCACGTGGCGGAGGTTTAGTCCACGTGGCGGAGGATTTAGGGTTTTTTGGCCTTAGTTGTCCACTTTTAAATGGAATCTTTGTACCTGCACCCGTGAATAACTCAATTTGTACACCCGTGATTAACTCAATTTGTAAGGAATATTTTGACCATCACCATTTCAAACAGCACTCAACCGTGAAAACTTCTGAAACCTACTGATACTACTCAATGTCTTTTAATTTATTACCTATATAGATCTCATCCACAAACCCATACTCAATGTACTAGTTGAACAATCCTCATCCAAATAAAAATATGTCGTTTAATCAATTTTTTAAAAATGGATGGAAACCGTAAAATTTATATATATAATAAATTGAACATTGTATTTTATTTAATACAGACGTCTTAATGACACTTAACAAACGGATTGAACTGATTTAATATATATATATATATATATATATATACAGTCGTCGGAACTGATTTAACATCATGGGAAATCATTGTTTAGGTCATAGCTATTAAATGGTTGACTGATTGAACCTCTACTCCTAGGCATGCTTGATGGGGCTGGAATTGAACATTGCCCTTGAGTATGTCCTGCTGCTCCACACCGTCCACATCTTCTATTAATGGAACCTTCACCCTGAGACGGGCGTCGATCGTTGTTACTTGGTCTCCCAACACGTTTCTTAGTTATTAACGGTGGATAACACGGCATAAGGGGGGGTCTGGAAAGACCCACGATACAGAGAGTCCAGCTGGCATTATCGTCTCTTGATACGTTAATCGATAGGTTTCCGATCTAAAATAATTCCAAGCCAGATAGCTACAATCTGCATGGCCCTTATGTCTTGCAGCAACAATGGCATGACCACAAGGTAACCCAGGTTTGTCCCATTCAAGACATGTACAATTATCGTTTAACATATCAACTACTGCATAGTTACGATCTCGCCCTACCTCGAACTTGTCATATCCAAGACCGCGTACCCTCCATGCCACAGACGTTCCTGCTCTTTTATAAATTATCTCTTCCGCTTTTGGTGTGAGTGAGTTTTGCATTTGATCTACAAATATGTGAAACTTGTGTGACATTCATTTTATAAAATAAACATTAAAAAAATAATTATGTGTAAGTTCATAGTTTATCAACCTTCCTTTTCTCGTCGAACTAGATACCACTGTTGTTGAAAATCTCGGAAGAACTCTACAAGTGCGACAATCGGTAATCTACGTGCAAAACGAGAGACTGCATTCACCGACTCTGCACTATTTGATGTCATAATATCATATCGTATACCAGGAAAATGGGCGTTCGACCACCTCTCCTTACCAGCTGTGTCCATAACTCGAGCTGCTTCTGGTACTTGAAATCGTAGTGCATTCATGTGTCTGTCGAACTCCACCTCCGTGTACGCTCTACATGCTTTCCAGTATGTTGACTTGTATATTTTAATACGCTTGTCAGCGCTTTTCGCGTTCATCTCCAAATGTCGACAACATAGTGCATGAGCATTACTGGGAAACACAGTGCTAATAGCGGCGCTTATGGCAGCAGCCCTGTCGGACATAACACCAACCCCTCCGGTGCTCCTATACAATCTCTCAACCTGTACAAAAACCAAGACCACTCCTCAGTCGTCTCGGACTTGCCTACTCCGAAAGCAATTGGAACAATGTTATTATTCCCGTCATTGGCTACTGCCAAGAACATTGTCCCCAAGTACGGTCCCTTTAAATGAGCGGCGTCTATAATAAGGACAGGTCGCAAGTTACGCAAAATGTTTCAAATCTGCAAAGAATGTAGGTATTTCTTGTTATTTTTTATAATGTTATTATTTAATAGGTAAACAAATGAGATATTCCTATATGTACCGCGCAACCAAGGGCAACGAAGCACAACTCAAAACGCCCACTTGAGTCCGTCCTTGTTTTTGTGTATGTACCTGGATTTTGTAGCACCAAATTATGTAAATACATAGGGAGTCGTTCAAAGAATTCGGCATGCGTGCCCCTCACCAATAGTAGTGTCTGGCACCTGGCACGCCAAGCTTGGTGGTATGTAAGAGTAATCCCGTATTGTAGGTACATATCGGCCACGATGTCCTTTGGCCGAAGTTGACGGCTAGCATCACCATATTTTTCTTTTAGCATGTTGGCCAAAATATTCTTATTTGCTTGCCGGTGGGTAGTATTTAGTTGGGTACTAGAGCAAGTGTGTTGGTCTACCAATTTTTTTACAAAAAATAAACCTCCCAGTTCACCAACACTACTTGCAGTCATACGCCATGTGCAACCTTCTATTTGGCATACAACTTCGTATCGGGTTTTGGATGATTTCTTCGTTTTAAACTGGAAGTGCTCTTCTATGAATTTTATCCCCAACTCCTCAATCATTTGCTTCTTTGTATCGAATATCTGACCTTCAGATATTTGTCGACTACGATTGTAAGGTACCGGTTGGACAGTTTCTATATAGCTCTCTGTTGTTGGAATCGGAGAGGTCATATCATGATAATCATTTATGCCACCATACGATGTATTATTAGGGTAACCAGTACCTGTTTCTTCATCGTTCATAGCTTCATCCGTCTCTGGTACATCATCGTCAGTAGATAGACCAACTGAATCAAAAACATATGCTTCGTCGGCAGCAAACCCAACAATCTGTGGTTCATCAACGTCATCGACTTCTTCTTCTTGATCTTCTTGCGTCTCCGGCATATTTTTGGACAAGGGTTGCATTTGAGTTTCAGGGATGGGTTGATCATCCGCGTCATCTCCTTCATCAAGACCTTCGTCGTACATCGAAGAATCGACATACACTACAACAGACGGCGGTGTATATGACCGCCCGGCAAGGTCCAAGAAAGCATAAATATCTTCATCGTCACATATTGGAGTCATTGTACCATCGTTCAGGAATACTAACTTGGTGTCACCAACAATGGAACTGTCGATTCCAGCGTGTTTTTTTGCATACGCTAGGAACTTGCGATGTGTGACGTTTGCTGGGAACTTAACACCATGCTTTGAAAAATTAACATAATCCCACCCGTTATTAACTTGCACCCATTCACCACCAAAGGTAAAAAAAAAACTTAACTTTAGCATCATCGGAACTCATTTTTTCAGATTATTCTAACAAATAAATCTGTTTATAATAGAGAGATAGAGAGATAGACGTTTATGGTAGATTGAACCTTCAACACATATCAATATATAGATATATTCGTCCACTTGTTTTTTGAAGAATCATACGAGAAAAACGTTTTAAATTTATATTTTACGGTTTTTACCCCTACAGTTAGTTAATAAATTACTTTAGGTACTTTGCTTTTTAATTTTCCGTTTCACACCCTTATCACATTAACATACATAAACGTATATCAATTAAAATACGTCTACAAATGACGTTTATATTTTAACAAATTACATCATTAAAATAGTCTCGAAACTCACTTCGAAATGAGACTAATATTGCATTTTTTCCCCGTTAATCGAATATGTTAGGCTCCTACACTATGTCAAGAATGATGGCAAAACATATTATATATGATTATATAAACATTCATTTTTTTGTCGATAAATGGCTCACATGGCTTTATATTTAATTATATAAACATTAATTTTATTTACTAATTTAACGTATTATATATAAATCATTATATATAAATCATTATCGATAAATGGCTTACACCTTAAATCTTACACAATTGGTCCTTGTATTTGATAAATAAAATGAGTGACGGTAGACTAACGGACGAGGCATTCCCGACCGGATGGTTAAATCTTCCTGGATATCGCGTTAAATTTTTTCATATTCCATTAAAAAAATACTACACTGATGGGGAATAGCCAAAGAGCGAAAAGTTAATACTGTGGGTAAATTTATAATATGTTAATTTATCAATACAATTTGTGCACGCGCATAAAATACTAAGGTCAAATTTGTGCATGCGCATAAAATGCCTCATCTGGAGCATAGGTTGGAATGATTTCCCCGGCCACCAACGACTCCATGTTTTTACAAATCCATACACCGCAATCTCCATAGCGTCCAGACTGTTGTGATGCGCGATCATCGTGTTTCCAACTGAAGGATTTGCTACCCCGATATTTTATCTTTTTCAATAACTTTTTCAGTCGCTCAGCAAATATCTTCATAAGTTCCACCAGGTTCCGTTGTAGCAAGGAGGAGTTGCGGAGGCTGTCGTATACAACCATCTCCATGGTAGGAAGATCCAACACCACGAGCACCCAATGACGGCTCTCTCCTACGCAAATAGGAATGTATACCTGGAATATAATAGTCACCCACATATTGTTAGTAAGAAATAGGTTAAATAAAATCTTTAAAAACAATTAACGTACCATGTCCGTTGCATGCCATGGACGTTCGTCTGGCTCTGTTCCATCGCACATTCCAACTACTGAATCTTCCCCACCCTTATTCCGGAGCATAAAACCGGAGAATTGAGTAATCATGACCGTCCACCTCGCTGTATTACTTCGAGTGGCGACAACCTTCTTCGCCCAGTTGTCAATGTGCTATAAACAACACGAACATTGTTAGTTACTAATCTACTCTATCTAACTAGACAAGGCACTTTAGTGAAAAAAAATTAAATCCTAACTTGTTCCTGTAGATTGCCTGTTCCGTCCAGATCCAGACCCAACAATACTCTCCAAAATTCCTTCTCAACGGGAATATGAGGGAAGAACGGCAGACGAAGTTCAGGAATGTCATCATTTTTAACTTTAGCAAATACCATTAGGCCGGTGACGACTTCTCTATTGGTTGATGAAGCCAAGGTCTTACTGTTTCGCTTTGTTTGTGACTTTTTTTTCCAGCGACCGGTGTGCTTGGTCGTTGCTTACTCCAAGGATTCATTGTTACCTTTGAAGCCCACCGCTCCCGGAATCCTGGGCACGGCGCGGGGACCTCTGGTGGTTGGTCTTCCGATTCATCCATTGGTGCCTCCGACTCACTTTCCGGTGTACGAAAATGTTCTTCGCTAATTATAACACCGCATGGACTCGAAACCGGGGAACTATAATGGGACTGAGGGGTAATCGTAGTGCCCAATACGTCGTTGAACGCCCAAGCTTGGGTACCGAACTCCTGGTGGATGACCTGTCCTAAACTGTCGTAATCAGTATAAGCCGTGTTGCCCTGGATATTGTCATTGGAACAAAATAAGTAACATATTTCCTAGATACCATTATTATAACACAAAGACAACTTACAGACTGTCCGGCGGTGTCGAACGCGGAACGAGACGTCATATGTGTTACGTAGCCCGACGACCCAAACTGTTAGACTGCGAAAGGTAAAATTTTAGTTGCTATTCTTCACGCTAGAATTTAAACAACAACAAAAAGGAACTTACATCTTGCATGTACGTAGGCCGTATGACGCCAAGACGACCTAGCCATCTCGTACGACGAGGTCGGCATCTCGTACGACGAGGTCGGCATCTCGTACGACCGCCTTGGTATCGCAAACTGATCGAAGTAAGTATTTTCCACCTCAAACTGATTGAAGTAAGTCGTCGGTGCAGGGACGTCAAACATCTAGCAAAACCATGTAGGGTAGTATCAATACATGGTGTAAATATAGAGGACGGTAAATTGTTTGTTCAACAGTGACCTGATGTGCGCCGAAAGACAGCACAAGCTCGTTAAGGCGTCGGGTGTTGGAATCGGTCTTGGTCCGGAGTTCCGCCAGCTCGTCCCACTTGTCTTGATATTGGTCGCGAGACTTAGGATGGAAATGGGGACAACTTTCTATATATCACTCCATCTGCTCTTCCGCAGACGTACTGGTAAGTAGCGATGATGGGCCCGACATCTGCTAAATATGTTAACAAAATCAATACACTGAGTGATTATTGTTTTCCTATCAAATTCGAAAGATAGTCAAATAACTTACCCCACCAACTGACTTGAAGAACTGAAGGCAAATCGACCTACCCAACGTCTTAGTAGTAGTAGTCCGACTCCAGGAAAGTCCTCTAGGATACCTGTCATTTTGCTTATGGAAATGGTGGAGGGCGACAGAAAACATCTCCAAGATCCAAATCTAAAGTTACACACCAAAAACATTTACGGACCGTTCAAATTAGGAGACCAATTGTTATTAAAAAATCATTTATACTACTTGTCTAACCTTGAAAGCGTATGTAAACCCAGACATCGTCCATGCTGACGGATCATTTTTTTTCGCTCATCTGCTGTAAGCCTTATGCATTTGTTTGAATGTATGGCCCCATATATGTTCACCCCACGGATAATTGCAAAATACTTGTAAGTCCTCGACGGCCCTAAGAACTGTCTGGCTAACAAACTGTCTTAGCTCACGCCCCATGAATACAAGTTCCACCATCACCACTAAGCACACACGAATAACATCGTCTTGTGGTAGGTCACTCATGTAATTCATCATCAACCGGTCATAAACAGTTGAAGTCTTTAAGGTTTTTGGGTCCTCATCGGTAAATACCCTACTAAAGAAACTTTGTGTTGGAATGGTAGGAAGGGAGGATGTGGGTCCGAAACGGAGTCCTGTAATAAGGCAGAACTCCCGTCGCCCGAAACATAATGAGTGCCCAAACACGTCAAAATATAGCTCGTCGGGTTCTGGGTTTGTAGCAGAAACCTCTATCTGCAGAAACATGTTGACTAACAACGGATCATGGCTAGTCATGGCAAGGTCCAACCATGGACCGAAAGGTGTACGCCTGAACGCAAATTGTTTGCCATCATCGAAGCTCAAAACCGTCATAATATCTTTTATCATCGTAAGACGACTTTTGAACACCAACGACGAGTACGTAAAATCCTCCTACAAGGTTTATTACAATTTTAGTGCTTTTTTTCGTTACTTCTGTTAAGTCAGTTAGGGTTAACGTTTTGGTTAAGTTTCTTTACAAAGTCTCGTTATATAATTTTTTTAAAAATTTTACCATTAAGTTTTTTATTTTTATAACTTTTAAAAATACGGTAAAAGTTGGAATTATTTTTATAGAACATTTTTAAATCGTACAACAGTGAAAAAAAACAGTTCAATAAATCGTACAACAGAAAAATATTTGACGAACGTTTTAAGCAAATATTTTAAATATATATTAGTAGTTTTAAGCAATAAATTTTTGACAAAGGTTTTAAGAATAATATTTTAAAACATATTTTTTCAATATATATTAGTAGTTTTAAGCAATAAATCGTAGAACAGAAAAACTTACTTGACGAACGTTGGCCATTTCTGAAAATTGCAAAATTCAATGTCTTGAAGCGTATTTTTTCGAACGTAATGTATAACAATGTGCCAAAAAAAATTTATTTGAAATCTTGCTCTTGATCTTTAAAACTAATAGTGGAATTTATCATGCAATTGTGGGGTATTTATCAGGATATTTATCAGGCAATTGTGGAATTTATCAGTGAAAAAAACAAAGTAGGTAACCTATTATATTCTCTTATAAAGTACGGTTTCCAGGCAAAAAAAGGGCCTAAAACGACGTCGTTTTGGGTCCCCTCCGCCATGTGGCGGAGGTATTTATACGGCGAGGCGGAGGTACTTTCATACGGTCCAGGGCATACGCAAAAACGGCCCAAAACGACGTTGTTTTGGGCCCCTCCGCCATGTGGCGGAGGTATTCAGTATGTGGCGGAGGAAATTTGGCCAAAACGACGTCGTTTTGGCCCTTTGACCAATCCACTCGATCTGAGGTCAAATTCAGTATGTATTTCGAAGATATTCTGGTTATTTTAATAAACTGAAAAAGAATTTGATTATTTTTGTAAACCCATATTGTAAATTGTCCAAAATAATTAAATTCCCTTTTTTAAAACTAATAAAATCATATTTATAACATCGACAGAAAAAAAAAAAAACATTAAAATTAAGGAGACTCGTAGTAAAATTAAAAAATTATGGTTTTCCCAACTTCAAGTGTGTTCTTCACTTCTTCTTCTTCTTCTTCATCGTAGCAGTGGAGAGAGGTTAATGATGGCGACCAAGGCTGCAGTTAACAGACGAGGAGAAGGAGGAGAAGCAGTGGAGGTCAGCAAAACCCTAAAAGAAGGTGAAAGGGTTCTGGCCTCGACCCGAAGACCCGATGGTACTCTTCGCAAGCCCATTCGAATTAGGGCTGGTTACGTTCCTCAAGATGAAGTCGCTGTTTACAAATCAAAAGGCTCACAGGTACATTTTTCAACATATATTCAACTGATTTAAGTTGTATTTATGATGATGATGATGATGATGATGATGATGATGACTATTATTATAAAATTGGCAGTTGAAAAAGGAAATTGAGTCGCTGGAACTTGTGCCCCCTGGTTATGATCCTGAAGAGGATGTTGTTAACAAACCTAAGACCAAATCAGCTAAGAGGAATGAAAGGAAGAAGGAGAAGCGCTTGCAGTTGCAGGTACCTTTTTTCATACAAAATCAGTGATAATGGAAATGGGAATGAGTATAATTAATCCCAAAATTACTATAGTATGGATGATTGCTCACTTTTAAGTAATTAATTGATGCATTATATTGAAGCAAACACCATTAAGTTATAGTACTTGTAGTGTATGATATAAGCAAGAATGGTTTTCAAGATTTATTAGTTGTTCAAGGCACTATAACAATGTGGATGTGGGCATGACAGAATGAATAGCAGGTTGGGGTTGCATTGATTTGAGAAAAAAATTATGAAAGATTTCCATACATCTTTTTCTTATAGTCAAATTGTGCATCACTTAAAAACTTTTCTGGGTCCGCCTGTGGTTATCGGTAGAGCCCAGCCTCTCGGGAGGTCGAGGGTTCAAACCTCACCAAAGATGAGAAGTGTACGTGAGCATTATATATATATATATATATATAGGGTTAGGTTCAAATGTGAACTCAATTTTGACTGTGAACGTGAGGACGAATCTCAGCCACACATCTTCGGTTATGGTGGACGCGATCACGGAGGATTGACGCGATTCATGGGAGGGTGGAGATTATTAAAGGAGGGAACTGGGTCGAAAGCGCGCTTTATTGACCGGATAAGTGGGCGAGATTCGTCCTCACGTTCACAACCAAAAATGAGTTCACATTTGAACTTTCCTCTATATAATATATATATATATATATATATATATATATATCGGGGCAGGTTGAAATGAGAACTCAAATTTGGTTGTGAATGTGAGGACAAATGAGAGCGTGACACATGTCCCATTCAAAGAAATATTCAGACTAAATATAGTATTTATTCGGTTTGAATAATGCTTATTCAGACTGAATATTTCTTTGTATATTCAGTCTGAATAATCTACATTCAGACACATGTCGCGCTCTCATTTGTCCTCACGTTCACAACCAAATTTGAGTTCTCATTTGAACTTTCCTCTCTCTCTCTCTCTCTCTCTATATATATATATATATATATATGTATTAATATACTTCAAGAAAAAACCAAAGAAAAAGAAGATCAACATTAGATGTGATAGTTTGAACACTGGATTAAAAAAGTTGGACTGTATTTGCTTTGTTGGTTTTTCCTTTATTTTAACATGCTGCATTCTTATTTAAATACTTCTGTGCTTAATCTTGAAGCAGGCTGCCTTGGATAACGGTAAAAATGAAGTTTCATCTACTGGAGATGTAGAAGAAGCACTAGGACCTATTGAGTTAATTGCATCCCAGATGGATGAGATAACTATATCTGGAAATAAATCTGTTGCCACCCCTCCAAATTCAACAGAGTGTCCACCTGATATTGATAAAAGAATTCGTGCACTGAAAAAGAAGGTAACATTTTTTTAAAGATTGTAGCTTGCTACATGATTTAATCACTTGAAAAAGACTTATTTATATCTTTAACAATTGTATATGCACCATTGGTTGTGAAAAATGTAACAAAGAGATTGTTAGTTTCATCATTTGATCAATTTCTACAAATAATGATTTTTTATTTATTTATAAACTTTAGCGAAACAAAGGAATGATTGGTTAAAAAGATTTGCTATATATAATATAATGTTTGGTTGTAGATCCGACTGACGGAAGCTCTAGAGCAAAAAACAGGGCAGGATTTGAACCCGGAACAAGTGGAGAAGGTTGCGAAATTGGAAGATTGGCGCATAGAGTTAAAGCTTTTGGAGAAGGAAGCTTCTATGGCAGCAGCTTAGGCATGTTTGGTGGGGCCATAGAACTTTCTATTTGCTTTGCGCACTTCTCACAAGCTAGGGTTTTTTTCATGCAAACAACTGCTATACTCTTTGATTTCAGTGAGATATACTGTCCTCGTTTGGTTTTGGTTGTCGGGGGTCATATAACAGTGTAGTTCTCTTTTTATAGTTTACTTGGGTAGTGTGTGTTTTTCCAAGAGGTGCTTAAGTTTGAAGTCTGAAGTCTGATTTCGCTTCTGATATATAAGTAGTGTTGAAGTCTGATTTCACTTCTGATTTATAAGTAGTGTTGAAGTCTGAAATCTGAATTAGTTAGATTGTTTGTTTTTACGTCTGAAGTCTGAAATCTGGATCAATCATTGATTTATAAATCCCTAACAATACGGGTGTGCACGAATAAGAGGTATTAAGTGTTGGGGTTGCCACTTTTTTAAGAATATTTTTTCATACTTAAGAGGGTCTGTAAAAAACAAACTGTCTGAATTTAAAAACGTCCGAATGAATAAGTGATAAGTGGTCGTTAAGAGGTAAAATTGAAAAAACAAACAGGGTCTTAGTTAAGGTGTAGGCTCTTAGTTTTTGGAACAAAGGGTTGGCATGTCCAAACCTTGAAAGGCCAAAATCTTGAAGTGGAAAATCTGAAACTTTTGCATTTCTTCCGGTTGGGTCTTAACTTGTTAACAAATTAAGTTGCATAGGGGTGTAAACGAGTCGAGCCGAGTCGAATAGTAGGTTAATCGAGCCGAGCCCTAAAAATTAATAATGGGCTCGAGCTCGATTAACTTTTCAATATTGGGCTCGAGCTCAAGCTCGAATATTTTTGAGTTATCAGGCTCGAGCTCGATGCTCGTTTATGGGTTCGAACTCGTGATCAATTAACTCGTTTATCGGCTTGATCTCGATAATTTTTATATTTTTATTGTATGATTAATAAATATATAAGCATGTTTGGCTCGAAAAAGGAGTATGCTTGAATGATTCAGCTTGGCTCGACTAGAAATATTGAATCGAGTTTTCGAACGAGCCGAGCCGAACACTAGTGTTATAAAGCTCGGCTCGTTTAGTTAAACGAGTTCTATTTTGTGTTCGAGATCGACTCGAGCTCAATAATTATCAAGCTCGAACTCGAGATAAACGAGCTCGAGTAGCTCGCTAAAAGCTCGAATCATTTACACCCCTAAAGTTGTTGTCGTTATTTTTTTTCATCGTCTGTTCTCCTTCTACATACACAGCTATTTGTGTGCCTTGTTGGACTTTAAAAGCCTGATTCTTCAGGGAACATTACTAATTTAGGTGTTAATGAAGGACTGAAAAATCCGAGACCGAACTGGACAGAAGAAGTGTCTTTTTGGTGTTTGGTATGACTAGGACTAGATAGGACATGACAAGATCAAACAAGTTGTCTCGAAAGGCTATTTGATGATTTTATATATCATATAATAGTTATAAATGACATAAATAAAGCAAATATTTAAATAAATTAATTTTGTAAACATTTTTACACATTTTTCATATACAAAAATACATACGTGTATAACTGATGGTAGTTTGAAAAAACTTTGATTTATGTAAAGGAAAAACTATGTTTTATTAGTTTTGGAAGATCATTATAAATTGGCTGAAGCGCCGTGAAGATTGTTGCAACAATAATGGTTGTAGAGGTACAGGAAGTTGTGGTTGTGGAGGACGTGAAGATGGTGGATAGTGGTGGTGGTGGTGGGCGGTGGTGGTTGTGGAGGTCTTGTACCGGAGGATATAGAAGTGGCCGACGGTGACTATCGGTGGCTGTCAGTGGTGGCGGCTGCTGTGACTAACGGGGGTGACCATTAAAACAAATACCATATTAAGGTTATATATATCAAACGAGAGTCGATTTGTAATATTTTAGTTTGCTTTATCGTTGTCCTGTCAAGAAAAAGCTTTTTTGTCCCATGTTGTCCCACATTGTGTCTGTTCTCGACCCTGTCCCATGTTGTGTTAAACGTGGGACAATGAATTTTGTCATGTTCTGTCCTGTCTCAGGTATCAAACTTAAACCATTTAGAGACCAATAAAATACCTAGGAGTTAATACCTTTTTGTCACTTAACCGGTTAAAGGGTCCTATTATGTGTGGATCGGTTTTTTGAAATTTTTGTTACCGCATGCAAATACTTGTGCACACTTTTCTAAGGAACTGACTCTATTGGTAATCCAGATATCACTAGACCAATGACCCTTTAGTATCACATTATGCGCTGATTCAGTTTTTGACATTCTTTTTTGTTTTATTGTTAACAATTTTGCCATTTCCCTTATTTACACTTGTGAACAAAACCATTCTTGAATTGTGCCTTCACTTGCATACAGACTTAAACCAGCATCATAACTTCAAGTCATCATGTTTTTTTCCAATTTGTGATCAAGTCAAATCCTTATCGGCCATTTCCTTCCACCTTTTTTAAATTCTGTTTTGCTTTTCTCATCCAACAATATTGTCAAATCAAACCACAAGGCTTGTGGCGTACTGGTTAAGACTTGTAGGGGACGAGGCTAGATAACCCATCTACCCCAGGTTCGAATCCAGGCGCAAACAACTTGTGGCCACTGGGAAATTATCTCAGGGTTGCAGCAGTCTTAAAATTGCCAGGGATTAGTCTAGGCAAATGCCAAGGATACCCTTTCCAAAAAAAAAATGTTGTCAAGTCATCGTTTTGTCAAACGGTTTTGCTCTCTGGTTATGGCATATGACATATATAACTATATGTTATAGAATGGAAGAGACACTTGAAAACCACCCACTTAAGAACCAAAATTGTGTGAAAACCATCTTAATTATACAAGTTTGGAACACTAAACACAAGAGAATGAGATTTGAAACAAACATAATTTCAAACAAAGTTATATTGAAATCACAAATTATAGACTTAACTCCTAAGAATTGAGTAAAAAAATGCAACCAACCTATTAATTTCCCAAATGGCAAATAATAAATAAGTCGGAGATGAAGCAGCAAAATTGTAAATGAATGACTACTCTTAAGCTACATTTTGATAACAAAAAATGTCGTTATATTTCTCTTTCAGTTTTTACAGTCATTACAAATTTTGAGAAACAAATAGGTGTGACCAGTGGCTACAAACATTAACCAGAACAAAGCTGCTGCTATGATATTAAGTTGGTATGAATAATTAAGAGGATTCTATATCTGAACCTTCCAAACCTTCTTGATAGACTTCAAAATCTTCAGGGCTCCATCTGCATATCAAATTCAGCTTAAAAGTAGCCATCTTCATGCCCATTAATCTCTGCATAATTTACACCATCTGTTATTTATAGTCTACTCTTCTATTCCAGTTACATGTCTACAAACTTCAGTCTTAATCATCCAGCAGATACACTCAGAAAAGCTGCTGCTGGCAGATATAAATTGATAATACATTTTGGTCTTCAAAAAGCTTTTTAGCAACTTAAGGCATTGTTTGGCAAAAATAAGGTTAGCTTATAAGCTACCTTATAAGTTAACTTATTTTTAGTGGATATGTTTGGATGATTATAAGGTAGCTTATAAGCTACCTTATAAGGTAGCTTATTGATAAGGTAAAAAAGAAGTAACATTTTGAAAAGTCATGAAGCTTTTTGTTTTTTTCTTCCAAAAACACCCTTGATATTTTAAACAAATGACAAATTTCTCCAATCCCTTTATAAATAAAAAACCCACGTTCAACCAAAACCTCATATGTCTCTTGGGATCCTTCCTCAATCTACCCTTCTCAAGAACGAGAACTCAAACCTTCTTCAAGAACAACACAAATTGTTAAGGGTAATATATATAAACTTTATGGATTAATTTTTTTTTAATCGTTGGGTTTTTATATTCTTGCATTATTCAATGCTATTCTTGATGGGTTTTAGAAAACCTATAAGAACTCATGGTTTTTTTCTTCTAAATGGGTTCCAATGGATTTTAGATAATAAACGCATGACTTTTCCCAATGGGTTTTTTTGATGATTCAAGATGATTTTTTCTTCTTCTAATTCCAATTTGTGCATTTAGTTCTTGAAATAGCTTCATTTGTGCATCTGTGATGTGATTGGTGTTAACTTTGTTTTTGATTTTTATAATTTGGGTTGGTCTCATTATAGAACCTAGTGATTTTTATAACATGGAGTTTGATGAAATTAATTAGTAGCCCAAATGTTATATCCAATAACTTTTTATGTTTAACCAGAGAAACATTAGCTTTGCTCCTCCTGCTGCCATGGCTCATTAGCCTTGTGAAATTACTAGGGGGAGCATCGGGTGGGTTCGGATGGAGGGCATGATATCCGATCGGATTTCGGGGATAAGAAGAACCGATCTAAAGAATTTCGGGGTAGGGTTTAATTGGGTTCAAGGGACATCGGGGTCGGTCGGATAGTTCGGGTTAGGTATATATATATATATATACAGGTCATTACATATTTTCAATAATCCATTTCTAAGATCCTCAAAATAGTAACAATATGCTTGGACGAAATTTAACATTGAGCCAACAACTAACACGGGAGTATGGGTGGTGGCTTGCATCTGGGTACAACATGGATGATTGTAAATATGTAATATAATCAATACAATGTTCATGTATGGACTAGTATGCACTATGTAGTATGATGTGTATCATCATATCATGAATACATTGAATTGGGTTTTATTTATCATGCAACAGTAGCTAAGGCTCCCATCACATCTTGACTAGAAGTTAATATTTTCTTGAATTAATGTTTAAGGGAATTGATTTTTTGATTAAATTTTGTGAAATTCGATATTTTAGCAATCTGTTTTAGTGTAACTTGGGATCTATGCGATTTAAGCTTTAGCAAGTACTTGGCATCATGAAATGATTAGATTAGTTATTGTTTAATAAGTTGTGAAGGTTCAAATGTGTTTTTTTGGTTCAATATAGGGGAAAAATATGCCTGCTAAGAAGGACGTTGATGGGGTACCTATTAGCTGGACCGACGAATATACTGCGATATTTTGTGATGTATGCATCAATTTCATCACCAAGCATGGACGTGGTCAATCGTTTAGATGGCGTGAGATACATGATCAGTTTACGAACATAATTGGTATAAGATGTTTCCTAAAAAGCTTAAAAAATAAATATGAGGCAATGAAAAAAAATTGGCGTCTTTGGAAATATTTAAAAAGAGGAGAAACCGGTTTAGATTGGAATTCCACAACCGGGAAGCTTGATTGTTCGAATGAATGGTGGGAAAAAAAGTTAAAGGTATTATTTTATATATTTTTAATCATGTTATTATTCTTTTAACTGATATATGAATAATAATACCTTAATAATTTATTATTTAGGAGAAACCCGAAGCCAAAAAGTTTCGATTTAAGGGAGTTTCTCCACTAGTTGAAGAAAAGTGGGATCATTTGTTTGTGGATGCCGTTGCAACAAGGGGGAGTTGTGTAGCACCCTCGTCAACTCCAGAATTTGGAGATCAACCAGCTAGTCAAGTGGATGGGATTCAAGATATAAAATGTGAGATTCAAGATAAAGAAGGTGGGATTGATGGTGCTTATAATGAGTGTTCTCAATATTCTAATAGGTTGGAAATTCTAGAAGATCAAGAAGATATGTTTTGGCAAGATTTTATAGAAGACGTTAGAGGTAATATTGCACCAAAGAGTAACCTCCCAAATACATCTAGTCTAAATTCTACTAGAGGAGTGAAGCGCAAAAGGAGGGAGTCCGGGGGGTCAGCTCTTGTAAGGCAACATCTAAAAAAAGTTGACGAAAGGCATTCTGAAATTATGGGTTTGATCAAGCAAGGGAACAACACTAAAAAGGATGAGGTAAGTATTGATCAAATTATGGACATTATGAATCGAATAGCTGCAAATAGTGATTTTGAGGTTGGTGGAGATACTTGGTGCCATGCCATGCTCATGTTCCGAGATCCCACTAGTAGGGAAATCTTCTCTAAGATGCCGAATGATGATGCTAGGATGTGTTGGTTGGAGTTTGCTCATACACGAAACACTATTTGAATATATTAGGTGGTATCTTCGGAGTTATATTGAACGATCATTTGGAGTCTTAAAGAAAAGGTGGAAAATATTGAACAAAATGTCTTACAATGGCGACGTTTGCTCTTCATAATTATATTAGAAGGAATGACACGGAAGATATGGTTTTCAACATTGTTCAACAACATTGTGATTACATACCTATGGAAGAGTTAGATGGCGAAACAAGTTTTAATCAAGGTAACATGCGAGGGTCAAGCAATGAGATGCGAGAAATTCGTAACAACATTGCAAATAATGTATTTTAAACCTAAGTAATTGAAATGATGTTATGATTTTTGTTGCTAGTTATTTAAAAATGATGTTAAAAACCTTATTATTTTTTGTTGTTATGTATTTTAATATAATAAAATGTGTTGGAGGTTTGTTTTAGTTATATACAATGATAGAAATATGTTATGGGTTTTTTTAGTCATAATATTATAATGTTAAAAACATGTCAATGGTTTACTTAATTATATAATGTAAAAATACGTTTGTGGTTAATTTTAATTATATAATGTTAGAATTAAGTAATTTTAAGAATTGTTTATTTTAGTTATACAATGTTAGAATTGAGTAATTTTTAAACATGCCCTTTTTGGTTATTTTACATTTGTCAACTAACTTATCAGCTAGTTTTTGCCAAACGTGACTTATTCATCAACTAGCTTATCAGTCATAAGCTATATAGTGGGAATGAAAATCAGTCAATTGCAAATCGTCCGTAGCATCTGGGGAACTTAATCTTATGATTGTTTTGAAACTAAACAATAATAAAATTGGTCCTAATTCAGAAATAATTGTCCAACTATCTGTCACTATTACACTTTTTAATTAATCAAACCTTAATGTCCGGGCCCGGGTCAACCCACCCTCAACTGAGAATCATGAGAAGCAGTACTGGTTGATAGATAAATAGAGAGAGTAATTGATTTCTCCATCTCATTATTAAAGGTAGATTTTGAAAGTAAGCACTTCCTTTTGAAAGAGGACACTTATTTTGGGATCGAGGGAGTATTTGGTAAATTGATTAGCAATGAAGTGTAGAACGAAATCATATTTGAGCACAGAACACAAAGAGCATATCCATAATATAGTGGCACTTATCACATATCTTGAGACTAAGCACTAACTAATAACAAAGATATCAATTATGATTATATTTCATATATATACAGCAATAAAGACTGAGAACAAACCAGTATGCGAGAAGATTCGGGTGATATGGGTTTCCCCTCTTCACATACAACAAAATCTCCAACAAGTTCCACCACTCCTGCTCAATATGTTTACAGAACCACATTAAAAAAAGAGCAAATAATACTTGCACAAATCTAGCTTTTTATGTGTGTGCATATGAGATTCTCTTCTTCCTCTTCTTTTTTTCATCTTTCTTCCTAAGTTTTGTTGTTTGTGCATGTATGATGTACTTTGTAAGAGAGAGAGTGCAGACCTCTGCTTAACCGCACTGGCATTCCTTGCTTTCGCAAAAAGGGCTCCATCTCATGTGTGAACTGATCCAGAGGACCTTCTTTGAGTTCCACCTGAGAAGTTAATATCAAGCATACAGAATCAATATCCATATTAATAAATAATAGCAAAGGGAACATACAAGAACTTGAAACACTTAAAAATGTATAGTATTGCAAACTATATAGATGGATGAACCGATGAAGCATAAGGCTGAATTAATATACTTGTAAGTCAAGTATGAAAGAATGTAAGATTTATTTAAAAGACAAGATGTTGACAAGTAGATATTAGATAATAGCACATTTAGCAAAAAGGATCAACATGGCATGCAAATTTGTCAAGGATATTAGATCATAATGAATTATATCAAATGTTTCTACTAACCGTTTCTGTGGCAATACTTCCAGTCCTAGCAAAATCATAATCTTCATACTCATTAAATATTCTGCCAAAGATAAAACCATAAAAAGTTAGTGTGTATGTAAGAAGAATACGAAAAATAAGGCACTCAAAAATCCAGATTTGATTCATATTCCTGAAGAAGTTGTCCATTGAAAGATGTTTCTCTCAATGATTATCTTGAAATCCAGCTTTTTTTTACATTTAAAAGAATCATCTCCAAGATTTATACATGTAATAAGTGACTTAAAGATAGGTTTTCAGTAGTAACCTTTGTGCCTCTTCTTTAGACATATTGGTTACACAAAGCCCAGAATCCCCACGAAGAAGCTGCATGGATATAATAAATTAATAATAAAAAGAAATGCTAATCAAATGAGGGTAAAATAAGTACAATGGCATAAACTCATCATACTCCAGTTAACATACTGCGTACCTTGGACACCTTGTGAAGCCCTGTTCTTATCTCATCAGAATCAGACCGCCCCAGAGCAACTTGCATGACTTTGTTTGACCCGAGAAAAAATCTGAAACACAAAACACAAAAAATGGCAGAGATTAACAGCCATTTGTGGTGTTGTCGATCATGGAAGTTAATTCATCAATATTAATGTCCCATGTGGATAACTCGAATCACAGATGAATAATTGAAAGTAATATGCATTAACTATCAATGGCTCATGAACTTTCTATATTGCTATATATGATCTTCTACCTCCTTCATTGCCATTTATATATCATACAGTATACTATTAATCTAATTTAAGTAGCTCTGCTTGCACTACATTTTAGTGAAAATCCCAAGTTGCTAGAGCATATCAAATATGTGTGTGCAATGCATGCATAACTTGCAAAAGTGCTCAATCTTCATACTGAAAAGTCAGATTTATGTCATTGATTTTCCCCTAAAAAGTCTTTGAATGTCTGGCTCCTATGTGGTTTCTTCTTCTTTCTCATATCCTCTAGATTCTAGAAGAAAACAAGGTTTTAAGTAGTACCTGCTGGTGGATTTAAGCTGCTCCCTGAACTGCTTGAACTTGAGATTCCTCATGTTCTCAAAGCTAAAAACATATATAGAGTTATATTGCTCCACGGCTTCACGTATGGAGTTGACAATGTTCTCTTTGTGCTCCCTCCCTTTCTTCTTTGTCTTGGACAATGTCACTGCAAAAGATATAAATTTGAAACTTATAAAGATTCCTAAATAAACAAGACCAAAAACTTATAAAGACTCCAAAAGGTATAAATTTGAAACTTCATATAATACTTTTCAGCAATCTAATGCCCAACATTTTCTGGTCTATGCAACCAAACTTAAAGCTTTACAATCAAATTGGATCTTACTCGTTTTTGACAACTTTAGCATCTTCATTTGGTGGGTCTCACTTATAAGGTGTGAGGAAGAACAAATATGTGATTGTTATTCCCATATACTTGATGACTGAACCTATGCTAAAAACAAGTTGTAAAAACACCAACTTTTTTGTTTTTTAAGACAACTGAGAGTTATGCATAAGAACAATATATGATTTTGATTTCATTGAACTTTAATTAAATATCCTGATGCTATTTCTGTAAGCATGGTATCCAAATATAAGCTTACGTCCTAATTATTGGATCATTCAACATACAAAAAGCTATTTATCAGAATGCACTGAGCTGCAATTTTAATTTTCAAGCTTGAACTAGAATTAAGAGCAAAAACTTAGAATCAAAACGACCTCCTACTCCGATTCCTAAAATTCAAGTTCATGCAACTCTCAGAAAATACTTAAAATCAATCAAACGCATTGCAAACACTTTTCACATGCTAACCAAAATTGATTCGATCACTATATAATCAAAAGCAAGGCAGTTATTCAATACAATACATAAAAATGTAAACTATTTACCTGCTCGATCTCTCTTGGATTTCGGCATACCTGTGTAGAACTACGAACTCTTCTCAAATTTTTGTGGGAGTGTTGTGATTCTTTCAGACGACAGACGGAAATAAACCCTGAAGAATGGGGATTCTTTTTTAGGGTTTAAAAGCCCTTTGCTTCTGGTTTTGTTTTCTGGGCTAAACAAGGCCCATGTCTTTATGTTTTAATTTAACTATAGTCTTGAGGTATCCAACCAATTTATTGGGGTTGTTTATTTTCTTGATTATATGATTAAATGCATTGACTTAATTAATCTAGACATTGATAATTATTATTTTACAAATTAAAACAACAATAAGGTCCATTTTATTCGTACACCTTTATTGGTATAAGTCAACACTATCATTTATCTTATTTTTTTAATTTTTTTAAAAGACAACATATTTATATAAAAAAGAGAGGAGACGATACAAAAATCTAAGTTACCCCTCCTTGGTAGAAAAACTGCGGATGTAGAATTAGGGGGGAGGGGGCACAGTACAACCAAACACAAATAAGCCGAAAGGAAAACTATCGAAGTATGCTATGAAGCAAAGTCCAAAAGGCTTGGTTTATGTCCCATGACTCCCATGGGATTGAACTATTTTTTAATCTTCTTGAGACCCATTAAAAGACATGAACATGCAGCTCCATGAAAAGAAGCTCTGTGGATATGAACTTTTTTCTAAAGACGATGTTATTGCGTTGGTCCCATATTAAATAGCTGATACAGGTATTTTATTACCCGTATTTTCGTCTCATTTTGTTTAGTTTTCACTCTTTTTGTTAGATTTTTCTATATCATTTTAGAATATAAATATTAATTTTAGTGTTTAACGTTAGTTTTAACTGTTACAAAAATATTGAATTTTAGGCTAACAAAGTGAGTTAATTCAATGCCAATATTCATGTTTTGTGATCTTTGTTTAGGTAACAAATGAAGTAGGATGGAGTCCAAGAAAGAAGAGATGGACATGATCATGCAAGAGAAGAAAATGGAGACCCAAGGGATGTTTGGGTTGATATGGCTTTGTATAAGTTTATGTTTTGGTCTAAAACTTTAGTCTACTTCTTGGAACTCTTTTAAAATATGTAGTGTAACTAGTTTGTTGGGCTCCTAGTATGTAGGTTGGCCCATGGGCTATTTTCATTTAGTTGTTGGCTTATTCATTAAGTCACAACTTTATGAAAGCTCCTATTTATAAATAGGTTGGCATTGTTGGTAAATGGGAGACATCTCAGGGACATCACATCCCATTCTCCTCCATTTTGGTTCCCAATGAGGGGGTACATCATTCTTGTTTGGTAATTTAGTAAAATATTCCTAAGTGCTCTTAGTAGTTTAGTTGTTCTTGTAAGGTAAAACTTCATCTTGGTTAGAAGGCATTTACTAAATATTTCACTTATATTTAATATTTACCTTATAATCTTATAATACAAGTGGGTTTAAGTTAAAATATCATCAAGTAGTTTGAAGTTTACTCATGGTGTCACAATTGATCTTGTTACATTTAGCTACTGTTGCTTAATTTTATTTTTGTCTTAATTATTGCAATTTATCGTTTTCTTTTTAACATCAAGATTATTCATGATATTCTTGTCCTAAAGTGTGCCTCAAGATTACCATTGGTAAACTTGTCCCAAGCACTTTACTCAAGATCATTACCTATAAACTTGTCCATGTTCACTTTATCAAGATTGTTAGTAGCATACTTGTCCTAGATTTCTCATTCAAGATTACTAATGGTAACTTTGTCCTAGATTTCTGATTCAAGTTTGTTAACACAACTTGGCATACTTTTACTTTTCTGCACTTTAACGCTTTCTTTAATTGCTTTTATAATCATAGTTTGTTGTTTCATTTACATTTAGTTTAGTTAATTATTGTCATCTTTATTATTTGTCAAAAATACCCTATAAAAACCCATTTTTAATGGAAGGCTAAAACCCTTAAGTTTGGGGTGTAAGTTCCTAAATTGAGATTTATCGTTAGTAATAAAATAAAGAGGTGTATCGAATTTGTAATAATAGTTGACAAACTTGTCATAATTGGATCTATAACACTTCGTGGTAATACCCCTAAAGTTAATTGACAACTAACTATTGGTATTTAAACGACTTAACCTTAATGAGGTTATAAAAAAGTATTAAATTTCTAAGACAACAATTATTATTATAAAATATCTTTTACGGAATTATTAACCAATCTCAATTTATCCTTACACCCCATTGTTGTTTTTTTATAATTGTATTTTCTCAGCGTTACCAACCAACCAAACAAATTAGTTAATCAACAAAATCCTCTTGTTTTACTCTCTCTCTCTGAAATCATTCTGCTAAAAATCGGGCTTTTTATAACTACAAGCTTTAACTACCGTCTCTGTGGGAACGATATCCGGTACGTTGTACCATTAGTACTTGTTTTAATACGACAGTATTCCGAGGTGTACTTGCGCCGAGGTCTATTTTCTGTATTGATTTTAAAGGTAGCGATACTTTTACAACAATAGCAAGTGAACCAAATGGTTGCTTGCCAAATGTTCTTCAACCAAGGCGAGAATTGTCACCATCACTTACCGAGTAAGACTCTCGGTCATGGTCATCGCTCTTACTGGGTAAGATTTTGGGTATTTGCCATGTATATTCGGTAATGTAAGTGACCTTGTAAGCACTTACCTGGTGGACATGACAAGTACCGGGATTCTTACCTGGTAAGAGACATAGTAAGGACCAATAACTGAGGGAGTAGACTCTTAGCCGATAAACACTTATCGAGTAAGAGATGCTTACCAACAATCCATTTTTATCGTTGAGAATGTTGCTCGTTGAAGTAAATAATGGTGGTAACTCTTGTCACTGTTAATGCCAAAAAATGACTTAACGGTAGACTAACGATTCGGACCTTTATCAACTAAAGAAAGAAAACCAATTCGAAAAACAAACAAACAAAATGTAAACGACACAAAGAATTGTTGACGCGGAAAACTCCCTTCCGAGAGAAAAACCACGGACGACCGTAAGGGGGATCGTCGATGCACTAAAGGAAAATGACGTCAAACAGGGACGTCGACCTTAAGAACAATAAATAAAGTTACAAAAATAGTATGAATGATCGGTCGTGAGTCCACGACTATTGTCGTGACTCGTAGCACTGTTGTCGTGAGTTTGGACTGTGGTGTCGCAGATTCGTCTAGGTATACCCGGGGCTCTTCTCAGTGTTTCGCTATGTTTCAACGTGTCCTTCTCGTCGATTTGAGCTCTCTTTTTATACTCGAGCCTGGACGAGGGTCTTGGTAACGGCCAAACGGTCATAACGGATGAATCTTCATGATTTGTCTTCAATGTCGTCATAAAGCCTTTGACTCGTAACTGAAAATGATATGAATACAAAGATAACGGTATAACGATATATCATTAACGTCGTTAGGTCGCACGGTTAGTACCTCGTTAGCCAAGTTATAACATTTTCTAATGGAGTTAACGGCAGAATCATAACGAAGTTTAATGAAGTTAACGATGTTAATTTTGGGTATAACAGTCACTAAGTGCTTGCTTGATAAGTGTTTGGTAAATGGCCCATAAATCACATAATCGCTCCCGTGTTTTGTGCAAATTCCATTGTTTGTCTTTGTTATTTCAAAATTACACCAATTGTCTGAATAGTTTTAATTTGCTTAAATATTATCTCGTCTCTTTCAGGAGTTCATAATCTAAATCTCTTTCAAGTTTAACATTCTGATTCTAATAGTCATCGTAGAAAGATATATATACTGCTTCAGCCATTGATATCTCATCTGTAAATGGTGTGAGTGACAATCCACAATCCGTGATGAAAGTTAGGAGTGTTCGTTGTAGTAAATCATTGTGTGTTCAAGGATTTTTGCTATGTCAGTAAAGACGAACACTCACAGAGGATCGTCTCAAGAAGGTATCACAATGTGGAAACCAAGTCTTGGTGAACCACGTTATATGGGTTGTGAAGTATCTCCATCCGTTGGATTTGTATTGTGTTTGTGACTGATCCATCGGTCTCTATGACCAGTTCTAGTCTATGAGATTAGCAAGTTTTCTTTCGGATCAGAAATCCTTCTCAATTTCCATTATAACAAAAGTTATAAGTATATGAAAACCCCATAATGTAAATTGTTACACAAAGTCACAAATACCAAATTAGGTGTCTTATTTATATTGCCTATAAATAAAGGGAAAGGCACGAGTATGTATTGACGGGCCAAGTGCAAAAGGCACTTCAAACAAAATAAATGGTTTGAATAAGCTTTTACTTATTCAAACATTTTCCAATATTATTTTGTATATGCTTATATATATATATATATATAGAGAGAGAGAGAGAGAGAGGCGGGTTCATGTGAGGACGGTAGCAATTTACGAGAATGGGAGGGCAATCCTCAGCCAACCATTTTGTACATGAAATTTTTATCATGTACATGTACTGACATAAAAAATGACAACCGTGACTTTTGCTGCAGGAAAAATTTCGGCTAATCATATATGATTTTGTATGTGAATCATATATGATTTTGTATATTAATCATATGTGATTTTGCACATGAAAAATTTCATGTGCAAAATGATTGCTAAGGATTTTCCTCGCATTCTCGTAAATTGTTACCGTCCTTGCATGAACCTATATATATATATATATATATACATACGCTTGAGCAATGCTTTTACCTCTAAAGAAAATCACTTCAATATTAATCTGTTATGTCCGGTCCTAGTCATACCAAAGACCAGACAGACATTTGTTTTGTCCAGACAGTCCAGTCCAGTCCAGTCCTACCCTGTTGTTTTTTCCTGCCCAGTTTTGTCTTGTCCAATCATTATTCGTACCAAACGTTACCAAATCAAGAACATTTTTGTACTTCGGTACAAAAACCATTCGTTTTCAATAATTCGCTTATACTATCCTTCATTACTTTTTCTTAAAATTGCGATCATACACTCCATCCATCCCAAAATAAACAAATTAAATAACAAATTTTTACCTCAATATTAGAGAGACCAAGTAGGCATGAAAGATCACACTTGTTTAGGATAAAATATGTCATTTACCAAATGCTTAACGAGTAAACGTTTTATAGGATGTCACTTACCTTACGAGTATTCCTAGAAGGTTAAAGATTCAAACCTCATCCTTATTTGTAGCATCACCTTTACTTACAATATAATATAAATGTTGCAGTATCATCTTTTTATAAATAGAAAAAGACATATAAAGATATGTAAAACACAAAGATAGATTGAATGAGCACAGTAAATCTTTACATGGATGTCAATTGTCAAATCTAAAGAATGTTCAAATTTCATAACTTTTCAAACAGGCAAGGGAATCAGCAGTAAATTACAAACACAAATTACACCAATCTTTTTTTGGGTCAGAAACTACCAAATTTAAAAATAAAATTAAAAACCAACTTCATTTCTTTCTTTTCTTTCTTTCTTTCTTTCCAATTTGAAGTCCATGGCAATCAGATCTTCAACTCCCATCACCATTTCTCTTCTTTAAAAAAAAAAAAAAACTAACTCTGATTCCCTTCTTTACATCCCATTTTTATACACCTATCTACCTTTCACTTCCATCCACTTCCCGATTCCGCCTCCTCCTCCCCGACCTCCCCAGCAACACCCTCCCCTGGCGGCGCAACCGATCAACCAACGACATTCCACCACCACCACCACCATCGTCATCATTACTACCGCCGCTATCACCACCATCCTGCCGCCTCTCGCTTCCAAAACCCCCCACATTTCCACCACCACCACCACCAAATGCATGAAAAAGAAGAAACACATTCACAAGACTGTTATCAGTTCCACCATTGTTGCTGTTTCTTCCCAAAGCACCCACATCAAAACCCTCCTCATCGTCATCTGAATCATCAGACCCGTATGAATTCCGTTCAATCACATAGTCACCGAAAACCACCGAGCCAGGCATGGAAGACGTAACGGTGCTGATCACGTCTTCACGTTCTCTCTCCCGCTCGAGCCGCCGCCACTTCTGTTCCTGATCAGGGTCCACTTCTCGTGGCTTAGCCGACGGATGGTCAGACTTAACGTGTTTCTTCAGCTCCTTATACGCACCAATAAACGAACAGTTATCGTGCATGCAGGTTCTCTTTTTACAGTTCAGATATTCGCGGGCCGATTCGACCACCGTCCACCCTTTGACTTGACCTCTGCAAAGTGGGCATGCAAGCTCAGCCACTTCTCCATCTTTCTCAACCGAAAATGGCTCCAAAATAGGAACGTTATCCATGACAGCTAAAGATGGTTCGTGATTTTGGGGTGTGATTTTTGTGTAGGCTTTTTTGTATTGATCAAGGCAGTTGGAATAGCGAGAGCTGGTCCCACACATGTAGGGCCGACAACCCTTATCGTGAGAAGAACATAAGAGAAGAACAGCATTATGAGGATGCTCCATGCAGACCGAACAGTTTATATCTTCCCAATCTTTTTTGGATTTCTTTTCATTTGGGTCGGATAAATTCTGCTTACAGGTGACCAATGGATATGGGGTTGCCCTGAAGTGCCTTGAAGCCATTCTGCGTCTTCCCCTGGTACCTTTCGCCATTCTTAAGATAAACCTGTTGTAAATATATAAAATTTGAGAATTGAATAAAAAAAAATCATATTATATATATAGATAGATAGATAGATAGATAGATAGAGGAAAAAAGAGAATGAAAAAGGGAACCCCTATCAACCGTCGGATCTAACACAGTTTAGAATAGCAAGAAACATCCAGTACTAATCATTCACAGAAACATTTTCTATCAGTTTAACATCAAATCTTACCATTTCTCATGCTTTATATAGATTTTAATTTATTTATTCTCCATAATTAAGTAAATTTACACCAATACTGGAGTTTAGAGTAGCCAGTTCAACATCCACACTCGAAAGAAGGATACCCACTTTGGATAAAAGAGTTTTCATTTTCATAAGTGCATTTTCAAATGGATACTTCTATTCTAGCCCTGCACCTAAAATACAATTACACACAGAGCATAATAAAAAAAACCTTTTTCGAGAAACAGCTCGCATTTTATATGAACTGTGGTAAAAGATGATCAGCAAACAAGATCAAAGATGGTATGCAAATATGACATGGGATGGCCGACCCAAATGCCCACAAAAAGTTCCATGATTCAGATAAATTTGAACCTCAAAGCAAATGCATTTTAAAAAACCAAGGAAACAAGTGATCACCACTATGCAACTTCCCTCAATTGATAGTTAACAAGCCAACAGCAAGACTTTGATAAATTCTAATTGTTAGTTTGTCACATAAGTGTCATCCTTCAGAATCAAATGCCAAATTTAGTAGATTCATATCCAAAAAATGCAAGATTCTACCCTCCATCTTACCTGACAAGCTCCAGTTTTCAGGATAAAAAATGTTGCCCTGCAGGCTAAATGTCAGGATAACATTGATCTAGGAAAATTAGAATCATTGTTGCCCCCATCAACATACAAACTATACAAATCAGAATCAACAAGATACAACCATGAAAAGCAATAGCTCAGATAAAGAACACTATCATGCTGATGATGTTGATGAAGAATTGAAATTATATAGATCACCTCTAGAATGTGATCATGTTCTCAGAGAGAAAGTTAAAAATCACCAAAAGAACGAAATCTAATTGAAGTCAATGATGAATCAAAATTGATACAGAGCAGCAAGTGGCCCAATCAAACATCAATCAACTTCCCAAAAATAGTCCTAACAGTACTAAAAATTCAGCTGCATTAAGATATGCTTATTGTGAAAACATCATCCAAACATATAGAAGGATTTGCATCTTGCCCACCAGATGGCAAATTTGTCATAATTTCAATGCAATTAATAAAAATGGGAATGTTAAACAGGATGAACATCCATAAAAGCATTTTCATGACCAATCAAAACTCGAGATTGTAAAATTGCATCCAGATAATGAGTAAACACAACTCAAAAACGCTGAATTCAACAAAAGAAATTAACCATACCAATTGTACTCCAAAGCAAATCTGGATCGGAGAGTAATTCAAGATAAGATGTATACAGATATGTAGTATATATGTTGAAACAATAATAAACAAAGTCAGAGTCATATAGATAGCTAATAGGCTACCACAACATGCTATATCCAAACAATCACGCGAGCGACAGTTAGAAATGAATAAATTAATACAAATTCTTCGGAAGGCATCAGTTTTTTTTACTTATTTTAATATTGAAGCAAAGGGAAAAGCACATGCCTTTGACATCTAACCGACCCCCAATCTGAGATTCGAACTTAAAATACTTGAAAAAAAAACCCCATCAAATCCTCGGAAACAAATCTCAGAGCAGAAGATCAATCATGAACAGTAAACATAAAATTCACAACCAGTAAAAACAAGAAAAAATCACGATTATAGAAAAGCAAAAAGAAAGAGAAACTGATACCTGAAAATTGTTGGAAGGAGATGGAATTGGTGAAACAGATGAGATCAAACTAGGGTTTGTTTCTGGAAATCGACGAAATGAGCGGGGAGATCGATGAAGAGCGCGGGCATTTCGATTTCAGGAAATCATGAGAGAGAGAGAGATAAAGAGGATCGAATTTATGGAGTCGATTCCTCTACGATATTCGTTCTTTTAGAGAGAGAGAGAGAGAGAGAGCACGTAACATAGAAGCTTAAGGAGAAAATGGGGTATCACATTTCCACGCGCCTATATAGGGCGTCGAATCACGATTATTTAGTACATTTTCGACTCAACCATTTAAAAAAACCCAAAAATAATGGGTCTAACACTAAAAAAGAAAACTTTAACCTGCATTAAAAACGTCTTTAATATTATAATAATAATAAAAATACATGTATTTATTATTACAGTATTTACACTATTAATTTATATATTATAAAATTGAATAAAATATTCATATGTAATATTATAATAATAATAATAATAAAATACATGTATTTATTATTATACTATTTAGATTATTAATTTATATATTATAAAATATTAATATAGTGATTATAAAGCTAATTTTATTGACATTTAAATATAGACACCAATATTCTTACCTCCATTTTAGACAATCTAACCCGATATTAAAAACACAAAAATAAAAATGTTTTATTTCTAACTCCCCAACAACTTAAACAACCTCATTAAAAATGATGGGTCTATTGAATACTAAAAAAAATTCAACTTCAATAACACACTATTAAAAAAAAGACTAAAAACATTTTTAATAATAAAATAATATATATACACACACTATTTTTTAACCCAATATTATTATACCATTTTATTAATGTATTAAATTACTATTAATCTATATATAACTAAAAAATGTGAATAAAGTACTAATATATATTTTTAGTGTTCTACTTTGTTAACCTTCAAATATAGAGATCAACATTTTATACTTTTATTTTTTTAGTCTGTTAATGTTGGGTTGTATATGAAAATAAAGGTAAAAAATGTTGACATCTATATTTGAAGGTCAATAAAATATCTATAAGGGCATCTTCAACCCAAACACTGAAAAAAGACATAAAAATACTAAAATAATTGGGTTCCTTAAAAACTAAAAAAACCTTAACTCCAACCACACACTAAAAAAACAACACTAAAAACACTTTTTGATAATAAAATAAAATTATTGTATTAAAACATAAAAATTATGTTATATAATTGATTTTTATAATCAATATACAATTATTACTTAAAACTGTAGAAAACCAGTAAAAAACTGCAGAAAACCAATGTATAATTATTACTTAAATCTGCAAAAAACTAGAAAAAAAACAGCATCAAGAAACAGCAGAAAACCAATAAAAAAACTACAAAAAACCAGTAAAAACATCAAAAGAGCAACTGTTTAATCTGATTTTTTTACAACAAAAATTGCAGAAAACCATTAAAAATTGCATAAATTAATCATCAAATTAGTAAACTGTTAATATATATATATATATATATGTATATGTAATTAGAAAAGCCAAATAAAATATTAGTATAATTTTTAGAGGTCTACTTTTTTGGCCTTCAAATATAAAGGCCAACAATTTGTCCCTCTATTTTTTTTTTGTGTTTTGGTAGTGGGTTGAAGAGGAAAACACCTTCATTTTTATGTTTTTAGTGTTTTTAGAGGTGGGTTGGAGATGGCCTAATCAATTAATAATATTTTATTCAACTTTTATATTTTATCTATAGAAAATAATAGTTTAAATAGTATAATAATAAATATATATATTATTTTATTATTACTATAATATTAAATATGTTTTATTATTTATTATTAATGTGCGGTTGGAATTGTTCTTTTAATATCAAATTGGTCCGACATTGATTGACAAACATAAGCTACCTTATAAGATATTTTATATTTTAGACACATATTTGGATGTAACATAAGAACATCTCCAACAGTTTTTCTATAATTTCTCTAAAATAGAGAACTAAAAGTTAAAATCTCTAAAATAAATTACAATCAATTTTAACAGATTCTCTATTTTAGAGATAGCTTATTGAAATGTTAAATGAAGTAGTTTGTAATAGTTTTTTGTCACTTTTTTTAATTATAACTTTAATTAATATTGTTTATTATTGATTATAAATAATTATTGATAAATTTAAAACTAGTTATTACTAATATTAATTAATAGTAATGAATATTGGTTGAACATTATTAATTAATTTAATTATACAATACATAATATTGATCATTTAGAATTATTATTAACTATATCAATTATTTTTTTAATTATTATTTAATATATTTAGGTTATGTTTGATAAACTAGCTGATAAGGTAGCTGATGACTTATAAAGTAGCTGATGAACAAGTCGTGTTTGTTAAAAACTAGCTGATAAAAGGGGTGAGCATTGACTCCGAACAGGCCCGAACCGGCACCGAACCGGTTTGGAACCGGAACCGGAAATAAGAGATTTTTGGAACCGAGGACCGGACCGTATAGGCAATACCGGTGCTGGTGCCGGTGCCGGTCCGGGTTTTTCGGTTAAAAATCCGGTTGGAAACGATTGTTAATCTATTTTCTATAAAAATCGTACTCTAATTTTCCATTGCCCTCTTCCCCATTGCTTTGTCATCTACTTTGTTTAAAGTTTGTGCAATCTCTATATAAACACAAAACCGAAAAGATTGTTCATATTTAATAAAAAGTAATACTCATTTCAAATAGAACAAAAATTGAAAAAAATAAAAATACCCAAAGCTACATCATCATCCTTCAAGATGTCATCAATGTCGTCTATTATCGGTTTTCTAGAGTTTCTAACCCAATCTTGGGTGCACAACAAAGCTTCAACTATCAATGTTCACAAACTAGTCCGATACTCATTAAAAACTCTACCACTAGTGTTAAACGCGAACTCGGACGCCATGGTTGAAATTTGTATCGCCAATATGTCTAACAACAAGAAAATTAAATTGTAACGACATTAATTAATAAACAAACTATGAAAAACTAAAAAAAGAAGTAATAATTACCTTAAATTATAACGATATTAATTTAAATTATTTTGTTAATTAAACTTCCGTACCGGTCCCGGTTAATTACCCGAAAAATTGGCATCGAACGGGTTTGGAACCGGAACCAAAAATAGAGGATTTGAAGGACCGATTGGACAATATCGGTGCCGGTACCGGTACCGGTTCGGGTTGGGTCGGTTCTTACGGGTCAATTGCTCATCCCTACTGATAAACATGTAAAATAACCAAAAAGAACATATTGAAACCGTAGTCACTTATAATATAATTAAAATAACGTATTAATTCAAAGAAGATAGTAAAAAAAATATAATATGTTTACTTAAAAAAATTAAATTGATTATCATATATATTATAAATTTTGGATTTGTTAAAATATGGATTTGTTAAAATAAAGGTTGGAAAAAAATTTATATTAGTTTATGATTTTAAATAAACATTACATATAATATATGAATAATTAGTTAACCATATTCTAATTAAGTAGTAATTTTTCAAAAAGTATAAGTAATATTAGTAAATAATTTAAAACTAAAATGAATTAATTAATAATTAAAATTAAGGGAAAATTTCATCTATATATTATTTAAAACTTCTTATATCACGTATATATTCTTGTAAAGTTTCAAACTAATATCCTTCTAAACCTCTAGAACTCACAGATATGTCTTTCTGCATAATTTAATTATTATTAAAACATTTAAAAAATACAAATCATTATCTCTAAATTAAATTTATTTTCTAAATTACTTAACTACCCTTCTGAATATCCTTCCCAAAATCGTAATTTAGAAAATAAATCACACACATACACACACACACACACACATATATATATATATATGCGTAGGATCGTGTGAGAAGGAGAGTTAACATGAGAAACGTAAGAAGAAATCTAAACCCTTGTTCAATTTTAATCTCATGTCCATCCATGAATTGCGCTTTATACGAGAATTGATCTGGTGCATCGCGGTGCATCTCATCCTGATGTGCATCCAATGGTGGATATATCTTCTTACGCTTCTCACGTTAACTCTTCTTTTCATTAGAACCCAACCCTATATATATATATATATATATATATCTCGAGGCGCATGATCGTATGAAAGTTGACTTAAGGACTTAAGATGAGAAACGTAAGAAGGGATCTAGGCCATTGATCACCTTTAATCTCAAACTCACCCATGAATTGCGCTTCATACAAGGATTGATCTCGTGCATGTTGGTGCATATCATCCTGATGTGCATTCAAGAGTGGAAGGTGGCGTTTGTTTTTTAAGAGGTTCTGAAGTCTGATACCACCTCTGAACTTTAAGAGGTGGTGTTGAAGTCTGAAATTTGAATCAGTTAGATTGTTTATTTTTGCATGTTGACAAACATCTGAATATGTATACTTGTATTTTTTATCCCTCAAAATGTTATATTGTTCTATTTATAAAAGCATAAATTCATTTTAATTAAATTATATTACCATCCATTGTTAACACATTCAAAAATTCAACTTAAATACGTCAATAGATTCGAATACAATAGAAAACATGAACAAAGTTTTATAACAACTAAAATCATTCTTCATTTTGCATTAATTGTGTTGCAATTTCTTCTCTTAAAGTGGCCATATATGATTGGTCAGCGGTATTCCCATGCGGTTGAACCTCTTCATCCTCATCATCGCTATCGGCCTCTTGCTCAATGGTTTGGTTGTATTCAAAAAATAACTCATCACTCATCAAGCATGCTTTCTAAAAGTAGAAAATTGTACATCTTTATCCCATTCTAAAAACAGAAAATTGCACCTTTTATTGTGTTTGGTAAGTGAACAAGTTATCATGGATGTGATGGAAGAATTCAACAATGTTGATGTTCATCACAGGGGAAAATCAACAGCAAATGATTTATGATCAATTAGTACAATCTCTATATCTATATCTATATACCTTGATATATATATAGACTAACGGTAGTGTATTCTAGAATCCCCTTCTATGGTTTCTTGTATAGATTGTTAATTCTTTTAGTAGCATTGAATTGAATGATCCTGAGAAATTCAGTAGAAATAGAAATGTAGCATTGAATCAATTTCCAAATCAATTTCACTACATTATTGAACATCTCTGTAGCCTCAATTTTGCATAAAAAAAAACAGCAAGCAACAATTTTTCCCCAATTTCATAAAAAACAACAAGCAGTAATTGAACAAACAACAACAATTGAACAAACAGTAGCCCCAATTCCATGTTTCATATAAATAATCACACTAAACTCCAAAAACCAGTTTGTTCTTTGCTATAAAGCTTAAAAAGAATTCAAACAAACAACTTCAGATGACTTTTGCATTAAAAAAAAGATTACTGCCTGCTGAAATCGAGAGGTGTTGCTGCTGGTTCGAACAGTTGAACTTGAGATCTGAGAGTTGCTGCTGCTGGATCGAAATGTGAAGAGCCACAAACAGATGGTTCGACTAGATGAAATCGATTTCTACCTGCTGAAAAAAAAAGATTAGCGAGAGAAGACAACATCGAACCAGTTAAAAGAGAGCATCGAGAGAAGAGAGATGAGAGCATCGAGTAAGAAGTTACATGCAGATCGACAATGGTTTGTGGAGAGATCGAGAGGCGATAAAAGATGAGAGCATCGAGAGAGAGTGTTGGATGGAGGCGGTAGCTCATAAGAGGTTATAAGAGGATTGTTTACCTCTTAAACTATCAGAGGTTTTAGGGTTGTTTTCAACACTTAATTTAAAAAAACACACTAAAATTAAAAAACCTCTGACCGATACAGACATAAGTGGTTTTAAGCTCTGAAATGGAAAAAACAAACAAGCCCGAAATCTCTTTTTATGTTTCTCACCATAACTCTCATTCTCACCAAAACCCAACCCTGTATATCGATATAGTTATATAATTAAGAGTGAATTACACCGGTGGTCCGTGTGGTTTGTTGAAATTTTGGATTTGGTCTCTAAAACAAACTATCTACATTGGTAGTCCCTAACTTTTCATTTTTATTGCACCCATGTTCCCTCCACTTAACAAAGTTAGTTAGAAACCGTTGGGAATAACTAACCGGTCATTGAACATACTATAGGGATCAAAAATAATCTACTCTAAATTTTAATTTTATTCACCCTTTTTAATTTTGTTATTAAAAAAATATTTTATATATTTAATTATAAATTAAATTTCTTAATTGTTTTATATATACAGTTACAACTTGATATTTATAATTTTTTAATTTTTGTTTTTTTGTAATTTTTTAATTGTGTCATATATTTTTATATCAAATTTCTTCGATTTTCATTTTCTGTGAATTTTTCTTATTAAAAAATTATTTTATATATCCAATTACAAATCAATTTTTTTAAAATAAAATACATATTCAATAAAAATCTTTAAATACATTTGATAATCTCATGCTAACCGAATTTTATTTTCAATATTTTGCTCACATATTTCAAATATGTGAATTTATAACAATAAGGGTAGTGCGTCAATGGTTTGAACTTGAACTCCAAATATCAAAAGTACCTGTAGGTCCCAGGTTTGAATCCAGGTAGGAGTAAATATCCCCGTATGGCCACAGAGGTTCAAATGCGGTGACTCCAGACTACCTGCGAAGCGAGTGGTCGCTCTGAGATTAGTTGGATTGCATAGCGGGTTGGATATCCAGATTAATAAAAAACTTATGTGAATTTATCTTGATTTTTTTTGTTTTTGAAAACCTGAGATTTTTTAACGCTAATTTTTGTGTGTGAATAAAATAGTTTTTAAATTTATATAAAGATTTTTATTTAATATGCATTTTAGTTTATAAAATCTGATTTATAATTGGATATATAAAATATTTTTTAATAAGAAAAATTTACAAAAAAAAATTAAAATCAAGAAATTTGATATAAAAATACAAGATTCTAAATGGCGTGAGGCGTGGTGTAGCGGCGAAGTCAAGCCTTAAGCCTTATAAGCGACATCGAGCCATGGTGTTTTTCAAGGCGTATATTATGGCAGCAAATTTGTGTATCATATATAATATTATACACATATAAGTCTTTGTTTTCTACTATTATTTAATGAGTTAATGATATTAAGTATTTTAAATTATGTTATTTATTAAAAACAAAAAAATAAGACACTAAAATGGGTAAGAAAAATCAAATATGGTGTTACGAAAATCATGTATTGGGCCATGGCGTGCCATAGGGCATAACGTGGCGTCAGACACAAGCCTTAAGTCACGGCGAGCCATGGCGGCTGTCGCGACGAGTTTTTTAGAACATTGTAAAAATATATATGAAACAATTAAAAAACTCACAAAGAAATTTAAGATAAATTAAAAAAAATTATCGTTAAATTTTTTAAAAACTCAAGTTTCTTGTTGGATGTATAAAAAATATATAAAACAATTAAGAAATTTGATTTATAATTGAATATATAAAATATCTTTTAATAATTTTTTTCTTAAAAAAGGTGAATAAAATTAAATTTTAGAATAGATTACACTTTTGGTCCCTATAGTGTGTTCAAAGATAGGTTAGTTCTTCCTAACGGTTGCTAACTAACCTTGTTAAGTGGTGGGACCATTAGTGCAATGAAAATGAAAAATTAAGGAGTACGGCCTAGATAGTTTGTTTTAGAGACCAAATCCAAAATTTGAGCAAACCACAGGGACCACCGGTGTAATTCACTCTATAATTAAATAGAATAAAGAGTGAATTGTAACGGTGGTCCCTGTGGTTTGTTAAAATTTTGGATTTGGTCCTTAAAACAAACTATCTAGGCCGTACTCCTTAATTTTTCATTTTCATTGCACTAATGGTCCCTCCACTTAACAAGGTTAGTTAGCAACCGTTAGGAAGAACTAACCTATCTTTGAACACACTATAGGGACCAAAAGTGTAATCTATTCTAAAATTTAATTTTATTCACCTTTTTTTAGAAAAAAATTATTAAAAAATATTTTATATATTCAATTATAAATCAAATTTCTTAATTGTTTTATATATTTTTTATACATCCAACAAGAAACTTGAGTTTTTAAAAAATTTAATGATAATTTTTTTTTAATTTATCTTAAATTTCTTTGTGATTTTCTTAATTGTTTCATTAAAACAAACTATCTACATTGGTGGTTCCTAACTTTTCATTTTCATTGCACCAATGGTCCCTCCACTTAAAAAAGTTAGTTAGCAAACGTTAGGAAGGACTAACCGGTCATTGAACATACTATAGGGGACCAAAAGTATAATCTACTCTAAAATTTAATTTAATTCACCCTTTTTTAATTTTGTTATTAAAAATATATTTTATATATTCAATTATAAATCAAATTTCTTAATTGTTTTATATATTTTTTTATACATCCAGTTATAAACTTGAGATTCATAATTTTTTATCGCTAGTTTTTTTGTGAATTTATCTTGATTTTATTTATGATTTTTTTAATTGTTTAATATATTTTTACATCAAATTTATTGATTTTAATTTTTTTGTAAATTTTTCTTATTAAAAAATATTTTATATATAATCACAAATCAAATTTTTAAAAATAAAATACATATTAAATAAAAATCACGTTTAATATTTTATTTTCAATATCTTACTCAAATATTTCAAATATGTGAATTTATCTTGATTTCTTTTGTTTTTGTAAATTTGAGATTTTTTAACTCTAATTTTGTGTGCGAATAAAATAGTTTTTAAATATATATATATATATAAAGATTTTTATTTAATATATATTTTATTTTATAGAATTTGATTTATAATTGGATATATAAAATATTTTTTAATAAGAAAAATTGAAAACCAAGAAATTTGATATATAAAAAATATGAAACAATTAAAAAAGATTCATAAAGAAAATTAAGATAAGTTAAAAAAAGTTATCGTTAAAAATTATAAATCCCAAGTTTATAAATGGATATATAAAAATATATAAAATAATTAAATTATGATTTATAAAATATGTTTTTAATAAAAAAAAGCAAAAAAACGGTGAATAAAATTAAATTTTAGAGTAGATTATACTTTTGGTCCCTATAGTATGTTCAATGACCGGTTAGTCCTTCCTAACGTTTGCTAACTAACTTTTTTAAGTGGAGGGACCATTGGTGCAATGAAAATGAAAAGTTAGGAACCACCAATGTAGATAGTTTGTTTTAATGAAACAATTAACGGTTAGTCCTTTCTAACGGTTGCTAACTAACCTTGTTAAGTGGAGGGACCATGAGTGTAATGAAAATAAAAAGTTAGAGACCATCAATGTAGATTGTTTATTTTATGGACCAAATCCAAAATTTCAACAAACCACAGACCGGTGTAATTCAATCTAGAATAAAATACATATTTTTAACGAATTACTCAATTAAAAAATTATTTATATTTAAGGTAATTTGTATATTTAAAATAATGAGATGATCTATGAGGAAATAATGAGTTTTCAGAAATCTTTCATACCACCATTAAAAAAAATTGTTTATAGAAGGGGAAATTTAATACTATTATAAAAACTGGAAGAATTTATATGTATTATTGTAACACACGTAATTTCATACTTATTTTATGATAAGTTATTCGTCTAAGGGTAATTAAGTCTTTAATAGATGAAGATTTTCATATAGAAAATATGTTGGAAAGTTTGGGATTCGAATCAACTCGAAAACGCTAAAAAGGGCAAAAAATAGTGAGAAATGACATCCCTCGACCTGACTGTAATACCCGAGATTTTAGAGGCTTATGTCAAGGGTTATAATGGCCCTTTGACCATTAGTATGGAGATTTAATAAGGTTTTATGTATTTATAATGATGGGTTTATCAAGGATTGAATCTGGTGCGAAAATTGGACGAAAAACGCAAAAAACAGAGTTTGGGCTGCCAAGGCTACGGACCAAGTCGCGTGCGCAAGTCACTGTATTAGTGTATTTTTGGGTGCACGGCTTTTTTCGTGGCCTTAGGCCCCGGGGAAGGTCGCGTAAGTCACCAGATCAGCTTAAAATCGAGATCTCGAGATTTTCTTCATTTCACCATAACTTTCTCATCTCAACTTCGATTGAGGCGATTGTTTTTGCTATGGTCTTGCTTTATAGAGATCTTCAAGATGATATCAAGAAGATCAAATGTTTTTGGAATATTAGAAAGTATTTTAGAAAGGTAACCTTTTCATCTCCTTCCTTTTAAGTAGGGTTTTGTGTGTTTTCTTCATTTCCACAATTTTTCTTCCATCCTTGTCTTAGGTTTTGAGTTCTTAGTAATGGAGAAGACGCTTTTGTAAGATTTGAAGTTAGTTATTTGGAAGATCTACTTGTGGATCTAAGTTCTTCTCAAAGAAAGATCAAGATTGGGGTAAAACCTAGATTTACCTTAAATCTAGCAAGGCGAGTTCAAGTTGTTTTGTAAAAACGGTGTACATGCCAACAATATTCATTTTGATGTATTAACATATTTTACTTGCTATTTATCAAATGTGTGAGTAGTTTTGGTGAAATGTGCATATTTTGTATAAAGGGGTTTTATAAATAATGAAAAATGCTTAAGTTTGGGTTCCTAGACATTTTGACAAATAAAACATAAAAATGAGTTGTCTAGATGTTTTTTTGTAAATAAAGATTATTTGATATTATGCATTTTGGTAGTATTTAATCTATAAACCATTGGAAAATACATGTAATTGCATTATGAGGCATTTTGAGACATATGAGTATAATCTCATTGGAAAAATGGTTTTTCTCAACCAACAATGTTTATTTTGAGTAAACACATAAATGTTGAGTTATCATGCTTTAACCCGGTTTTGACTAAAATGAGTCTTGAGGACATTTTTCCGATTTAAATTGCTCTATGTCTGGTTTTTAGAGTTACATGCAGTTATGTCATATTTACTTGATATATTACATGTTTTGGGTGCGTTGACTAGTCATTTAGTGTCGTGTAATTTATGGCTGGAATGTAGTGGATCCAAGGCATATAAGTTGGTAAGTTGGTCTAATGGTATATACATGTGATGAGATTATCAAGCCATGCAATTTGAGTCTCCTTTTGTTTTATTGGGAATATACATTGTGATAAATATGTGTAATTTCCAATTCATCCTTTGTTTATGTGAAGGATTGTATTATCTTATTTATAAATTGGAAATAGCATTGTGATAAATTGTGTAATTTCCATACATCCTTTCACTATCTCGGAATATGCATTGTGATAAATTGTGTAATTCTTGAGGCAATAGCTTATGTGCACAAATGACTATGATATTGGCTTTGGTTGTTGTCAATGACTATCAGATCTTTATGTGATGCTCTATAATATTGGTTTGTGGCCTACCTTTGTGCCCTGTCACGACTAGTGGTAAATCGGGTCTCTCCCGTCATTGAAAGGTGTTGTTTTGGGTATAAAGTCTTATTAATTAATTTCGGTGACGTATTTTGGAGTATGAAGTATTATCCATATTTTGTAATAGTGGATCTTTGAGACTTAACCATATTTTGATATTCTAGAAAATGGAGCTTTGTCCATATTTTGGTATTTGAAGAATTTAAACATATTCACGTTTTGAGTGAATAAAATGTGTAGAGTTCATGTCTGAACGGGTATTTCTGTTTAAAATTTTCGTTACTCTGATATTCTGATTTAAAGCTTTTGTTACGAAAAGATGAGTTTGGGAAAGATGTTGTTTTATAAAGAAGTCATTATATTTGAGAAATTATTATCTAATCAAACAATTTTTTAATTTTATCATTTATAAATATTGTTATAAATCTTTAGCTTACTAGGCGTTAAGCCTAACATTTTTCTTTGTGGGGCATGTGAATCAGGTTCACTAGGTGTTAAGCCTAACATTTTTCTTTGTGGGACATGTGAATCAGGTTCTCGTTGGTAGGGCCGACACAAATGGTGGGGGGGCATGGGCCTTCTTTCTGGGCATCAGAAGCCCAAGTGCATCAATTTGCTTATTGGGCTTGTCATATTGTTACTACTAAAAATTAAACAAGAAAACCATGCTGGCAACAAGGCTCGAACTTGAGACCTCAACTACTCTATCAATGGTCGTTACCATTGAGTCAACACTATTTTTGTTAGTTATGTCTCCACATTTTACTTTTATTATTTCCCTTCTTAAAGTTTTTTATAACGACATCATATGTTTATCTGAAATAAAATAAATCACATTCAATAACTAATATTTAAAAGGCAACAGAGAGAGTTATCTTTTGTTATTGCATTTATTGTACATGCATGTTCAATGTTGTTTCTAGTTTTAATAAATTGATATAAAATTTGCTACAAAATGACTCTTTTAAACTTCGTTTAATAATTGTTCTCAAATAGTAACTATTTAAGCACACCATGTTACTCTACAAATGATCAATGTAATTTTTTTTAAAGTATATAATAAATAATTATTTATATTGACAAATGCAACAAAAGAATTCATACACTCTCCTCACCTTTACTGAGGTTTGAACTCCTGACTTCCATGAAGGTCAAAAGTTCGGATACCACTTTTGGCTAAAGACTCTTTCGGTAATCAACGTAAAATGTGTTTTAACATGAACATGTGTTAGGTTCTATCATGTGTTAATGTAGTTTATTTTTAACTTATTTTAAATGGTTCTTTTATAAAATAGTTGCTATTTTACATTTATATAATGTTTTAAGAGTTAAAAATCATTGAACAAAGTTTTGATGTTATTATAGTACACATCGTGTGTGAATTTGTTGTTCGGTAACATTATGTTCAACATTGTTACAAATCCGAAATAATTAAGTGTATTTTCCGAATAGGGGCATTTTTGAACGTTTTCGCCCAGGGCACCAAAAACCATTGGACCGGCCCTGCTCGTTGGGTTTGGTTCTAGCGTCACGTGTTGACTTGAGAGCTAGGGAGTGGCTATAAAGATCTAGAGATTCGGTGACATATTCCGCATTCAGAAATAACGACTCTTTTGGGTATTAGTAACACCCAACCGTAATTATGTCTTAGTGGGTGTTTGGGATTGCTTATGAAAATGACTTATTGGCTTATTACCGGTGGGGAAACGGAGAAAAGGAGATTGAAGTGTTTGGATGAATTTTTTTTTGAAGGGCTTATTTCAGTGGGGAAACGCTGAAAAGCCATTTTTGATAAGTAGCCACCCCCTGACTTATGAGAAGCGGCTTATAACTTTTCAAAATCCAGATTACCAATATACCCATCTTCTATAACCTTACGCCTCCTGCTTCATCCAGATCCCCAACCAAATGAATCCTCCCTCTGCAACTTCCGATCGATTCCTCAGCTACCTTTTCTTCTTCTCTCTGGCCATCGAAACAGGTACCGTCGTTTCTTCTTCCCTCTGCAACCCTTGATCGGCCAACTCATCCACCATCAGACTACACCTTCGTCTCTGCAAATCGACTTCCATCACCACCTCCAATGGCATCACCCTCGACTTCCATGGAAGGAGAAGCGTCTGAGATTTTTTAAGAAAAACCCTAAAGATGGAGATTTGATCAAAAACTGAAGATTGACTTGAAAATGGAGATGGTCCTGTTCGATTTCACATAAATGGAAGGAGCAATGGAGATTATCCCTGTTTTGGAGATGGTTCGATTTCACAGTGAATCAGTGATGGAAGGAGATGGTTAGATTTCATAAAAATGGAAGGAGATGGGTTTTTTTGTTCGTTAGTTGATTGTGGAAGGAGAAATGGGGTTTTTGGTCATTTTACATGAATAAGCAAATTTTGCCAAACACTATAAAACAACTTATCAGCTTATTGCGTTTTGATGCCACCATAAGCTAATCCAAACACTTTTTACAAAACTCCGGTCCTACACCGAATAAGTTGATAAGCACTTCTACAAATAAGCATAAGTTGTTTTCAATAAGCAATCTCAAACACCCCCTTAGTTTAAAACTTGACCTATCTTTTTTTGAGGTTTATATAGAATTATTATTCGAAGAAATTCTTGTATTGATTTATAGGAAAGAATTTACTCTTCAAATTGTTGTAATATTGAAAGTTTTAAATTGGTCGTTGTTTCTAAATTTAAGGATGCTACAATTATTGATTTATATTTAATGTTTTAATAATCGTATCTTTAAAATTAAAGGCTTTTAAGAATAAAAATCTGAATGCTTCATAATAGAATAGATATAGAGAGAGAACCATCAACTGGTGTTATTAAACGAGACGCTTGATTTTTGCTGAAACATATTTTAAACATTTGAGGAAGCATATTTTAAACGTTTTAGGGCTCGACAGATAAAGTAATTTATTTTGTAAATATCTAATAATATTTTAAATAATTTTATTGAAATCAATACTTTATGAAATTAACTTTAGATTCAAACATTTCAACCTTTATGAAACATAAAAAGTTTTAAAAATCACGTTATTTATAGCTTAAAATAAATAAGTAGATCCGATTATTTACTTTCGGCTTTGCTCACTCAAATTGAACCTTTTTTTAAGGCAATTTATTTCCTTCAAGGTGCGATGTTTAGGCATCAATAAGCAATGTTTTAAAATCCGGATTAACCCGGTCGGTCAAACCGGTTGGACCGGGACCTGGGGTAGTGACCGGGTTAATTAACGCCGGGTTAATGCATATGACCGGCCCGTTTCAACCCGGTCGGGTTTCTCAAAAAACCGGTTAAACCGATGGTAAACCCGTTTCTTAAACCCGGTTAACCTATTTTTATATTAAAATTCAAAAAACAAAAATAAAAAAAATGTGTGTTATGTGTGTTTTTTAATGTATTTGGACTGATGTAAAACTTGTTGTTAGTGTATTTCTAATGTTGAAAGTTGTGAACATCAAATTATTACTTTATATATATGTATGTAAGCATGAAAATGAAAAAAATACAACGGATTGAGGGAATTATTGAAACCGGTTAACCCGGTGGTTGAACCAGTTAACTCGGGACCCGGTCACTACACCGGGTCAACTAAAAACCCGGGTTTTAAAACATTGTCAATAAGACAATAAAGTCAATTATGGTTTGTTTTCTCTAGGTTGGAAGTTGGAAGTGTATGAAAGACTAGGATTCAAGTCTTATCTTAATATCTAAAAAAATGTTTGAATTTCAACCTCTTGAATATTATGTCCAGGTCAAATTATCTATCAATTATCTTAACTTGCATATGTGAATTTAAAATGAAAGATAAAAGACGTTAAATATTTATACATGACAAATAGAATAAATAAAATCATCCTCATTCTCATCTTCGATGAGGTTTAAATCCCTGATCTCCTAGGAGTTCAAAGCCTCGTACACTGTTAGGCCAAAATTCCTTTGATAATAGCGAAACCTTGTTCCAAGCTCAGTATTAAATTTAACATATTTTTTTCTATTTTCTATCAAACTTATTAAAACATTATTTATAAATTTACTTGTTAAAAGTTTAGTTTTAAAAATTGAAGTACTTTGTTTTAATTTGAGACAATTATTTACAAAGAAGTAAAAAATGATTTTAATTACTAAAGCAACATAGAAAATCATCCTCGTATACTTAGGATCATTAAATCAAAATCAAACATAATAGTTAGTACCAATGTTTACAACTTGTTATATCGATTTTGGATCCTTACAAGAATAAGGTTTAACCCTAATTAGGGATAAAACAATGTAGAAGTAGACCAACATTTAATGTAACCGGACTTTTCTATACCTTTAACATGCAAACTAAAGATGAACAAAAAATCCGGAGTTTGAAACCCGTCATAAAAAAGCACGGGCTTAGTAAGCCCACAACCATGTCTTAAAACTCGATCAAACCAACTTTTTCCAAAGCCCGATCAAACCTGTTTTAATACTCAAAACCCACCCTTTTTCTTACTAAAAACGAGCTCTGAAGACCTTGGTCTATGTCTAAAAAAACTCGCGATTTATGCATCTCTTTTGTAAACACTAAACATTAAGGGTGTTCGCGGTGCGGTTTGAGGCCAAACCGCAAACCGCACCGCATATATGATTTGAGAATTTTCCCAAACCGCAAACCGCACAGCAAAATGCGGTTTGTACCTATCACATTTTATGCCTACAATTCAATATTTATAAGTTTAAAGATACATTATAATATTAACGATAAAGTGACCTGATCCGAAAAAAGTAAGAGTTTCAATACATCCGGTTCATAAATTTATATTGCATGATTAAAAATAGTCTAAGAAGTAAAAAAATAAACTTCAAACTAAATTCGATGTGTGAGTTGTTACGTGTCCAAGTAACTTATTAATAATATCAATTGTCGTATTGGATCAAACTCAAAGTCCAAAACCCTAAGTCAAAAAATATTACATAAATAATAAATGATTATATATATATACATGTGTGTTGTATATAAAATTAAAAAAATGTACAAAGTATGCGGTGCGGTTTGAACCGTGGTTTGATAACTCAAAACCGCAAACCGCACCGGATAGTGCAGTTTGGTAAAAATGAAAACCATAAACCACACTGCAAAAACTCTGAATCATGATTTGCGATGCGGTATAGGTGATTTATGCGGTTTGGATGAACACCCGTGTTAACATCTTTGATGATCCAATGTGGTGTAATAGGTTGGTTGTCCACGTGCTCTAATGAGAGTGGGAATAGATTGAGGAAGGAATCGTCATCAAAAGGGTATTTGTCTTCTTGTTGGTGTATGCATTCATTTATTTTTGACATATTCAATTTTAAATATTAGTTTATAGGCATATATATTTTTGAATAATATTATATAGTAGCAAAAATTACCATGACAAAAGATGATAACATTAAAAATCTCAAAACTGATATATTAAATAAACTATAAACTTGGTTCATAATGTTTTGTTAAAAATGATACTTTTCATCTCTATATTTTAAAATTATAGATGTCCATCATAGGAACATTTTTGTATTTGTATCGATTTTTTACTTTTACCCAATAAAAACCCACATGGATCAAAATCATAAAATCGATTTTAGTTGAATAAAAGAGAAATAAATCGATAAAAATACAAAAATTCCATACAAAAATAAATTGGTTTTGGAATCTATTTTAATGATGAAGTTTGTGGAGTGAGGTCGTTATTAATTCAAATTTGGAATTCAAATCGTGCACATATGGGATTCTTTCACCTGATTCAGTTTATGTATAACCCTCGTACCAAACAAATCAAATTGAATCAGGACTATGTTTGGTTCGATTCTTGGTTCTTTTTTTTAAATAGATTCTTGTTCGATTTTAAATTTAAAATATTTTTTAACTTCAATTTAAATAGGAATCAAATTAGTTTTCTTTATTGAATTTTAGAAGTTCCAATAAAAAAAAGAGAAGGCATAGATTCATGCTTAGAAAATCGGCGAGTGTCGACACCATGTGCAAGTTATGAAGGCTGTTTAAAATTTTTAATGTCTATTTAAAAATAAATATTTGATTATGAAATAAATATATAAAATATTTTGTATTAACAGATACAATAAAACATTTTTGAACCAAAATTAAAATAATAAATTTTAATTAATGACGTGAATAAAATAAATTTGGTTCAAAACTTTTTGAAAAATAAATATTGCATTTTGAGGATGATGCACAACAAAGTTTTATTATTTATATCAATTTTGTATGTAAATAGAGTTCTGAATTTCTCATTTCGTACAACAAAATTAAACATGTTTAATTTTTTTTTTGAAAAAATCTAATTTTTTTTATAAAATTTCCATTAATATTATAAATGTGAGGGCTAAATGCATGAAATAGCAATCTACTTTCATAAATTTCTTTATTAAAACATTGTACTTTCATTTTTTCTTATTACATCAATGTACTTTTAAATTATTTTTTATTAAAACATTATACTTTGAAAAATCTACCTATTATAACAATGAGTAACCTATTATCTTTTAAACAAGGTAATCTCTTACTTTTTTTTGCTTACTTAGCATAAATGATATGATAGGAAGGACATGTCATTTTGATGACATGGCAAACAAAAAATAGAAAACTCTTTCAAATTATTTTTAATGATTTTTTTTTCCAGTTTTTCTTTGCCACGTTTGAAAAGAAACATTCCAAAAAATATTATTGTTAAATTACATATAAATTAAATATTCTGGAAAAAATAATTAACACTACTTATTTTATTTTGTTAAATGTTTTATTTAAGTTTTTTTTTAAATGTTAGTGAAATAATTTTTCTTCTACAAGTTTTTTTAATATTATTATATTAATAAATAGTTCAAAAAAATCTAATTAATTTAGTATATTTATATCTGAGGTAATTTTTTAAACGAGTATTATATATTCTTTAAAAGATAAATATTTTTTTAGAGAAAAAAACGCAACAATTTTTTTTTCTTCAAGAAGTACATATTTTTTTTTAAAATGTTAGCCAAATAAGTTGTGTTTTATGGTTCTTAATATTGGTATATTAATGAATAATTTAGAATTTTTTTTAATTTATTTCATAAAATAATTTTGAAAATATAATGATATAATAAGAAATGACACGTTAGCAGTTTGGTATACGTTGACAGCCCATGTGGATAGTGAGGTGGCATGGAACCTGGTATAATAGGTCAATTTAAATCAAAATGTTACCCAATACTATAATAATTTAAAAGTACAATGCATTAATAAAAAATAATTTGAAAGTACATTGCTGTAATAAGAAAAAATGAAAGTACAATGCCATAATAAGAAAATTTATGAAAGTAAGTTGCTATTTCGTGCATTTTGCTCTAAATGTGACTATGTAAGTATTATTAGGTTAAATGCAGGAAATAGTAATATGTTTTTATAATTTTTTTATTATAACATTATAATTTTATTTTTATTAGGGTGTTACCTTTTACACCCTACTCTATATATCACACTTTAATCTATATACATGCCCCCAATTAAAATTGATAAATAAATAAGATAGAGTATGGTGGATTTGAAAAGTAGAGTATGGTGTAAAAGGAAAAACCCCTTTCAAAATACAAGGTAACACCCTTTTGAAAGATGACATGACCAAAGTTACTAGGTTTCCACTTTTCACATGATGTCATTGTCCACATGTAACATATTGTTGATCTGAAATTTCTTATTACAACGTTATGTATTCAAAAAAAAATTAGAGTAAATTACAAATTTAGGTCCTGTTGTAACACCTCTAAAATAAGAGGCAATTTAAACCATAGTAATAGAATGGAATAAAAGGCAAGTAAATTAAATCACCCAAGATAGAGAAACATTGTAAGAGTTCACATTAACGAGATGAAAGGTAACTAACAACCTACTAATCTAAATCAATTTTAGATTTAGATTATGAAGGGTGTCATTACAATCACCAAAAATATCTAACATTAGTAACTCTCAATATTCTTCAAAAGATAATGACCCAAAAGCAATGTTTTAAAACCCAGGTTTTTAGTTGACCCAATGTGGTGACCGGGTCCCGGGTTAACTGGTTCAACCGGTTCAACCACCGGATTAACCGGGTCCCTTGTATTTTTTTCATTTTTCTACGTACATACACATTTTTAATTTTTTTTTAATTTTAATATAAAAACGGGTTAACCGGGTTTGAGAAACAGGTTTACCACCGGTTTAACCGGGTTTTTGAGAAACCCGGCCGGACTGAAACGAGCCGGTTATATGTATTAACCCGGTCACTACCCCGGGTCCCGGTCCAACCGGTTCGACCGGCCGGGTCAACCCGGGTTTTAAAACATTGCCCAAAAGTAGCCTCTATCGGCAAATCAATAATCTTGCTCATGCCTTCAATGCCCCACTGTTAGAAGACTCTGACATACATACATCTCATGTAAGAAAAGTGTTAAATTTAACACATTACAAGATCAAACAATATAAAATAAAACTGTAAAATATTAAAACTGAAAAGATAGCTTTAAACAAATCATTTCATCATTAAAATCATATTTACCCTTGAAAATTAGAACTACCCTAATCTTCTAGAAAGGTTAAAATACAAAATTTTATTTCACTTATTTTAGTGTAATAAAGAACTTTTTTCTCAATTAATATAATAAAGTTTTAAAATTTCATATTTGATGTAACAAAATTTTAAATTTCACACACCTTCATTTGGTTTATTTCTTATTTAGTGTAATAAAGTTTCACTAAGTTATCAAACAAAACATGTAAAAATTTGGATAACTTAAAAGTTTGTTACATTAAATAAAAAAAATTGAACTTACGTACATTGATCAAGATATCTTTTTACACCAAATAAAAATCATACAAATTTCATTACATTCTAATGCATTTTGTTTTTTTTAACAAATGCAACTATGCAAGATCCACAACTCACAAGCACTCACCATGTTTTAATGTCAACCTTCTCCAACCATAACTCAATGGTTTCCTCCCATACCATCCAAAAGAGATGTTACTGATGGTCTGTATCAACCACTTGTATAGTACATTATACAAGTGATTGATATAACCCATCTGTAACAAACTCTCATATTTTAAAAAAACAAAAAAAAATTGAGAACTTCAACACCATTTGTCCATTCTTCAAAAACATGTACCAGAAGGGCAATTACAAGTTTGCACCTCAACTAAAACCAGCAAAAGTTTGGGTACCTAATTATTTGCATCTTCCCCAAACCCCCACCCACATGGACATGGGTATGGTAGGGTGGGGTGGAAGGTAGTAAAGACTAATAAAGACTTGACAACTCTGCAGCCCGATGGTCTTTGTTACCTGCCAGATTTGGCGAATATTATCATCAGTAACGATACCCGTGATACCCACAAGAAGTCCGTAATAGGACTTGTATGCCCACCATGGAAAAAGAGCAAATTATGGTGGCGGGGAATAGAGTTTTGGTTTCTTTTATTTATATATACATATATATAGGGGCAGGTTCATACGACTATGGTAACAATTTACAAGAATGCGATGAGCTTTTTTTCATGTACAAGATCACATGGAAAGTCGCCCGCATCATTTATGATTTTGTACATGAAAATTTTCATGTACAAAAATGATTGGATTGTCCTAGCAATCTCTTAAATTGTTACCGTCCTCGCATGAACCTCCCTCTATATATGTATATTCTATTAAAGTTTAAACTTTTTATTTTATTAAAGTAAATAAAACTTGAAAAGACGAAACTGCCCCTTCTTTTAATGTCATTTTTTAACTCTTGTTGGTGAAAGGGACCATCGGTGAAATAGAGTGGCAACAACAATGACCAAAAGCAAAACAAAGTGACAACCACAATGATAAAAAATGTAATTAGTTTAAAATAGGGACTAGAGCTAATGGTTCGTAAGATTCCATTTATCTGTCTTTGGGTATTTTAGATATTTAACAAATAGTTAAACATTTGAATTAAAACTACGTGGATGGAGTATCTACTATTGTTACATGCAACTCTTTCCCAGAATGAAGTATAGCACAAAGAAACACACCCATACGTGTGTAATGTTTGCAAGATGGTGTTGAAACGATGATATCAAACGAATATTTAAAAAAATCAATGAAAACAAAACAAGTATTTCAGTCAATGGAGACTTGAGGAACATACCTAATAAGATCCCACAACATGATACTTGTTCTACCATTGCAACCAGAAGCTAAATATGTCTCCTTCTATGGATGCCACCTCATCCCTGTAACAAGGAAGCAAAAGTAACTGAAATTTTGGTTACAAGTCTGAGTTCCACATTGAACTTTTTGTAATACAATTCATAGGGATTATATCTGTATAGCTCAATAGATAGTTTTAAAGAAATGTACCTTAGTTTTATGGTTCATTAATGTTTGGTTGGTTCTGTTGATACATGGAGATCGGAAATCCCATATGTGCAATAACCAAACCTTACTATTCTCAACAACAAGCTGGATTCTTGATCAAATTAGGAAAAAAGATGTGAAACAAAAGAGTTTCCCCAACCTCATCAAGGACCATTTGGAACTAATAAACCAAACAAACCCAATATATCCACTTGAAACTTGGGGGAGGGAGGGGTACCCAAAAACAAGCATCCCAATAATTTTACCCAAAAATAAGTGTTCGAAAGTGCCTATGAATGATATCACTAGAGATAATAAAAAGAATGAAAGATTAATGAGAAAGTTATTAATATTTTCTCATGATGTCAAATTAGTTTTCCCTTAGAGTAGATTGATTATGAATGCTATTCCGTTAATGTTCAGTAAAACTACTTTCCTATTTTGCTCATTAATCACCCATATATCACATCTATTAAAAATAAATTTTCAGATCTAACGATCCATGGTTATGAATTCATGTCTGCAATTATGATAACTATTAAAAAGATTAAGATAACACATGACGCTGAAATGATCAACTAACAAATAACTCGATGCTCCTTTCCCCTAAAGTTTAATGCATCACCAAGTTATCAACAATGAATAAAGGTGCAAGAGAGGAGTAGTAAAGTTATTAGGTTCAGTTGCTTGTAGAGAATGAAGAACAAAAACATAGGAATGTTTTAGGATATTAGTATTACATAATGATTAGAGATCATTTATCTACATCTAAATAACCATAATCATAATCAGTGCAACAATTCAAGATGCAAAAGTAGATGAAATATCCAATGGTTTTACATAAATGCATACTCCAAATATAGATAGCAAAAAATCTCAAACCTTTGAGAACCAGAGGGAGCCTCGGTTGTGTATGAATAACGTGATTCGGTTTCGATGATAAGCTTTTGGACATTGTATTCCTCATCTGACAGCTCTATCCAAACAGGGGGCCACTCAATGAGGAGTGAAGTCACTCAATTTGCATGAGAAAATACCAAATCATACAAAAACAGTTTTTTCATTGTTAATCAACTTCGAAAGAGTATTCCTAATCTTCTCCATATCAAAACACTTGTTTCACCCTCTATCTTTTCTAGATGTATGTTATTGTCATGCTCAAATTAATTGATACCAATAGGTTCACTTGAACTTATATCACCTTTATCTCCTAAATCAAGAACTGAAGGGTGGAAAACGAAATGTAGATGAAGGCGGAACACGAAGAAATGTTGATACTAATTTGACCCCTGTTGATCATTTCCTAATTACAATTCAACACGTTCTAACGCTAATTTATAAGCAAATCAGGAGATATGCAAATCAACCTACAAATTCTCTTGTTTATTAAACTAAAACTGTACTCGCCTCCGAATTTATTGCTTAACAAATAATGATTACATGGACACACTAACTTTATCAAGATAATTAATTGTTTCAAGTCATAATAATTATTTCCTTGCTGGAGGCTAACACCTTATGCATTTTTCTCATACAACATTAATCAAAGTTTTAATTAAAATCTGGATAGAGCACCAATATGTTAAACTAATAGATGAACACACATATACCAGCAGAACTCTAACCCTAGTTTTATCAACTTCCCTAATTGCTACACAAATCACAGTTAGTAATTATTTGGAACTTACAGAATCTTATTGAACTTTGGAAGAACAACTAAATTCTGTATTGTACTTCGACTCCATCTACAACATTTCGTCATCCACATTCTTGATTTAGGAGATAGATATGGTTTAAGTTCAAATCAGGGACAGTTCTATGTATGTATATCCAAAGTAGGGTTCTTTGAGGTATGAAAGAGGTGCATACTAAACTTTGACGGGGTGCTGGATATTGAAAATATAGGAAACATCAAATCAAAAAATACCTCAAAATCAACCAAAAAACTGAAAAGTACTCTTAGAATCCCAAAAAGACGGTGGAATTAGGGTAAAAACACTTAGGCAAAAATCATGGATCCACCGCCGATTCAAATGAACATATTCAACCGGAGTAATGAATAAAGATGGATTGGAGAATGAAGATAACATAAATGTATCAAAGACACATAGTGAAACAAGGAAGCAGATGGATAGGTGAAGAAACAAGTCAAAATCCTTATATAGGATTTGCGTATTTCAATCAAATTGAGTGGCCCTCGCTCACCATCGAGTAACTCTCTCACCGCTAGTTGACCAAACTTGCAGAAATGATTTGTAGGGCAACCTTCAATCGGATCAATGTAGCAGATCGTAGGGTTTTCAGTTGGATGAATCTGATGAAAGTGGCAGGAGTTTCTGCCCTTTTAAGAGCGCTTCTCTGTCGTAGGGTTTTCACTCAAACCCTGCTTAGGGCCCAATTATAATATTATATTATTGTTGGGCTTTTTTTTATGTAGGAAATGATTTAGGTATTCTTTGTTTTTTTTCATTTTAAACTTTTAATCATCAACTTGTGTTACGTTTGTTTAAATTGTTTTATAAGTATTTTAGAAAAATAAAATAAAAATTCAGAATTTAACATCTTTTAAAAAACATTAATATTTGTTATCCTTTTAATCGATTTATGTTTTTCAGTAAATTATAATTTTAGTCTCTATGATGTACCGTTTGTAACTATTTTTGTTTTGTTCTTGTAAAATTATTTTTTTCATTCTCATGATTTACAATTCCTTTTTTTTTCGTTCTTCTCACTAATTTGGTTTAAAAAGTTTGTTAAGTGAGGTGAAACTTCATTATTTTATATTAACAATTCAAAATTAAAATTATTTAAGATATAGAATAATTCAAATTATACATAAACATTCTTGTTGAAAACCCCAATCCCCTTTCCTTGCTTGCTTCCCTTTCTCGGCCATAATCTGACCGCTCCCACCTTTTCACTTCTTCCCGTCGATGACCACACCATGCATCCTCCCGACGGAAAACACATACACCCCAACAGATTCTGTCGAGCACCACTACTTCGACTTGTTTTGTTGCAAGGTATACATCTTTAAGTCTATCGAAATAACTTTTGTTAAAAAGGACTGTTAGATGACGACATTTGTGTCTTTTTTACTATGTTTTCTATTATTTATCATTTAAAAAATAAAGAATAAAGAATTAAAAATTAAAATTAAATGAAAATTATGTTATATACAATACATATATACACTAAACCTTATGATACAGTTCCATCTTCACCTCTTCATCATCATCAACACCGGCCACCATCCCTTAATTCCCCCATTGTGACCCCCTTCCCTTCTCCACCATCTTCGACAACTCTTATGTTTCTGTTTTGGTGGAGATACAAAAAGAACCCCAAACACAATATACACGCATGGGAGACCTTATCGGAGCAATGTTCTTTGGTCAATTTTTCTATACATAGTTGTAGCGTTCAAACTGATATGCTAAATCTAGATATGTTAAACATGGGGTTGCTTCAAGATTAGAAAAAAATAGCAAAAACTTGTTGTTTTTGACCTCATGGAAGGCAAACTTTGATATAAGATGGAGGTATCTCCACCAAACCACACAAAACATGATGCCAAAATTATTTTACCAAGAAAGATGGATGGTGGCCAATGGAGACTTGGGATCATGAGACCTGTGTATAATAAGACATTGTGAAGGTTCAGTGTTTTTTGTGTACAATCACAGTGTTTTGATATGAAGATTCAACGTTGTTTTGTGGTCTCACAGGTCTCACAAAAACAGGGTCGCTTGATCAATGGAACCTACTTACTTTGACAACGATTGATTGCTACCATTTTTACAACTCCTCATCATGATATTCCCAGTCGAAATAACTCCCCCCCCCCCCTTTCTTCTTCCTAAAACGACCTTTGCAGGATAGGGGAATTCGTCGGGGCAGTTACACTGAGTTCCTCAATGGGATGGGTCTCATCTTCATGCCATATTATGTTTTTTTATTAGTTTAAAAATAAAATCACCATCATTCATTCTTAATAGAGTGTCCTATCTTTCAAACTAATAATGCCTGCAAATCTGGTAAAAGTTGAAGCAAGCAGATGGGCATATGGTTATATCCATAATCCATCCAATAAGGTAACTTAACCAGTAAGCGCTTAATAAGGTAAGTGGTTAGTAAACGACCCCTAAGTCATATTATCAACATTTTCACTACGTAAACTCGTGGTATGTGCCCTTCTAGATGGATATATTCTAGTATTGTTAGTCATCATTAAAAAGATAATGGAATTCATCCGACTCTATTTTCACAATGTCAATTTTCTTAGGCCTTGTTTGTTTTTTTTCTTTTTCAGCTCTTAGTTACCTCTTATGTCTGAATTGGTCAAACATTCTCACATTCTAACATTCAAAATATTTGCCTTTTCTTTTATTTTCAGACTTTAACACCTCTTAAAAAACAAACGCCACCTTAGTCTCCTATTTCCCCAAAGGCAGGGGCACCTGCATTAAAAGAGCTAATGGTATCTACACAAATTAAATGGGAAAAATAATAACAACGAAAAATTTGGTTCTGTCAAAAGATAACTTAATAGTATCTAACAATGCTAAACAAACTATATCGTTTTCATCACTAAATAAACGAGAAAGTAAATATCAAGTAGCGATCACACATGAATTTTGTGATCTTATGTTGCTCATAATGATGGCATCTAAAATCTAAATATTCAAAAATAACAAATTAAAGCGGATGCACTTGTAAGACTTAATTTTTTCACTACATCGGGAAGATAGAGCGGGAGCATGGGACCCTCCTCCCTCCTCTGCTATACATAAATATGCCCTACCTAGGACACGATTTACCGCTAAAAGTAAATTGATCATTGTATTGATTATGGTTCGTAAGATTCCATTATCTGTCTTTGGGTATTTTAGTTATTTAACAAATAGTTAAACATTTGAATTGAAACTATGTGGATGGAATATATATTATAGTTTCATGCAACTCTTTCCAAGAATGAAGTATATATAGCAGCACAAAGAAACACACCCATACGTGTGTTATGTATGCAGAATGGCGTTGAAACGATATCAAACGAATATTTCAAAAACATACCTAATAAGATCCCACAACATGATACTTGTTCTACCATTGCAACCACAAGCTAAATATGTCTCCTTCTATGGATGCCACCTCATCCCTGTAACAAGGAAGCACAAGTAATTGAAAATTTGGTTACAAGTATGAGTTCCACATTGAACTTTTTGTAATACAATTCATAGGGATTATATCTGTATAGCTCAGTTTTCGAACAATTTATTTAAAACTTGAATAGTTTAGTTTTACAGAAATATACCTTAGTTTTATGGTCCATTAATGTTTGGATGGGTCTGTTGATACATGGAGATTGGAAATCCCATATGTGCAATAACCAAACCTTGCTATTCTAAAAAACAAGCTGGATTCTTGATCAAATTAGGAAAAAAGATGTGAAACAAAAGAGATTCCCATCATTTGGAACTAATAAACCAAACAAATCCAATATATCCACTTGAAAGTTGGGGGAGGGAGGGGTACGCAAAATAAGTGTCGCAGTAATTTTATACAAAAATAAGTGTTCACTTTCAAGAGATATGCAACTCAACCTACAACTTCTCTTGTTTATTAAATTAAACTAAAACTCTACTCAGACCCTGAATTTATTGCTTAAGAAATAATGATCACATGGACACACTAAGACCTTGTTTGTTTTTTCATTTTAAACCCTTAATCACCACTTATGTCTATTTCGTTTAGACGTTTCATAACCATTTAAGAACGGAAATCAGACTTCAGACTTCAACACCTCTTAAAAAACAAACGCCACCTAACTTTATCAAGTGATCAAGATAATTAATTGTTTCAAGTCACAATTATTAATTTGCTGGAGGCTAACACCTTATGCATGGTTCTCATAAAACATTATATCGACGTTGTAATTTTAAAGAACCAAAACGTTAAACAATTAGATGAACACACACATAAACTTTCGCAGTAATTTCCCAACTATCGGAATTTTTGAAGCTAAAACCTTATTGTAACATTTTATGTTCTTGCTTAGAAAGACCCATGGACGGGGGAATGTTTATGTATGCAAAGAGGTTGTTTCAATTTTGAATCATGCAACACTAATCAACCTCAAATCAGAATGTTGACCAATAATCATATACCTACACAACTCTAACCCTAGTTTCATGAACTTCCCTAAAAGTGCTACACAAATCACAGCTAGTACTAATTTAGAACTTAGAATCTTAGAGTATATCCAACAACTTCTCTAAAATAGAGAAAATAAGGATTTTGAGCAATTTTTTGCTCCAATAACAGCATCCCTAAAACTTTCTCTAAAATAGAGAAAGTGGGAGAGAAGGTACAAAAATCTCCAAATTTAGAGATATCCCTAAAAATGATTACTTTGATAGAGAAACATTATCTTAATATCTTCCACCAATGAGAATTATTGAAATTAAATGTTTAGGTGAGAGAAATAATATTTTATTAGAAATATATAATATTTTAATAATATAATGAATGATGTAATCTCTAAAATAGAAAAACTGTTGGAGTTGAATGTAATAGTTTTTAGAGATTTTGAATTTTGATTCTCTATTTTAGAGAAATTATAGAGAAGCTGTTGGAGATGCTCTTTGAACTTTGGAATAACAATTAAATTCTCTAATGTGTTTCGCCTCCATCTACATTTCGTAAGATACATTCTTGATTTAGGAGATAGAGATGGTTTCAGTTCAAATCAGGGACGGACCTATGTATCCAAAGGGGTTCCATGCACACGCTCACCTATTTTTCGTAAGTAGGGTTCTTTGAGAGGGGTGCTTTAGGATATTGAAAATATAAGAAACATCAATCGAAAACCCAAAAAAAAAATGAAAAGTCCCTAAGTAAAAGACTTTCAAAATCCTTGAAAACCGTGGAATTCGGCAGAAAAAACACTTACAAAAATCATGGATCCACCACCTGTTCAAATGAGCATATTCAACCCGTGTAATCAATAGCCAAGTAATCAATAACGACGGATTGTAGAATGAAGATAACATAAATCTAGCAAAGACACATAGTGAAACAAGGAAGCAAATTCATCGGTGAAGAAACAAGGGTTGAAAGTCAAAACCCGTATGTTTTTATATACGATTTGCGTATTTCTAAGTAATTAAGGGAATTTTTGATTTTTTATCCATTAAGTTTTGAATCTAATCTGCCCGAATAAACTAACATAAATTGGTTTGATGTTTGTGAATAATCTGTACAACAAAAATTACCATTTTAATCTTATGTCTACATCATTATACAATGAAAATAAACCGTTTCATGAATATTGAAAATGACAAAAAAAGTAACATGAATAATATGAATTCAACGATATAGACAATTAATAAATTAAAATATATTTAAAACAATAAACTACTATCACTACAAGACAGATGAGCTTTTTCAACAGACCATTCCCTTGAAAATCCGTTGAAAATGGTGAGCTTCAACAGATTTTCAACGGAATGTCTCATCAAAAAATGTTTGGTTGAAAATGGTATGTTTCAACAGATTTTCAACGGAATTTGCAACAGATGTTAACCGTTGAAAACCCAATGAAGTTATCAACCGATTTTCAACATCCGTCTTTGATGATATCTTCAACAGAATTTTGACATAAATTGGTTCAAGGGATTTTCAACGAAATCTTTTATGGGATTTGCGACAAATTTTTTAAAGGGATTTTCAACGGATCATTTTCATGGGATTTTCAACGGAACCTTTTAATGGGGTTTTCAACGGATAATTTCTAGGGATTTTCAACATATAATTTTCATAGGATTTTCAACGGAATCTTTCATGGGATTTGCAATAGATTTTTAAAGGGATTTTCAATAGATCATGGGATTTTCAAGATATATTTTCATGGGTTTTTCAATAGATACTTACAAGGAATATTCAACTGATGGTTTTCATGGGTTTTGTAACAAAAATATTTAAAGGATTTTCAACGAAAATGATCACTTTATTTTCCATATGCAATGAATTTTCATGGGATTTTTGACAGATTTTCGTCAGATATCTGTCTAAAACTTCAACAATTTTGGAAAAAACGTGATTTCCTGGATAAATCTAGCATACACAATTACTAATAGAGCGTAATATAAAACTACAAACACAATTATCTAAATTTGTCCACATGTAACTACAAAAAAGCAATGCAAATAGTCCACCTAGCAAAAAACAGTCATAAAAATGGGGAGGGGAAGGTATAAAGCTAATTGGAGCACCAGTGAATCTAAGTACTTGCTTCATCGTTTGTCTCATTTGTGGTGCATGTTGTCGTACCCGAGGGAGAGGGACCGGATGGTATTAAACTGATTGGAGCACCGGTGAATCTAGCGACTTGCTCCATCATTTGTCTCATTTGTGTCGCAACATGTTGTACCTGTTACTCAATCCGCTGCTCACACCTCCGCTCAAATGTCCGCTGCTGCTCTGCAATCTGCTCATCTCTTTTTTTAAGCTCCTCATCGTTCTTTTTAAGCTCCTCATCTTTCTTTTTAAGCTCCTCCTTCAAAAGTCTTACCTTCATTTGTTCAACACAAATAATTAGTATTAATTAAACATGAAGTTTGTAAAAGACTATATATCAACATAAATATATATACCTCTTCCGAAGTCACCTGCTCAGCGGACCGTATGGTACTGGGGATACCTGTCATCACGAGTTATGGATCATATGGTGCACCGAACCCGTAGATCCTCCCCTTCTTCACTCCTCCTACAGCCTCTGTCCACAATTCAACGTCCCCTAACTCAGGCTGAGAAGTCACGTCCTCACCATATTTGTTGACGACCAAATCATTATACCCGGACTACAATTTTAAAACATGATAAGATAAGAACAAAATTCAGCAGCATAACGACTGTATATTGAACATATCCACAATAAATCAAGCCTAATGTTTGCCCAACAATTGGGAACCCAAACTATATTAAAGACTTTATAACTCGTGAAGGTACACTAATACGTTATGCCTCACTTAGGCCTAATATTAAATCAACTTAATGCTTGTCAAACAAATGGTAACCCAAACTAGATTAAATTAATTTCTTAACAATTAAATGTATAACTTACCAGCATATGAGTCGCCTTGGGAGTAATCAACTCCTTGTTTGACCCTTTCTTCGTATGGGTCACCTTAAACAACTCCACGATAGACATTTTACGCTTTTCTTTTTTCTCCTACAACATAAAATAGGGTTGTTAGTTGATAAGGAATTGCAATAATTAAATTCGAAAGCATTATATATACATGTATATCTATTTGTCTTACTATTCTGTGTCTATGTCGTGCGACACTAATAGAGCCACTCGTATGTTTGGAAATAGAACCCTCGTACTGAGAGTTTCTATTGCGTTTGTTAGACGAGGATATGGCCTTCCAAGGAGGTGATTCCCAACGCCTGTCAATGAATACAACACAACAACGTTAGTAACTAATTTGCATAACATGTAAGTAAAGTAAAGTCCGTGTAATGTTGCAAGTAACTAGTCATCATTTTACCTCTACCATCTTTTTCCAGTACTCTTGTCCAATCCATGTAGGACCGTATCCTCTCAATTACTTTTATGCAATTTCTAAGTTTTTCTTTTATTGTGGTTTTCTATACGTATATTTTACTATTAAATATTAATATAGATGTAGTTACTTTGAATCTTGAAGAACATGTTTGATCTCATAAACTTGAATTCTAGGCATACTGAACAATTACCATTCCATATAAAGGAATGCCAAAAAGTAAAACAATGATGTATGAATGGACTTAGAAGTTAAGAAAAGAACTTTACAGATGTTGTCATTCAAAAAGTTAAAATTCACATGCCCACTCACTACCCTATAACTATAAGCAGTAAAAAAGGTAGTAAAAATGATTTAACTACACAACTAGCCCAACCTTCTTATACATAAATCGATTCATCATCAACATACTTAGAGCATCTCCAACAGCTATGGTATAATAGAAAAAAGAGTGATTTTAGCATATTTATTGCTCCAATAGCTATGCTATTCCATATGCTAAAATAGAGAATTGAGGAGAGAGATGAAAAAAATCTCTAAATTTAGAGAAAACTCTAAAACCATATAGAAGAGAGAGAAATAATAATTTAATTATATGCAACCAATTAGAATTATTGTCATGACAAATGTAAGAAAGAGAAATAATATTTTATTAAATGTATTGAATATTTTATTAATATAGTTTAGTTAGAAATGCTAAAATAGAATAGCTGTTGGAGTTGGATGAATTTTTTTTTAGAGATTTTCACTTTTTATATTCTATTATAGAATTTTTTTACCATAGCTGTTGGAGATGCTCTTAAAATGCACATTCTCAAGAGAAAACTGGAATCATGATGAAAAAAAAACTAAGATCAAGCTTGCCATTATCTTCCAATAACAAGCTGCTTATCTCAAATATATAGCAATTTTTATCACAATCATCCTTAAAACTCACATGTTACAATTATTCACCGCATTAACTATGTCTAAGTTAGTGTTCCACAAAGTGTAAATATATATATATCAAAGAATTTTCATCTATGGATTCAAAACGAAACAGTAGAGGCTAACCACATCCCTTTCATTACTAATAACTCTATAACAACATAATTACATAAATATGTAGGGTTTAACACAGTTAACATCATCCATTGCTAATTACACGTAACTATAACTCTATAAGTGTATTCAAATATGATAACAGTACCCAAATTACATCTGAAGGTACGATTAACGGCTACCTATAATAAATTATCATTATAAAATCTATCAATATGAAGTGAAACAAAATAGATATTGCATAAAACTACGATGATCTTGTAATTTTGCAAACCGGCGATTGGAAAATTAGGCATTTCTGTGAATCTGAAGGAATTGCTTGAAAATGTGAAAAGGAGACTTACGTTAAGCAGGAAGAACTTGGAATCTACTCTTACGTTACGGAGTTGCCTGCACAAATTGTGAAAGCAAATCTCTCATAATTATGAACACACATATTTGAGATTTGGAGTAAATACAGAAAATAAGATGATGACCTACTTGAAATCTCGAAGAAGAAGTGCGACGAGGAGAAGACATGGTCAGGGGATTCACGGTGGTCCGGAGCGACGACGACGGTGGTCAGGGGATTCAACGGTGGTCAGCGGCCGCGACGACGGTGGTCAGCGACAGCGACGACGGTGGTCGACTCTGCGACCATGTCCCTTTGACGACCAGATCTTAATTCCCATTTGATAATTTGGGGACGTACTGTTTCTAAACCTAGAAATAGAAAGAGGCTAAAAAATAAAAATTGTTGTTTTCTTTAAACGAAATAAAATTGTTACTATTATATATATATATGATATATATGCTTATGCTTTTTCATCTCCTGCATCGTTATAATAAATTTGTATAATAGGTGTTTGGCCCTTCAATTCGTGCAATCTGTTTTCAATTTTGATTTTAAGACCCATTAAAACTAGTGACGGAAATTTTACCCGTTGGGGCGGGTACCCGCGGGTATCCGACCCTAACGGGGCGGGGATTCCCCGGTTTAACGGGTAACGGGGATTCATTTTCATACCCCAAACGGGGTCGGGGCGGGGTCAGGGATGGCATCACCCGCCCCTATTATATCCGATTAATTTTTTAAATTTTATTTAATATATGTATATAGTGTGTGCATAAATAAATAAACATGTATATATGTATTTGTGTATTATTAAATAACAAATATATTTGCTTTTCAATATTGTTGATTAATATAGTAACGATTTTTTTATAATTTTAATTTTAAAATACATGTTTTTTTACTAAACGGGTACCCAAGGGGGAACCCGAACCCGTCGGGGATTAGTCGGGGCGGGGTCGGGGACGGGGGTATTAAACGGGGGTCCGGGTCGGGGACGGGGGATGCATTACCCTCCCAATACCCGTCTCATTTCCATCCCTAATTAAAACTAGATGTCTAACATGGTCCAAGGTACTTATTAAGAAATATTGTAATATAATTAAGTAACTAAATTAACAATACAGTAAATTTATATAAAATTAAAGTAATCAAAAATTACGACTAACACAGTTGTCATTGAGAATCCATTGAAAATCCGTCTAAAATCTTCGACAGAATATCAACGGACCATGTTTCAACGGATTTTCAACGGAATGTTTCAACAGATTTTCGATGGATTTCAAAAATTTGACTAACACAGTTGTCGTTGAGAATCTATTGAAAATCCGTCTAAAATCTTCGACAGAATATCAACGGACCATGTTTCAACGGATTTTCAACGAAATGTTTCAACAGATTTTCGATGGATTTCAAAAATTACGACTAACACAGTTGTCATTGAGAATCCTTTGAAAATCAGTCTAAAATCTTTGACAGAATATCAACGGGACATGTTTCAACGGATTTTCAACGGAATGTTTCAACAGATTTTCGATGGATTTCAAAAATTATGACTAACTCAGTTGTTGTTGAGAATCTGTTGAAAATCCGTCTAAAATCTTCGACGAAAAATCGACGGACCATTTTCCGTCTATAATCCCTTTAAAATACATCGAAAATTTTGGAAAAAAAATATTTTATTTTCTGTCGAAAATCGGTCTAAAAACCGTAAAAATTTTCAACGAAAATTTCTGTTGAAGATGCCCAGTTTTCTAGTAGTGTATTTGTTGAGCACAACTATTTATTTATGTTTCTTGGTAACCTATTCTTTTTTTTATTTTTAGTGAGACTTGTGTTTAAATATCGTAAGACAAGGATATTTTTGAAAAATATTCCTACTTAATGTATTAAGTTAGGATGGGCTAACTTAATATGTTAAGTTAATCTCTTAGTATTATAAATTAAAATCAAATGCTTTAATATAAGTTAACCAATTAAGCTAACCACCTATTAAACACGTTAAGTTGGAAACAAATACCGTCTAGGTAGCCTTCACTCACCGTCGAGTCACTCTCTCATCGATAGATGATCGTGCAGAAATGAGTAGTAGTTAACAACTCCAAAAATGATTTTTAAGGCAACTTTCAAAGTTCAATCGAATGGATGCTGCAGGACGCTTCTCTCGTAGGGTTTGGTTTTCACTCAAAATCTGTTTTAGGGCCGAATTTTAATATTATTGGGTTTTTATGTAATGTTTTAATATTTTTAATTCCTTTAGTCGATTAACATTTTTGAGTAAATTACAATTTTAGTCCCAATGATTTACTGTTTATAACTATTTTTGTTTTGGTATTGTAAAATTGTTTTTTTCGTCCTCATGCACTTCCTTTTCTTTTTGGTTAAAAAAAAGTTTGTTACGTGAGGGACAGTTTCATTATTTTATATTTTTATTTTGTATTAACAATTCAAAATTAAAATTATTTTACATTATATTATTATATAGAATAATTCATATTATATGTAACCATTATCTTTGAAAACCTCAATCCCCTTTCCTTCCATGCTTCCCTTTCTCGGCCATAATCCTATCACCCCCAACAGATTTTGTAGAGCACCACTACTTCAACTTGTCTCGTTGCAAGGTATGCATCTGCATCTTGTTTGACCTTTATTGGAGATCTACACCCCTTTTCTTCCCTGGTGCACCATCAAGAGGTTTTGGTTTTGGGTCTTTGCCTACATCCATTAATGAGTGCATTAATGAGTGCAAGAGTAAGTCAAAAAATGTGAGCGCTTTTGCACTATACTATACGGTTTTTTTGTGTTGCCCTATCGGTTTGTTTTGAGCTTAGGTTTAGCTTTGAGTTTGATCTTGGAAAATTATGTATTGACATAGTAATGTATTATTGTTACATTTTTAATAGAAATTAGTTAGAATAATATAAAAAAACTAAAATGCCTTTTGAATTTTAGTGAAATTAGTCCCATGGATGAAAATTGAAATGAAATGGAAACCATTTCCTTTTCCAAGTGCAGGCTAACCCCAAGGGGTTGTGGGTTTTTTTCTACCAATTGGGAATAAGGGTTCGAACAATTTTGCTCCCTTTCAGCCATTTGGAATTCCATCAATTATTCGTCTATAAAAAAAATTAGCGAATTTGGAAATTTTTTCACATTTTATTGCCTAGACTTGTGCTAAACCAGTTGTTGCCGATACCTTCTTCTCGGTTCCTTCTTCCATAACGTGAGCTCGGAGAAGGAAGCCCGGGAACGGATTCACCGCCGTATGGCTGACCAGCGATTACTACTCTACTGCGGTGACGATACTGTAGGGGAGGTCCTGCGGAAAAATAGCTCGATGCCAAGAACGATAATTTTTTTTTTCAGGAACAAGCAAAGGACGATAAAAACAATTTTTAAAGACCAGAGCCGAATATAGTTGTTAACATCAAACCATAGAGACAGAATTCATACTTTACTCTACATTTTTTCAATTTTAGTCCAATTATATATGATTTAAATTTTATTTATGTTGGTGATTTTAGCGTCATCAAGCATTTTGGTGTAATTATGATTTGCTTGAGATTTGTAAGGGGACGAGGCAAACATACGTTAGTTAGGAGATGTGTAGTACACACTTACAAATGTCTCCTATTACCTTAGATCGCCACAAAGTGGGAGTCGTCACCCCCTTACAGGGTTCTAGGGGCTGATCTCCTTGGGGATGGTATTTGTAAATATACACGACTTAGTAAAATTTCTAAGTCTTTAAAACTTGGATCCGCAAAAAAAATCTAAGTCACGTGGTTGTCATTTGGAAGGACTCGGAGTAGTCAAATGTTTACATACATTAATCACAAAGTTGGCTTTTGGAGTGTGCGACCTAGCCTTGTGTAGCTAAGGGACTACTCAGATATGCACTTACGGTAAGAGTCACCGCATTCACTTACCTTTCTGGATAAGATTCTCGGCCATCAAAAAGACATAGTAAAATGTCGGTAATTGTCTCTTACTCGGTAAACACTATCCGGATAAAAGCCATCATTCTAACTTACTGGGTAAGATCCATGTCATGCTTCTTACCGAGTAAGATTCTCGGTCCTTGTCCTACTCAAGAAACAAGGTAAGAGACTTGATAATCATTTCCTTGGTTAGCAATTAGTAAAGGACCCGTAAGTCGCATGGAAGGGCGATGGACTTATGGTAGAAAAGTTGTGACCTTGAAATTTGTGGACTTGCGACCTAATGTGTCCTTAGATGCAATTCATGAACTAGGAGACTTCCGGCCTCAACTTAAGGATTCAAATTCTAGGGATCTAACTATTGGCTAAGTTTTTTTTCATATGTTCTCCTTTCCTTATTGAGAAAGCCATGAAAGTTGAGATTCAAGTTGACAAACGTGCGACCTTGTTGATGTTGTAAGTACATTTGGATTAAAACACTTGGTATCGCTCTATCGACATTCACTATCACACCAAGTTAACTCTTGTGTCTTTATTTGTGTGCCATTATATTACTTGTGTGTTTGAACTTGGCTATTGCATTTCCATTGTTCGTGGATTGTTTATTGTATACATATCACCACTTACACTTTACTACACCCTTGTTTCCACATTGTCTTGTTGGTTTGATCACATTGTTGTGTTGCTATAAAATATTTTGTCGTTGTCGGTTAAAATACATTAACAAAAACTGTCATAATATTCAAACAAATTCAAACAACAAACGACACTCTGTCTATGGTCCACACACAGACTACGGAAGCTATTAGATTCATAACAAAAGCAACATTCTCGACATCTTCAAGACACAATTGAACTGAGCATAAATGATAGGTGTTGTAGGATTATAAAATTGCACTTATATACCTCCTAAACTTGTTACAAGAAAATATTTGATTATAAATCAAATATCTACAATGTCTTTTAATTAAACAAATGTAAAATGTCATTTAATTAAAATAAATCAAGAAAAGATCAAAATCGAAGTTATTAATATATATAGGGGCTAGTTTAAATTTGATTGTGAACATGAGGACGCATCACAACCTTTGATCTGAGCTGATCTTAAAATACGGCTTGAGGGGTAGTTTCGGCATGAGGACGCATCCGTGGTGGCCATACACAAAGTGTTGCGGATTTGTCGTGGAACCCATGTGAAGACTGGACCATTGCGAGTGTTGCAAATGATAATATGCTGCAAATCTGGAAGTTGGCTGAACACATCTACCAACCTGTTGTGGATACCAATGAGAATACCTTTGGAACACTCATTGGTTTCCACAACAGGTTGGTAGATGTGTTCAACCAACTACCAGCATATTATCATTTGCAACACTTGTAATGGTCCAGTCTTCACATGGGTTCCACGACAAATCCGCAACACTTTGTGTATGGTCACCACGGATGCGTCCTCGTGGCGAAACTGCCCCTCAAGCCGTATTTTAAGATCAAAGATTGTGATGCGTCCTGATGTTCACAATCAAATTTAGCTTCACATTTGAACCGGCCCTCTCACAATGGCTCATTCTTCACATGGGTTCTACGACAAATCCGCATCACTTTGTGTATGGCCACTATGGATACAGAGTTACTCAGGTGGGCCACCTTCTGCCTCTAACATGCATATGTCTCTGGTTAATCCTGTAAACCAAACAAACCCAATAAATACAACGCAAAACTAATTAAAATTTTGGTTAAAGTATGAGTTCCACATTGAATTTTTTGTAATACATTCACAAGGATTATATCTGTATAGCTTAGTTTTGGAACAATTTATATCCACTTTAAGGCAGCAACCGCAAAACCACATCAAAACAAATGGAAACAGTATATATATCCCACCCGAAGGTAGGCTCTTTGGGGAGATTTCGCACACATAATAAAAAAAGTTGTATGTTTAAAGACAAATTTGTAAAAGATGCAAAGAGGCTATCTAGCTAAAAAGCACAAAGAACCCACCAAAGAATATTTCTAACAAAAGAAACCAGCAACCCATGTGAAGACAGTTCCTACTTGCAATCGACCACCCGAATATGCTAGTGAAGCAGATTTTGGAATCATTAGAGTCGCTCAATAATGTCCCAGTAATTTTACCCAAAAATATGTGTTGACTTTCAAAAGTATGTGCCTATGAATGATATCACGAGAGATGATAAAAAATAAATGAAAGATTAACGAGGAAGTATTTAATATCTTCTCATGACGTCAAATTAGTTTCCCCTTCGAGTAGATTCATTATGAATGATATTCCATCAATGCTGGGTAAAATTACTTTCCTATTGCTCATTAACCACCGTTATCTCATCCTATTAGAAATAAGCTTTGTGATCTAACAATTCATAGTTATGAATACGACTGAAATAAATTATGATAACTGTTGAAAAATTAAGATAACATGTGATGCTGATTAACACCTGAATGACTCGATGCTCCTTTCCCCTAGATTCTAATGCATCACCAAGTTATCAACAATGATTAAAGGTGAAAGAGAGGAGTAGTAAAGTCATAAGGTTCAGTTGCTTAAAGAGAATGTTTAGAATAGTACACAATGATTAGAGATCGTTTATCTTCCTCTAAATAAACATTAATCAATGCAACAATTCAAGATGCAAAAGTAGATGATATATCCAAAGGTTACATAAATGCATACTCCAAATATAGATAGCAAAAAATCTCAAACCTTATAGCACCTTTATCTCCTAAATCAAGAATTGAAGAGTGGAAAACGAAATGTAGATGGAGGCGTTCCAACGCTAATTTATAAGCAAATCAACCTACAACTTCTCTTGTTTATTAAACTAAAACTCTACTCACTAAAATTTTCAAGTAATCAAGATAATTAATACTTTGCTGGAGGGTAACACCTTATGCATTCTTCTCATAAAACAATAATCGACCTTTTAATTTTAAACCGGATAGAGCACCAAATGTTAAACACACACATAAACCTTCAAAATAATTCTATGAGGTGACAATTACCACTAATTTCCCAACTATCTGAATTTATGAAGCTAAAACCTTATTGAGTTATTGTAACCTTTTATCATTTTATGTTCTTGCTTAAAAAGACCCATGGCCTTTGCAAGGGGGAGGAATGTTTATGTATGTAAAGATTAAATTTTCAATCATGCAACATTAATCAACCTCAAAATCAGAATGTTGACCAAGCAAGAGACCAATAATCATGTAAACACATATACCAACAGAACTCTAACCCTAGTTTCATTAACTTCCCTAAAATTGCTACTCAAATCGCAGTTAGTGCTTATTTGGAACTTAGAATCTTATTGTAACTTTGGAACAACAATTAAATTCTGTATTGTGTTTCGCCTCCATCTACAACATTAATCTAGATTTAGGAGATAGAGATGGTTTAAGTTCAAATCAGGGACAGACCTATTTTTCATAAGTAGGGTTCTTTGAGAGGGGTGCTTTAGGATATTGAAAATATAAGAAAAATCAATCAAAAACCCAAAAAAATACCTAGAAATCAACCAAAAAATCTGAAAAGTCCCTAAACAAAAGACTTTCAAAATCCCTATGAACAGTGGATCGAATTTGGTTAAAAAAACACTTGACAAAAATCATGGATCTACCCACATTTTCAAATGATCATAATCAATAAAAGATGGCCAAGTAATGAATAAAGATGGATTGGAGATAACATAAATCTGGCAAAGATACATACTGAAACAAGGAAGCAGATATATCGGTGAATAAACAAGTCAAAATCCGTAAGTTTTTATGTACCATTAGTTGATCCTGCAGAAATGAGTATGTTTAGGGCAGCCTTGAATGAATGTGGCAGGAGCTTCTGCCATTTCTGCTATTGCACGGAAATTGGGAACGTCAAAAAGGGGGTTTTGGTATCGGGAACGTGAAAAGAGGAGGGGGGGGGGGAGGGGGGGTATGGTATTGGGAACGGGTTTTTGGTATTTGTTGTAGGTGGCTAGGGTTTTTACTCAAAATCTGCTTGACATCTTCAATATAATTCTCTATTTATAGACAATGTGTTATCTCTTCACCAACCAATTTCTCTAATTTTCATCTTTTAAAGAAAAAATTCTAAGTATATTCTTAAAAATATAATATTCTAAATATATATTTTTTATTTTGATTACATACGTTTTTTATAATATTATTGTATTTATTAACTTTATAAATTATACTTTTATATTTTTTATTTTTACAATAATCTCATATAATATATTTTATCATGCTATTTTAACGACATAATTCAAATTTAATTCCGAATTAAATAATCAAAAACCAAATTTTATTAAATAAAAATGTTACATTTTCAAAAACCGACTATCAAATTACTATCAATGTTATTTAAAAACCATTTTTTCGTTTATGTATGATTTTATTACGGTCGTCATTATGTACTTTTATCTAGGGTGTTCATCGGTTGACATCCATTGGATAAAAGGGGAATCGAACCGATCCAATCATCCATTGGATGTTGGATTTTGCCAACCGAACGGATCCAGTGAATATTTTTATTGGATATCCACTGGATGATCCAATGTGCAATGTGTTAATTCAATCTAATTTTTAACAATGAAATAAATAAATAAATTATTTTTAATATGTGTTAAAACAAACACAAGTAAAGTTAAAAATTCAAAAACTAACACAGAAACAAATTTTGATTTAAGAAAATTGAAGACAAACTAATTGGATGATACTTGGATGGATAACTGAATGGTCATCGGATGGTTTGGATGGTAATTGGATGTTGGTCGGTTCGGTTCGGTCGGTTTTGGACTGCCATCCAAGAACTGACCGACCCAAATTGGATGTTTAAATTTACAATTCGATCCGATCCAATTACAATTCGATGTCCGATTATAGTCGGTTAGTTCCAATTGGATTACTTATTTTTTGCACACCCCTACTTTTATCTCTATCATTTCATCATTTATAATGTTTTTATGTTAAAATATGCGTTAATGACGTATTTCAATTAAATATGTTATGTTGTATGTTGTCAAACTTTAGGTTTTAAAATTAATTGGACAAATTTAAGTTGAATTTAAAACATAGAGATAAATATAATTCTATTTTATTAAAATTGGTATTAGACAACAAATAAAATAAAAATACAATAATCTATAAAACTGAAGAACCATTTTGTAATTATTAAAAATTTAGAAAAAAAAAACTGAGTGTATGAATAACGTTTCTCAATATTTAAAGAGTTACAAATCATTTCTCTATTATAGAGAGTAAAATAGAGAGTTCATTAAAGATGATTCAGGGCATCTCCAATTTATTTCTCTATTTTACTATTTATTATAGACGATAAAATAGAGAGTTGGTCATATCTTCTCCGATGTGTTGCTCTATTTTACTTTCTAAAAGAGAATAATCTAAATATATTCTCTTATATTTTGATTACATAAATTTTCAATAATACTATTTGTATTTATTAACTTTGTAAATTATACCCTTGTATTTTTATTTTCACAATAACCTTATATTTATTAATTTTATCATGTTATTTTGACAACGTTATAATTCATATTTAATTTCAAACTAAATACAAAAAACCAAATTTCATTAAATAAAAATGTTACATTTTCAACACACATCTAAAATTAAAATACGTAATCATCTAATCGTAATTACCATATTTTACCCATGAATGATCAACTAACGCATTCCGAAGTGCAAAGTGAGCTTCTTTATCCTTAATTTGTCTATATCGAGCAAGATATTGTTGGAATCCATCGTTATCATTTGTCATCATTTTGACCTCTATTGATGGTACTTGTCTCACAATTTCAATTGGCGCATCGAGATCACGTTCGTCATCGATTATCATATTATGTAAAATATACATGTAGCCATTATGTCATGTAACACTTCTTTTTTCCAAAATGATACATCAAGTTTGCGCAAACCAAAATAATGTTGAAGGAAGATCCAAATTTCAAAAGTGGGTGGAAACTTGAACACGTTTGGAATGTTATTAAAGATTTCGAGAAGTTCAAAGATGGTGGTAATCACACAAAACAAACATCAAGTCCACATGGTCCTGGATATGTCACCTCAGACTCAGAAAATCTCACAAATCAATCTCCTAACAAAACGTCTTCGAGTCTATCTTCATTTTCTGTAAATTATGATGATGATGATGTATTGAGTGGTGGTTCTCCATCTCCAGACCAGTTGGGGTGAAGAAATCCAAACTAAAAAGAAAAATGGATGAACAGACCTCAACTATTGTCAACACCATCAAAGAAGAAAATAGACAACTTTTAGAACAATTAAAAAAGACATAGGCAAAGTTACGTGGATGCAATAACACGTAAGGAGGAAAACAAAATATTGTTTCGAGACTTGAATGCAATACAAGATCCCAATATACGAGCATATGTTCAAGCCGAACAAGCACGTATTTTACAGAAAAGGACTGGACAACAAGAATATCAACAAGCTCCTCATGCATCTATGATGTTTGGAGAATATTTTAATGATCTTGGAAGATCTAGATCCAGTTTACCTGACTATTAAATTAGTATCAATGTTATTTAAAAACAGTTTTCCGCTTATGTATGTTTTTATTATGGTCGTTGTTATGTACTTTTATTTTTATTATTTGTAATGCTTTTATGTTAAAACATGTGTTAACGGCGTGTTCTAGTTAAATATGTTATATTGATTTGACTATCAAATTAGTTTTTAAAATTAGTTGCATAAGTTTAAATTGAATTTTGAACTTAAAAGATAAATATAATTTTAGTTTATTAAAATTGGTATTAGACAACAAATATAATAAAAATACAACAATCTAAAGAATTGAAGGGTCAATTTATAATTATTAAAAGTAAAAAAATTAATAGAGAGTAGTAAAATAGAGGGTTCTTGACCAAAATAGTCATTCTCAAAAATGGTATTTTTTTAAAATAGCCAAAAAATAATAAAGTTTTCAAAATAACTATCTTTGTGCACACCGTGCACCATCCAGGGTGCACGAGTCATTTTTTGCAAAAAAAAAAACCATTTTAGAGACCAATATGAAATAATTTAAATTTTTTTTGACACGACTAAACAATGCGCACCCACCGGTGCAAGTGTGCACACGCACCATAATCAAGGTAACTTTTTGTCTTTTTTTTCTTATGTGAATTCATACCCTATATAACTTTAAATATAAATAAAAAAATAAAAAAACATTTTCATATATTATACATATAGAAACGAGAGCAATAAAAAAATAAAAAATATTATTAATTTATAAAGATCCAATTGAAAAAAATACAATTAATTTATAAAAAAAATACTATTAATTACAAAACTTTGCTATTAAATTTTACAAAAAAATAAATTTTACTTTTTAAAAATAATGTATAAAAATACTTTTAATTTACACATTTTTTCCTTAAAAATGAAATTAATTCTTATAATATAATTTTTAAAAATAATATTTAAATGTTTTACATTATTTTTTATTAAAATAAAATTTTGTTGAATTTATGTTGTTTTTACTTTTTAATTTTTAACCTTTTCAATCTTTTTGTTGGAAATGATTTTTTTTAAAAAGTAAAAAAGTAAAAAATAAAAAAAAGGGGAATATAATTATCATAACCACTTTTTGTAAAGTTTTTACCTAAGAGCATCTTCAATAGCTATGGTATAATATTTTTATAATAGTGTAAAAAAAGTCAAAATCTCTATAAAAATTACATCTCAATCCAATAGCTACTCTATTTTAGCAATTGTAACATTAATTATATTAATAAAATATTCGATAAATTTAATAAAACATTATTTTTTTCCTACACATTTTATCTCACACTTTAATTGGTTGGATATAATAAAAAATATTGTAACACCACTAAAATTGAGAGTTAATTTAAATCAAAACAAATGTGGAATGATATTTAATGAATAGACATTGCCCATAAAGATGGGGAGGAGTAAGAGAGTTTACAACATCAATTGGATACTAGATGACAACCTACTAATCTATACCGTTATAAAACACAGATTAAGTTCGGGTGTCTCTAAATACTCAAAATAACACTTCTATGTAATTCCAACTGTACACACGAAGATGTACACCAAAAAGAATGCCTCTTCCGGCATCTAGCTCCACTCAATCCCTTGAAGCCCACTAGCACGATCACCTGATATACATGTCATTTTAAGAAAAAGTGTTAGGCTTAAAGCCTAGTGAGAATAAACAGTTCAAGTATGGAAAGCCAGTAAATAAGTGAAAACAGTAGAATCAACATCTAACCAAAAAGCCTTTCCATTTATTCTTTTTTTTTGCGCGCGATTTACACCTAACAGATACGCAATTGAGGGAAATATACGGGAGCGACCAGCAAATCGTACCGATAGAAATCAGTAAATAAGTAAGCTCGACCGGATAGAAATCTTCGGCTTACGGATAAAGAGTTCAACCCTAAACGTGGATTTATTACTCAATACCCAACTGAGCAAGTTCAATCCCAACAAGGATTTATTACTTGCCCCATCCCCAATATAAAACCGACTATTGTGCCTATGGATCCATTACACTAGTCTTAATATTTAATACATTCATTCTAATGTACTAATAATTTCTCAAATACAAAACCTTTGTATGATAAGTTTCCTTGTTCCAAACCTCCTTTCCAAAATTAGGTCAAAATAGCATTTAGTTCCAAACTTCATATTTCTTGACAATAAGCTCATAAGCGTGTTTTAAAACCTTGCCTTGTACTCATTTTATCATCTCAAAAAAAGAAACCCTAAATGACACATTTTGACCTAGTTTACCAAAATTCACCAAGTATAGAAATACTTGTTTAAACATCATATAGAAGGTAAAATACATCATTTTGACATGTATAAAGTTTTAGAAAGGTAAGAATGAACTCACAATACTAGAGTTTGAAGAAACCCTAGAAAAATCCCCAAAATGGAGAAGATGGTGAAGACTTTGTGGAAGAGATGAAGAACACTCTACCACCTTGAATCTTTACTTCCACGGAACAATAAATGCTTGGGAGGTGGTGAAATGGAGTAATAAATGCCCTAAGAATCGTTCTTGAGAGAGAATTAGAGAGAAAAACGAGTTTGGAAATCAGAATGAGAATGAGGTAGCTGGAATCGTGCATTTAATACCTCACTGAACCACAAGGGCGATTGTGCCCGACGAATTTGATATGGCAGAATCTCCTGTCAGGGTCGCCTACTTTGTACCGCAAGACACCAACCCAAAACACTGAATCCATGAACACGGGCAAATTGCCCGGCGATTGTGACAAGGCAGAATCGGTTGTCACAGTCGCCAACTATCTACCGCGGCTAAACTCGAAATCCATATGAAGTGTAATCCAGGCGATTGTGACACGTCACAATCGCCTGTCAAGGTCGCCAAGGAGGTACCGCGAGCGCTTCGAGTCCGTTTTTCGTTCGTTTCCTCCAATCCAATGCAACCCAACTTCAACCACTTGAAACACTCCAAATAGCTACTTACGAAAACATTACAATACAAATTTATTAATGTCTTGAGTACAAAATTTCCGGGTGTTACAATCCTCCCACCCTTGGAATTGATTTCGTCCTCGAAATTCCAAACCTAACCAAATAAACTTGGGTATCTTTTCTTCATATCCTCTTCCGCTTCCCACGTCATGTTTGACCCCCGATGATGCGTCCATTGAACTTTATCCATGACTATTTCTTTGTGGCGTAATTTCTTAGACTTTCTTTCTAAGATTGCCTCCGGTTCTTCCTCACATTGGTTGTTGTTATCCACTCGAATTTCCGTGAGAGGAATCACGCTCTCTTCTTCCGCCAAACACTTCCTCAAATAGCAAATATGGAACGTATGGGGAATTTCGGCCATCTCAGGTGGCAATTCCAATTTATAGGCTTGACGCCCCATTCTATCCAGAATTTTGAATGGTCCAAGGAAACATGGACTAATCTTTCTGCATTTTCCGAACCGAATGATACCTTTCCAAGGAGATACCTTGAGCATAACCCGCTCACCCACTTGGAATTCCATTGGCCTTCTCTTCTTGTCGGCATAACTCTTTTAACGATCTTGTGCTGCCTTTAATCATTCTCGGATGATCTTCACTTTGTCTGCCGTCTCTTGCACATTCTCGGGCCCGAAGAATTGCTTCTCGCCCACTTCTAACCAACATACCGATGTTCTACATTTTCGTCCATATAGTGCCCTCGAAAGGTGCCATTCCAATACTAGAATGATAACTGTTGTTGTAGGCAAACTCTACTAGTGGCAGATGCGAATCCCAATTTCCACCGAAATCAATAACACATGACCTAAGCATGTCTTCAAGAGTCTGAATAGTTCTTTCACTCTGACCGTCGGTTTGAGGGTGGAATGCTGTACTTAAGTTTATCTTGGTGCCTAAACCCGTTTGTAAACCATTCCAAAAGTGAGAAGTGAATCGGCTATCACGATCCGACATGATAGTGAAAGGTACACCATGCCTTGCAACAATCTCATCCACATACAACTTAGTCAGTTTGTCAACCAGGCCGGCTTCTCGCATTGCCAAGAAGTGAGCACTCTTCGTCAATCTATCCACCACTACCCATATAGTGTCGTGACCTTTTAAGGTCTTTGGTAGCTTCACGAAATCCATAGTGAGGTGCTCCCATTTCCACTCTGGGATATCCAACGATTGAAGACTTCCATACGGCCGTTGGTACTCCGCCTTGACTTGTAAACAAGTCACACATCTCTCTACGTATCTCGCCACATCTAACTTCATGACAGGCCACCAATAAGTTAACTTCAGATCTCTATACATCTTTGTACTACCCGGATGTATGGAGTACTTAGACTTATGAGCATCCTCCAATAGTAGTTCTCGGTTGCCCCCAATCTTGGGTACCCAAACACGCCCTCGGAATAGTTTTAAACTGCGACTATCCTCCGTTAAAAACAAGTGTTTTTTCACCATGACTTCATTCTTTAAATGTTCCTCAAGTAGTGCTTCCGTTTGAGAAGTCTTGATTCGGTCGATCAAACTTCACACTATGTCGATTCTCGTGAGCACGGCCCGCGTCCCGCTACCATACTCCTTTCTACTTAAAGCATCTGCTACCACATTTGCTTTACCCGAGTAGTATAGCAACTCATAGTCACCAACTTGTAACACCCCTAAAATTGGGAGTTAATTTAAACCAAAAGAAATGCGGAATGATACTTAATGAGTAGACATCGCCCATAAAGATGGGAGGAGTAAGAGAGTTTACAACATCAATTGGATACTAGATGACAACCTACTAATCTATACAGTTATAAAATACAGATTAAGTTCGGGTGTCTCTAAATCCTCAAAATAAAACTTGTATGTAACTCCAACTATACACACGAAGATGTACTCTAAAAAGGATGCCTCTACCGGCATCTAGCTCCACTTAATCCCTTGAAAACCCACTAGCACGATCACCTGATATACATGTCATTTTAAGAAAAAGTGTTAGGCTTAAAGCCTAGTGAGAACAAACAGTTCAAGTATGGAAAACCAGTAAATAAGTGAAAACGGTAGAATCGCTCATACGGCACCACTGCTCAAACTCTGAAGTTAACATTTGGTTATTGAATTGTTCGGTTCAACACTTTCTTCAACTGAGACAAAAATCAGGGTGTTACACCTTCATTGTAAGTTCAGTATGAAGGTTTGTTCATTTGATACGAGGGTAAGAACTATTTGATACAAGAAATTTGGGAAAGTTCAATGGTTTAATACTTTTTGACCCCTCATAAGCTTGATTTCATTGAGTCCCCTTCATCATATTCTTCTTCTTCTTCTAGTTCTTGTTCATCCCCCTCGTTGTGTGTTAAATATATTTGATCTTTTCGTCGTCATCCTTTTCAACATTATCTATTCATTGTCTGATTAATTGAAATGAAAATAGTATAAATCAATTAAAGAAACTAAAAAGGCTGTACTAAAAGAGTATTAAATAGGTTGCTTACATTAAAGGCAAAACTAAATTATAATTAACATCAAATATGATATATTGCTCATAAGATGCCATATTTTTTATGGCTTGTAACATTCGTAATAAAATACCATCAACTCAAATAATAAACAACATATAAAACATAAATTGGTCCCAAGTGAAATGAACTGAAGTTAGTTGTGAAGGTTGGTAAATTGTAAAGAAATTAGAGCATTTGTTGCAAACAACCTAAACGATTAGGGGAAAAAAAATACCCAATTGAGACATGTGCACTTGACTGCCCTATTTTGTGGCATATATGCAAGACAATCTCATATATTTCTGTACACACACATATATATATATATATGTGTGTATATATGTTCATGCCATATTATGTTTTTTTATTAGTTTAAAAATAAAATCACCATCATTCATTCTTAATAGAGTGTCCTATCTTTCAAACTAATAATGCAGGTAGTGCCATGCAAATTTGGTAAAAGTTAGGAAGCAAGCAGATGGCCATATGGTTATATCCATCCGATAAGGTAACTTAATCGGTAAGCGCTTAACAAACGACCCCTAAGTCATATTATCAACATTATCACTACGTAAACTCGTGGTATGCACCCTTCTGGATGGATATATTCTGGTATTGCTATTTGTTAGTCATCATTAGAAAGATAATGGAATGTTCATCGAACTCTATTTTCACAATGTGAATTTTCTTAGTCTCCTATTTCCCCCAAAGGCAGGGGCACTTGCATTAAAAGAGCTAATGGTATCTACACAAACTAAATGGGAAAACAATAACAATGAATCAAATTGGTTCTGTCAAAAGATAACTTCTTAGCATCTAGCGATGCTAAACAAATTATATCATTTTCAACACTAACTAAACGAGAAAGTAAATATCATCAATTAGAGATCACACATGAACTTTGTGATCTTTTGTTGCTCATAATGATGGCATCTAAATAGTCGAAAAATAATAAATGAATGCAGAGCACTTGTCAAATAAAAGCGGATGGACTTTTAAGACTTAATCTTTTTAACTACATCGGGACGATAGAGTGGGAACATGAGACATGATTTACCGCTAAAAGTAACACTACTAGAAAATTGAGTATTTTCAACGGAAAATGTCGTTGGAAATTTTCTACAAATTTTAGAGGATTATTGATAGAACATAAATTTTCTACGAATTCTCAATGAATTTCCGTTGAAAATCTCTCACAAACATATATGCATTTTCAACAAAAAAAAAATTCAACGGAATGTCTCGTCAATTTTTTTTTGGTTGAAAATGCATTTTGTGAGAGATTTTCAACAGAAATTCGTTGAAAATTCGTAGAAAATTTATGTTTTGTCAATAATCCCTTTAAAATACTCAATTTTCTAGTAATGTAAATTGATGGTATTGATTATGGTTTTTAATATTCTATTATCTGTGTTTGGGCATTTTAGTTATTTAACAAATAGTTAAACATTTGAATTAAAACTACGTGGATGGAGTATCTAGTATAGTTTCATGCAACTCTTTCTCCGAATGAAGTATAGGCTTATAGCACAAAGAAACACACCCATCCGTGTGTATGCAAAATGGTGTTGAAACAATATCAAACGAGTATTTTAAAAACATAATAAAAAACAATGAAATCAAGAGAAATATTTGAGTCAATGGAGACTTGATGAACATACCGACTAAGATCCCACAACATGATTCTTCTACCATTGCAACCAGAAGCTAAAATATGTCTCCTTCTGTGGATGCCACCCAAGCTGAACCACCTCATCCCTGTAAAAAGGAAGCAGAAGTAAATGAAAGTTTTCCATAAGTAAGTGCCTATGAACAGGGCCGTTCCTAGGCTTTTTGGTGCCCTGTGCGAAAATGTTAAAAAAATGCCCCTATGTCTATTTTTTAAGCAAATGAAACGACAAAATATGTCATTTTTAAAGGTTGGAACCTATTCAAACTAGATATCTCATCCCCATGCTGATTTTTATTAATTATAATAAAAAAATACAAATGGGGGACATAAAAACCAAAACCCCGAATTACAAAATATAGAATGATAAGGGGATAAAACCTGGATTGATTAAGATCGTGCTTCCTTCTTTTCTGACATTACTACAATATATAGAACTTAAGAAACAAGAAAAACTGTTTTTACTAAAATAGTAAATTACATTGAAGTTATAGTTTATGGTAACCAAAAAGCAAAACTCATAAAATTATAGGTATAAAGACTAAAGTCTAAATCTAATACGACAATGTCAAACCTCAAAATAAACAAAAGTCAAAAGAACTATGGATTGCAAATAACAAGTGCCCTGTAAGACAATATTACAACATGTAATATTACAATATGTTGTTATTGTTGCACAACATGATGCAATTGTGTTGATGCAGTGATGTGCTCATGTGCATTGCAAAATTTTGTTTTCAAATTTCAATATACAAAATCAAGGCTCATTAAAATGAGAAAACCCGCTTAGCCTTAGCCTAGTAAGTGAGTAACCCACACAACCACAAACATGACACAACTTTACAAAATTTCGTTAGAAATTTAGAATTTTTTTACAAAAAAATTAAAGATTCATAAATCATAATATGACTCAAACAACAAGTCATTAAGTTCATTCAACAATAGAAATAGGCCATTCAGGATTTCTATCTAGGATCTCTTGAATCTAGCTTCATGATTATTAATCGGCTGGAAATGAAACATCATGCCTTGAAAATCGGAATATTCGAACTTTGAAGAACAATAAAAATTGTATTGGGTGGTCGGAATGTTGATAGGCCTTGGACTTGTTTTTATAGTTAAAGTCCAATTATCCTATTCTCAAATTTTAAACCCAAAACTAGTAATAGATGATAATTTGATGCCCCCTTGGGAGTTGATGCCCTGTGCGGTTGCACGTGCTGCACGTGGCTAGGGCCGGCCCTGCCTATGAATGATATCACTAGAGATGATAAAAAGAAGATTAATGAGGAAGTTATTAATATCATTTCATGATGTCAAATTGGTTTCCCCTTAAAGTAGATTCATTATGAACGATATTCCGTTAATGTTCAGTAAAATTACTTTCCTATTTTGCTCATTAATCACCCTTATATCACACCTATTAGAAATAAATTTTCAGATCTAACAATTCATGGTTATGAATTCATGCCTGCAATTATGATTAAAAGAAAATCTTTTAAGAAAATCGTAAAATCAAACATGAAAAACGAAAATTTTATTTTATTCTTCACGTCCAGGATCATTGGTTAGGAATCCAAATATGAACAGAAAAACAAAGAATATCACTACTGTGTAACCGAAAAGTTTGAGAGAGTAAGTATTACACAACCACCAAGATCATTTTTTGAAAAAGGAAAAAAGAAAAGATGATAGATCCTCCATTTTTATATAACATATCCTATTTTAAACTGTTAAAAAAATTAAGATAACACGTGATGCTGATTGATACCTAAAATGATCAACTAACAAATAACTCGACGCTCTTTTCCCCTAAAGTTTAACGCATTACCAAGTTATCAACAATGATTAAAGGTGCAAGAGAGGAGTAGTAAAGTTATTAGGTTCTGTTGCTTGTAGAGAATGAAGAAGAAAAAACATAGGAATGTTTAGGATATTACTATTACACAATGATTAGAGATCATTTATCTTCGTCTAAATAACATCAATCAGCACAAAATTTCAAGATGCAAAAGTAGATGAAATATCCAAAAGTTACATAAATGCAGGCTCCAAATAGAGATGCATTTAAAGTAAAAAATTCAAACCTTGTGTACGAATAACGTGATTAGGTTCCGATGATAAGCTTTTGGAAAGAGTATTCCTCGTTTGCCGGCTCTATCCAAAGTCCAAACATGGATACGCTAACTTTATCAAGTGATCAAGATAATTAATTGTTTCAAGTCACAATTATTACTTTGCTGGAGGGTAACACCTTATGCATGCTTCTCATACAACATTATATCGAGGTTTTAATTTTAAACCGGATAAAGAACCAAAACAATAAACAATTAGATGAACGCATGCATAAAATTTCACAGTAATTTCCGAACTATCAAAATTTATGAAGCTAAAACCTTATTGTTACCTTTTATGTTCTTGCTTAGAAAGACCCATGGCCTTTGCAAGACTGAGGAATGTTTATCTGAAGGTAAAGAACAATTTAAAACAATTAAGTTGTTTAAGGAATGTTTATCTGAAGGTAAAGAACAATTTAAAACAATTAAGTTGTTTAAGGAATGTTTATCTGAAGGTAAAGAACAATTTAAAACAATTAAGTTGTTTAAGGAATGTTTATCTGAAGGTAAAGAACAATTTAAAACAATTAAGTTGTTTAAGGAATGTTTATCTGAAGGTAAAGAACAATTTAAAACAATTAAGTTGTCGACAAAAATCAAATCAACCTACTAAACTTTTCACATAAAGTACCTCAAAGCAAGGTGCTTGAAGTTCACACTAACACTATTGCGAAGGTTTATTCAGTTGTGGGTCAATATGAACTTTTCTACAAATTATGTACTCAAACATACATTGAAATCAAAATGTAATATGAAGTCTTTTTTTGATCAACCTGGATATACAATCCACTATGCGAGCCGACTAATTCCAGGGCGAGCACCCGCTTCACGGATAGCCCAAAGTCACCGCATTTGAACCTCCGTGGTCAAAAGGGGATTTTTATTTCTCCCTGGATAAGAACTTGGACCTCCACGTACATATGAAGTTTTTGTACATAAATCAAAAAGGTTTATCCGATAAATTGAAAATATCAAACAATTAATATTAAATGTCTTCATAAGCAAAATCTTGCATCAATTTCTCCGTACTTTCGTTCAAAACCAATCTCTTTCTTCATCAGTAAAGTTCTCTCACTCTTCAAATTCTTCCACTATTCTTTGTATCCTTCTATTTGATGTTGTCTAATCTCAAATGATGGGTTTTTTAGATTGAAGACTATCAAATAATAAACTTCCCCTTTGAAGATTATGAAAATGCCTTTACAATACCAATACACAAATTAATTTTCCCTTAAAGTAGATTCATTATGAACGATATACCGTTAATGTTCAGTAAAATTACTTTCCTATTTTACTCATTAATAACCCTTATATCACACCTATTAGAAATAAATTTTCAGATCTAACAATACATGGTTATGAATTCATGCCTGCAATTATGATTAATTAAAAGAAAATCTTTAAGAAAATTGTAAAATCAAACATGAAAAACGAAAATTTTATTTTATTGTTCACGACCAGGATTACGTCTTGGATCTTTGGATAGAATCCAAATATGAAAAGAGAAACAAAGAATATTACTAGTGTGTAACCGAAAAGTTTGAGAGTAAGCATTACACAACCACCAAGATCATTTTTTGAAAAAGGAAAAAAGAAAAGATGATACATCCTCCATTTTTATATAACATATCCTATTTTAAACGTTAAAAAATTAAGATAACACGTGATGCTGATTGATACATGAAATGATCAACTAACAAATAACTCGATGCTCTTTTACCCTAAAGTTTAATGCATTACTAAGTTATCAACAATGATTAAAGGTGCAAGAGAGGAGTAGCAAAGTTACTAGGTTCAGTTGCTTGTAAAGAATGAAGAAGAAAAACATAGGAATGTTTAGGATATTACAGAATGATTAGAGATAATTTATCTTCGTCTAAATAACATCAATCAGCACAAAATTTCAAGATGCAAAAGTAGATGAAATATCCAAAATGCAGACTCCAAATAGAGATGCACTTAAAGTAAAAAACTCAAACCTTGTGTACGAATAACGTGATTAGGTTCCGATGATAAGCTAAAGAGTCCAAACATGGACACACTAACTTTATCAAGTGATCAAGATAATTAATTGTTTCAAGTCACAATTATTAATTTGCTGGAAGCTAACACCTTATGCATGGTTCTCATACAACATTATATCCACGTTTTAATTTTAAACTGGATAAAGAACAAAACGTTAAACAATATTAAGATGAACACACACGTACGAAACTTTCACAATAATTTCCCAACTATCGGAATTTTTGAATTAAAACCTTATTGTAACCTTTTATGTTCTTGCGTAGAAAGACCCATGGCCTTTGCAAGGAGGAATGTTTATGTATGCAAAGATGTTGTTTCAATTTTCAATCAAGCAACATTAATCAACCTCAAATCAGAATGTTGACCAATAATCATATACCAGCACAACTCTAACCCTAGTTTCATGAATTTCCCTAAAATTGCTACTCAAATCACAGTTAGTACTTATTTGGAAGTTATAGAATCTTATTGTAACTTTGGAAGAACAATTAAATTCTGTATTGTGTTTCGCCTCCATCTACATTTCGTAAGATACATTCTTGATTTAGGAGATAGAGACGGTTTAAGTTCTAAATCAGAGACATACCTATGTATATCCAAACGGATCGCCACAAAGTGGGAGTCAAGGGGGCCGAGCCCCCTTGCAGGATTCTAGGGGCTGATCTCCTTGGGGGTGGTATTTGTGAATATACACGACTTAGTAAAACTTCTAAGTCTTTAAAACTTGGATCCGCAAAAAAAATAAAATCTAAGCCACGTGGTTAATTCATTCCGAAGGACTTGGGGTAGTCAAATGTTTACATACATTAATCGCAAATTTGGCTTTTGGAGTGTGCGACCTAGTTAATTCTATCATACCAAGTTAATTCTTGTTTCTTTATTCATATGCCATTATATTACTTGTGTGATTGAACTTGGTTATTGCCATTTCCATTGTTCATGGATTGTTTATTGTATACATATCGCCACTTTACTAGACCCATGTTTCCATATTGTCTTGTTGGTTTGATCGCATTGTTGTGTTGCTATAAAATACTGTCGTTGTCGCTTAAAATACATTAACAAAAACTGTCATAATATTCCAACAATTTCAAACAACACACTGCCTTTGGTCCAAACACAGACTACGGAAGCTATTAGATTTTAACAAAAGCAACATTCTCGGCTTCTTCAAGACACAATTGAACTTGATTGCGTTGAGCATAAATTGTCATGATAAGTTTGATAGGCGTTGTAGAATTATAAAATTGTACTCATATACCTCCTAAATTTGTTGAAAGAAAATATTTGATTATAAATCAAATATCTACAATAGCCTTTAATTAAAACAAATCAAGAAAAGATCAAAATCGAAGTTATTAATATATAAGGGCAGGTTCAAATTTGAACCTAGAATTGATTGTGAACATGAGGATGCATCACAACCTTTGATCCGAGTTGATCTTAAAGTGCGACTTGAGGGGTAGTTTCGGCATGAGAACGCATCCGTGGTGGCCATACACCAAAGTGTTGCGGATTTGTCGTGGAACCCATGTGAAAACTGGACCATTGCGAGCGTTGCAAATGATAATATGCAGCAAATCTGGAAGTTGGCTGAACACATCTACCAACGTGTTGTGGAAACCAATGAGAATACCTTTGGAACACTCATTGGTTTCCACAACATGTTGATAGATATTATCATTTGCAATGCTCTTAATGGTCCAGTCTTCACATGGGTTCCACGACAAATCCGCTACACTTTGTGTATGGCCACTATGGATAAAGAGTAACTCAGGTGGGCCACCTTTGCCTCTAACGGAGATGCATATGTCTCTGGTTAATCCTGTAAACCAAACGAACCCATTAAATACAACGCAAAACTAATTCAAATTTTGGTTACAACTATGAGTTCCACATTGAATTTTTTGTAATACAATTCATAGGGATTATATCTGTATAGCCCAGTTTTCAAATAATTTATATCTACTTTAAGGCAGCAACCGCAAAAGCACATAAAAACAAATGGAAATAGTATATCCCACCCGTAAAGGTAGGCTCTTTGGGGAGATTTCACACACATAATAAAAAAAAGTTGTATGTTTAAACACAAATTTGTAAAAGATGCAAAGAGGCTATCTAGGGTTCTTTGAGAGGGGTACTTTATCAAAACGGTTTCCATGCACACCTCACCTATTTTCGTAACTAGGGTTCTTTGAGAGGGGTACTTTAGGATATTGAAAATATAGGAAACGTCAATCAAAAACCCAAAAAATACTTTGAAATCAACCAAAAAACTGAAAGGTCCCTAACTAAAGACTTTCAAAAACCCTAGAAATGGTGGAATTAGGCAAAAAAACGCTTGGCAAAAATCATGAATCCACCACATGTTCAAATGAACATATTCAACCCGTGTAATCAATAAAAGATGGTCGTGTAATGATGGAGGATGAAGATAACGTATATCTAAGCAAAGACACACATTGAAGTAAGGAAGCAGATGGATCAGTGAAGAAACAAAGTCAAAATCCGTATGTTTTTATATACGATTTGCGTATTTCAAAGAAACTAAGTGGCATTCACTCACCGTCGAGTAGTTGATCCTGCAAAAATGAGTAGTTGACGACCCCACAGACGATTTTTAGGGCAACCTTGAATCGGAGGATGAACGTTGCAGGAGCTTCTGCCATTTCTAGAGGGGCAATGCTGTTACAGTATTGGGAACCTGAAAACTAAAAAGAGGTTTTTGGTATTGTTGTAGGTGAAGAGAAATTCATGTTGAACACAGTCTTCCTCTCCTAGGGTTTTCATTCAAAATTTGAGTTGCATTTCCAAATCTAATTCTCTATTTATAGAGAATTTCTTATGTCTTTACCAATCTCTTTTTTTATTTTTTATTTTTTCTAAAAAAAAATATTTTAAGCATATTCTTAAAAGGATAGTAATATTTTAATGTGTTGTATCTTTTTCAATCTATTTTTTTATTTTGTATATTTTCTAAAAAAGAATATTTTAAGCATATTTTTAAAAGGATAATATTTTAATGTGTTATATCTTTTTCAATCTATTTTTTTATTTTTTATTTTTTCTAAAAAAGAATGTTTTTAATATATTCTTAAAAAGATAATATTTTAATGTGTTATATCTTTTCCATATATTTTTTTTATTTTTTATTTTTTCTAAAAGAGAATATTCTAAGCATATTCTTAAAAAGATAATATTTTAATGTGTTATGTCTTTTCTAATCTATTTTTTTATTTTGTATTTTTTCTAAAAGAGAATATCCTAAGTATATTCTTAAATAGATAATATTTTAATGTGTCATGTATTTTTCAATCTATTTTTTTATTTTGTATTTTTTCTAAAAGAGAAATTCTAAGTATATTCTTAAAAATATAATATTTTAATGTGTTACGTCTTTTTTAATCTATTTTTTTATTTTGTATTTTTTTCTAAAAGAGAATATCCTAAGCATATTTTTTAAAAGATAATATTTTAATGTGTCATGTCTTTTCCAATCTATTTTTTTATTTTGTATTTTTTTAAAAGAAAATATTCTAAGCATATTTTTAAAAAGATAATATTTTAACGTGTCATGTCTTTTCCAATCTATTTTTTTATTTTGTATTTTTTCTAAAAGAAAATATTATAAGCATATTCTTAAAAAGATAATATTTTAATGTGTCATGTTTTTTCCAATATATTTTTTTATTTTGTATTTTTTTCTAAAAGAAAATATTCTAAGCATATTCTTAAAAAGATAATGTTCCAAATATATTATCTTCTATTTTGATTACATATGTTTCAATAATACCCTTGTATTTATTAACTTTGTAAAATTATACTCTTATATTTTTTTTCACAATAATTTTATATTTATTAATTTTAGAGTAAACTCTAATTTGGTCCCTATGGTTTAATGAAATATTTGAAAGTGGGACCTAAACTTTGATAACTCTAGAAATCGTCTTTGTGATTCTTGTTTTAGCGATAGCGGTAAATGAACCCGCGTCTTCTTCTTGGCAAAGAGAAATTTTACCAACTCTGAAATTGATTTCCCTTCACTAACTCCGTTAATTTTTAGTGTTAGTGGAAGGGCTTTTTTGCCCATTCAAATTTCTCAACTTTTTAAGCCGACCCATTAAACACTTGATAAACCCAGTTGAGATATTCGATCGATCCCCTATCGTCCCTGTCAAGTCGTCAATAAGGATGGTGATTTCCCCGCCCCGTCGGGGAACCCGGTTCACCCGCCCCAGCTGGGCCGGGGATTCCCCGTTAAAACGGGTACAGGGGTCGGGGCCGGGGCCGGGGATCCCCTAAATGTTGAAAATTGGGTCGTGTAATGTATTCCCCAACCCACTCGTCCCTGTATGTATATATTAACTAAAAAAATACATATTTTTAATGCAATTTTTACCCTTTTTTAAAATATTTATTGTTTAACCGGGGATGAGCACAAAAAAACCAGGGATGAGATTGGATTCCTCGTACCCGTGGGGGACCGAGGTCGGGGATTGTATTCTCCGCCCAATCCCCACCCCCTGCCATCCCTAGTCGTCAACAACGGTAATATTCGCAATACCACCATGAACAAGATTTTTGAGAGTTTCAGATCTTGTAGGGCCACAATTAAGAAGACATATACTAGGTTTTTTTAACTGCACTCTGCCCTTGCTCACCGCAAATCCTGTATTAACATTTCCTAAAATAAAAGACACACGCTAATTTAATGTGAAATCCCATTCTCGAAGGTGATAACCCCTGCTTCACAAACGAATGTAATTGAAGAAACAGATAAAGACAACAAGAACATATTGATGAAAAACTTTAGGGTCCGTTTTGTTTGGAGAATTTTTTCGAGCGAGTTGGATTTCATGGAGGGATATGGATTTGGAGGATTTTGGAATCCTTTTATGGTTTGTAGGATTTAGAATGAATTTGAATTTCATTCCTTTATAAAAAAGACATCTGCATGGAAGGATCTGGATTTGGAGGATTTTGGAATCCTTTTATGTGTTTGGTTTGTAGGATCTGAATTGGGATTTAATTTTTATGATAATTCAAGAGAGTGGCATCCCAACCATAAAAGTGGAACCATTGACTACAAGAAGAGAACGAACATCGACCACCTTCAAATTATGATCCACCTCGCATCTGCCATGGTAATGCCTTATCGTGCTCATAGTCTACCGTACAGAACTCACCCATCAACATGTTATTCGATTGATCAAGCGGCAAAGCCGGACCCACGAATCTGAAATCAGTTCCAGACCATTCCCAAACCTTATTATCATCCATCGACCGACTTCTAGGTAAGTCTCCGATCTTGTGAGTCCCATTCACACACCTTTCTAAATCCACATGGTTACTAACGCTAGTTAAATCACATGTTTTCTTCTTTTATCTTCTTCTTCTTCCCAACTGTCTCTTTTCTCGTACTTTTGATCGAACCTCCAGAATATTTACACCAACCGAAAAGTAACCTCTGTTTTGATTATGAATTTCACTTTGATTTTGTTCGATTGTGCTATTCATTTTGAAATACCACCCTTTCCAAAGGATTTTCAAAGAAATCTTTGGATTTTAAATCTTATCAATCCTTCAAATCAAACATGGAATTGGAATGGATTTCAAATTCAAATCTCCCAATTCCATCCCATTCCAACAAACCAAACAACCCCCGATCTTTCACCACAAAAGTTCTTGATTAAATTTTTGTAGTCAAATTGCTGAATTAAGGTAAATAGAATTAATTGTTCATAAAGTTACCATTTTGTAAAATGTAAGCAATTAAAGAGGTTGGTTAACATCTGGATACTTAAGTTTCACCTTTTCTTGCTCTCCATTTCATTTTCAAGAGAACAAAAATCTTGAACAGGTTATAACAAAAAGTTAGATGAGAAACCCATTTACGCATTTGAAAGACTAACATTGGAATTATGAATTTGAAACAGATATATATCAACACTGGAATTATGAATTTGAAACAAATATATCTTCCATGATGGGATTGACATTTATATATTTCACTTTTGTTTGCGTTTTCTGATTGACTGAGGGAAGAACGGATTATGATCATCACTTCAACAGGGTTTGCATTTCCTGATTGAATGTGGGAAGGATTGGTTTATAATCGTCGATTCTACAGGTGTTGCGTTTTTTGATTGAAAATGCCAAAGGTCGACTTTCAATAGGGACGAACAGGGAATCGGTCGAATACCTCAATTGGGTTTATCAATTGTTTAATGGTCCTATTTTAACAAAAATATCTGAATGGACAAAAATGCCTCTGTCATTAACCAAGAAAATTAATGGAGTTAATGACGGTGGACCACTTTAAGAGGAAAACGAAAACCATGAAGACAATTTCTAGAGTTCTTAAAGTTTAGGTCCCATTTTCAAAGATTTCACTAAACCATGGGGACCAAAATTAGAATTTTACCATGTTATTTTAAGTTATAATTCATACTTAATTGCGAATTAAATTATCAAAAAACAAATTTTATTAAATAAAAATGTTATATTTTCAAAAACCGACTATTAAATTTGTATCAATGTTATTCAAAAAACATTTTTCGTTTATGTATGATTTTATTACGATCGTCGTTATTTACTTTATCTTTATCATTTCATCATTTGTAATGTTTTTATGTTAAAATATGTGTTCATAACGTATTTTAATTAAATATGTTATGTTGTAAATTGTTAAACTTTAGTTTTTAAAATTAATTGGACAAATTTAAATTGAATTTAAAACTTAGAGATAAATATAATTTTATTTTATTAAAATTGGTATTAGACAACAAATAAAATAAAAATACAATAATCCATAAAACTGAATGACCATTTTGTAATTATTAAAAATTTAGAAAAAAAAATAGAGAGTATGAATAGTGTTTCTCTATATTTAGAGAGTTCCTACTCTTTTCTCTATTATAGAGAGTAAAATAAAGAGTTCATCGAAAATGATTTAGATAGTAAAATAGAGATAGAGAGTAAAATAGAGAGTTCACTGAAGATCGTCTTGGGGCCGAATTACAATATTATTGGGTTTTTATGTAATGTTTAATCTTTTTTATTCCTTTAGTCGATTTACATTTTTAAGTAAACTACAATTTTCGTCCTAAACCACAAGAGTGATGCCTCAATGGTTTGAGTTTGGGCTTCAAAGGTCGAAAGTACCTGGAGGTCCCAACTCCCAAGTTCGAATCCAGGGAGGAATAAAAATCCTCTTGTGGCCACGAAGGTTCAAACGCGGTGACTCCGAGCTATCTGCGAAGCGGGAGATCGTCCTGGGATTAATCGGTTCGCATAGCGGGTTGGATATCCAGGTTAACCAAAAAAATTCATTTCTGCCTGTTGATGACTGTACCACAAAAACATTCTATCAACAAGTTGGCTTAAGACAAAATGTCTTTTGTCAACGTTCATACAGGAACCCATTTGAGACCTGTTAACACAGCGTTTGAGAGCTCTTAAAGCAATGCATCCTCTCAACGGAAAACTCATACACCCCTACAGATCCGTCAAGCACCACTACTTTGATTTATTTGCATTTGCATTACTTGACCTTTTATCGGAGTTCTCAACCCATTTTCTTTGATTATTGCACCATCAAGAGGTTTTGTTTTTGGGTCTTTGCCTTCATCCACTAAGGCGTTTGTTTTGAGTTTAGGTTTAGCTTTGGGTTTGATCAGAGAAATTTACAGGAAAAAATGAGTATTGACTATAATAGTCGATAGAAGAAATGAAGCGTGATGAAACAAACATGGATAAACTCATAAACAACCAATAACTAAAAATGGGGGAACAAGAGATCCATTGTCAAATGGGTGATGATGGACCATAAATCTATCTAGAGCATTTGGTTGTCATCCAATATGACATTGATGGGTATGTGTATCAAAAATGGCATTTTGCAACTTTAAACATATTAACATTTCCAACTTTATATTGGTTTAGATTTGGGTAGAGACCACCAAGGTGTTCCAAGTTTTCTTGATACAAAAGATTGTTTTAAAAAATCAACTAATGGAGATGGTCATGAAAAAGCATAAATGGAGATTAATCGTAGCACAATTAATTATCCAAGCATAAATGATAATATATATTTATATATTTTTAGCATATGTTTTTAGCCACCTCTGGCACGCTCATTGTTTTCCTTTTCCACAACAGGTTGGTAGATGTGTTCAGCTAGCTTCCAGATTTGCAGCATATTATCGTTTGCAACACTAGCAATAGTCCAATCTTCACATGGATTCCACGACAAATCCTCAACACCTCGTGTATGGCCACCATGGATGAATAGTAGCTCAGGTGGGCCACCTTCCGCCTCTAATGGCGTCTGTCTCTGGTTGATCCTGTAAAACCAAACCAAACCCTGTAAATATCCCGCAAGGGTGGGGGGGGGGGGGTACGCAAATCTTGCCTCTGACCCAAGGGGTAGAGACTAGAGAGGTCGTTTCCATGAAAACTCCCGGTTTGCAAAACAAAAAGTAAAAGGAAACAGGTAAACAAGGTACAGTTAGCCTTTGTGCCAACAAATAATGCGTCATGGATTACAAGAAGAAAATCTAAGATCAGTGTACTCTACTTGTGTATATACCCCCTCCACGGCTCCATCCCATGAAAACTGTTAAACTTTCAATTTCGGGATTGAAAAGAAACCATGTTAAACTAACCTATTTCTCCGTTGAAAGTAGAGTAAATTGTGGTTTTGGTCCCCGTGCTTTTTCCATTTTCTTGGTTTTAGTCCCTACAATTTTTATTGCAAATTTTCCATTGTCCGTATGCATGTTTGCTTGGTTTTGGTCCCTCACGCTAATGACTGTTTACTTCCATCCATCATGTGAAGGGCATTTTAGTCTTTTCCTAATTTTCTCTCATTCCCCTAACCTAAAGTTAGCAGCCGTTAGTAGGAATGACCAAAACCGATCAAAAATATATACCATAGCAGAAAGGTAATACACACCCATCCGCGTCTTTTCAAAATGACCTTGAATCAAAATCAAACACGAATGTCTCAAGAACATTATATAAAATAATGAAAATAATATATTTTGGTGAATGAAGACTTGATGAGAAGACTTGATGAACGTACCTTTTTAGATCCCACACCATGACTCTATTACCATAACAACAAGAAGCTAAAACTTCCTGATGATGTGGACTCCATCCAATCTGATTCACTCCATGCCTATGATAGCATAGCAGAACTAATCAATCAGTGGTGGAAAATGGAAAAGGCATATGCTTCCGATAATTTTTACATATATATATATATATATATATAAAGATGGAAATGAGAATTGTGCATAAACTCTTACCTGTGACTGTCAAGGGTATAGAGAGCAGCTGTAAATTTTCGTAAATCAAACAACTTGATAGTTGTGTCTATTGACCCCGTTGCCACAATCCAATCATTAAAAGGATTGAACGCTAAGCAGTTGATCTACCACAAAATCATGAAAAAACAAGTTCATGAGCACTAAGATAGATTGATAAAAAAAAAGTGTGAAATTTTATACATACATCCATTTCATGTGCCACTAAACTTTGTACAGGTGCGGTCAGACATGGAGAGCGGATATCCCATATGTGCAAGTTTCGATCATCGCCACATGAACCAAATAAGGATTCATGCCTCAAATGCCATGCTACATCTTGTACAGCATCTTCATTAACCTATTAAACATCAAAATAATAATTTTAAATCTCTTATGAAGCTTGCTTTCTTATGCAGGATATGTAATAAATAAGAGCATCTCGCACTGACCAAGAGACATTAAGCTTGAAGATGACTAGAATGTGTGATTTCTTTGTTGCATAACATAAAAAAATTAGATCTAATAATAAATTTAATGTCTCTAAAAAGGGTAAAAATACAATATATGTTGACTCAAATCAAAATCCCACTTACACTTACACCCACGAGAGGCTTGCAGTTTATACACAAGTACCAACGAATACCAATTGGAACCTTATTCTGAAAAGTGATAGCACTAACAGCAAAGAGGGGCTCTGTTGGTGTAACATATAGATATAGACTGATTCAAACTAGTCGAGTGTGAATTGAATTGAATGAAAATGAAATCCCGAGGCTAGGGACTCCCCAGAGCTTTTGCTCAAGTTATAAAGTATCAACAACATGAATACCCCCAAAAGTGAACTTCAATCTATACTTAACACGCTCTTGCCCACTATTCTAGAGAAATACCAATAGTACCCTTATTCTGTTAAAGACATGTAAAGAAACAAACTAAACCCACCACACCACTTTACTTTCCCTTCCTCCTATTCCCTTGCTGGTATAGACTCCATACAATGCATGCAACTCACCAAACTAAATTGCGAGGTCACCTTATTGTAAGATATCTTCACATCGGGGATCCTAAAAGTAGTTGATCTAACTAAGTATGTTCAAACTATCAAATGGCTAGAAAAGGGCCTTCAGAAATTGAAAGAGAAAGTAAAAGGATGGGAATCAGAAGTCAATATGCATCGATAGGAGCCAAAATAAGTACTCAAAGTAGCCAAGGAATTTATAAGATAAGCTAAAGGTGAAAGATGTAAGTAGTTGTACAAGAAACTAAGGTCAAAAGAAGACTTTTTTTTGGGAAAGGGTATCCTAGGCATTTGCCTAGACTAATCCCTGGTAATTTTAAGACTGCTAAAGCATGCATCCCTGAGATAACTCCCCAGTAGCCACAAGTTGTTTGCGCCTGGATTCGAACCTGGGGTAGATGGGTTATCTAGCCACATCTCCCACATGCCTTAACCAGTTCGCCACAAGCCTTGTGGTGTTCAAAAGAAGACTTAGTGGCTACGTATAGGAAGATGAAAAATTAAAAACTGAATTACATTTAACACATCACGTAAGTATATATATATATATATAACAAAATCCTTTTAGTAAAAAATGATAAGGATGGAGCATGATGGAGGGGATTATTTTACTATGTTGCCCAATTGAGAGAATGAGATAGTATAGGGACCATGATGACTCTTATGGTCATACTAATAAAATATTTATGTGTAAGGAAACACTATGGAAGATGATAGTAGGCAAGATTACTCAAACTAATAGTAACCATACAATATGATCCTTGAGAGGTAGTTATAACATGGCTCGCTATGTTATTTAATATCATTTAAGACAAAGGGGATGCCAAATTGATGGAGGAAAAGTATTTGATCCCACTCTACAAAAGCATAAGAAATTTTAGTATTGTATAATTTTTTTACGGGCAAACTTACAAGTTGTTTAAAAAAATTTATGGGGAAGGGTTACCAGAATACATGAGTATTGAGACTAAGGTGATGAAAAATCAATTTTGGCTTTCTACTTACAAGATTAAAAAATGAAGGTTATTTCACTATCACCTGACACAGGCCCGATCCTGACATTTTTTAGGCCCGGGGCAAGATGAAAAAATAGGCCCTCGATAAGTATGAAAAACATTCAATATGTAATCCTAAACGCAAAAACATTCATCAGAAATAACATTGAAATCAAAAAACACTAATAATTCATATAAAACCGTTTTTTAGTAATCCTAAACGCAAAATCAATCAATAATAATTCTAAATTAATATTATCTATCATATAATTTTTACAGAGCATCGTGAATCCATTCCACTGACAAACACATTTAGGGTCACAATGTTGATGATTTAGAGTAATACTTTATGTAAATCAATATAAACGAGTTGAGTTTCAATGTCAGATCATGTTAATATTTTCATCACCATTTTAAACTTTTAGGGTTAAAACATATTTTTTAGGAACCATCAATCTTAGAATCAAAAGTCCATGTTTATTATAGTTTGAAATTTTATTGTTGTTTTAGAGACAGGATAGTAGTTAAGATTCATGCACCAATGAAAAGACAATAGTAGTTTTGAAATCATAAATATAGATATAAGTTGGATCGTTTTATACAGTTAATAATTATTTTTCTTCTAAAAGGCAGAAGTTTCTTAATTAATAACAACAAAATCTACTATATCCTAATACAAAAATATAAATTGATGTAGTTGGAAGATGAATGATGGACAATATATCAATGTCTTCTAAAGAAGATAGTTTTAGATTTTAATAGTAAATTAAAAAAACTTAGAGACACAACAATCAATACTATAAAATGAACAACCAATTCATTTTTGTTTACAAAAAAAAAATTCTTCTCTAATGTAATTAATGATAACATGTTTAGATTCTTAATATAATGCTAAACTCTTTTTGGATCATATTAGATAATAAAAAAATTGTTTCTTTTATTAATTATTAATTTTTTTTGAACTACCACTATATACTATAATATATATATATATATAATTGGGCCCCTGTTTCTTGTGGGCCCTGGGCGTACGCCCGGCCCGCACTCCCTCAGGACCGGGCCTGACCTGACACACATAAAGACACATGAACCATGAAAAGGATTTGCAAGATGGCGTATATTAATCAAAAGTGTGCATATAATTAGATGTTCTATTGAATATCATATATGATGGTGCAACAATGAGCATGACTGCATACACATGTTTTCCCTATTACCCCTTGTGGGTCCTCAATTTTAGGTACAGATAAGCTTAGCATTGACATATAAGATGATATACCATGATATGTTGATTGATGGAATTAGGCAAGGTATAAATGCAAAGTCGGAGAAATGAACAAACATCTTGAAATCTATATGTTAGATTAAACTAGACAAAGAAGAATACATCAAGTGCAACTTGATAAGAAAACATTGAGTTGAGCCACAAAACATTTCAAAAGATATATGTTTCAATTTGAGATCGGTATAAAGAAAGTTTTTAGAGATTGAAGATGTTGGGGACAAGACAAAAGGGTAGATGAAATGACAAACAAGCTATGCTATGAGTCATATTTGATTGGAAAATGTACCTTATATATTTGCATAGCATCCAAAGCTTTATTCTTTGGGGTCCCATTAATGTCCCATAAGCAGATGTTGGCATCACGAGAGCCACTCAATAAAAAACCCGGTCTGAAGTTACTCCATGATAATCCAAATCCCTCATCAGTGTGGCCCCTCAATATCAAATCAGGAATGCACCTTCTAATAAGTTGAGGCTTATATGGATGATTTCTGTAATCAAAAAGATGGACTTGGGAACTGATTGTCTTGGTGGCAATAATGAAATAGTTTTGAGGCAAATAACGAGCCCTGTTTACCTCTCCGTTATGAAAGATTTGTTGTACTATTTTTACCTGCAAAAGGAACTCATAAATTACAAAAGCATCTTCAAAAGAGGCAAAAGGCTCATGAAAGAGTTCAATAGTGACCATAAAAGAAAGAACGGTTAATGAGGACGTTACTAGTATCTTCTCATGATACCAAATTAGTTTTACCTCACTAGATTCACTCTGACATTCAACGTTCAGTAAAATATTTTTTTCCTGCTGGTCTAGCTCATTAATAATAATTATATCACACCAATTAGAAACTATCAGATCACAATACAACGTGCAATTCACAGTTGTGAATTCATGACTCCATTTACAAGGACTGTTTATATATTAAAATAACCCTTGATGATGATCAACTAACAATACTCGATGGTCTTTTCTCCAAAAGTTTTAAGGCATCATCAACTTACCAACAATGATTTAAGGTGCAAGAGAGGAGTATTGAAGATAATAGATACAGCTGCTTATAGAGAAGGAAGAATAAAAAATTCCCAAACTAAAACTGTAGGTGTTAGGTCATTGACCAGCATCTTCCTAAATCAACCCGTGAGGCTAGCTGCTACTCAATATATAAGAAAGGGGTAGCACCTTGACCATCAGGGAATTCCTTTTGGCCTAGTGGTAAGCGCCTTGATCCACAGTAGGAATGTTTAGGATATTACAACAATGATTAGAGATCATTTATTTTCTTTTCAAAAACATCAATTACCACATCGATTTCACAAACACAAAAGCATAAGAAAAGTTGCATAAATTTACATAAATGCATACTCAAAATAGAGATGTACTTATAGTAGAAATCTCAAACCTTGCCACCAAATTCTGCTTCATTTGAGTGATGATTAGATAGAGGGAGCTTCACTTGTGCAAGTATAAGATAATTAGGTTTATTCTCTGCAGCGTGGGTTCCGAGGACCACACTTTGGACCAAGTAGTCCCCGTCATATGGCTGTACCCGATCGGGGATCCACTCGACGGTCAGTGAAGGCCACCTATTTTCATGAGTTGCAACCGAATTGTATAAAAACGGAATTGTACTCTTCCAAAGTTCATAGTCATCGTTGGCCAACCTCTCAACTTCCATATCTATGTTCATGTCATTATCCATCTTCACAATTCCACGGGTTGAAAAGGTTTACAGTAATTTGTAGCACCTTTTTCTCCTTAATCAAGAATTGAAGGGTGAAGGGCAAAATTAGATGAAGAGGAAATAGGGAAGGGGTGCCTCTTTGAGAAAACCCTAGGGATTTTATACACAAAAGATGGGCCGATTAAAAGAATCAACTTGGAATGACTGGATCAGTAGCTTCTTGGGCCGCTTTATCTCCCTCTCTTGAACATACAACTCGGTCCAAAAAAATTAGGGTACATTGTTGGATTTGTTACAAACACTAAAATTTATCACAAAAACATGCTCTCATTTTTCTCGCATCCAAAACTTCCTAATTGCCACCTTGTCAGTATACTAAACTTATCTTTTCCATGTATAAGATCATGTGCATATTTCATTATTTCTCTACCAACTCACACTTGTAAATATAAATGTAGATTGTTCCACTTAATCATTGAAACGTCTATCAAATATAGGTAAATATGGTGAGTGCATTCATTGCAAAATGAAGAAGGTTTCAACTTAGTCACTTCATGAGAGTAAAATACAATCATAATTGAAGAATTGACCAGTTACTACAACATCTTAGTACCTCCCTTATGTCATAAAGATAGTTGGCACTTTTACATTGGAATCAGTTCATGTTATGCCTCTTCATTATGCAATCACTCAACTATTACACTTCTAAAATATCATTATTAATTCACTATGTCACGGTTCACAATTGGTGAGAAAAATTCATGATGACATTCAAGATTAGTGAAGATCATTGGTGTAGTTCAATCTGCGCCGGTAAATACTCCGTTTCACCACCAGGTCCTAACACAAGTCCCCGTCCTTCCATACACATCTTGAATCACCTTGACGTATCTCCATGGTATCCTCCACTTCTCCAAGTTGTTTTAAATCACGTCCCATGGAACTTATCATAGGCCTTTTTTCCAAATCGATGAACACCATGTGTAAGTCCCTACTTCGATCTCCATGAGTCGCCTGAATTGTCGACCACTCTAGCATGAAGCAAAATTGGTTCTCCGTCACCTCCGTCTCCACTTCTGCTTGTGCACTCACTAAAGTCCATCTAATCATGTTAAGAGAACCACCTTTCTTCTTATAAAGTGCCACAACCATACTAAGGGGCCGTTTACCAAACGCTTACCCGGGTAAGCGCTTACCAAATCATATTACCTTACCGGAGGAATACGATAAGTACCAAAAATCTTTACCCGGTAAGAGCAAAAACAAGGAAAGCAAGGACCAAGAATCTTACCCGGGTAACTGATTGCGGAGACTCTTACCACGGTAAGCACTTACCGGGTAAATTGTTGCATACGATGCCGTTTTGGTGGACTAAAATCTTACCCGGTAAGTAAGTGATAGTGTTGAATTTTGCCGGTAAGCACTTACCCGTGTAAGATTTGGTAAACGACCCCTAAGCCTCCACTCTTCATGCATCTTGGAAGTCAGGAGCGTTATGTAACTTATGCTAAAGAGCTTTCTCAAACACGACGCCCCAGACAAACCCACACCTCAATAGGAATCTTGTCTCCATGTTGCTCAGAGCCCCCTTCACCTCCCTATGCTATTTCACCTACAGAAACAAAGATATCATGGCCTTAAATGACCCTACTCCCTCTCTTTCTCTTACCTTGTTAGATGGCTTATGAAAGTGCCTACCCTTAATGTCCTCATCTTGTACTAAGACCTTTTCATTTGCATCCTTAATACACCTAATGTTTCCAAAGTCCCAACGCCTCCGTTCCCTTGCTTTTGTCCAAATGATTGAAAATGAGGATATTGTGCATGAAATTTGTCCCAATCTCCCCACAACATTTTTCTTATTGATAATTCTATATCCAAATCTCCAAATGTTCCACAAAAAAATAGATCATTCTCATCTAAGTTTCGCATTTAAGGTGAAGAATATCAAACCCTTTTCAGTTGCTTCTTAAGCACAAAAATGTGCAATGGATTATACACCATAGTCCCTACAGGTTAGAGGCAACTCGAGCCTATAAACAATAGCCCCAACTCTGAGAAATCTAAAACGGCCCAAAGTACTTAGGGAGATAATGTTCCAAAGGATCTATTGTGGATGTTATTCTGCTTATATGGTTCTACCATCAAGAACACCTCATACTCCATTCTTCTCTCATTAGCATTAGCATTAGCATTAGCATTAGCCCTCTTCAGAGCCAAAGTTATTCACCAAAATTTTCCAGCACGTGCTCTTCTTGAAGATTAAGTGTTATAATACGGATATTTGCAACATTTTCTATCTTAATTACTAGGGTTTTGTTGGCATTGTTATAGTATCCTCTAACAGCACATGGCTCACTGCACACTATTTTACACATTTGCCAACCTATTGAATGAATCATGTTTTTATCCTTCTATCTTGTTCTACAGAATATTGTTAGATGAGATAGACATATGCACAAACCAGTGTATCTTTTCCCTAATCAATCAATTCAATAAAAATCCAAATTAAAATGCTTCTCTTGAATCAAGAACCCTAGAAACCTTGAGAAAATTTGAATAATAAGAATTAAAACAGCCAAGTATTTCTCGTTATGCGACATCCCAACAGCTGAACTCAGATTTATAAACAGCAGAATACCAAAAACAAATACATACATAAAGTAAACCATAACACTAACTTCAAAAGATAATCAAGACAACTACAAATGAAAAAATGAGGATGAAAGATATTGCATAATCTTTGATACAAGTCATTAAACATACATGATTTCTTGAAACGAAGGGTGCTGATGAAGAAGCGAACTGAAATTTGGCCGTATCATTGATCGTTGTTCACATACGTAAAACACACAACGTTCGCAGCCTAAACCCACAATCAGAACTGTTTTTTTAGATTAAATTACTAAATTCGTCCTTATGATTATTTGAAATTTTGAATCGGGTCCCTCAAACAAAATAATTACAAGCTGAAGTCTGGTTTTAGTTCTGAAATGGTCATAAAACGTCTAAACGAATCAGACATAACGGGTGATTAAGAGCTTAAAATGAAAAAACAAACAAGTGTTTTTAATTTTGTTACAGATTGAATCCCATTCTCTGACTCTATTAACTTAGGTCTTGTTTGTTTTTTTTCAAAAAAAACTGTTAATAGGCTCTTATGTCTGATTTATTAAGAGGTAGGGTCATTCGGATTGTTTGTTTTTTTAGAGGCACTTATGTCTTATTGTTCTCTTATCTGATAACAGGTAAACTAACCTCTTATTTGTCTCTTATTGTTTTCCAAACTCTCGACAACGACGTTTCTCTATCGATTAAATATAATCGATCATTTCCATCAATTGATCCTCACCAAATAAATCATTACCTCTCTCAATTGATGTATTTTAATAGGATTAAGATGTGTTAAATGCTTTTAATTACATATTTTCATTAAATGAATGTTAATTATATAATTTAGATGTAAATTTGATATAATGATGATGAATAGTTATGTGAAATTGTATAAATTCAACAATATAATTTTTTAATCGGTAAAATAGATAATTTAAACAAATTCATATCAGTTCAAAAAAACAAACAATGTTATTGGTTCAGATTTCAAACTTCAGCACCTCTACTTATTAATCAGAAGTGAAATAAGACTTCAGATTTCAGCATCTTTTAAAAAATAAACGCCCCCTTAGATTTAGTTAAATCAGGGATATTTTGGACCTTTTATTTTCTTCTCATATTTTCAATTAAATAATATTATTATTAATTTCGCATTGTTATTATATAATATAAATAAAGGGGTATTTTAGTCATTCATTGTTATTTCATTCCAATTTCGTGAAGCTACATTCCAAACAAAGATGGATATTCTAATTCATTTGAGTGATTCTATTCCAATTAGTACCAACCAAATGCATGTTTAAATTTTATTTCAATTTCTTCAAAGTCAAATTAATTCAATGAATTTCAATTCCATCAAATTCTATTATATGAATCAAACGCCTAAAAATAGGAAAACAAAAAGGTTAATTTAGACTTAAGATTGGGTTAAAGAACTTTTAGAATCAATGAACTATGAATTTATAGTCTTTCCACCCAAACTCCCAAGGGTGGAGACATGTTCTATTGACTTCTTTTTTATTTTTTTAGATCCCAAACTCCCAAGGGTGGAGACATGTCCTATGTACATCTTTTTTATTTTTTTAAGATCATACTTCAAAGTGAGGTTTTCTTGTAGGTTATTGATTTAATAGAATAAAATTCTAATATATTATTCGAACACATGACTTTTAAATAGATTTAAAAGCACTTCTCCCTAAAAAAAAAGTCTTTTCCTAAAATAAGAAACGCTCAAAATTTATCCTAAATAACCAATTGTTGATGGATAAGCACTCCATGATTCACCAACATGTTTTAATGCTCATCTTCTTAAAACAGAAGTCAATAACTTCCCCCCAAAGCATAAAAAATAGATTTTTACAGATGATCTTGAAACGTGCACCAACCATTTATACCGCACAAGTGGTTGTTATATTTCAAAAGCATCTGTAACAAATTCTCCCACATTCCCCATAAATTAGAACAAAAAATAAAAATACCAAACTAACAGCAAATTTCCAATCTTAAAAGACTTAGAAACTGTTAGAATGTAAACATGTTTGCTTAGGCCCGTTAGTCCGTGGGCCCTTAGGGTTTCACTTTGTCTAGGTTTCCTGTCTATATATATCTATGTATCCTTTCATTGTAAAACACAAGTTAAGGCAATAATATAATTCCTGATTACATGGTATCAGAGCTCGGTTTCTTAATTTAGGCGGTGAACAATAATTCCGGCAATGAACAGTGATTCCGACAGTGAACAATGTTCCGGCGGTGAACAGTAATCCGGCGTGAACAGTAACTCGGCGGTAAACAGTGTTCCGTCGGTGAACAGTAACTCGGCGGTGAACAATGTTCCGGCATGAATAGTAAAAAAATCGTTTTTTTTTTGTTCATCATTTTTTTCTTGATTGAGAAGTTTTCTTGTAACGAAAGTTATCTTTATTCGTCGGTTTCTTTGGCACCCTATGAGTGCATCTCTGTTCGTCTTCTATTTTGGCACCCTGTGATTGTATCGTTCTCTTTCTGGTTTGCTATCCTTTGTCCTAACTCCTACGTTTCTCGCTTTTGGATCGTGATTTATTGAAAGATGACCAGAGAAGACAAACCTTTGAAAACAACAGTGGTCTACGTGTTCCTAAGATGTTTCCGGTAAGTATTAAGCTAACCGAAAACAAGCTTAATGGCTCCTACTTTGAGTGGAGCAAAACTATTTGTATCTATCTTCGAAGCATGGGAATGGCTTCTCATCTTACAGCGGATCCTCCTAAAGGTAACGGTTCTGATTCATGGTTCCAAAGTGATGCTCATTTGTACTTGCAAATTATCAATATTATCGAGCCTTCTGTTTCGTCTCTGGTTAGTCACTGTGAATATGTGAAGGAACTTACGGATTATCTTGATTTTTTGTATTCTGGACAAAGTAACATCTCTCGAATCTATAGTGTTTGTAAGTCTTTTCATCGTGGAGAACAACAGGACCGATCACTCACTACGTACGTCATGGAGTTCAAGAAAGTATACGAAGAGCTTAACTCTCTTCTTCCATTAAGTGCTGATGTCAAAGCCATGCAGACTCAGAGGGAACAAGTTGCTGTTATCAGTTTCCTAACTAGTTTACGACAAGAACTTGACTCTATCAGATCTCAGTTCTTGAATGAATCTGCTATTCCTTCTCTTCAAGAAACATTTTCCCGTGTTCTTAGGAATGAGAATCTTCAGGCTTCTCAAACTTCTAATCACAACAGTGCCCTGGTTGGTCGAGGGGGATTTCATGGTGGCTACGAAGGAGGATTTCGTGGGAGTCACCAAGGTGGAACTAGAGGTGGCCATAGTAACCGAACAACTGACTCATGGGCTACTATTCCAGATTCTGGTAATGCTGAGTGTTACTACTGCCATGAGTTAGGTCACACCAAGCGCACATGTAAGAAGCTTTTGGCCAGATATCTGAGGAGTTCATCAGCGCACTTTGCCTCTGCCTTAGATAGTACTGTTACTATACCCACAGAAGAATATGCTCGACTTTTAGGGACAGAGAATCCGACTGCTCCGACTGCTGCTCTAACTGCTGCATTTGCTGAGACAGGTAACTCTACTACATGCCTATTATCTTCTGCCTCCAAATGGATCATTGATTCATGTGCTTCAGACCACATGACAGGTAATCCCACCATCTTCTCTCATTTCAATAAACATAGCTCCCCATCACATGTCACTGTTGCTGATGGGTCTACCGCACCTGTCCTTGGTTCTGGCACTATCGATCTTACCCCATCTGTTTCGTTATCCTCCGTATTGAGCCTACCTAATTTTTCGTTCAATTTGTTATCGGTCAGCAAAATTACTCGTGCTTTGAATTGTTGTGTCTCATTCTTTCCTGATTTTTGTGTCTTTCAGGATCTGTTGACGAAGAAGATTATTGGTAGAGGACAGGAGACAGATGGCCTATATATATTTGAACGACAAGTACCTTCCTCGTTGACTTGTTCCAGCTCATCGTCTCCACTTGAAGTTCATTGTCGATTAGGTCATCCATCTTTACAGAATTTGAAGAAGTTGTGTCCTGAGTTTTCTTATTTATCGTCTCCATAGTGTGAGTCTTGTCAGTTTGCCAAGCATCAGAGTTTTCATTTAAGTCCTAGAGTTTGTAATAAACGGGTCTCATCCCCATTTGAGTTAGTCCATTCTGATGTTTGGGGACCATGTCCAGTTACTTCAAAACTTGGGTTTAAATATTTTGTTACTTTTGTTGATGATTACTCTCGCACTACATGGATTTACTTTATGAAAAATCGATCTGAGGTATTTACACATTTTTGTTCACTCTATGCTGAGATCAAAACCCAGTTTAAAGTCTCCATCCAAACTCTTCGTAGTGATAATGCAAAAGAATATTTGTCTCAAACATTTCAGTCATATATGCTTCAAAATGGCATTCTTCACGAGTCTTCTTGTGTTGACACACCAGCCCAAAATGGAGTTGCAGAACGAAATAATGGTCATCTCCTAGAGGTGGCTCGGGCCCTATTGTCACATGACCGTCCCTAAGGTCTTCTGAGCTGATGCGGTTGCTACCGCCTGTTTTCTCATCAACCGAATGCCCTCAGTTGTTTTGGACGGAAGAAGTCCTTTCTCAGTTCTGTTTCCTACAAAATCTTTGTTCCTTGTCGACCCAAAGACCTTTGGTAGTTCCTGTTTTGTCCGCGATACCCGACCACGCATAACTAAGTTGGATCCAAAGTCTCTGAAATGTGTCTTTCTTGGTTATTCTCGACTTCAAAAAGGGTACAAGTGCTTTTCCCCCACGCTTAATCGATACATTGTATCTCGAGACGTTACATTCCATGAGAATATACCCTTCTTTCCCGTGTCCATTTCTTGCAACCCAAGAGATAGTGATGATTTGTTGGTATATACCATACCTGTTCCTGCGTCTACTATACCCCATCCGACTCGACACAGCCTCAAGAGCCTACTAAACCACTGGTCATTCATGTATATAATAGGCAGGCACGACCTACATCGGATTCCGATCTAACACCATCTTCATCATCGTCTACAAATCCACCTAATGATGATCCTCTTGCTTCGAGTGATCCATCACCTTCCGATACACAGGTTCCTGATCTTGATGTTCCCATTGCTCTTCGGAAAGGTAAGTGCTCATGTTCTTACCCTATTTCTTCTGTTGTTTCCTATGATAAACTTTCTTCAAGTTCTCGTTCTTTGATCTCTACTCTTGATTCTTTATCTGTTCCTATAAATCTGTTGGTAAAGCTTTGGCTCATCCTGGATGGCGGGATGCTACGATTGACGAGATTAATGCTCTCGATCATAATGATACATGGGAGTTGGTAGAGTTACCTGTCGGCAAAAAGGCAATTGGATGTAAATGGGTATTCACTGTGAAAGTTAATCCAGATGGATATGTGGCTCATTTGAAAGCCCAATTGGTTGCCAAAGGATATGCTCAGACTTATGGGGTCGACTACCACGAGACATTTTCACCTGTTGCTAAGGTACCCTCCATTCGCCTGGTTACTTCATTAGCCGCTACTTACGACCGGGTACTACACCAATTGGATGTCAAAAATGCTTTCTTGCATGGTGATTTACATGAGGAAGTTTATATGGAGCAACCACCTGGGTTTGTTGCTCAGGGGGAGTCTGGCAGAGTCTGTAAATTGCGTAAATCATTGTATGGTTTAAAACAATCCCCTCGTGCATGGTTTGAACGGTTTAATGCCGTAGTGACTGAATTTGGCTTACGGAGGAGCTCTTATGATCATTTTGTGTTCTTTAATTCGTCATCTTCTGGATGTATTTTACTAGTGGTATACGTTGATGACATTGTGATTACTGGGAGTGACAAGACTGGGATCAAGAAACTAAAAGACTTCCTCGCATCTCGGTTTCAAACAAAGGACCTAGGTCCTTAAAAATACTTCTTGGGAATTGAAGTGTCTCGTTTTCGGAAATGGATATGTTTGTCTCAAAGGAAATATTGTTTGGATATACTGAAAGACTCTGGGATGATTGAAACAAAACCCTGTGAGGCCTCAAATGATTCCAAATATGAAATTGAAAGCTGATGATGGAGATCTACTTGAGGATCCAGAAAAGTACAGAAGAATTGTGAGAAAACTAAACTACCTGTCGATTACTCGTCCTGACATCGCCTTTCCAGTAAGTGTAGTGAGTCAGTTTATGTCGTCTCCGAGAACTCCACATTGGAACGTTGTTAGGCAAATATTGAAGTACCTAAAGGGTGCACCTGGCCTCGGTATCCTTTATCAAAATCATGGTCATCATGTCATAGAAGGATTCACATATGCCGACTATAATGGGGATCCTACTAATAGACGGTCTACGACAAGCTACTGTGTGTTGGTTGGAGGGAACCTAGTGTCGTGGAAAAGCAAGAAATAGAATGTTGTTTCCCGGTCAAGTGCTGAATCTGAATACAGGGCTATGGCCCAAACCACTTGCGAGCTGGTATGGTTGTGTAATCTGCTAGGTGAAATTGGGTTTGCTCAATCTAAATCAATGAACCTATATTGTGATAATGAGGCGGCTATCCACATTGCAAACAATCCCGTGTTTCATGAACGAACAAAACACATCGAGGTTGATTGTCATTTCACTCATGAGAAGCTAGAAGATGGAACCATCTCAACTCCCTTTGTTCAAACAGGAAGTCAACTGGCTGATGTCTTTACCAAAGCTTTACCTGGTTCGCGAATCTCTTATTTGTAACAAGGTGGGCATGATTAACATTTATGCTCCAGCTTGAGGGGAAGTGTTAGAATGTAAACATGTTTGCTTAGACCCGTTAGTCTGTGGGCCCTTAGGGTTTCACTTTGTCTAGGTTTCCTGTTTATATATATCTCTGTATCCTTTCATTGTAAAACACAAGTTAATGCAATAATATAATTCCTGATTACAGAAACCTTCATATCATACCATAAGGGAAATCACAACCACAATAAAACCTTTGGTAACCTTATTACGTGTATACTCCACAACAACCACAAAGTTTGAGAGTAAGATGTGCTAGAAAACAAAGGCTATAAGACTCATTGTTGATATATTTATATAATTTGCATCTGTTTTAGCCACCTTTGGAACGCTCATTGGTTCCACTACCAATTTGGTAGACGAGTGAAGACAACTTCCAGATTTGCAACATATTATCATTTGCAACACTAGCAATGGTCCAATGTTTACATGGGTTCCATGACAAATAACACTTTGTGTATGGCCATCATGGATAAAGAGTAACTCTGGGTCATCTTCCAACTCTAACCACGTTTGTCTCCGGTTGATCCTATACACCAAACCAAACCAAATGAAGCCGGTAAAAAGTTATTTATCTTTATTGAATTATATTTTAGATATTGACGAATAGTCAAAAAGTTAAAACGAAAAACCATGTGAATGGAATATCTACTAATTCACACAACTCTTTCCGAGAATGAAGTATAGTAGAAAGGTAACACACCCATCCGTGGCTTTGTAAAATCAAACACGAATGACTCACGAACATTATAGAAAATAATGAAAAGAAAAGAAGATATTTTTAACAGAGCTTTCATGAACGCACCTATTAAGATCCCACACCATGACTTGTTGACCATCATAACAAGAAGCTAAAATTTCTTGATGATGTGGACTCCATCCAATCTGATTCACTCCATGCCTATGATAGCATAGCAGAACTAATCAATCGGTGGTGGAAACTGGAAAAGACATATGCTTCCGATAATATATATATATATATATATATATAGGGAGGTTCATGAAAAACGCTAAAAAAAGAGAAAACTAAAGAACACTCTAGGAGCCCTCCACCCGGATGGTATGCATAAATGCATACAAGCGATTGAAGCTGTTTTTTTTTCTATGCACCGGTGCATATGCACAGATGCATGTTACAAATTACCAGTATGCATTTGTGCATACCGTCCAGATGGAGGGCTCCCAGGGTGTTCTTTAATTTTCTCTTTTTTTGGCGTTTTCCCTGAATCTGACCCTATATATATATATATATATATATATAGAAATGAGAAACATGCATAAACTCTTACCTGTGACTGTCAAGGGTATAGAGAGGAGCGGTAAATTTTCGTAAATCAAACAGCTTGATAGTTCTGTCTATTGACCCCGTTGCCACAATCCAATCATTAAAAGGATTGAATGCTAAGCAGTTCATCTACCACAAAAGCATGAACAAATTAACAAGTTCATGAGCACTAGAATAGATTGATACAAAAAGTGTGAAATTTTGTACATACCTCATTTTCATGAGCCACTAAACTTTGGACAGGTACGGTCAAACATGGAGAACGGATATCCCATATGTGCAAGTTTCGGTCATGGCCACATGAACCAAATAAGGATTCATGCCTCGAATGCCATGCTACATCTTGTACAACATCTTCATTAACCTATTAAACATCAAAATAATAATTTATTAACATTGGTTTAACAACATATAGTTAATAAGTAATAACGATAAAGAATAATGATTCTTAAATTTTGCAGTGGCCTAAGACACTTCCTTTAAGTGGATACAAATCTGCTTGGTAACTTATAGGATAAGTCAAAGCTCAAGCTAGATAGATTTTATCCTCAACAGGATTGCATTCAAGTTTTATACAAGGGATGAGCATCACACGTATTGTGAAGTCACAGAATGGATAACCTTAGCATTAGCATATAAGATGATAAGTTGATTGATTAGGTGCAAAGTTGGAGAAATGGAAGAACATCTTGAAATCTAAATGTGTTGGATTAAACTCCCCATTGGTTTGAGCTTGGGCTCCAAAGGTCAAAGGTGACCGGAGGTCTCAGGTTCGAATCCAAGGAGGAATAAAAATCCCCTTGTGACCACGGAGATTCAAATGTGGTGACTTCGGGCTATCAGCAAAGCAAGTGGTCGCCCTAGGATTAGTCGGCTTGCATAGCGGGTTGGATGTCCAGGTTAACAAAAAAAACTAGACAAAGCAGAATACATGAAATGCAACTTTAGCGGCCTTGATAAGAAAACATTGATAGAAACAATGTAATCATATATGATTAAGCACGTGCAAAACGGATGTGGGTGACTAAGTGAACGCAAACAAAGGTCGCAGGAAAGGATATATATATATATATATGTATATGTACATATAGGCAAGGTTTTAAAGAACGGAAACGAGCCTCAAGGAATTTTCCCCTTAGGTACATGAGGCGTAAGCCTCGAGGCGGTTGAGGCGTAACCCCCAAAAATAAAGACAAGAAAATTCATAAATCTATAAGACTATACCACATAAAAAGAACATAATATATACTATACATTAAGCCAAATTATACATAAAATATCATATAACATAACAAAAACAGAATATGCACATAAAAATATACCGTATACATAAAAACAGGATACGTAAATAGATAAGGGGTCGGGTTCAAAGGAAAATACCAAAAAAAGAGAAACTGAAGAACACCCTGGAGCTCTCCCTCCGTGCGGTATGCATTATACATTTGTGCATATGCACCAATGCTTCTATAATTATAGAAGCATTGGTGCATAGAAATATGCATATTGCAACCGTCCGGATGGAGGGCTCCCAGGGTGTTCTTTATTTTCTCTTTTTTAACATTTTCCCGTGAACCTCCCTCCATAGATCAGAATATATATATACATATACACAGATTATACAAAAAGAAAATCTTTACACATACCACTATACAAGAACATGTAGATTCCTACAAAGATATAAATATTGATACTATATAAAAATATGTAGAAACTGAAATATGCTTACAAAAGAGGAGGAGCAATTGCTTACAAGTTGTGAAGGTACAAGCCGTTGGAGAGATAAGTAATACAGAAAAGAGAGCAACATAGGAGAAGAAGTAGACAATAGTATAAAGCATTGCTTTCTTGATCGATTGACTTTTAGGAGATGTTTTATGTTTAATTTATAGGCAAAAGAAAAGAAATTGGGAAACATAGGAAAGAGGCCGATAGGCTTCTATCAGGGAAGGAAACGCATGCCTTGGCTCCGCCTCACCGCCCTACCGCCCACGTCACACCACCAAGGTGCACGTCCCTACCGGATACCCTGAGGAGGCGCTTTTTAAAACCATGTATATAGGCATGATATCATGTGAGAAGTGAAGTTAAAGTGAGAAGCGTGAGAGGGATCTTGACCTTGATCACTTTTAATCTCAAACCCACCCATGAATCACGGTTGATACGAGGATTGATCTGCTGCATCTCATCCTAATGTGCATCCAAGGGTGGAGATCCCTTTCTCACCGGAACCAACCCTATAAATATATATATATATAGAGAGAGAGAGAGAGAGAAAGAGGAAAGTTCAAATGAGAACTCAAATTTGGTTGTGAAAAACCACAAGGCTTGTCGCGTAATGGTTAAGGCTTGTGGGGGATGAGGCTAGATAACCCATCTACCCCAGGTTCGCATCCAGGCGCAAACAACTTGTGGCCACTAGGGAATTATCTCAGGGCTGCATGCTTTAGCAGTCTTAAAATTGTCGGGGATTAGTCTAGGCAAATGCCTAGGATACCCTTTCCAAAAAATTTGGTTGTGAAAGTGAGGACAAATGAGAGCGCAACACGTGTCATATTTAGAGTGAATAATCAAAGAAATATTCAGACTGAATTGTTTATTCAGCCTGAATATTTCTTTGATTATTCACTCTAAATATGACACGTGTTGCGCTCTCATTTGTCCTCACGTTCACAACCAAATTTGAGTTCTCATTTGAACCCGCCCCTATATATATACATATATCAAAGGTTCAATACTGGGGCAGTTTGGAGAACCCTAAGGAGGTTAACCTCTTTCTAGTGTCTAGCCTACCCCAATTAGTATGGGATGCAAGGCCTGTTGAAGTTGATGACCTAAACGACATATCTTAATTACGTGTAATTCAAATTTGTGGTTGCCGGCAAATTTACGCTTCTATCTAGTCTCCTTCTCCATTGTACTTGAGATTATAGATGAGCCTCTTCAGGTACACAAGTAACATTCTACTTTTCACCTGCTACTAACTTGAGCTCACCTTCAAAAAAGTCACATTGTAGTTTGTGAAATATGTTTCTAGTTTAGATGTGATTCATGGCAAATAGAACAAAACCCTTTTATTCACATGCTTATTACAATTTAAAGATTAGTAATCATAAAAGTATCTTCTTTTGTTCACTAATCAACTTACAAAACCTCGACATTCTAAATAACAAGCTATGACAATTTGGATTACTGGGAACTAATAGATAACCAATAATCTATTTCAGAAAACAGTTAACTGTTCCTTTGCTGAACATAATCTATTCCTGGAGTTGGTTGTTAACAGTTAAGTATCTATCAGTATGACATATTTTGGCTACTTTCTTCATATAATATATATCTCCAACCAGTAAATGTACCTTATATATTTGCATAGCATCCAGAGCTTTATTCTTTGGGGTCCCATTAATGTCCCACAAGCAAATGTTGGCATCACGAGAGCCACTCAATAAAAGACCCTGTCTGAATTTACTCCATGATAAGCCAAATCCCTCATCACTATGGCCCCTCAACCAAGAGGAGGGTTAGATGGATGATTCCTATAATCAAAAAAATGGACTTCGGAACTGATTGTTTTGGTGGCAATAATGGAATAGTTTTGAGGCATATAACGAGCCCTGTTCACCTTTCCATCATGAGTGATTTTCTGTACTATTTCTACCTGCAAAACGAACTCATAAATTATAAGTGTTCACATTGCTTCAACTATAAGAAGTGTCATACACCATTCGAAAGCTCAAACCATACAACAAAAGTAATCCATAGGAAAAAATTAGAAAGAATTGATAGGAAAACTGAAGATTATATATTGAACAAAAGTAACCCATCAAACAAGATAATCACATTCTCCAAGCCATCTAATTCTATCTTCTTTTATTTAAGCATGCAATCTTGTTTAGTCATGAGTGGCTAAAGTTTTTAGGTTGGGTGTGAAAGAAGGGTGAGATAATAAACCAAAGGAAGGAGAACATTCTTTTTCAATAATGATGTTCTACCATTTCATTTGAGTTTATACGGCAAACAAGATACTTCTTGACAAGTTGATCACTTGGCAAAGTGTTAAAAGTATTAGTGGATTTAAAGATAAGCCACTTAGAACACATCAACTTGAATGACTTGGAAAGTAGACTTGAGAGAGCTACTTTAAACAAAGATATTTGTTGTTCCGTGTTCTTTTAAGGAAAAAAAATATGTTTTACCTGAAGTTTCTATCTTACATTATTCATATGGAGCCTTAAAAAGTACGTTGTGGTAATGATTATTTGTGAAGCATTCCTGTAGCATTGCTACAACAATTGTCAGCTGGAAATTATTCTTTTATCTCATTTGAATTTTACACACTTGTTTCTTTTTATATTATGTTAATCATTGATAGTTGTTAAAATCAAACCAAAACAATTTCTTTGAAGTCGCTATATGAAGTTAATCTTTTACCTTGAGATCTTACAACTTAAGATACGTATCGCTGTGGAATATGATACTCGATTCTTACCATTTTATAACTTGAAAGGCCATAGCTTTGACGCATGTATACTTGCATGAATTACCACTTAGTGTTATAGAGATACAATATCTAGCACATCAATGAGTAAAGATGCCACCAAAGGATACAATATCTAGCACATCAATGAGTTAAGATGCCACCAAAGGATACAATATCTAGCACATCAATGAGTAAAGATGCCACCAAAGGGCCTTTGGCCTAGCAGTATCGTAGCCCTTGCCCTTTTAGGAGGTCAGGGGTTCAAACCTTACCAAAGGTGAGAAGCGTGTGTGAGTTTATTTGTTGCATATGCCGTATATAATTAAATTATATACTTCAAAGAAAAAGTAAAGATGTTAAAATCACCTAATTAACCTTGATGTCCTGCAATCCAACACCAAGAATACATGACTGGTGAACTCTCAGATTCCAAATCAACGTAATTATGAATCATAGGAGTGCTCAAATTATTCGTCTTCCTTAAAAGTGACTCTTTCAACTCCATTTGACAAATTTTCCATAATTCAAGATAATAAAACTAATGAGAAGTAGATATTCAAATGGAAAGCAACTTAATTCATTAAGACGAGAAAGGTTAAATGATGCATCTTCAAAAAAGGCAAAAGGCCCAATGATATAGTTCAACACTGACCATAAAAGAACGAATGGTTAATGAGGACATTGCTAGTATCTTCTCATGATACCAAATTTGTTTTACATCAAAGTAGATTCACTATAGCATCCATTGTTCAGAAAAATTATTTTCCGCCTGCTCTAGCTCATTAATAATCATTATATCACACCAATTAGAAAGAAACTATTGGATATCACAATACAATGTGCAATTCACGATTCACATTCACAAGGATTGTTCATATATTGATAATCCCTTGCTGATGATAAACACCTAAAATGATCAACTAATCAATACTCGATGGTCTTTTCCCCTTAAGTTTAAGGCATCATCAACTTACCAATGATGATTTAAGGTGCAAGAGAGGAGTATTGAAGATATTAGGTTCATCTACTTATGGAGAAGAAGATTAACAAAAATCCCCAAACTAATTAGGAATATCTATGAGTAGAGATCATTTATTTTCTTCTCAAAAACATCAATTCGCACATCAATTTCAAAACATAAAAGCAAATGAAGGTTACATAAATACATACTCGAAACTCGAAAGTGAGATGTACTTATAGTAGAAATCTCAAACCTTGTTACCCAAACCAAACTCTGCTAGATTTGTCCAATCAGTATAGAGGGAGCATCACTTGTGCTAGCATAAGATAATTCGGTTCATTATTTGCAGTGTGGCTTCCAATGACAATCTTTTGGACCAAGTAGTCCCCATCATAAGGCTCTACCCGATCAGGGAGCCACTCGACGGTGAGCGAGGGCCACTCGATTTGATGAGAAGCAACCAAATTGTATAAAAACGAAGTTGTACTCGTCCAAAGTTCATACTCATTGTTAGCCGAACTCTGAACTATCGCCTCCTCTGATTCGACCATCTCAACCCTAGATTCATCCTCTCTTGTTTCCAAATTTATGTCTATGTAATGATCCATCTTCACAAATCTACAGGTTGAAAAGGTTTGCAGTAATTTGTAGCACCTTTATCTCCTTAATCAAGAATGGATGGGTGAAGGGAGAATTTAGATGAAGGAGAATTAGGGAAGGGATGCCTCTTTTGGAAAACCCTAGCGATTTTATACCCAAAAGATCACTACTAGAAAATTGAGTATTTTCAACGGAAAATGTCGTTGAAAATTTTCTACGAATTTTAGAGGATTATTGACAGAACATAAATTTTCAACGAATTTTCAACGAATTTCCGTTGAAAATCTCTCACAAACATATATGCATTTTCAACCAAAAATATTTGAACGGAATGTCTCATCAAAAAGTTTTTGGTTGAAAATGCATTTTGTGAGATATTTTCAACGGAAATTCGTTGAAAATTCGTAGAAAATTTATGTTTTGTCAATAATCCCTTTAAAATTCGTAGAAAATTTTCAACGACATTTTCCGTTGAAAATACTCAATTTTCTAGTAGTGGGTGGCTATGTAAAATGAATATTGAATTGATAATGGGCCGATTATACAAATCAACTTGGAATGACCGGGTCATGTCGGCTTTTTTCTTCCTTTTCCCATGCTTTGTGGCGGCTAAACATGCCGCCTGTTCCTTTGTTCGCAAATTAAAAAATGAAATAAAGTAAAGTGAAGCAAAACTCAGAGGAAGCACTCTCCCTCTCTTTGCAAACGATGTTATAATATAATGGCCATAAACGGAATCTTAAGAAGCTTAAAAACCCTCGAAACCGGGCTGTCCGGATTCCTGCAGTAACACACAGCCAGCCAAACAGCCCCTGCAACATTGCACAGCCAGCCAAACAGCCCCTGCAGCATTGCACAGCCAGCCAAACAGCCCTGCAGCGTCATACAGCCATCCAAACAGCCCTGCAAGGTCATACAGCCATCCAAACAGCCCTGCAACGTCATACAGCCAGCCAAACAGCCCTGCAGCGTCATACAGCCAGCCAAACAGCCCTACAGCGTCATACAACCAGCCAAACAGCCCTGCAGCGTCATACAGCCAGCCAAACAGCCCTGCAGCATCATACACCCATCCAAACAGCCCTGCAGCATCATACAGCTAGCCAAACAGCCCTGCAGCATCATACAGCCAGCCAAACAGCCATGCAGCTACTTTGGCAATCTTTTTCAGTAAAATAGTCCCGTAATTTCTCTTCGCTCTTCAAATCGAGTTGCATCAGGTAAATAAATTTCAATGTAGGTTTTTATGCTTATAATCAAATTTTATGTTTTGTGTTTTGATTCATGGTCCCTAAAAGCTTTATAAAGATTGTTCCAAATCTTATTACAAGTGTTTTAAAGTGAGTTGTTTGGAATGAACCCACTTATTACAATTTGATGTTTGAAATGTCTTTGATACTCTTCTTAGGGGGTGATTTTTTATGTCAAGGCTAGAATCCACAAGAATATTACTTAAAAGTTGAATGCAAAGCTTTAAATTTTCTCAAAACATAATAAAATCTACAACAACTTGGTACTTGACAAAGAGATTGGTGCAATTGTTCTTTTATGGAAGGGAGCTTTCTCTTTAAAATCCACAACTTGAATGTTTCAGTTTGTTTATGATGAAATAACCTTTCATTGACTTTCAGTTTGTATCTGATGAACGTCCAACACCGTCTAAAAGCAGCAACAAGCCATCATCAACGAAAGGACCCAGGAATGAAAACCCACCATTGCCTGCTTTTAAGGTACAAACCCTTTTCTTTTCAATTCGTATTTTTATGATTCTTGAATTAAAGTTTTGAATTTTTCTGTGTTACATTTTTGGATTGATCGGTTGAGAAAAGAGAAGACGGGGACAAAATCACTGCACTCCAACCATTAGTTTCACCTTTCCGAAAAGTATGGGTGATCATCAATATATACATACATATATATATGCATATATGCAACTTCATATTTTTCTTCTTTTTAATTGATGATGATAAATTCTTGAAAATAAATTCTTGATCAAGATTAATCTTTTGTGGTTAATTATACAGACCGATTCAGCATCCGTGTTGTCTGAAGCTATCAAATGTATCAAATTCCTCCATGAACAAGTTAATGTAAGTTCACCCATCAAATTCTCTCTCTCTCCTATTTGGAGTTCGATTTAAAAAAAACATGTTCGTTTTTGGGTTTTTTCTTTTCAATCACAGAAAAACAAGCTCGATTTAGAGACTTGGTGTTTTTGGTTTTTAATCACAGAAACACATGCTCCGATTTGGAGTCATGGTGTGGTGCTCCGATTTAGGGCCTGTTTCTTAGCAGCTTAATGACCTTAATGGGATTCATAGCTTATTTCGTCAGTTATGCATAACTATTTGGTAATGGATTAATGATATATGTAGGTATATGTTTGTTAGCAGCTTAGCTTAAACATTATTTTGTTATTCAGTCAACTATATATGACTGTTTGGGAGTGGCTTAAAGGATGATCAAAGAGTCATCTATAGTTGTCTTAATAAGCTATGAGTCCCATTAAGCCCATTAAGCTTCTAACAAACAGTCATGTATAGCTGACCGAATTAGCCTCGAGTCTTTAACGATGCAATGCATATTGTAGCTATAGCGGAAACCGCAGTGAATTTCTTTACTTCATATGTTCTGATTATAATGTAGTTTTGATTATTGCAATATGGGTGCTAGAGAAAGATCATTAGTTCAGTACATATGGATTTCAGATTTTCATCAACATGGATAGTTCTGTCGAAAACTATTGGATGAAGTTAGTGGCTCGTGAATGGGCACATTTCTGTATCTTTCTGTATATTGGGTATGATGATATTGCATTTAATATGGGATTGCATCCGTCTTTTATATGTTAATGTTGTCTCTTTGTTTTTGGGAATACTAATCGTTTGCCATCGTCACAGATGGATTTTTCGGTCACAGGACTTGGCACCATGATTCTCTGTATGGCAACTCACAAGTCTAGAAGTAGTAGAATTGTTCCTCCCATTTACAGCATTGTAAGTTCATATTAACAAATGGAGGAGAACGTAAAAACTTTTAGAAATGGATACGTTCGTTATGTCGTCAATTATGGTCGACTACAACTTTGTAATTATCTATTCATATCCATTATAAGGGACCTTAGGGACTGTTTGGTTGATTTTCTGTTAAGGCGCTTTTGTTAACAGCTTAATGAGACTCACAGCTTATTTGGTCAGCTATACACAACTGTACAGACAGATCAATACACATAGACAACTTTATTCATACAAGACTTAATGGAAAACCAACCAAACAACCCCTAACTCCTTTATAGATAAAGTTGCCTGTGTGGATTAATATGTCTGTATAGATTGGGATTGTTTGGAGGGTTTTTCTGCCAGCATCCCTCGAAACCGGGCTGTCCGGATTCCTGCAGTAACACACAGCCAGCCAAACAGCCCCTGCAGCATTGCACAGCCAGCCAAACAGCCCTGCAGTGTCATACAGCCATCCAAACAGCCCTGCAAGGTCATACAGCCATCCAAACAGCCCTGCAACGTCATACAGCCATCCAAACAGCCCTGCAATGTCATACAGCCAGCCAAACAGCCCTGCAGCATCATACAGCCAGCCAAACAGCCCTGCAGCGTCATACAGCCAAACAGCCCTGCAGCGTCATACACCCATCCAAACAGCCCTGCAGCATCATACAGCCATCCAAACAGCCCTGCAGCGTCATACACCCATCCAAACAGCCCTGCAGCATCATACAGCTAGCCAAACAGCCCTGCAGCATCATACAGCCAGCCAAACAGCCATGCAGCTACTTTGACAATCTTTTGCAGTAAAATAGTCCCGTAATTTCTCTTTTTTGCTCTTCAAATCGAGTTGCATCAGGTAAAGAAATTTCAATGTGGGTTTTTATGCTTATAATCAAATTTTAGGTTTTGTGTTTTGATTCATGGTCCCTAAAAGCTTTATAAAGATTGTTCTAAATCTTATTACAAGTGTTTTAAAGTGAGTTGTTTGGAATGAACCAGCTTATTACAATTTGATGTTTGAAATGTCTTTGATACTCTTCTCTTTGCATAGATTTGATCTTATATATAAAGTACACTTGTATGAAAAACAACTTGGAAAGGAATTGGTTTATAGTTGATTAAACTTTCTGGCACTACTAGACAAATATGCCTATATGATGCAATAAGTATGCATGCAAGGACACATGTATTTGAATTTGATTTGGTTATAGAGTACCACAAATCCAACAAATGGTGAGTGATCATAACTATGAATTTGGAGATATAAGAATGGTGAGTGATCATATTTATGAGTTCTGAGTTATAAGGATGGAGCGTTTTCATTAAAATTTTAAGATTACTTTATGCTATTCTTCTTTATGCTATAAATAGAAAGTCCCCGTTTATGAAATGCAAATTCTTCTTTATGCACTGCACAGCAAGTGTTTGGTTCTTGCAAGTGAGATGGAAGTTAAAAGGGGGTTTACATCCATGAGATCTTGTACGGATGCTGATAGATTCAGAATGGGGGTCGTGTTGAAATATTCCTTGATGTTTCAGGTTAGATTTAAATTGTATGTTGGTGAAATTTATAGCTACCGAGATCTAGCTGTTGGCCTGTTTTGCCTCTAGCAAAATTGCTGCCCTTACTGATTTTGTTTTGTGTATTGTTTGCTGCGGTATTTTGTATATGTATTTTCTTTGTTGTGTATTGGTCAATGTTTTTTATGGTCGGAGGTGTTGATGTGATTATGTAAAAACGTTGAATTCCTCTTGAGGTGGTAGCTTCCGCAGTTTAAAAAATTGATAGTTTATTTTTTTCCTATGATGAAATTCAATTTCTTACGTCACATAGTTTCGTGCATAAATTGCTTATATGTCAGACAATAAAACATGTCGTATACCCGACCAACGGCTGGGTATAACACTAGTTATTATAGGGGTACTATGTACATAAATCTTAACCATTTTAGTACAAAAAGTATACAAATGATTAAAGGTGATCTAACATCATTTCTACATTGTTATAAACCCCAAAATATTTGGTGTTTTCTTTATGTGGGGCATCTTTAAGTGTTGTCGCCCAATATATCAAAAAGTTTTGGACCGACCCTGTCTCTTGTTTACCATCTTTACATCCTCCTTCTCCTCCCCCGTTGCCCACCATCTTTACGTCCTTCACAGTCCCCATTGTCTACCACTACCACCGTTCACCACCACCTCTACCTCCACCACATTAGCCACAACTACCTCATCCACTACTGCCAACCACCCTCACTACCATTGTTCACCATCTTCACGTCCTCTACAATTATCAGTGTCCAACAGTCCCCACCGCCTCTACCCCACCCACAATTGTCTTGCAACAACCTCCACCATGCCTCCGGCTAGTTCATAAGGATCTTCCAAACCAAATAAAATATAGTTTTTTCTTTGTTTGAAACGTTTTTTTTGAACTACTATCAATTATATCAAATTCTTCATTCAAATTTGGTACTATTACATGTATGGATTTATGTGAAAACTGTATAAAAATGTTTATAAATTAATATCTTCTTGATTTGTGTCATTTATAATACTCTATGCTATATAAAATCATCAAAAAGAATTAAGGACAACTTATCTAGTCCTGTCTTATCGAATCCTAGTCGTATCAAACATCATACATACAATTTATCATGTTCAATCATGTTTATTCCTGCCATCTTGTCCTGTCATATCCAATTTGGTCCAATTGTGTCAAACACTACCTAAATTTGAAAAAAAGGATAAATTACAACATACTAAGCCTAGCGGTACCGGGGTTTTACAACATTCTCAAGGTCTCGGGTTCAAGCCTTGGGAGTGGTGGTTTCCCCTAAAATGGTAGAGGTATTATTCCTCATAGGTGATGTGGCTCTGTGGAGGTGCGAGGGTTCGATCCCGCATTGCCCCAAGGGTTGGAGTCTAACTCGTTACTAACATAACCACTAACACTAACGCTGCGTTCATAAAAAACCTTTAAATAATCACAAATGAATGTTTGGGATAACTTACACACACATCGACTAATCTCATAGTCATGACGATCTGAAGTTAAAAACTAGACAAATTTTTAGTTAGTTGCCCTAAAACAATCCACAGAAATAACAACTAAGGAGTAATTTGCATAATGAACTTGAAGGATATAACATTAATTTTAAGGTAATAGCTCAACAAACCCAACCAACACCTAGCAAATGTACAATCAACCTCTTAAGTGGTTGGCCCATCTCCCATGCTTTTTGGAGCATATCCATGTTTTCTTTCAAAGAAAATATAATATTTGTATGTAAAATGTCTTTTTCATATAATTTGAAGAAATTTTTTGTATCAATTGAACTCTTTACATGTTATATACAAATATCTAACAACAAATTTTAAATATCATCTTATTGTTATTTATAAATACAAATAATTCTTAAATCTAACTTAAAAACGATTATTGAATAATTTTTTTAAAGTTACGTATACGTTAACAAGTCCTAAAATATAGATACAACCAAAGAATGTTTAAGCATAATCCTTAATCTTAAACCAAAATTTTTTAGTTTTGTCGTTGAAATTAGGTCTAAAGTTATGAAATTTAAAAAAAAATGAGCTAAAAAGATTAGGTTAAGTATGGATTATTATAATAATGGTATTGAGTGTCAATTTTGTAATGTAATCAAGTTGGATAAAAAGCATTAAGAATCTTTAATCAAATCTTCAAAAACACTACTTCAAATTATTTATGATTAAAATCACACTAACACCTTGAGTGATGCTCAAGTACAGGGAATATTGTGGTATTAATTTAAACCCTGGATAAGCTTGATTGAATTGAAACAAGATTGTATCGATAATAAAAAAACAGATCGATTTAAACCAGTTTGGTTTTGGAACATAAACGTAATACAAATATGAATTTATAATATGAAAAATATAAATACAAGTTTAAAAGGTTAAAGTAATATTGATCCAATTCTGATTCAATTCTTCAGGTTTATTGATTTGAACTATATTTTGTCCAACCACAATCCAAACAATTTTGTTTCGTTTGGTTTGCGTAAATGGTCAAATTTATCACTCGATGAGTTACATGTTTTTAATTTGAGCCTATTTTTTATATGTTATATAATAAGTTTATTAGAAATATGTCAATATGGAAACCATGGACGGACCCATAGAAGGACATACAGTGTCACGTGCCACCGTATTATCTCTCTATCAAAAGAATAAAATTTTACATTTTTGAAAGGTATAACCATATCGTTTTAGAAGATGTCATCGTATGATAGTAAAAGTTCAAGAAGATGCAACCGTACTTCGTATTCAACCAAAAAACAAAAAAACTCTTGAAATCAACCAAAAAACTCGAAAAAAAAGCTCTTAAAATCAACCAAAAAAAACGAAAAGGTCCTTCAAAATCGATTAAAATAACTAAAAAATCTCTCAGAATCAAACAAAAAACTTTGAAAATACCTCGAAGTAGTAGAATTAGACTAAAAACCAAGGTTCTAAATGACGCGAGGCGTGGTGTGGCGGCGAGGCCAAGCCTCAAGCCATAGGAGCCACGGCGAAGCCATGACGTTTTCAAGGCGTGACTTATGGCGTCAAATTTCAAATTCATATACAATATTATATATAAAAAACATATGGTCTGTATTGTTACTCAATGAGTTAAATAATAAGCAAGTTAAATTAAGTTATATATTAAAAACTAGCATATACGACATTAAAAACGTAAAGAAAACTCAAATATCGAATTACAAAAATTGCGCATTGCCATGGGCTTAACATGGCGTAAGACACAAGCCTTGGTGCCATGGCAGCTGTGCAACGAGCTTTTTAGAACATTGCTAAAAACACTGAATAAATTTACATAGGTAAAAAGAACAAAAATGCAAAATTTATCCTTAGTTCCTCCCAGTAATAAATTTCAAAGGACCCCATTTTGCCGGCAAGTGCAAAAAACACCAAAAAAATCTCTTGAAATTAATAAAAAAACTGAACAAGTCATTCGAAATCGACAAAAACACTAAGAAAATCCCTCGAAATCAACTAAAAAGCTTTAAAAATCCCTCAAAACTGTGTAATTAGGGAAAAAACACGGTCTTTATTCTAACCTAATTAGGACTCCACTAGGGAAAAAATCCTGGATCCACCACTGACCACATAGGTTTTATGTTGTAAAGGTTTAAATGGTTGCTATTCATACCCCACTCATTTACCTACACCTAGTTTTTATCTCCATATCTCACTCACATACCTTCCTATAAGAGAGAGTATGCATATATTTCACCATGTCGTAATATATATTCAATTTCTACTATAAATCCAATAATTTGTACACCTTTAAAAACCAGTTTGTATGTACTATTTCATATGAAACAATATTAAATAAATATGATAATTTCACAAATATTATTTAGTATGTGAAACGACATATAAAAACTGAGCTATAATACAATTTATTAACTTTATAAATAATCTAGAACTTCTAATAAATAAGTAACATTTCTGGACACCCGTGTCGTTTTATGGTGAGACGCTTTTTCATTTTCCTGCCTAACTTTTAGTCTTTTTCCGCCTAAAATCTGCAGGAAAAAAAACCATTTTCTTAATTTAATTTTTTTTCAGTTATTATTTTGAGAAAATAATGGCAGGTCTAAATTCGGAAGGTCTAGATTCGGCAATTCTAAAAACGGAAGTATAAATTCGGAAGATATAAATTCGGCAATTTTAAATTCCGAAGGTATAAATTCGACAATTCTAAATTCGGTATGTCTAAATTCGAAAAGTCTAAATTCGGAAGACATAAATTCGGAAGGTATAAAATCGACATGTCTAAATTTGGTAGGTATAAAATCGGCATGTCTAAATTAGGCGGACATAAATTCGGCAGAAAAAAACCATTTTCATAATTTAATTTTTTTTCAGTCATTATTTTGAGAAAATAAATAGATTGAAGTCTAAAATTGGCAGTCATAAAATCAGCAGGAAAAAAAACCCATTTTCTTAATTTAAATTTCTTTCGGTCATTCTTTTGAAAAAATAAATAGATTGAAATCTAAAAATCGGCAAGCATAAAATGGGCAAAAAAACCATTTTCTTAATTTTTTTTCCAGTCATTATTTTGATAAAATAAATAGATTGAAGTCTAAAATCGGCAAAACAAAACATTTTCTTATTTTTTTTTATTTCAGTCATTATTTTGAGAAATTAATAGAGTAAAGCCTAAATTCGGCAGACATAAAATCGACAGAAAAAAACCATTCTCTTAATTAATTTATTTTTTTCAGTATTATTTTGAGAAAATAAATGAAGTGAAGTGTAAATTCGACAAGCATAAAATCGGTTAATTCATGATAAGTCATAAAATTTCAAATTTTATTATCGATTACATTAAGTCTCCAGACATGATTTAATTTTTTCAAAATTACGTCCATATAACACACGAGATATAAACCAGTTATATATATATATATATATATATATATATATATAGAGGAAAGTTCAAATGCGAACTCAAATTTGGTTGTGAACGTGAAAACAAATGAAAGCGTGACATGTGTCAAAATAAGCAATATTCAGACTAAATATACAAAGGAATATTCAGACCGAATATAGTATATATTCGGTGCGAATATACGAAGGAATATTCGGTCTGAATATTCCTTTTGTATATTCGATTTGAATATATACTTTAATATTTCTTTGAATGGGACACGTGTCGCACTCTCATTTGTCCTCACGTTCACAACCAAATTTGAGTTCTCATTTGAACCCGTCCCTATATATATATATATATATATATATACACACACGTACCTACATACATAGACATGGGATACAAGTTTTAGGCGTGAATTTATATGTTAATTTGTTCGTATTTGTTGAGGGAATGCATCATTAGAAAAAGGACAAGGACGACAATCACTTCTTTCCTTTTTTGCCCTTTAACTTTTCTTTTTTGACAAAAGTACCCCTTTTCTCTCCACCAATCCATTGCACTCAATATTTCCCTTTCGCCTTTGCTTCTCCTCAACGTTCGGTAGCCAGATCATCAATCTTTTTTACATTTCACCCCTTACTCTTTCACAAATCTTACATTTACATCCTTACAATTTTCATATCACCTTACCACACTTTCATATTTAATATTTTTCCACATATTTACAATCACTTTTAGCAATTCCAATTTTGGCATACAATTTTTCTCACTCTATCATTATCATGAGGGCATTTTAGACATTTCATCAATAAGCTAATATTTTAAATATAAGTTTGAGAAAACAGAAGATATGATGTAAACAATATTCATAAAATAAAAATATTACATAATTGATACGAATAAACTAATAAACATAAATGAACCAAAATTAGGGAAAATCTGACTGAATTTTGCCAATTTAAAAATGAAAATAAAAAAAAAGTATAATGTCTGACGAATTCTTTATAATTGAACCATAAAAATAAACCTATAACATGAGAAATAAATACAAGTAATATATTTTTTTGACAGTCGGTTCTGTCCAAACCACTCAAAAAAATGTTCGAATCGCAAACCACAATAGATCGAACAGTTTGCCTATAGTTCAGACTAGATCGGACCGCTTAAACCGACAAAAAATAGTTCGGTTTAACTTGGTTCAACCGGTTTAAACGGTCTAACAGTTTTTTTTAGATAAAAAAGTTTTAAGGTCAAAAAATCAGTTAAATTGTAAATTGAGGGGCAGTTTTGTGATTTACAAATCACATAACCACATGGTTTGAGAATTTGAAAAGAAATAAAAAAATTGAAGAAAATAGTTTAATAGTTGTAGTGGTACAAATCAGATGCTTCCTCCTCAGTGCTAGTTACAGTTGTGCCAAATATACAGAGAGAGAGAGAGAGAGAGAGAGAGAGAGAGAGAGAGAGAGAGAGAGAGAGAGAGAGAGAGAGAGAGAGAGAGAGATAGAGAGAGAATGTATACCATCAACAATGGTGGTTAGTCTCTCATCATCTTATACACAGCTTCAAATTCAATCAAATCTTCTTATTTTAGAGGGAAAAAAGACTGATAATTGAGTTGCAACAGAAGAAGAAAAGAGAGAGAGAGAGAGATTGAGTGTTACAGATGCTTTGCAAATGGGGAAATCCGAACCTCAATTGCCAATTCACCACCACCACCACCAACAGGAGCAGAATCATCATGGATTTGTTCGATGTTCGATGTGTTTCTCGAGAATTGATCGATTGTTTAGTTTCAAGTGCGTTTTTGTTTTGCTTCTCAGCGTTGCCGTTCTACTCACAGCTGTTTTTTCCATCTTTCATTTGCACCACAGACACTATGGGTTTGATGCAAAAGCTTCAATCAAGCACAGTGGTATGTATATGTTGTGTGTATATTTTTGCTTAATTATGTTCATCTGAAATATTATGATTTGGTTTCGTATTTTCTAAATCTTCTTCATAGTGATTAGGGTTTATTTTGTGGCTGATTGATCATATACCATACTTTGATTCGATTACAGTGATTTGCAATGATCTGGTCTGGGAATTGGCTTGCTGTTTGATTTAGGATGTTGATTTTTTGACAGTAGTTTTAAAATTAAAACCAACGTTATTCTGCTGAATATGAGCAAATGGGTCCATTTGAATTATGAGCACAGGGTGTTTCTTTGTATATGATTGCTGGATGTTAATATTCAGATAATAATTTGGGATTATATTATTCTGCTGATGATTAAGTTTCTGCAATCATCTGTAGATTGGATCTACTTCTCCCAAATTTTTAAACAAATTCATTAATACACACACACACACAGATTATAGATCACCACAAATGTAAAGTCACTACTAATGTACTACCTAAAAGAATTGAAAACTTACATAAGAACTGAAATTGATTTTGTTGCAAAACATTTAAAAATATTGTCTTTTGATATATTTCATGAACCATTGACCTCTTATGCGTGAACTTTGATGGAAAACATTTATTTGAACAACACCCATTTGAGAATCGTGATGATAAGTTCATAAAAGTGTAGATTTTCTGTGAAGTGCTATGAAAAGAACCACACAGATGATGTAAATATTGGTTTTAAGGTTCAGAAACCCAGAAATGAAATATTTTATGAAAGGATTCTAAGATAATTTGGTCCTGCTTTATGTTAATGCTTATGGACATACAAGTAAGATGTATCTAATATCTATACCAATGTTATTTCAGCCACAATACAGGCATATTTCAGACTACAAAAGCCTGTTGCATATCTTCTTCCTCAAATCACAAGACTAGAATATGATATTTATGCAGAAATCGGAGTTCCTTACACAAAGGTTTGCTGATATAAGCTATTTCCGTTATCTATGTTTTCTATCCTGATATGCATTATAACTACATATGAAGGAAGATGATCCTAAACGTTTCCAATGATTTACAGGTTGCTATCTTATCTATGCACAAAGCAAGTGCATCTAACTGGACATACGTGGTGTTTGGCGTTCTTTCTGATCCCATGAATTCTTCAATAAATCCCGTATCTTTAAGTGTGATAAGATCATCTTTAGTTGAGCTGTTCGACCAACGTTCCAACTTGACATTGACGACATCCATTTTCGGACGGCCATCTTCGTTTGAGATTCTCAAGTTTCCTGGTGGGATCACAGTTATCCCTAAGCAATCGGCATCCTTTTGGATGCTACCACAAGCCCTTTTCAATTTTACCCTCCCTAATTCTCTGCGTGAAATTGAAGAAAACTTTGTTGAGCTGAAGGAACAGCTGAAATCCGGGTTGCACCTAAAGCCTTATGAGGTACATCCCTTGCCTGATTTTCAATTTGTTTGCAGTTATCACTTATCAGTTGGTGTGTTTGTTGGCAACTTCTTGATTTCTATCGGTAATTGGTTCCAGATATGTTTGATGATGCACATGACATATAACCATATAGGCTAAACGTGGAGGTTCAAAAAGAAGTCTAAATATCGTGAGAATGTAAGAAGGGAAGGTTCATATTGAAAAAAATCTATTTTAAGATGCATTTTTGACCCATATGAATAATCTTAAATGTCTGTTCACATATGCATCTTCAAATAGATTTTTCTCCGCATCTTTTTAATGATTCACATATGAACCTTCCCTTCTTTCTTTCTCTATATATTTAGCCTTCTTATTTGAACCAACCCATAGGCTAAATTGCACCAATTTTACTTCAAAAATTCCAGAAGTTTAAACCCATGAAGCTCAGTGTGTATCATGCTAGTTTGTAATGGGTTTTGGGTTATGGTATTAATTACATAGATGATAGATCTCACAAGCAGTATGAATCAACAAGATTAGAATGAATAATTGAATATGTGAAAGGACAACATAAGTATTAAAGGTACCTATATGAAGAAAGAAGAAGATGTAATCAGGGGAAGATTATTTTCTTTAATATAGAACTTCATAAATTTTCTTTAAAATGTGACATCATGAATAAATAAATGTGGCTATTCATCATTTCAATAGTTGCGAAGTCGCTTTCTTTGTTATAACTCATTGAGTTGTCATTCAATAACTTGGGACCTGTTTCATAGATAGGAAGAGGAGAGTTGTTTCCGAATCAACTCAGGACCATCTATACCAAATTGCTGCATTACATATAACAGAATTAAAAAAATGGGATTTCTTCAATTGTTTGAACAGATATGGACATGCTAAATAAAAGGAAAATCCCTATAAACCTTCATTTTAAACCTGTGTTTATTTTATATATGAATTGTATGAATCCTAAAAGGTTTGATTTTAGTTACACACGCATAATAAATGCACCCCTTTATCATCCACACACCAATATCCTTGCAACATAGATTTGGACCAACTTTTGCTGTCCCAAAACTATGTAATAACTGTTTTCTTATATATATATATATGTATATATCTTTCACAGAGTGTATATATGCAAGTAACAAACAAAGCCGGTTCAACAAGAGACCCCCCGGTTACTGTCCAGGCCTCAATTATGTCGAACCTAGGGAACCTTGTGCCTCTAAGATTGAAGCAATTGGCACAAACAATAACGGGATCTCCCCCTGCAAGAAATCTTGGTCTAGATCACTCGGTTTTTGGTAAAGTGAAGGAAATTAGTTTATCTTCTTATCTTTATCATACCCTCGATGCACCTTCGCCTTCTCCAGCTCCATCTCCAATGCTAAACGATTATTCAGAACCTTCTATTTCCCCCTCTCCATCTTTTTCGCCATCTCCGGTTTTTTCTTCACCTAGCCCCCAAAATGGGCATCATCAATCTTTACCTCCTATTCCAAATGCCCCAGTGGACCGTTCTTGTGGTGGGTCCCGTATCTTGCCCGCCCCGCCCCCAATGAATATTCCTGCCCCACGTTCTCTTCCTTCTGCACCTCGGCATTCTATTAGTCCATCACCAGTGTATCCAAGGTCAGAAATGCCTCCAGATTTTCCTCCTTTACCAGCTGTATCCTATGGATCGCATCCTGGCCGAGAAGAAGGGGGTCAGAAAGGTTCAGTGGCTCCAAGAGTTTCGGTTTCACCATCTTTGTCTTGTAAGTTACTTCTTTTGATTTTTCTCACACTTGTTATTTTAAGTAGTTTATGTTTGAAGATATCCAATAATGAATCTAGGGTCAGTTTCAGGGAAAACCTGAAAAAAAAAGAGAAAATTGGATAACACCCTGGGAGCCCTCCATCTGAACGATATGCACAAATGCATACCGGTAATTTGTAACATGCACACGTGCATAGAAAAAAAAACAGCTTCAATCGCTTGTATGCATTTGTGCATACCATCCGGATGGAGGGCTCCTAGGGTGTTATTTAGTTTTTTTTTTTTTGAGGTTTTCCCCTGACCTCCCTCAATGAATCTATTGGATATCTTCAAGTGAAAGGTCCTATCAGATATTCCCAACAGTGGCAGCCTGGCAGGTCACCATATAGCTCCCCTGACGTTAGTAAAGAAAAAGCTTTGCCCATGATCTAGGGGAATCATAGTAAATTTCACTTCCAGATATCCAAATAAGTTCACTTAAATTTCAGTCCATATGGTTTTTTTGAACAATCTCTCTTTTTTGTTCTATTAGCATGTAAGTTAATATGTTCAATGAAGATCTTTTAGAAAATAAAAATATATGTAGCTTAAATGTGTCAAAGAGTATCATGGCAAATCAAACTCACGTTTACGAGCAAATTTTATTTTTCTTTCTGCTTTTCTTTTAGGAATCCAATTCAACTTACATTAATACTTTGGTTACGTGGTAAACTATTTTATGAATTATTCATAATGAATAACCCTAAAATATTCATGAATATTATTATTCATCATGAATATCTATCACACTTATTCATCATGAATAATTCATAATAGTTGGTTTCTAGGTTCTCAAAATATTTACGGTTCTCTTCTGAACCCGTCCTACAGACATATACAAGTAGAGGGAGGTTCAGGGGAAAACCGAAACAAAAAAAGAACTGAACAACACCCTGAGAGTCCTCCATTTGGACAGTATGCATTTGTGCATAGACGGTATGCACAAATGCATACAAGCGTTTTTTTTTTCTATGCACAAGTGCATGTTACAAATTACCGGTATGCATTTGTGCATACCGTCCAAATGGAGGGCTCCCAGGGTGTTCTCCATTTTTCATTTTTTTGAGGTTTCCCCTGAACCTGACCATGTACAAGTATAGATATCGATTTTAGTTGTGAGTTGTGCATAATTTGATGGATTGTAATGATCTTTTCCTCTTGTGTTTTTACAGATTCAGCAACTGGTTCTTTGAATCACATAACATGGCCTCTATTCTTCTTCTGTACACTCATGACACTCCAAACTTTATGCAGATCCGCCGACTTACAGTTTTGCTAAAAATATAGTAGAAACCGTTTCGGTATCCGGATCTTTTGGATCTCCATAACTCAGCCACACACACTGATACACACACACACACACTTACACTTTGTACATGAACCAGAAAAAACGTTGTAGGTCGAAGCCAAATGGTGGCAGGCCGCTTTCTGTTCCACGTTATGAAAGACAGAAATGGGAATGTTTCCCGAAGGGAAATCGTTCTTTTAAGATGGAGGGTGATAGAGAGAAGTTTAATGTTTCGAAGAAAAAGTTGAACTTAAGTTGGTTGTTGTTTTTGAGCTAAAGAAATGAAGATCACAACTCTGTTTGTTAAGGAAGCCAGTGGCTAATTATATAAAACTCAATGTGGTTTATGGCTTGTTACTTCACATTGCTTTTTATTATCTTTTCAATTTGCTCACACCATTCGTCTGTTTACAAGGGGCAAGTTCATACGAGGACGGTAACAATTAACGAGGAGTTTTTTTTCATGTACAAGATCACATGTGATTTTGTACTAACTGTAGTGGATGACTTTCCGGGCCACTTAAGTCGCAAAATCACATATGATTTTGTACATGAAAAATTTCATGTACAAAATGATTGGCTGAGGATTGTCCTTGCATTCTCGTAAATTGTTACCGTCCTCGCGTGAACCTCTTTCATGTTTACAAAGTACATCTTGATATGCCCACCAACCCCATAAAACAAGCATGTGCGGTCCATGCCTCAATGGTTTGCATATGGTTCCTATGGTTTTTATAAAAGTTAGAAGTTTTTACTGGAACTCAACCCTATTTACACATATATACAACATTTTCGATCAAAAAGTTGCAATGATGTGGATCTACCGTAGCCTTACGTCAGTTTTAATTTTGTAGACACACACGTCATAAGTAGATATATTTTCTCGGTTTCACTTTGTTTTATATATTTATTGTTGTCAATTCATACAATTTTTTCATTCGTTTATTCTTTATAATTATAAACTTTACATTATAAGTATATTTAAGAAAAACAAATTAATGGAGTTAGGTTCATACAAGAACAATAACTCAATAAGATAATAAAAAAACGGTTTAATCACATGGGAGTCTACACTACGTGTAAAATTACAGGTAATTCACACGACTTTGGTTGGGACCTAAGGCCGCGAGTCATGTCGGCCGTCGTCCACACCCCCTTTTGTCACATATTAGTGTAAAATCACATATGATTTGACAGTTTTCGTACTCTTTTATTTTGTTAACGTTCTCGTTTCAACGTCCATCCAAATTAGTAACATCTTAGAAATTATATAAATGGCATATGATCTATTTCCAACACATTCCTTTATTGTTTTTAGAGAAAACTACAACGATGGTCTTGTGGTTTGTCAAATATAACACTTTATCGTTCTTACAGTTTTAAAATTACAAAATGGTCATCATGGTTTGCAAAACGTTTGCATTTGGTCCCTCCCTCTAACAACCGTTAAAAAATTCCATTAAATGAGGGGTATTTTTGTCTTTTTTAATCTATTTGTTTTGGTATTTACCCAATCAATAACCACAAGGACCAAATCATAAAATCGATTTCGATTGATTAAGCTAATAATATTTTTGATAAAAAGAATGAAAATACCCCTTATTTAACAGAATTTTTTAACATTCATTAGAGGAAGGAACAAATCCGAATTTTTGGCAAATCATATGGCCATCTTGTAATTAAAAACTATAGGGACAAAAAGTGTAACTTTTACAACCCACAAGAACCAGATTTGTAGTTTACTCTTGTCTTTAAGTCTTCATTTATTCATGTTCTCAAAAATAAAATTTTGTACCTACAAAAACAAACGACAATAAAAATGGAATTTGAATTATTATTGTAAAGAAACTTAAAATATTGCTATACATAGAATTTTACATTGTGAGATTCAAATTATTGTTTGTATAATGAACACATCTTGTGTTTGGAACAATTTAGTATATATTATTCCTAAAAGGCGACACCAAATTATATAGGAAGTCATAAACCGAACCAAGTGTGTCACCAATTCTATCTGCAAAGATTATATATGAACATTAGATCATAAAGCTATAGGTAAGATGTAATTAAATGACATAAAACGAAATTCAGTATTTACACGTACAGACCTATGAGAGAAGTTGGATTACTGTTGTCAAGAAAGTTAGGGCGACGATGTATTGAGTTTGAGAATGCTCTGAAAGGCCATGACGTGATTAATTGTTCTAGACTCCGATTCATGTTTATTGAGTTTCTAAAATCATGTCTTGAAAAACCGTCTTCATGATGCATTTGGTCACTGTTTAATAGGCCTTGTATTTCATAGCGACATACTGGGCATGTATTATGATTGCTTAACCATGGAATGATACAATCAGAATGATAGAAATGTTTACAGGGCAGCTCTCGTGCTTCTCCTCCAAGCTCAAACTCATCTTTACAAACTGGGCAATGTGAGTCATTAATCAAATGAGATGGTGTTAGACTCACAAGCGGCAACGTTTCAATGATTGAAAGTGGTGTTTGTGGTAGCGTTGGCCTCTCTTCTTCGTTGGAAACATTATCCAGGTCTTCAAAAGCTACATTTTGATGATCAAGAGATCCAATACCTAAATGTGCCTGTTGAGAACCTGTGACTTGGAAAATAAAATTGGAATTCTGACGTTGTTCTGTTTCAGTACCAAGACCTCGTAATCCAACAAATTGTGGTTGTAGCTCTGGTGGCTCAAACAAAAGAGCCAAGTTCTCTATTAGTTGTGCAGCTAAAGATGGCTCTATATCTGCAACGTTGGATACCAACCTAGATCGTTGCATGTCCAGCTCATCAGGAAAAATACCTAAACATCGTGGACAAACAGTTTCAGGTATGTTATTTGAGTTGGTTCTAAATGTTGTTTGACATCGCCGACACCAGTAGTAATGATAAGTTCTCATTCTTTGGTTCCCATTGACGATGACACGACGACGAGGCCTCAACGACATGTTTAGAAGGAGAAGATAAGAAACCGAAAGAAGTTGTATGTGAAATAATAGAGAAAATGTAATGAAAATGTGTATATAGGGTGTGTTTTAAGAATAGAGAAAAGATAAGGGAAGAGTTTGGTAAGATGCAAAAGTGTAGGGATTCTTAACTTGTGATGGTTTTCTTTTGCTTAATATGTATGTCATGTCACCTTCTCAATAAAGTTAAGCATGTGTGGGCAAGTCATGACTTTGGTTTATTTTAGTATACATATATTGTATTAAATTGTAAAAGCATCTTATGGGATTCTTTAACATTACGATTTTGAGTTATTTTTTATTTCAACAAATTATTTAAAACTTTCTTCAAAATAGATAAATATGAGAGAAATGGTAGAATTTTCTAAAATTGAAAAACTACCTAAAAATAGTTGCTTACAAGTAAGGTTTATAATGCTGTAAGATGTGGCGTAACAGCGAGGTCAAGTCTCAAGTCTTATACGTCACAACAAGTGTTTTTCAAGGCGTCGCATAACACTACAAATTTGCATGTCAGATATAAAATTATATATTTACATATATGGTTTTCGTATATCATCTAATCGAAGAAAAAAATCATACAGATTATTATTAAAATATAACTTATAAAACTAATTTTACAACTTTCATTTAATGTTTATGATTTTGTGAAACTACGGTTATAAATCTACAAAAATGTAAAATCTAAAGCTAAAAGTGTAAACATTAAAAATAAAATAAAAATATGTTTTTGAAAAAAATTCACGTCTTATAAAAAGCGCACGCTATGCGTGCCTCAAGGCGTGAGCCAAGCCTTATATAAACGCTATGGGTCATTTCATAACAGCAGAGACGCATCTTGCACTCTATCGCAATATGACATGCATTTATGAACATTGCTTATAAGGGGGTGACTATTTTATTCTCATTAATGAAAATCCCTAAACTTTGATGTTTAGAGTGAAAAATAATATTTTATTAAGTTGTTTTGAGTATTTTCAAAATGTAGAAGTGTATCATCGCTGACAATGCAACATAAAACAATCTTTCAGTTCGTCTTGCTTGATTTTATTTTATGGACTTGTGTGACTATGAGAAAAATGAGAGAGTCTTCTGTTAGTTATCAGTAAGCTATGGAGTATTTTTGCCGTATGTAGAGCTCGACGTTTATTTTATATTTCAACACGTTTAACAGTTGATTATGAGTTACTTTTATAAAGTTTAAACATGTTAATAAGTTATATGTATGTAATTGTAAGTTGGATAATAAAATGAGAGTACTGTATGAATTGACATATAAATATACTTGTAATTGAAATTTTGAAAATTGAATTGAAAAAAATTGAAAAAATATATATACCAATAAAGGGCGTCGTATTACAACAGTAAAACATCCAAATTTTTTATATGATTTGTTTAATTAAAAAATAATTATATTTAAGATAAATTTAGAATTTTTTTGTAAATTGTGATAAATCTATGGATTTTCAAAACTTAGAGCATCTCCAACAGCTTTGCTATAATAGAAAAAACTAAGGATTTTTTCTCTAAATTGCTCCAATAGCATTGCTATATGCTTTGCTATTTTAGAGATTTTGGGAGAAATCTCTAAAATCCCTAAACTAGGAGAGAGAAAACATTTTTAATATATTTAACCAATCAAAATTATTGAAATTAAATGTAGGATAAAGAAATAATATTTTATTAAATGTGTTGAATATTTTAATAATATAAGTAATGATAAATTTTCTAAAATAGAAAAGCTGTTGGAGTTGAAAGAAAATGTTTTTAGAAATTTTAGCTTTTCATTCTCTATTTTAGAGAAACTATAGAAAAGCTGTTGGAGATCCTCTTAATGCGTTACTGGAAAATGATAATATAAGTTTCCCAAAATATTTGAAAGTTCCATTTTTAACGTTTACAAAAGGATAAAATATGAATATTACAAAAATTAAAAAAAATATTACATGTTTTATTGATTTACTAGAAATCTACCCGCTGCAATGCTGCACGAATCATTTTGATAATAAAGTCAAAAACTCAAATCCTACATCCTAATTTTTTTTTGTTCTATTTTTTTCTATTTTGATTTTATTTTGTGGTTTTATATATTTATACTATATTATAAAGTATTTGACAAAAACTTTTAAAATCATTTTTTGTTTATCAAGCACTGTTTATTGATGCATATTATTTAAATTTCAAAATCATAAGTAAAAGTATGCATAAATATAACTTATTTAAGCTTTATGTTTAAATTTGTGTAACTAACTATAGATAAATATAATTAATTATAGGATAAACATCAAATTTTAAATATAAAAAATTCTAAAATATAATAAAAATAATAACGAATTCTAAAATAATAATTAATAATTATCTTTATAAAAAATTATAAAGAAACACTTCTCTTAGTTTCCATATAAAACATAATGCCTAACACTTCTCTTAGTTCCTATATAAAACATAATGCCTAACACTTCTCTTGGTTCCCACAACAGGTAGCACCTATTTGCCCAATTTTTCTTTCAAGAAACAGTGAACCGCCCTTCTTGCCCCTTTCCTTTGAACCAAATTCCTCTTTCCATTCCACAAAACATTGATCACCTGCAACCATGCAAACTAACATGTCTGCTATGAATCTTTAAGACAATATTAAAAAGAGAAGCATATGTTTATATGTTTCTTTTATTTACGACAAATGCAACAAATAAACTCACACACACACCAATTCACAGTTGGTTGGTTAGGTTTGAATCCCTGATCCCTTAGAAGGGCAAAGCTACGATACCGCTAACCTTTGGTGAGATGTAATCTTTAAAAATTATGTAATTGTGCATGGATGAGTTGTAAATCATGCTTTATAAAATGTTTTTAAGAGTTTTTAGCCAAATGCTTTATAATATAGTATAGATACATAATGTTTTAACACTCATATTTAAAAAAAGTTTAAGATGACGTTTGGTTTTCAGGAACACGATCAAAAACGGTGGAAAAGATGAACACTCAAAGTAGTTTTGTTTGATTTTTAAGATCTTAGTTTGGTTTGGTCACAAGAGAAGAGAGAAAGATTGCTTGGTTCCGTTCCACCGGATAATAAGCATGTTTTGCGTTTGTGGATGCTCATGATGCAACTCTCAGACAATGCTCATCTAGATCTCTTTCTCAATAGGACTTTTTTAGTGTTGATCATGTCACACAAACATAATGGTTACTTATATGTAGGATAAAGATAGGATTGAAGAGCTAACGGATAAACTATTCCAAGTTCAACTCAAGTGCTTCGAGTGGGTGTCACATAGAGATATGATACTGAAGATGGAATGGTCCAGGTGGCTATCGGATGTGTTAGCGGAGTGATTGCAAAACATAATTGGTTCACAGCAGCGGAGTGGTCGCAAAACATGTAAAAATGGAGAAGATAGCAAAAGGATTTATGGTTGAGATGATTGGATTTCTTGATCTATTCAAACCTATTTGCGTGCTCACCCTTTACCTAAAGTATTTATGTGAAAAAAAAACATGTTAATTTTGACATACACTTGAAAACGAGTGGAGTGAGAAATGATATCTAGACTTTCAGTTGTAAACTAATTAATATGCTTTGCAGTCTTCACTTGCATTTTATCCTTTCTTCTCTTATGATGTGGTGTTGAAAAATTTTATAATATAGGATTAGAAACGATAAAAATTAAATCTTTATATAAAAAGATTTAAGCTTTATATATAAATTAGAAACTTTATTAAAATTGATGAACCAAGATAGAGTCCTTTTGTTATATTATAGGTCCAATGAATTAAAAGGAAATCCCGAAACCAAAATTGTTATGTACCCAATATTTAAACCTATCATTCGCGATAGATTTAATTGAAAGAAAGGAGGAGAAGCAGATCGTTCACTCAGTGAACTATATTTAAATACAAGACATAAATATTAAAGATGCCAACCTTTTGAGTAATTCGTAGAAGAAGAAAGAAACTGCACGGTTTGTAGAAAACCTGTCCTTTAAGGTTTTGTACGGCACCCTAATTGCTGTGAGTATGACAGCCGCAAAGCCCCAGGATTCGATGCAGGAACACGGTTTGTAAACAACAGTACAGCAGTGAATACAAACCAAAGCAAGATTGATGCAGAAAAACGGCTGGAATGCAGTTGCAGAAAACGATGGCAGTGGGAGCAGAAAACCAAGAGAGAGAGAAGTAGGCAGTTTGCTTCTGTTTTCAGTGTGAGGAATGGGGAGGGTTTACACCAGTATTTATACTGGTTAAACCCTAACTGCCATGCTTCATCCCCGAGAATCGCAGAGTCAGTTATGACTCATTATCCAAGCATATCCCCACGTTTTTAATAAATTAAAATAAAAAGATTTATTAAGTTTGATAATATCAGTAACAAACTAGCTGAAAAACTGAGTCAAACACTTATTAAAAATGTGAGATTTATCTGCTGAATCTCTCTCTCGAAAATTTCTATAAAAAGAACTCAGGAGCTCGGGGCGAGGCTCCGATGCGGCGTGCGCCTTCTCGCGCCACTCCACGAATTCCCGCTCCCGCGCGTGCGTTGGTCCAACCATCCACAACCCCCACCATGAGCCCATCAATTTGTTCAAGGCCCAATGGAGGGTTAAGCCTTATAAGGCACTCTAACTTTCACCTCCCTTCCTATGTGGGATGGATGAAAAAGTTCCAACCTTCAACCTTCCATTTCCAACATGTGGTTTAGTTGTTAATTTCAGTAGTATGATATTGTGAGTTTTTTGCCTAATTGTAGAGAGGTCCTTAGCATGTAGATAACTGATTGTCTTGAAAGAGCATATAATGCATGAGTTAAAGTAAAAGATGGAATAAGCATAATCAACAAGTCTTTTGCTGATGAGAATTTGGGAACTTTGTGTATTTGTTACCACATGTTGAATAAACCGAAAGCATATGACCTAGTGGCGGAGTGCTAAGTTTCAAAATGAGGTGTTGATTTCAAGGGTGTATCTAACAGGTTTTAGAAAGTCCAAGGATTTATTTAACAGGTTTTAAAATGTCCAATGGTTTATTTGTTCCGAAAAATTGTCCAAGGACTTAATCATTCCGAATACAAAAGTCCCTTAGGTTTTTTTGTACTTTTCCATTTATTCAATAACAAACTTTCCTATACAATTGTCAGTATCATACCCAAAAAAAAAATACAAATGCAAGCGAAAAATCTTGTTACGAATTGCCAAGTTCATACCAAAAAAAAAAATACAAACGCAAACCAAGAATAGTGTTACGAATTGCCCATTCCGTCCAAAGAATGTTTCTCCAATACAAGTACCTGAGATAAAATCACCATCCATCCCGCTAACAATCCAATTAGGATTATTCCTATTATTAGAGTGGCAACCGAGTCCTCCTTAGGTATCATAATTCTAAAAAAAAATTATAAATTATAAATTTATAAATAATTCATGATCTATTGACTGATGGTGTTGAATCACATGACATGCTTATGCTGATTCAAAACCATCAGTCAACGGTTTATTGAGGAGGCCCCCCTTAGGTACTGTAGAAATATTCAGTATCCTTAAAGATACTCAGTATCCTTGAAGATACTCGGTATAATGTAAAATAGGAATTGGAGATCATGGGTAATATTTCCCTGTAATTAGCTGCTGTTAGTATCTTAGAAATCCTTTCCTTTTCTTCTCATATTCTTTGTATATATATATTGTATTTGTACCTCCTTTTAGACACAAGTTAAATAAAAGAATTCCACATGGTATCAGAGCTTCTGTGATCCCAGACCACTCTCCTCTTGCTGCTGTGTTTCACCAGCAATCAAGCACCAACGGTAAGCTTTAATTTCTTTAGTCCCCTTGCTGTTGTTGTTCCCTTTCCCTCCTCAATATCACTATGGCTGGCACAGAATCCCCTTCCCAAAATCACTCAGAAGTCATCTCCAATTCAAAGACTTCTCACCCGAATTCTCTAGGAAACTCTGAGAGTTTCCTTCCAATCACTGGTCATAAACTAAATGGCCATAATTTCCTTCAGTGGTCTCAATCGGTCATACTATATATCCGTGGCCGAGGAAAAGAAGATCACCTCACAAGGGCTATTCCTGCTCCTAAATCTGATGAGCCCAGTTTCAAAAACTGGAAATCAGAAAATAGCATGGTAATGGCATGGCTGATTAACTCTATGACCCTAGAAATAGGGGAACATTTTCTTCTCTACTCTACAGCTCAAGAAATATGGGAGGCTGCCCGAGATACGTATTCCAGTAACGACAACACTGCAGAATTGTTTGCCATCGAAAGCACACTCCATGATTTACGTCAAGGAGAGTTATCTGTCACTGCCTATTACAACTTACTAACTAGGCACTAGCAGCAACTCGATCTTTATGAAGTTCATGAATGGAAGTGCTTTGCAGATCAAGCTACAATTCAGAAAATGGTGGAGATGAGAAGAATATTCAAGTTCCTTATGGGACTCAACAAAGACTTAGATGAAGTCCGAGGACGAATTCTAGGAATCAAACCACTACCCCCAATCAGGGAAGTGTTTTCGGAGGTCAGAAGAGAAGAAAGTCGTAAGAAAGTCATGATGGGGACAATCCCTTCAACCTTACAAGTTGACCGATCTGCCCTTGCTGCACGGGGATCCTCATCTCAGCACTCTAACTCACATCTAGGAGGAAATCAATCATCATCAAATGAAAGCAGACCCAAAAGTGGAAGGCCGTGGTGTGACTACTGCAACAAACCTGGCCATATCCGAGATAACTGTTGGAAAATACATGGGAAGCCAGCTGATTGGAAGCCTAAACGTGCAACTAATGGCTTTGAAAGTCGTGGAAACCTGGTATCTGCAACTAATCCTCCTCAGGCCAATACTTTTCCTTTCAACAAAGAACAAATGGAGATTCTTCAAAAGATGTTCTGTTCGACCCAACAACCGGCAGGTATCCAAACAACAGCCACGGCCCCACCAGGAAACGTTACGAAAACAGGTATTCAACCAAGAGCTTTTCTGTCTTAAAATCTCAAACCTGGATAGTGGATTCCGGTGCATCAGATCACATGACTGGAAACCAACAGTTATTTGATGATTTGAAATCGTGCCCTTCACATTTATTCATTCGAATTGCTGATGGAAGCTGCTCCAAAGTAACAGGCATCGGATCCATCAAAGTGTCGCCGAATATCACTCTAAAATCTGTCCTTTTCGTCCCCAATCTCAATTGCAATTTATTATCGGTTATTAAACTCGCTTTGGATAACAATTTCACCTCTCATTTTCATTCCAATGGTTGTGTTTTTCAGGATTTGGTCTCGGGGAGGATGATTGGCAATGCTGAGATTCGTGAAGGCCTGTACCAACTTAAAATGCAACTTGATCCAAGTCACTCCGCCAACCATACCCACCTCGCACCTACGAATAACTCAACCAAAGACCAGCAGAACAATGAGATCTTAAATCTACATTATCGTTTAGGCCATCCTAATTTTAATTATTTGTCTCGTCTTTATCCATCATTATTCAGAAATAAAAATCCTCAGTTATTTCAATGTGATATTTGTCAATTCTCAAAACACTCTCGTACAATGTATCCACCTCGATTACACAAACCATCTCACCCTTTCTCTCTCATACATAGTGACATATGGGGAAAAACGAGAGTAAGTAATGTAACAGGAGCTAGGTGGTTCCTACTGTTTGTGGATGACCATACCCGTCTCTCTTGGGTTTATCTCATGAAGGAAAAATCAGAAACCAAAAGTCTTTTCATCAAATTTCATACGATGATAAAAACCCAATTCCACACAAATATCCAAGTTCTAAAGACTGACAATGCCTCGGATTACTACAACAATGTCCTTGGCAATTACCTCTCTGAACAAGGAATTGTACATCAAAGCTCATGCATCGACACCCCTCAACAAAATGGGGTTGCCGAGCGGAAAAACAGACACTTGCTTGAAACCGCTCGTTCCCTTCTTTTTACCTCTAACGTTCCCAAACATTTTTTGGGAGATGTTATCCTGACCTCTACCTATCTCATAAACCGAATGCCATCTCGGGTCCTGAAATTCAAAACCCCATGTGAGATCCTTCTACAATCATTTCCCAACACTCACCTCGTCTCAGCTATACCTCCAAAATTTTTTGGGTGTACATCCTTTGTCCATATTCATCCACATCAAACAAGTAAACTTGACCCTAAAGCCTCAAAATGCATTTTTCTCGGTTATTCTCCCAACCAAAAAGGGTATAAATGCTACTCCCCTTCTGAACGAAAGTTTTTCACCTCCATGGATGTCACATTCTTCGAAAATAAACCATACTATACGGATTTTCAGGGGGGGAATATGATTGAACACCCACTCACGAGTGAAGGTATAACCCAATCCCTTCCTCCAATCTCTTCCAAAGAAGATCAAACTCTCTTCCCGCATGTGCCAGAAACCGATCCTGCCCAAACTAACCTCACCCATCCTTCAACCAATCCTATGACACCAATAGAAAATACACACCTCAACCCTCCAACAGAAACCTTAGTCTACACCAGGCCGTACAATCTGAACAGTGCCACGAGTCTCAACCGATTCCAACTCCTGAATCTCAAGGTATGCATCCCAATGAGCCTACTAATACTGATAATCTAGATATTCCTATTGCTCTAAGAAGGGGGTTCGAACCTGTACTTCACATCCAATAAATAATTTTGTATCTTACAATGGATTATCACCCAATTATCGTGCCTTTGTGTCAAGATTGGATGAAACTCAGGTTCCCACCTCTATTCATGAGGCCTTACAAAACCCAGCATGGAAGGCCGCAACATTTGAAGAAATCAAGGCGTTAGAGAAGAACCAGACATGGGAGATTACTGACCTTCCACCAGGAAAGAGGACAGTAGGCTGCAAATGGATCTTCTCAGTAAAATAAAAAGCTGACGGAGCAATAGAGAGATACAAGGCGCGATTGGTAGCTAAAGGATTTACTCAATCATACGGGATAGACTACCAAGAAACGTTTGCACCAGTTGCCAAGCTAAACACCATCAGAGTCTTGTTATCTATTGCTACAAACCTAGATTGGCCTCTGCACCAACTCGATCTAAAAAACGCTTTCCTTAATGGCGATCTTGAAGAAGAAGTTTTCATGGACATTCCACCGGGATTCAACTCTCAGACAAATCAAGGCAAGGTATGTAGACTCAAAAAGTCACTCTATGTCCTAAAACAATCTCCACGGGCTTGGTTCGATAGGTTCTCTAAAGTTCTCAAAGGAACCGGATACACTCAATGTCAAGCGGACCACACGCTCTTCGTCAAGCACACCTCTGATCGAAAGGTAACTGTCCTTATTGTCTATGTGGATGATATTGTCCTGACTGGCAATGATCACATAGAAGTTGGCCGTCTTAAAATCCTATTGTCAAAGGAATTTGAGATTAAAGATCTTGGAAATTTGAAGTATTTCCTTGGAATGGAAGTTGCTAGATCAAGAAAAGGAATCTTTATCTCTCAAAGGAAGTATGTCCTAGATCTCTTAAAAGAAACAGGCATGCTTGGATGCAAACCAGCTGACACGCCAATGGATCCATATAAAAAGGTGGGATCCAAGCAAAACAACACTCCAGTAGATAAAGGAAGGTACCAAAGGCTAGTAGGAAAACTAATCTATCTTTCAGACACAAGACCCGATATAGGGTTCCCAGTAAGTGTTGTAAGCCAGTTTATGAACAATCCCACAGACGAACACATGGAAGGGGCATATCGAATTTTAAGGTACCTCAAAGGGACACCTGGAAAAGGAATTGCTTTTACCAAAGGTTCAGAAAGAGGCATAAAAGTATTCACTGATGCAGACTGGGGCGGGTCTCTCTCTGATTGGAGGTCTACTTCAGGGTACTGTACTTTTGTATGGGGCAATCTTGTCACATGGAGAAGTAAGAAACAAACAGTTGTTGCAAGAAGTAGTGCAGAAGCTGAATATAGAGCAATGGCACATGGAATATGCGAAGGGATATGGCTCAAGAGACTCCTCAATGAACTCAGAGTTGATGCTTCGGAGTCAATCAAACTCTCATGTGACAACGAGGCAGCTATAAGAATTGCAAAGAATCCGGTCCACCATGATCGGACAAAGCATGTTGAGATTGATCGACATTTCATAAGCGAGAAAATTGAGGCCAAAGTTATTAGTATTGGATACACGCCGTCACAAGAACAAATTGCAGATATCCTTACTAAAGCTCCCCAAAGACCGGTATTTGAAAATCTATGCTCCAAGCTGGGAATGATCAATATATATTCCCCAGCTTGAGGGGGGTGTAGAAATATTCAGTATCCTTAAAGATACTCAGTATCCTTGAAGATACTCGGTATAATGTAAAATAGGAATTGGAGATCATGGGTAATATTTCCCTATAATTAGCTGCTGTTAGTATCTTAGAAATCCTTTCCTTTTCTTCTCATATTCTTTGTATATATATATATATATTGTATTTGTACCTCCTTTTAGACACAAGTTAAATAAAAGAATTCCACAGGTACCAAATAAAATTGCAACATGTGTGTTTATTTTCTTCAACTCCATGTGTAAGTACATTCAATAACTAAGACACAAACTCGAAACTTTAAAAACCTATGTGTGGAAGTGTTTTGTGAAGACGATGCTTATCTTTCACATGTAAATATGAGTAACATAAACCTAAAGTACCACCAAATGCACATATGAAGCAAACAAATCAAAAGTCATAGATACAGTTTCCATCATATTCACATTTGAAACATCTCAACAGGAAAATAAATAATAGATCACACAGAAAATCCGAATAGCTGGAAAAAAATCAAACATATTTAGGAGAATCATAAATAAAAATCGGTAGGGGGAGGAAAATAACATAGAAATCGAGAATAAATCAAAACAGATCTAAGGGGTGAAGCATGAAACCCTAGAATGGATTAATTGACGAGGATGTAGAATAATGGTGAGCTCGTTCTTCATTTTGAATTTCGAATTCAAACAAGAAATACAAGAAGATACCGATGAATGGTGGGAACATAATAGAGTATAGACAAAACCGTGAAAAGTAATCTGGAGATGAAGCTATTAGGATATGTGGAATCCCTAGATGAATCTCCAAAAGAGCCTTGAGGAGAAAGGGGAGGTTCCAACATATATAGAAGAGAAATGATCCAAGTCTAGCCTATGTGGGACTCTAACAGAAGCGAAATTTCAAAATTTGAATTCGGCTGAAAAGATGATAGGAAGTGCCATTTGAACCTTCTTGGATTCTACAGCCAAACAAAATTTGAATTCGACCTCATAAGTTGTATAACCCTTTGTCCATCTCATTTCAATCTTCTTGGTGCTGCAGCCACCTCTTTAGAGCATCTCCAATTCAAGGTTCTTATAAGCAAAAAGTACAATGTCTTATAAGAATTACCATTGTGGAGAGGTTCTTATAAAAACCTAATGTGTTCGCAAAGTTTACATGTGTTCACAAGTGGTAGGTTTAGTTGGTATTCACAAGTTATACATGATCTCGTAGATTCAAAGATTGTGTTCACAAACTATAATAATATCACTAAGTAAGTGTTCACTTTTCACTTTAAATAAGAATTTAATTGTGTGTGTGCAAATATTTACAAGAGAGGAGAGAGAAAATAAGAGAGGGTATTTTATATAAATATATTAGATTTTATTTTTAACCAAATTGTGTGGCAGGTCTAAATTGGATATCAAGAATTAGAATATTTGTAAAAGAAGCCCCCTTATACATGTGGGATCATGTGAGAATAACAATTATTATGATGAGAATGGTAAGAAGACTTTTGAGCCTTAAGAGCATCTTCGACAACTTCTTTAAAATAGAAAAAAATTTGAGTTTTTATTCTCTAAACTACTCTAACAACTTTGCTATTTTGTTTGTTATAATAGAGAAAACTTGAGAATTTTCCAAGTTTAGAGAATTTTCTAAAATTTGATTGTAGAGCGAGAAATGATTATTTTATTCGATCCCACGAATGGGATTAAGTTTTTATCATTTTATATTAAGTTTTTTTTAAAGTGCATTGAGATGATAAATTAGAGAATATTATATTAATATAATTTTTATTAAAATCTCTAAAATAGAAAATCTGTTGGAATTGAATGTAAATCTTTTTAGAGATTTTAATTTTTGGTTTTTATTTTAGAAATAAAAATAAAAATAGAGAACATGTTGGAGATGCTCTAATATAAATTGATTTTTTAATCTAATTTCAATTTCCTTAAACTACCTTTATCTTCACATTTTTTTTTGACTTTTAGTTATTTTTACATACATTAAGGCTATGTTTGGCAAACTAGCTGATAAGCTAGCTTATGACTGATAAGCTAGCGTATGACTTATTAGGTAGCTGATGACTTATAAGCTAGCTGGTAGGCGATAAAACAATTTGATGAATAAGTTATGTTTGGCAAAAACTAGCTTATGAGCATGTGAAATGACCAAAAAAGACATGTTGAAAATAAATAAATAATATTAGTTAGGGGTATAATTGGAAAAAGTGTCAAAAAGCTCCTCATAAGCTACTCCAAGTAGCTTATTGATAAGCTAGCTTATAAGCTGACTTATAAGCTAGCTTATGTGCATCCAAACGATTACTCAGAAAATAAGCTAGCTTATAAGTCAGCTTATAAGCTAGTTTATTTTTGCCAAACAATGCCTTAATCACTTTCATATGTATAAATTTATTAAAGTTTCAATCATGATAATAAAAATAGAAAAATAAAGATAGTTGAAGGTATATGAACATATATGAAGGTTTTGTTCTCAGTTTCTCGATCACTGTAACTCTTGAAGTTCTCCAATGAGGATACCAAGACTTGTAAATGAAACACAAGACACTTATCTGTAAATACAAAGATTTACATGGATTAAGAAATATATAATTTATATATGAATTAAGCTAAATTGTTATTTATTTGTTGTACTACTTATAAACAGAATAAATAACAAAAATGACTATTTTACCCCTCAATCTGTATTAAATGTTGAATTAAAACGACTGTTCGATAAGAAAGAAATAAGCTCCTTGTTGCAGAAGTTCTTCATCAGTTCTTCCCTCAGAACAAACATGCAAACATCTGATAATTGGTGCAGCAAATTGCTTTCCTCCGTTTTTTTTTCCTGTACCCTCGGCTGCGATAAAAGAAATAAGAAATATTAATTTTACCAGTACAGATAGGATTTGGAATGAAATTGAATTCCATTATTTATAGATACTGTATAAAGAACAAAGTATAAATAATTATAAAAACAATTAAATTACTTTTTATACTGTATACTAGTAAGAATCTCCACAAAACTTCAAATTTATGAACCTGGAGAAATCAGAAAACATGTGAAACTGGAGATTTTGTTTAATGTTCTTCAACTTGTGTCTCACTTCAAATTCAATGATGATCGGAGTATCTCTGTAGGCATCAAAATGACTACATAACCGGTTTATAGCCTAAAACACATAAAATTATACACACACACACACACATATATATATATATATATATAGGAAAGTTCAAATGAGAACTAGTTTTGGTTGTGAACGTGAGGACAATTGACAACGCGACACGTGTCTGAATGTAGATTATTCAGACTAAATAATCAAAGAAATATTCAGACTGAATATAGTAGTCTGAATAAATACTATATTCAGTCTAAATATTTCTTTGATTATTCAGTTTGAATATGACACGTGTCGCACTCTCATTTGTTCTCACCTTCACAACCAAATTTGAGTTCTCATTTGAACCCGCCCCTATATGTGTGTGTGTGTGTATATATATATAAATTACACTATAACAAACATTCTTTGGTATTAAAGATTAACATGTAAAATAATGCAAATCCGTAGTTATAGTTTTGTTAAAGATTACCTTCATGTAGCCATGACCCATGAGAATCCTTCAAAAATCCCATCAAAAACAAATTTCTTTGTCTGAATTTTGCAGCTCAAATGCCTTATCATGAGAAAAATACCCCTCCATCTTCATCTGAAACCTGAAAAGTCTTAAGCAGTGTCTGAACTTCCTTCATCTCACCTAGCGCAAAGTCCCCTGCTGTGAACATATAAACCGTCTTATTCAATTCAATCCAACTCTGACCTGGAGTTTTCATTAAGCCCAATGCCCTAGCCGATCCTCTAATCTTTGCAGACTCCTCCCATCTACCACTTTGAGAATATATATTAGAAACTAACATATAATTCCCACTAGCCGAACTAACGTTAAGTATCTTTGAAATAGACCCATCATCCCAATCTTTATTCTTGTGAATTCTATTCGAGTTTAAAAGCGCTCCCCATACATACACATTGGGTTCTATCGGCATCTTCTTCACAACATCACTTGCTTCTTGAAGAAATCCAGCTCGTCCAAAAAGGTCAACCATACAAGCGTAATGCTCCATTTCTGGTTCAATTCCAAACTCACTTTTCATCTCGTTAAATAACTTACGGCCTTCACTAACAAGCCCTGTATGACTACATGCAGAAAGTAATGAAACGAAAGTAACCCCATCAGGCTTATATCCATCATTCATCATTTGTTTAAAGGTTTTCAAGGCATTTTCACCATATCCATGGATCCCATACCCATTGATCATGGTATTCCATGAACATAACTCTCTACCCTTTATATTCTTAAATGCTATTTCCCCTTTTTTTAGGCTACCACATTTAGCATACATATTTACCAACCCATTGCCAACTAACGGACCGTTGTCCATTAAGCTTCTAATAACATGACCATGGATCTCCTTTCCGTAAATAAGTGCAGATAAATCTGCACAAACTGATAAAAGATTAGATATAGTTACAACATTGGCTCTCACTTTAGCAAGCTGCATTTTCCTGAAGAGTTCCAAAGATTCTTTAGATCTCCCATTTGAAGCAAATCCATTTATAATAGCAGTCCAGCTTATAACATTAGGCATTAGATATCTTTCTGACTTCTCCAACTGTAAGAATGTAGCGAAAGCCTCATCACATAAACCAGCTTGAGCGTACGACGATATTAAGACATTCCAACTCACTAAACTTTTTGTCTTAATCTCTGAAAACAAATCTTTAGCAGCTTCTAACATTCCATGCCTACCATACATGCACAAAAGAGAGTTTTTAGAAAATGAATAGTTTTCAAAACCAGCCCTTATAACATACCCATGAAGCTCTCTACCCTTATCAAATACATCAGAATTGTTACAAACAGATATAACAACAGCAAGCGATTCAGCCGTAGGCCAGATACTTTCACTTCTCATGATATTATATAATCTCATTGTTTCCCAATGGCGATCACATCTAGCATGACTAGATAACAAAGAAGTCCAAGTCACATGGTTAGGCTCCAATCCATCAAGTTTCATCCTTTTAAACATCTCAAGAGCACCCTCGCAATCATAATTAAAAGCGAAACCAGAAACCATTGTATTCCAAGAAATGTGGCTTCTAACAAGCATTTTATCAAACAGTTGGAGTGCACCACCCATTTGCCCAAGTTTGCCATATCCAGCCAACAGTTCATTTGCAACATGAATGTTATCTTGAAATCCCGTTAGTAGAACATGACAATGAACTAAATTAAAATAATTCTGATGACCCATCGTAGCGCAAGCCCTCGCTACCAAAGGGAAACTAAACTCATCAGCTAAAACGCCGGTATTCCTCATTTGGGTATAAACCACAAGCGTTTTTTGACATTCGCCATTCGTGATATTAGCTCTTAACATCGAATTCCAAACGATCGTGTTGGAAAGGCATTCAATTGGGATAGATTCAAAAACTTTTCGAGCATCGCTAAGAAGCTCAAATCTCCCGTAAATAGATACGAGCCTAGAGCACAAGAACACGGTTGATAAACCACCCAAAAGCACGATTTGGGAATGTATTTGTTTGCATTGTCTGAAGCTGGTGCATCCTCGTAGAAGATGATCCAAGTAATCAAAAACTTGATCGAAATTTCTTGGTTCAATCTGAGTGTGGTGGCTGCGGCCATTAGAAATCCAACGCCAAGAATCTAATGCACAGGAGATATGAAGAAAACGCCTCGAATTTGAGAGAAACATGAATCATTATGGTTGTTGATTCTTCACCAGGTCAAGATTATGGGATTGAAAATTTGAACATGGACAACATTCAGTTTGAACCAAATTCAAAAGGAATAACAGAGGGGGTTTTTATTTATTTATTTTAATGATAGGATATTTACGGGTGTTTGGGATTAGGGTGGAGCATAAACGGGTACCCGATCATTTTCCTTGGAACCGAAACCGGATCCGGACCGGTGGTTCCTAGAAAACCGAAACCGGTTCCGGTACCGGGTATCCGGCTTCAATTTTTTTAATTTTATTTTTACATTGCATACGATAAAAATGTAATTATAAACTACAAAAAAAACCGATTTAAAGTAATAAATACAGCAAATGGTCAAAACTAATTCGATAAAAACTAATTATTACATTAACAAACTAGAAATTTTGAGTTTTTATTTATTATTTATAGATATATAAAATATTTTTTAATTAAAATTGGCGGGTAGCGGGTACCCAGCGGGTAACGGTTCCAAAAAATGAGAACCGGAACCGAAACGAATCATATCGGTTCCGGTTCCGGAACCAGCAGTTCCTAGACGATTCCGGTTCCAAGGCGGGTACCCGATTCCGATGCTCGGCCCTATTTGGGATTGCTTATAAAAAACAACTTATTTGACTTATATAGTGTGGAATCGGTGAAAAACACTCAACGATGAGAAAAAGAAAATGGCTTATACTGGTGTGGAACCGATGAAAAGCTTTTAACTTATTAAAAACAACTTATGACTTATAGAAATCAATTTACTATTTTAACCCTAAACCTACCTATAAGTTGACAAATACTTTTCAGAAAAAGCATAAGTTGTTTCAAATAAGCAATCCCAAACACCCCCTTAGACAAAAATTTGGCTTTTTGAAATCGTTTTAGAAGTTTACTTATTTTCATATCATTGAGTTACTACCAATGTGCTAAAAAACGCGTCTTGGCGTCATCATGGCGCGCCATGGCGCCGAGGCGCAGTCTTGCCGCCACGTTAACCCCATTGGCGCCGAGATAAAGTGTCGAGCTCACCATGGCACGCCATGGCACGTTATGCTGTTACAAGTTTTTTATTTTTAAGTTTATGGTTTTACAAGTGATATAGCGTTATAAGACATGAGAGGAAATTTGCGATTTTTAAAATTTGAATAGAGGTAAATATAAATATAAGTTTATAGTTTTTACGAGTCAAATACTTAATCATTATTGTTCAAAACGTTGCCATAAACACACACACACACACACACATATATATATGCATGAGATGATGTGAGAAATGGAGTTAAGGTGAGAAGCGTAAGAAGAGATATCCATCATTGATCACTTGTAATATCATGCCCACATATGAATAGCGCTTTAGAAGGGATTGATCTAAGGATGAAGATCCCTTCTTAACTTTCTCACCATAACTTCCCTTCTTATAAAACGACAGAAGCCAACAATATATATATATATATATATATATATATATAATATTTGCCACCTTAAGACACGCCTTGGAAAACGTCATGTCCTCGCCATAACTCGCAAGGCTTGAGGCTTGACCTCGCCGTCACGCCACGCCTCGCCTCACGCCATTTACAACCTTGGTTACTACCCAGGGGCGGATCTATGTAGAAGGGAGTGGTAGCATGTGCAACCACAAAATTTTGGGGGTTAAGTGTAATTTTTTAAGGTTCTTTCATGTGAAACCATAAGATTTTTGGGATGAAACCACAAACTTTAAATATTTTAAGGGTTTTAAATGAAAGTTTAACAAATAAACTCCATCATTATGAGGAAGGTGGTTGATGATAAATTACGATTCACACCCTTCAAAGACTTTAATGTATTCAATTTACTTCCTTTCCTATTTCATTTTTCGTTTTATACCCAAACTATATTAATTAATTATTAGTTAAAATACATTGAAAAAAATACGTTTTTCTGTTGCAAATTATACCGTTAAAAGGTTCTTGTCGATACCTTCGAAATGAGTACAATATTGAATATTTTTAATTTTAACACAAATAAAATATATATAATGCATGTGTGACAAATACGATAACTAATTATCTTTAATACAATTTAATGTGATTACAAATTTTTATTAGCATCTTTTTAGTTAAGGTTAAGTTGTTCATAGTGACGTAACAATGTTAACATAATAGAATGTTTACTATGCTGGATTATTCGTGTTCAGTTAACCCTCTCTATAGACTAGAGTTATTTGTTTAGAGTTAGGGGTCATTACCAAACGCTTATCTAGTAAGTGCTTGCGAGGTAATATTGCTCACCGGATAACATGACAGTCGAGAATCTTAACCGGTAAGAATGATGATAAGAATGGAGGGTCTTATTCGGTAAGCGAGAGTGACGGCTCTTACCTAGGCAAGAGCTTACCAGACAAATAGTTTTTATTACGATAATTATTTTGTGCAACCACTGCCAAAAATTTCTGGATCCGCCTCTCTTAATACCAATTATGTATAGCATACCAAGAAGTTGTAACACATTAAGTTGGTAAGATTATCCACAATGGTGGATCCTCCAATTCCTGAGACATTATCTGGTGAAGCCCAGGATTTCATACTTAAATGCTTGCAACCCAATCTATACGATCGACCTACTGCTGCTCAATTACTGGACCACCCGTTCTTGACGGGATCACAGTGACATGCCGTTGTGGCAAAGAATATGAGTAAATTAGTTTTGCTATTTGGATGTTTCTTTCAACCAAGTGAAAGTGATATGTAAGCATTTCAATATTGTGAAAGAAGGAAATTATTTCTACATATATTTTAAAAGAATCATGCTCTTTCTGTTGCGAATGAGAACTTTGTAAATTTATATATATATATATATATGAAAGTTCAAATGTGAACTCATTTTTGGTTGTGAACGTGAGGACGAATCTCAGCCACTTATCCGGTCAATAAAGGCGAACTTTGACGCAGTTCCCTCCTTTAATAATCTCTACCCTCCCATGAATCGCGTCAATCCTCCGTGATCGCGTCCACCATAACCGAAGATGTGTGGCTGAGATTCGTCCTCACGTTCACAACCAAAAATGAGTTCACATTTGAACCTAACCCTATATATATATATAGGAGGTTCAGGAGAAAACGCTAAAAAGATAAAACTGAAGAACACCCTGAGAGTCCGCCATCTAGACGGTATTTTTTTTCTATGCATCAATGCATAAATATGCATTAGTGCATATGCACAAATGCATGTTACCAGATGGCGGCTTCCCAGGGTGTTCTTCAGTTTTCTCTTTTTTTAGCATTTTCTCCTGAACCTCCCTCTATAGTATATAGTATATATATATATATATATATATAGTAAATGAGTCATTCATATGACTGCCGAGTCCTCTTATACCATATGTTGAACCCCATTAGATTGGAAGAGCCATTTGAGGAGAGAACTCAAGTTCCAACATATATTGAGGAGAATAGGTCCAACTCTAATGTGGCGTTTGTTTTCTAAGAGGTGCTGAAGTCTAAAGTCTGAATTCAGTTCTGAAATAGTTATGAAACGTCTAAACGAATCAGACATAAGTGGTGATTACGAGCTTAAAATGAAAAAAACAAACAAGGCCTAAGTCAAGGTGAGACTCTTAACATTTCATATATGAAATATAACATTAACACAAATGTGGTGTATTTAGTAGATACGGTAGAGAAAGATTTTTATAGAAACTAACCAATATGATAACAAGTTACAAGTGTTCGGTTTTTCCTTCGGAAGTTCTTTAAAAACGACCAACACGTTCTTCACAAAAGAGGGCTTCTTAAATAGGCACGAATTAGTTTCTATGATGATATTACAAATAAATTTGTGACAAATTTTACCACTAATATTTTTACCTCACTTGCCAATATTACAAATAAATTTGTGATAACTCCTTTTCAAAAGATTGAAATCCCGTAAGTTAGTTTCTCATTTCTATATTTTTTTTATTTAACGTTTTATTATATTTTATATTATGTTAATTAATGTCCAACCCCAATCATCACAATTCATGGATCCGTCATTGATTGTTTTTTTTTAAATTGACTCGCTAACAATTGTTTTAGCGGAACAACAAAAAGATGTTTTTTAAGAGTAAATTACGAAAATCATTTCAATTGTTTACCAGAATGATAGCAAAAAAGACACATGTAAACCGTGACACAATAAAGGTGCAAGCGCACACCACTGTTTTTTCAAGTAATACAGGACTGATCGTACTAAGAATTAGAGATTTTCACGAACTTCCGGTGCAAAGTTAGATTTTATAAATTTGTTTTGTTGTTGAAAGAATTTTAGCGATTTAAAACTAGTAATTAACAAAGAGCCGGTATGGGTGTAAGTTTTCCCCGAGAGTATATTAATAACTTTAATGACTAATAAAACCGGTCATAAAGAACCCTATACAATTTCCTCCTCTCGAAGCTACGTCGTATAGGTTATAGTTGCGGTTTTATTATAAAGTTTCCACAAATGTTAACTTTCGGTTTACCAACTTTTCCAAGTAGATCTCGAAGATTTTAGTTCTACCGGTACAAAGAAAATGTGCATATCATAAAATATGAAAACATTTTTATCTTATTTCATATTGTTATGTATTATAAACGTACCGATTCATTACATATTAAAATCAATATAAAAGTTAGTACAATCACGTTATCGTAATTCACCGAAAAGAAACCACCACCACGCTCCTCCACATAAGACAATCGTTATTTCAAGGGGTGTTTGGACGAGCTTATTAACTTATAACTTATTGACTTCCTGAAAAAGTGCTTATGAAAATTTGTTAAGTTAAAACTTCTTAAAAAATGACTTATCACCGATTTAGCACCGGATAAATTGTTTTTCCCAAACTATCAAAATGACTTATTACCGGTGGCAACATCCGCTTGTTTTCTCAAAGGGTTTGAGATTTCTTAACAACAATAATTTTAATAATCAATATATTATTTTATATCTAACTTATCCATTATTTTGTTATTTAACAACTACGAACCCTTCATTATTTCACAGCTTAGCGATGAGGAAACACCACAACACAGTCCATTGTTTCACCAATTTCCTTCATTGTGATTGTGTGCGTTTTCTGCATTATGTGAACAACGATCAAACGCTACGGCCAAATTTCAATTGGATTCTACACCAGCACACTTCGTTTCAAGAAATCATGTATGTTTAATGATTTGTATCAATTTTATGCATTATCTTTTATTTTCCTTCAGAAATCGTAAATGAAGTTGCTCATTGATGTTAGAGTCAAGAGTATTAGGTTTTAGTTTCTGAAATTGATCTATTATTTTTTATTATCTTTTGAAGTTAGTATTTTGGTTTAATTTATGTATGTATTGATTTGTTTGTGTTCTGTTTGTTTATTAATCTGAGTTCAAAGACTTGATTATATGCAAATTTTCTCAAGGTTTGTGGGGTTCTTGATTCAAGAGAAGCATTTTGAGTTGGGACTGTAATCGAATTGATTGATTAGGGAAGACATACACATGGTTTGTGCATATGTTTATCTCATCTAATAATATTATGTAGATCAATGGGTGTAAAACAATAAAGAAGGATGATTACATAATTTATTCATTAGGTTGGCAAATGTGTAAAATAGTGTGCATAGACGATAACAATGCCAGGGGAAACCTAGATAGAAAATGTTGCTAATAAGCCCTATTCTAACATTTACTTTTCAAGTAGGAGCATATTCTTAGTGATGCCCAACTTAACATAGAGATAATTTGAGAACCCCAAAGTAAAAAAAATCAAACCAAACAAACCCGGTGCATACAACATGGAAGTTGGTATGATACGGTAGAATGTACGTATACCTTACCTCTTGGTTATTTCGTGAAGACCTCCAACTTGCGAAATTGAATTTTATTTTTAACAAGATAAACATTAATCCTGAAAGGAAAATTTGAAGGTTTAGAAGATTGACAAGATTGTATGGAGTTTGAGACTGGTTTTTTTTGTGGGCATAACAAAGCATGCAAAGGAAAGTAGTGTAAAAGGTAAGATCCCAGGACGATGAATACAAAACACGAAGTGCATAAAAAACATTAAAATTAGAGGTATGAGGGGAAATCCTCAGGGCAAAGAACCCCCTTTCCCTCTAGCCATCCTAGGGCACAAGGGACCCTCATGTGTACCAGGCAAACAACCCACTCCCCCACCCCAAACACTACCCCTCCAACCCTTTCCCTCCATCTACCATAACTAATGCACCCTACACATAGTCCGCTACCCTAATTTGTTGTCTCCAAGTACTCCTACGAAAGATCATGTTATTTGAAAGGTTTAAGGTCGTTATGTCCGGCCTCAACTGCTCATCCCACGTTTTCCTTGTCTTGCCTCTCCACCTTAACCTGCTAAAGTGATATTGTCAAAATATTGGCAGGGTGAATGGTTAGAGGTTCATGAGAAGTGCCATTCGCTTTTCCACGAACAAGTTGGCATGCAACTTCATTATGCTTTGATCATTCTGGAAAATTTGGTTTCTAGATATGTGAGAGGCACCTTCTTCCACATAATTAGTGAACGAATTTAGCTCTGGAGAGAGCTAAGCATTATGCTTACAAGAGAAGAATGGACTATGGAGTATGAGGTCCGAGAATGGGTGTTCTTGAAGGTAGGACCATATTGACACAATAACATGCACAATAGCTTTGGGAAATTATCTTCCTTAGTACGTACTTTGGGCCATTTAAGCTTTTTCACAGTTGGGGCTATTGTTTACAGGCTTGAATTGCCTCCAACAGCTAGGGACTATGATGCATAATCCGTTGCATATTTATACTCTTAAGAAGCAAGTAAAAAGAGTTTGATATTGTTTGCCTTCATTGCCCCAACTTAGATGAGAATGATTAGTTTTTTGGTGGAATCTTTGGAGATTTGGATGTAAAATCATCAATTAGAACACTGTTGTGGGAAGATTCGGGTTCATGCACAATATCCCCACTTTCAATTTAGAGGACAAATTCAAGGGACCGAAGGCGTCAGGACTTTGGAAACGGGAGGTGCACTAAGGATGGAAATAAAAGGCTTAGTACAAGATGAGAACATTACGGACATATTGGGCAGGTAGTTTGATAAGCTATTTAACGAGCTAGAGGAAGGGAGGGGGAGGGTGTAGGGGTCATCAAAGGCCACAAAATCTCTGTTTCTGTAGGTGAATTAACATAGGGGGTTGATGGGGGTTCTAAGCAACAGACCAAATTCCTATTGAGGCGTGGCTGTCTCAGGGAAGGGGGTGCAATGGTTGACAAAGCTCTTCAACGTATCACTCTCGCTTTCCAAGATGCATGAAGAATGGAAGCTTAGTGCGATAGTGCCTATCTATAAGAATAAAGGTGATAATAGTGCGATAACTATTGTGGTATAAAACTACATAGCCATATCATGAAATTATTGGGAGTGAGTGATTGAGGCCAGGGTGCGGCGCGGGACGGAGGTGATGGAGAACCAATTTGGCTTCATGCCAGGGCGGTCCACAATTGAGGCAATTCACCTTTTTAGGCAACTCAAGTAGAAGTATAGAGAACATAGTAGGGACTTACACATGATGTTCATCGATCTGGAGAAGGCTTATGATAATGTTTCACGAAACGTGATTTAAAGCAGCTTGGAAAAGAGGGGATACCATGGAGACACATTAAGGTGATTGAGAATGTGCACGGAAGGACGAGGACTTGTGTTAGGACCCTGGTGGGTGAAACAAAGTATTTCCCGGTGGAGATTGGACTACACCATGGATCTTTAGCAAGTCCTTTATTTACTTAATCACGAGATTTCCCGAGAGATCTAGGGGAGTATCCCTTGATGTATGTTATTTGTGGTTGACATTATATTGGTTGCAAAGTTGAAGGTGCAGATAAATGAGAGGTTGGAACAGAGGAGGGCGGATTTGCTTAAATCAGTTTTGCTTGCTCTATACTTGCTATTGCTAACTCTTATCATGTTTTTCAAAACTTTATCGAATCTAACTTTCCCTCCCACTTTCACAAGTCACAAAAACAACCGCTTTACTCTTCGGGGGTGGAGATCAAGTATGCGCAATGTTCCAAAAGGCGCGTAATGGCGGACACCATAGTGATATGGGGTAAGGCGCGTCTCGGCCGTTATTATAAGGCCTATAGTGTTTCTATAAGGCGTGGCTCACACCATGGCGCACTGTAGTGTGCGGTTTTTTACAAGACGTGACTTAAAAAATTAATTTTTTTTTCATTTTTTTAGCTTTTGTGTTTTCACATTAATAACTTAAGAGCTTACATTTTTATAGATTTATTTAATCCCATGACTCACAGTTTCATGAATTCATACACGTTATCTACTCACGATTAAAATGAAGTTGTATGTGAGTGAGGTAGGGGTAAGAAATAGGTGGCATGTGAGTGAGGAGAGGGTATGAACAGCCAACGACCCCCTTATCAAAGATCATATTTAGAATATTAATATATATGCTTTTTCTTCTTCTGATATGAATGTAATTTTTTTAATATCATTATCTGATTGAATACTATATATAAAAACATATATGTGTATATATGGCATACAAGTTTGCCTCCTTAGGTAAAGCCTTGAAAAATGTTGTGTCCTCGCTGTTGCGAGTAAGGCTTGAGGCTTGACCTCGCCGTGGTGCCACGCCTCACGGAATTTTGAACCTTGAGTATGCGTACATCTTACCCTTCCCTGACCCACCACCACCTAACGGGATATACCGGATTCGTTTGCTTTGCTTTGGTTCAATCTTGAGGACAAAGTTTTCTTATGAAGGTCAATTGAATGGCTAAAGGCGGTATCATGTCAATTTAGGGAAAGCCAATGAGCCTTTGTGCGTAAGGTTCTTTTTAGCAAGAACATCGAAGTTACAACAGGGTTTTAGCTTCAAAGATAGCTACAATTGAGATGTTAGCTATCGTTTAGTCACCTCATCAAAGATAGCGACAAGATTTTAGCTTCAAAGCTATTGATTAAAGTTGTATGAGAACCATCTTACAGTTTTAGCTTCAAGCAGAGGAATAAATATGATTTGAAATATAATTATCTTGATTACTTGATAAATTTAGTGTATCAGGTTTGTGTTTGTTCATGTAGTTATTGACCTTTGGTTTTCTTACGAATAAAATTGAGATGTAAGATTTCGATGGATGTTATACAAGAAGAAAGATCGGAGATTATTAATCATTATTTGTTAAGAAAACTATTTAGAGTCAAGTAGAGTTTTAACTTGTAACACCCTCAAATCTGGAAAGAGCGACTAATTTAAAATTTCTAATATTACATCAATATTTAAGTTTCCTCAAACCATAATTAGTAATAAACCTATACAACAAATAGATCAAGTCTTATACAAGACCTACATACGGTTGGGTGTTACTAAACCAATAAGAGTCGCTATCTCCGAATGCGGAAAACGTCACCAAGGCTAGATCTTTAACGTGCTACTCCATCAGTCATCACCCAAGTTCTCAACGTGTCAATACATATCAGTCGGAAATCAACCTTAGTACAAGAGATAAAATATAAATATTATTTCAAAATCCTACTTAACATCTTAACTAGAAAGTAACTCCATCAATAATAAGATTGCACCAACGTACCCACCAAAAGATCGCCAATTTCTAAATGTCACAGATCTTAACTCTAGTTATAAAATTTGCACAACTAGTATCGTCCTTAGAAATCAAATTCTAACCCGAAGCATTAGAATTTAGCACTCCCATACCTCCATGCAAAAGTCTTAAATTATTTATAACGTAAATTATAACTCTCATCTTTGAACAAATAAATGGCACCGACATAAATTCACGATCTAGAAGATAATACAAATCTTAAGCATCATAACAATTAACCCAAAACTTATAGTACCACAATTATATGCCATATAATTTCTACTAAAATTCTTTAAGCCTTTCAATTTCTACACATTAACGTCATCCAACATTCCAACTAATCCTTATAAGAAATCCTAGCACTTTCCTCGGATAACCTATAATTAATCCATCGAATACCACTACGTTCTAAACATACCAAAGTGCAACTATTCTCACAAATAATAATGTCAAAATTACAACTATATATCCTTCATTCAAAGATTCTAAAATATAAGCACTTAAGACTCTTGGACCACCTACCAATCTATTTTTAAAATATATTCCTCGAATTAAAATGCCAACCATAGCAAAGAAACAATCACATAGATTATCATTAAGCATGGCATATAGAGATTTAAATAGCATACCACCTGTGACAATAACTTCTGAGAAAAATCAGAAACCTAACCATAATCTAAAACCATAACTCGTTAATCCTTATGCCAAATAAGAATCCATTTCGGAAAACAAAGAAATTTAACCACCACGCTTCCGCTACACCATTCCAATTTTCTCATCTAAATTATCCATACTCACAGGTCAAACCTAGTAGGTTTTCTACAAGATAGAACCTAGAGCTCTGATACCATTTGTAACACCCCCTTCCCGAGACGGAAAAAGGATGTCACTTTCAAACTTAAAACAAACTGTCAACAGAAACATACAGAGCGCTATTACACCATGTATATATATAAAAAAACACTATCGAAATAACCATGGCCAACAATGATACATCGGTCTTTTTATAAAACAACTTCACTATATTAGCAAAGCCTACAGATGCCAGCAACGAACCTCTTATATAGGATGATGATCCGAAACTCACGCTCCTTAATTTCCTTGAATACCTGCCGCGAAGAAAGAAATGCGGTTGAGCCAAACGCTCAGTGTGCGGATACAAAGATAACCAAGCAAACAATCACACAAACGTGAATGAACCAAAAATCTCAATTCGGACAAGGAACCCACTTTTAAAAATGAAGCTCGAATTCTAACACATATTGAAGACCCACAAACCAAGTTACAAGAAATTAGTCCCAAAAACAAAAGTTTAAATGTTTTAATCAAACCATGACCAAAATGAAAATATCCAAAACTCATGACATCCAAAATAAGAATTATTGTCAACGTTCAAAACTTTCAAATCGAACAAAATATATCCAACTAAATCTCAAACGAACGTGAAAACTTAACGAAAATCATATCATAGAATCGTATACCGAGCTCAAAACAAATAATCGCATACGCTTGAGTTTCATGTCATACATTGACAGATACAACAAGTGTCAGACATAGCCATACAGGCACGTACATTGGACATGCATGTCCAACTGTACTACATAATGTGAGATGCGGTGTTGGACACTACACCGTCATCCACCCTACAAACAAATCATACCTAGGGTCGACCCATACGCCTCCTAAATCAAATCCCGTCACACCAAAATAGCTCTCCCACGAGCACAAAAGAGGAGACGCCGTGGACAGATCACACCGCCACGGTGGTGTCACGTCATTGGTGCCACAATGGCGTGCCTATGGTACCCCCATAGGTGGTTAGTAGCTCGGTATTCCAAAATACATAAACTACAAAAATATGTCCCAAAATATATAATTATACTTAAATGCATAATAAATCACACTTATTACAAAACGAATCAAAACGACAATTGACTATAAAAATATTGATCAATCCCTTAAAAAACTTCATAATTTCAAACACACTTTATCGAACGGCTTACGAATCGAAGGGAATTTAAATGATACGAATTTAGTAAAACCATTGACATAACTTCGTGTAAGAAATCCTAAAAAAAATATTTAGAATAAAGCAAATAGCGAATAGAATCCGACATAGACTAAGAATCTTGCACTTACAACTTATCTAAATCAAGGTATACCGTTTTCAGAAATTTTCACGTTTAAAAATCCAATATTTTCTCATACTTCAAGAAGGTTTTAGAAAAGTATGCCAAAACATAAGTTTTAGATGAATGTATTGTGATTCCAAAGAATCCGGAATGAACTGAACCAGATTTAAAATGGATTTTATACGAATTTTTGAAAACAGTGTCGCTGTTCTCGTCTAAAACGAGACCAGTTCTAAAGAATCACGATTTTAGCCAACTTAGATAGAAAATTGCATTTTTGTCGTGTGACGACAGTTTGTAGAAGACTTCTCGAGGTTTTCAAAAACATATCGTATGCCTTAATCCGATAAACGAGCGATTCGTTATGATTTTTAAAAATAACATGAAATTTTCAGAATAAAATTCAGCATATTTAAAAGTGGAATTTGAGGTTTCTAACATATAAAAATCCTGATTTATCATACGTAAAACCAAAATAAAAACCACCCAAGAGTAGACATAATCAAATGAACAACTAATCAAACGTAAACACAATCAACTTGGCGAAAGAAGAACACAATATACACCGAATCGAACGAAAAGAATTGTAAGAAAAAGAAAGTGGAGATCGTACACATATATAACGAATCGAATAAATATAAAAGAGGGAGTAAAGAATCCGTACCTTAACTAACATCTACGAATTGCTAACGAAAACTCCATAAGATTTCTTCAACGACTCTTTAAAATCACGAACAACACTTCAACCGCGAACCGAATCTCAAACCCTAATATAATGATTGAAGCTTCAAGGATTTAAACCTAAACCTCAATATATATATATATATATATATGTGTGTGTGTGTGTGTATTTCTTTTTGCTGCTGGACAAATGCTAGGGGAGAAAGCAGTAGGTTTGATACAAAACCTAGATTCCTAATTACTAAGAAACCATTGAGCCGTCACATTCAAATGGATGCTATAGTGAATCTACTTTGATGTAAAACAAATTTGGTATCATGAGAAGATACTAGCAATGTCCTCATTAACCATTCGTTCTTTTATGGTGCCCTGTCAGTATCGCCTGGCACTATAGCCGGGGGCCGTTTTGAGGTGTTTTTCCCACTTTTCACCCGTTTTGATCCCGCTACTCGCCTTATGGATGATACCCAACATAATTAACTTCAAAAATACTTATCTTGTTGATTCTTAGAGTGGAATACAAAGAGGACCCGATTGATGCATTGTGCCATTGTCACTATAGCATGGCACAATTGTTGGGACCACCAACTACTTGGTACCATCGGTGCTATTGTGACGGATGTCATAACCGCATGGCACAATAGTCGAGACGACCATCCTCTAAGTACCATCGGTGCTATTGTGACAGATGTCACTCTCATAAGGCAGTACTGCTCAAACTCTGAAATTAACGTTCGGTTATTGAATCGCTCGGATTAACACTTTCTTCAACTAGGACGAAATTCAGGGTGTTACATAACTTAATAAACAAGATCAATTGTGAATTGAGTTTGAATACTTTTGATTAGCTTATGAAATTAGCATCGGAGGTTCCTTGTATTCGGGGAAATGTTATTGATTTTGGGTGGGTGATTGGTAAATGGTGAGTAGGGCTCAAATTAATATCAACAAGTAAAGTCTTCATGAATGTCCTCCTGAATTTATCACCAATCGTGAATCATGACATACAGATATGATTTTGTTATTTCTTAGAAGCATTATTAATGGTATTTTAAAAGTGTGATAGTTGAGTGACCGGATAATGAAGAGTATAATATGAATTGATTCCAATGTAAAAGTGCTACCTATCTTTATGACATAAGGGAGGTACTAACAATGGCGGATCCAGACACTTAGATGAATTGGGTCACTAAGCTATAGAAAAAATCCGAAATCAAATAGCTCACCCAAACCAAAACGGTTTCGGGTTAAATGGTTCTGTAAACCAAATAAGGTAAAATTCGATTTCAATTATTTTTCTTACATATCGGTTAACCGAATAGCAAAGTATACTATTATTTCATTTATATAATTTTCTTCTATATGAATTGGTTTGAACATATATTTAAACTAAAAGAACAAGAATTTGAGATATATTTAACAAAATCATAAACCAACATTATCATTGTAGCATGATAGTAAAAACTAGTTGTAACAATAGAAGTGGAGAACGACCGTCAAGCAAAGGAGTGGAGTTTTTTTTAAATGGACTAGGCCACTATTCATGAATGCTCTCACCATATTTGCCTATATTTGATACACATATTCAATGATCATGAGAAAAATCTACATTTGGATTGTTTTTCCTTTGAAGAGAACTATCGACATGATCTTATACATGGAAAAACTCAGTTTATTATAATGACAAGGTGGCAATTTTTTGGGTTTAAGATACGATTACAAACTTTCAGATGCAAGAAAAATGAGAGTATGTTTTTGTGATAAATTTTAGTGATACAAATCCAAACTATGTCCCCTAAACTATTTTTGGGACAGAGTAGTATGTTCAAGAGAGGGAGATAGAAGCGGCCCAAAAAGTTACTGACCCGGTCATTCCAAGTTGATTTGTATAATCAGCCCATTATCAATTCAATATTCATTTTACATAGCCACCCACTACTAGAAAATTGAGTATTTTCAACGAAGATTTTCAACGGAAAATGTCGTTGAAAAATTTCTACGAATTTTAAAGGGATTATTGACAAAACATAAATTTTCTACGAATTTTCAACGAATTTCCGTTGAAAATATCTCACAAAATGCATTTTCAACCAAAAAAATTTTGATGAGACATTCCGTTCAAATATTTTTGGTTGAAAATGCATATATGTTTGTGAGAGATTTTCAACGGAAATTCGTTGAAAATTCGTTGAAAATTTATTTTCTGTCAATAATCCTCTAAAATTCGTAGAAAATTTTCAACGACATTTTCCGTTGAAAATTAGTTTCCGTTGAAAATACTCAATTTTCTAGAAGTGATCTTTTGGGTATAAAATCGCTAGGGTTTTCCAAAAGAGGTATCCCTTCCCTAATTCTCCTTCATCTAAATTCTCCCTTCACCCATCCATTCTTGATTAAGGAGATAAAGGTGCTACAAATTACTGCAAACCTTTTCAACCTGTAGATTTGTGAAGATGGATCATTACATAGACATAAATTTGGAAACAAGAGAGGATGAATCTAGGGTTGAGATGGTCGAATCAGAGGAGGCGATAGTTCAGAGTTCGGCTAACAATGAGTATGAATTTTGGACGAGTACAACTTCGTTTTTATACAATTTGGTTGCTTCTCATCAAATCGAGTGGCCATCGCTCACCGTCGAGTGGCTCCCTGATCGGGTAGAGCCTTATGATGGGGACTACTTGGTCCAAAAGATTGTCATTGGAAGCCACACTGCAAATAATGAATCGAATTATCTTATGCTAGCACAAGTGATGCTCCCTCTATTTACTGATTGGACAAATCTAGCGGAGTTTGGTTTGGGTAACAAGGTTTGAGATTTCTACTATAAGTACATCTCACTTTCGAGTTTCGAGTATGCATTTATGTAACCTTCATTTGCTTTTATGTTTTGAAATTGATGTGCGAATTGATGTTTTTGAGAAGAAAATAAATGATCTCTAATCATAGATATTCCTAAGTAGATGAACCTAATATCTTCAATACTCCTCTCTTGCACCTTAAATCATCATTGGTAAGTTGATGATGCCTTAAACTTAAGGGGAAAAGACCATCGAGTATTGATTAGTTGATCATTTTAGGTGTTTATCATCAACAAGGGTTATCAATATATGAACAATCCTTGTGAATGTGAATCGTGAATTGCACCTTGTATTGTGATATCCAATAGTTTCTTTCTAATTGGTGTGATATAATGATTATTAATGAGCTAGAGCAGGCGGAAAATAATTTTTCTGAACAATGGATGCTATAGTGAATCTACTTTGATGTAAAACAAATTTGGTATCATGAGAAGATACTAGCAATGTCCTCATTAACCATTCATTAACCATTCGTTCTTTCATATTGACAAAACTAGCCCCTCTAGTTTTATAAGAACTCCAAACTTGGAACAATACAATTCCTAAATACTTTCATAAAATTATGGGGTATTACAGTACTAGTCCAATCTCAATACAAAATCTTTGTATGATAAGTTCTTGTTCCAAAACTTTCTTTCCAAATTAGGTCAAAATAGCATTTAGTTCCAAACATCATATTTCTCGACATTAAACTCACAAGAGTGTTTTAAACCCATTTCTTGTACACATTTCATCCTTTCAAAGAGAAACCCTAGATGACACATTTTGACTTAGTTTACCAAAATCCTTCAAGTATAGAAATACTTGTTTAAACATCATATAGAAGGTAAAATACATCATTTTGACATGTATAAAGTTTTAGAAGGTAGGAATGAACTCACACTCATGTATTTACAAAATGACCCATAATGCAATAACATGTATTCTCCAACGATTTATAAATTCCAATACTCTACAGATGCAAATACAACCAAATGGTTTTCATTTAAAGATATTGCACCCAAACAACCCACACTTATACTTTATTTGTCAAAATGTCTAAAACCCAAGCATAAGCCTCTTTCATGATTTATAAAAATCCTTTTATACCAAATATGCAAACTTACTCAAATACTCACACATTTGATAAATAACAAGTAAAACATGTTAATACTTCAAAATGGACGTTTTTGGCATGTACAAAGTTTTCACAAAGTATCTTGAACTCACCTTGCTAGATTTAAGCTAAATCTAGGTTTTACCCCAATACCGAGTTCCATTCGGTGAAGACTTTAGATCCTTGAGCTACAACTCTAGATCCATGGTGCAATCCTTCCAAGAACACCTACATAACTTCCAAAACATACACAAAACAAACCCAAGAGAGAATGAGAGTTGTTGGTGCAAAACTCAAACCCTAGATCCAAGATTTCGGAGAGGTGGTCTTACCTTCCACCCTATGAACTCCCAAATCATCAAGTAACCTCTAGATATCATTGATTCCATGTTGAATAGCTTCCAAATACGAAACTGTAGCACTGCGAATCGCCCAAATCGGAGCTGTGATGAAGAAGTTATGGCCAAATGAAGAAATCCCGATTTTTAACCACTGGAGGCCGCATGCGAGTGTGACATGCGAGTGTGCCCTGTCACACTCGCCGGCACACTAGCCCGTGCCCAAAAACCAATCTGATTCATCTCTTAAGTCTCAGTACATTTGGGGCGATGCTGCTATGCGATGGTCCCCTGTCAGTATCGCCTGGCACTATAGCCGGGGGCCGTTTTGAGGTGTTTTTCCCACTTTTCACCCGTTTTGATCCCGCTACTCGCCTTATGGATGATACCCAACATAATTAACTTCAAAAATACTTATCTTGTTGATTCTTAGAGTGGAATACAAAGAGGACCCGATTGATGCATTGTGCCATTGTCACTATAGCATGGCACAATTGTTGGGACCACCAACTACTTGGTACCATCGGTGCTATTGTGACGGATGTCATAACCGCATGGCACAATAGTCGAGACGACCATCCTCTAAGTACCATCGGTGCTATTGTGACAGATGTCACTCTCATAAGGCAGTACTGCTCAAACTCTGAAATTAACGTTCGGTTATTGAATCGCTCGGATTAACACTTTCTTCAACTAGGACGAAATTCAGGGTGTTACATAACTTAATAAACAAGATCAATTGTGAATTGAGTTTGAATACTTTTGATTAGCTTATGAAATTAGCATCGGAGGTTCCTTGTATTCGGGGAAATGTTATTGATTTTGGGTGGGTGATTGGTAAATGGTGAGTAGGGCTCAAATTAATATCAACAAGTAAAGTCTTCATGAATGTCCTCCTGAATTTATCACCAATCGTGAATCATGACATACAGATATGATTTTGTTATTTCTTAGAAGCATTATTAATGGTATTTTAAAAGTGTGATAGTTGAGTGACCGGATAATGAAGAGTATAATATGAATTGATTCCAATGTAAAAGTGCTACCTATCTTTATGACATAAGGGAGGTACTAACAATGGCGGATCCAGACACTTAGATGAATTGGGTCACTAAGCTATAGAAAAAATCCGAAATCAAATAGCTCACCCAAACCAAAACGGTTTCGGGTTAAATGGTTCTGTAAACCAAATAAGGTAAAATTCGATTTCAATTATTTTTCTTACATATCGGTTAACCGAATAGCAAAGTATACTATTATTTCATTTATATAATTTTCTTCTATATGAATTGGTTTGAACATATATTTAAACTAAAAGAACAAGAATTTGAGATATATTTAACAAAATCATAAACCAACATTATCATTGTAGCATGATAGTAAAAACTAGTTGTAACAATAGAAGTGGAGAACGACTATCAAGCAAAGGAGTGGAGATTTTTTTTTAAATGGACTAGGCCACTATTCATGAATGCTCTCACCATATTTGCCTATATTTGATACACATATTCAATGATCATGAGAAAAATCTACATTTGGATTGTTTTTCCTTTGAAGAGAACTATCGACATGATCTTATACATGGAAAAACTCAGTTTAATATAATGACAAGGTGGCAATTTTTTGGGTTTAAGATACGATTACAAACTTTCAGATGCAAGAAAAATGAGAGTATGTTTTTGTGATAAATTTTAGTGATACAAATCCAAACTATGTCCTAAACTATTTTTGGGACAGAGTACTATGTTCAAGAGAGGGAGATAGAAGCGGCTGGCAGAAAAACGCTCCAAACAATCCCAATCTATACAGACATATTAAGAGCTTACCGGGTAAATTGCTGCAAACAATGCCGTTTAGTGGACTAATCGGTAAGTAAGTAATACTGTTGAATTAGCTTACAGGGACAAAATTTATAATATAAATTGTTACTTGTTGATCGATTACATAGCCAATTACATTTTTTCTTCTGACCTCTTTGCATCTACAATAGAAAGAATGAACAATTGATACACACAAAACAACAATTTCACCAAATCAGTACATAGATTCAAGAAAATTGATATATTTTGATGATAAACAGAAGTTAGATTCGATCGCAAACAATTCCATGACGATTAAATTGAGTTATTTAAAGAGATTAACATAATAGCAATTGACTCTACCTGGAGCTCGAACAATACAAGAAGAGACTGGATGGCTTGAACCGGAATCAATACTTAGTCGTGTGTATTTGGGGAGTAGCCGAAATCATGACCTGTAGAAAAACTTAAAAGTATAAGAAAATGAATTCAGAATATTTAGAAATCATCATCTTAGTCGTGGGTTTAAGATAAAAAAACTCTTAGATTATCTTTCACCTGTTGATCGTTTTGTGCTTTCCTGTACATTTTGCAATGAAACCAAGTCTCCATCTATCTGCAGGCACCCAACAATTAGAATTGAAGCTTACACCTTCACAGCAAAATCTAATCAATTTCACTGTGTTGACCAAGGAAATTAACTTCAGTTTGCAACATGAAACACCATATAATGCAGCCATATTAATCAAAATGGCTTTCATCATTGCATACACAGAACCATTCAGGTGAATACATATACACACTAAATTAGCAATGAAGACTTGTTGTTTTAAAGATAAAAGGGGCCTTACGAGCCATTCTATGTGTCCCTGACGACCCTCCTTGTTGAGAACCTTAATAAAAGGGCCTTGATTTGTAAAGAGCTTGGTTGATTTTGTCAGAAAAGAAAGTAGATTTCGGATGAAATTTAAAGCACATCTTCAGAATCCAATCAAACCTCAGAGGATTCAGATATATATATATATATATATATATATATATATATATATATAACAACATCTTAAATCATAGATTCGAATCTGAACAATAAATTCATACGTAATCATAACCCATAACCATCTCACCTCAAAGGCCAGTAAGGTATACCACTTATACCTGGTTCTTGAAAATACAAGAAGGGATCAGGTTTACATGTATGTGGCTAGATGCACATTCAATCCTTGATCAAGAACAATAAAAAATAAAATCTTAAGCATAAATCAAAGGATGAAAAAAGAAATTAAATGAAAAGGAAACTAAATGTCCAATTGGAATAAAACGATATCTTCTTATCGAGACCTACCGAGTTTTGAGATCTCATCACCTATTTGAAAATTGACTTATATTGAATCGAATGCCTCAAACCAGAGAAAGAATTCAGGATTGAAAAAAATTAACTTGTAGGTAGGTACTATCTGGCTATCTGCAAATACAAATCAAATCAAGTTTAACAGAGAGAATTTAGAGAGAATTTAGCTCAGGTGAAGCAAAATTTCATGATTGAAAATAGACTATTAAAATACAGTAATGTAAATATATGAACAATATAATTACTACAACAAAATCTACATCACCAACAAACAAAGTGTAGTAGAGAACTCAAAAATCTTTACCTTTTTAAGTAGTCAAGTGATTTAATATGATGGTCAAAAATCATGAAAGAAAATAAGAAAATCTTACTAATAGGACTTTGTTGATGGCACCAATAATAATTGAAGATAGCCAAATTGCAACAACTCCTCCTCCTCCATAGATTATAACTGCTGGCTTGTTTTCAACTGCATCCCACTTGCAAAAAACAAGATTTTGCAACAAGATTATTACAAAAGGATGTCATAATAACCCAAAAGTATTGCCATCGATCTAAGAGCGAAACGACCACCATTTTTTTACGTATGAATTGATGATTCATCAACGGGCACAGGCCAATTCAAAGCGGCTTAGAAGCATCAAGGGAAAAACTGGGTGAAAGAAAAGGCTGGATCAAGAAAAGGGGGTACTACGAGCCCTCTGCCCCACGCATCTAACCAGTTCGCGTGGTTCACCGGTTCCACCGATTAGACCCTTAGAGTGATTCAGTCGATACAGAGGTGCGCTTGAAGTGGGGGGTGTGCTGTCCCTATTGGGCTGGGCTTCCTCCTTTTTCCCAATAAGTCGACGGCCTTACACCATTGGGAGACTTCGAATAAACTGGAGTACATATAGGATAGACCGGTGCTAAAACCTTTTTTAAGGGAACACGCTTTTTCGACCACGGGGTGGTATGATTGTCGGGCCCTCTCCTCGTTCCGCTCGCTGGCCTATTGGGATAGCAGCCTTCGGGCTTTGCCTGCCCTTTCTAATAAAGAATTATGGCATAGAACTGCGGATATGAGGTTTCTATTCTTATATAAGATATTTGTTTTCGCAGATAGCAGGGAAGGACTTTTTATACTTCCTGCCACAATTGAGTAGGCCAGAAGCCAGAAAGACAGATCCGCGCGTTTGCAAAAGATCTTGGTTGGGGGCAATGCTTTCGTCCTTGGCCGCTCCTTCAACTGATTTCATTCATTCATAAACTCGCTTGAACGTGCCATTCTTTTGCTGCTGATCTCACATCGAGAGCAGCTCCCTCGTGTTCAAGAAGTTTTGAAAGATCTGATCATATAAGGGACTGTCCAAGGGACTGCACCTGCCCATCCTAACATCATTTATGAGGAGCCGGACGACGAAGCCTCCTCCTCAGATAAAGATGTCTCCGACGAAGAGCCTATCTTGCAATAGACCCTTTCTTTCTAATACTGTGAGTTCAAAATATTCCATATCCAGGATGGTCCTATAATGGGGAACTATATAACTTACTGAAAAACTATGGCAGAGTTAGCATTGATTGGGAAGGAAGGAACTAGTAATCCAAACATCACATGCCAGCAGATGTGGTCACCATCATAGGTACTCAAGATATTGTGTCTGGAGAGGTGGATAGATAGGTATTCTTTAAAGTGAAGGACCTTAGCCTATTCCTCTATTCCTTGAGAAAGTGAACCTCTCTTTACCACGCGATAGGTCAGCGAAGCGTGAGCGGGCGCGGAGAAGGAAAGGCCAAAGACTTCAGGCATAGGGGAGATTGGAGCAACAGGTAACGCCTAGACGACGTTTTTATTCCTGGGCTGCAGTAAGTAGATCGAGAGGTCGTTTATTTTCCCGATGAAATCGAGGGCGCAAGTTTTAAATGGTAGGGAGTTCCACGGCTGGGACTCCTCTGCCCCTTTGACTCAATGGGTAAGTTTAGTAGATCGCTTGAGCGCAGATGAATGAGTCTACCAGGTTATCATCCTAAATATGTTCCTTAGCTCTATAAAGACCTTTCCAACTCAAGAGATGCCTACCGGTCGCCGAATAGAACTCTTCTTTGCCGTAGGGAAGCCGAATCCAAACAGCAGAGGAATGATTTCGGTGGGTGGGGCACTATCATACATACCAGGCGCAAATATGTACCAGACAGTACATGTCAGGGGGGGGGATCATAGTCTTTCAACTCATCTGGAATATCACGGAGCAGCTTCATGTAACTAGTTAAAGAAGAGAAGAGCTAGCACGAATCGTCTTTGCAGCGTAAACTCATGCTAAATGAATGCCTGATTGAACATGTGGGAGGATCCGAACGAATTCTGCTTGTCACTTTCGGTGTAAGCGCAGTTGGAGGAAGGGGAGATGGGATGAGTGAGGTGGGCCCCTTGCTTGCACTGAAATTCACTTTCAGGAATCCTTGCTCCTGGCTCATATTCACATAGGCCACTCATAAGACTCGGCAAAATGACCCCGTAACTTCGGGAGAAGGGGTGCTCTCCTATCTTTTGATTAGGAAAGCGGAGGGAGGGGAGGCAATAGATTCATCTTAGGCGGTAAGTGTTTCTACGCGGATCGGGATCGGAATTGGATATTGTACGACAGGATCCCCATCCAGCCCTGGTGAGGAAGCAGGTCGGGCCCTACGAGCGGGCATCTCCCGCAACGCAAGCATAAGCTAACTAAGAGCATGCCTTCGATCCGGCGTGACTGGCCTATCATTTGTTGGTCGATCCGGCTGGCGGCTCCTGCGTCTCTATGGGGGATCAGATGTGTACGAACAGAATGAACCCCAGATAGAGAAAGCGACACTAGAGAGCTTAGAAATTTCCCATAGGTCCACCCTGTCTTGTGTGACTGCGTGTGAGTGGATGTTTTGAACGAGTGTTGAGCGAGTGAAGTGCCCCAGTCTTCGACTTAGGCTCAGACGAACCAAGAGTCCTGTCTATCACTTTTTTTAGAGCGTATCACTATTCAAAAAAAAAGAGCCCCTAATAGAAATCAGTATAAAGAAGAAAGCGATCGCCCAGGGGGCATCGTCGGAGAACAATGTCGGGGACAGGGTGAGAACCTTCCGTTGCTTAGACTGCATTTCGAACTCACCAGGGCCATTACGAGTTAAGAGTTATGCCCGTACGAAGTGGATATCTTTTGACTCAAAAGGGGTGAACGGTAGAAATTCACAAATCTACCGTGAATTTTACTCCCACGCCTTTGCCTTTCTTCGCTATGTAAATAGAGGGTCGGAGGAAGAAGTGCCAGAACCTCAACAAAAGAATTAAGGTGATAGAGTCTTACAGGAGACCCTTCCTTTCTGTTGTTGCCAGCGCTTTCCCGGGCCGAGCCATAATTCTTTATTAGAAAGGGCCCTATTCGTTATGAGGGCACTTTTTTACCTATCCTATAATCATTAATCATGCTTCGAAACTTTCACGAGCTTTCTTCGCCAAAAGGCCTCATCTCTAAAAGCCCGGCTCGCGGCAGAAAGGAAGTACTGGTTCAACCAGAGTGACGGAACCGGTGAGGATCGGTATCGAGATAGCAGTTCGAGGAATCCCTGACTTGCTTTCAGGTATGAAACAAATAGCAGTCCAGGTCTATAAGTAGGAAGGCTCAAAAACTTCGACAGCAAGGACCGTTTCACTTGTCTAGATGGCCAACTGGAAGTTCCAATCGGAGCATATAGATCCGTAAATGGATTTAAGCGCCTAAGGATTTTCTGCCATAGTTTTTCATTAAGTTACATAGTTGTAGGTTACTTCGATGTGCCTTGCTTGCATCCCCTTTCGTTTGTGCATTCCAACTCCCATGCTACTTTTTTGTATATGATAATCAAAGGGAGTGGGAAAGCTGCAGTAATTCTTTGGAAAAGCCCCTCTTTGTCGAGCTTCTAGCAGCTGTTCTATTGTCTGCTTCCGCTACTTATTAACTATAGATCGAGAAAGTCACATTAGCTACACCAGACCAGACACACTTTCTTTTTTTTACTATTTTTTGACTGACCGGTTCGGTCACTCCTCAACCAACTAAGACATTTACGAGCGGTTCCTCGCCCCCTATCACTTAAAGGCAGAGCTAACCCAACATTCTACTGCTCTCTAAAGGGTCTGCCTATTCTATTAGTCAAGCTTGGAGAACATAGTACTAGGACTTACTAGATGAAAGACCTTGATTGGTGAAGGGCGTAGAGGATATTGAGAAAGATGGTTAACTGCTTGCTAACTGCACCCCTGCTTATACAGAACCAGCTCAATTACATAGACCCTGTAGCGAGTTGGTTGAGAAACCAGAGACAGGAACCCGGGGGGATCAATCAACATAAAGAACCCCATACCCCTTTCAAAATTTTCGGTAATAGCCTGTTAAACCCAGAAAGCCTCTCAACCCCAGGTTAAGGAGCTAGGTGCTTTAAGGCTAGCGGAAGGATGTTCTTCCCAAGAGTGGTACTCAGAAGAAGCCTGTCTGTCGGCAAAGATCGTGTGAGTGTGCAGTTATGCTTCGGATGATTCTTTTTTTACACGAGATCCATAGATAGGAACATAGTAGTTGAGAAGCTTGTTGACTAGGCCGCAATTATCAATATTCAGCCAATCCCTTGCAGCTTTATCTCTCCTTAGAAGTAGGACGAGTGTCCTACCTAATTGTTAGATTAGCCTATAGCAGGTATTAGAGAAGGATGACCCGCATGTGGGTGAAAAGCCTCTCTAAGGCCCTTTCTATTCTCTTTCTAGTATGGTTCCTTCAAAAGAACACGGAACGCCCAGCTTCGCAGAGCAGCTCTCTCCCTGTGAATAACTCGTTAGCATCTGGGGGAGATGATGCATCTTCTAACGCCTTAATACGGAACAAAGACGACCTTCTTGATTCTGGCATTCAAACATGAAATGAAACTGAGATAATATCATAATATACAGATCGAAAGATGAAATGACTTCGAACAATGAATATCATATGTTCAATGTGTGAGTACATTATAGAAGAAATTGAACATATGCAATTAGAAATAGAGTGAAGAACACTGAGAAAGTAAGATGGAAGCATCACCGTTGAAACGGAGACTCCGAATTCAAAATTTTGAAATCTTGAAGTAGGTCAGCGAACCCATGTAGAAGCGTGAATCAGGGATACCGAGGGCTGAGGGATATCCATGCTCACAAAATGTGAAATGCAGAAGAATTCCATCACAACCTCATACTTTTCTGGTCTCATGGGAAAATAAAAACAAAGAGATTAATCAAAAACAATATGTTCATCATAATCATCCACAAATAATATAAACAAAAAAGCACCCAATTCAAAACTATGAAATCTCCCAATTTTCTTTAAAAACATCTGAAATAATACCTAGGGTTTTCTCCAAAATCCCTACCGGAAACTTTTATCGGACATTTTGTGTTCATCGGAAAACAAACAGATATTACACTAGAAACCAAACACAACACTAATGAAATCAAAGAAAAATATGATATATAGGAGAGGAAGGAGTTGGTGAAGGGGCAATATAGGGAAAAACACTTCAATGCATGTTCAATTCTGCTTGCATTTGGTGTCTTTGAGTCCATTGGTGGTGGAGTCAACACTTATCTCAGGACAGGCAAGCTTTTTCCAGGGCCCCATCTATATGCTGGTGCAGGTACTCTTTTACTTTTTACTCTTCTTTTCATATTCTTTTAAACAATTGCTATTGCTTTGCATCCCTTAATTTGATTTTAATTGTATAAAAGAAATCAGAATGTGAAAATTATTTATTTAGCAATAACTTTGTGATATATATAAAGTAGTGATGTTGGGAGTTAATTTTGTTCATGGAGCAGCAATAACAGTACTATGGGTTGCCGCTGCTGCATTAGTACCCCCTATGCAGAAAGGAAGTGAAACAGCCAGAAGCCTTCATATTGCCTTCAACACAATAAATCTTCTCCTTTTCGTATGGCAGATCCCAACTGGGTGGGATATTGTTCTTAAGGTCTTTGAGTTCACCAAATGGCCTTGATTCAACTTACAGATTAACTAAATTATTATCTTTTTCCTACATTAATTCTTTTCTATTTCAATAAGCAAATCTAGACAATGTATATCACCACTCTCTTGAGAATAACATTTGCATTTCAACTTAATTACCTCATCATGACTGCATATATATATCAAACACAAATTTCAAAATGAAAACTTGCTTATTATTCATCTTAATTGCAAATTGCTCACTAGAAATGTATATATATATATATATATATATATATATATATATATTGTGCATGGAACTACTTAGTCATCTCCATGGAATTGGAGCTAAAAAAGAATAAGAATCCATGCCTTTTTTTCCCCATAATATATACCAAGTTGCAAAACTACAAATACTAATGTCAAAGTGGCAGTAGAGTCCATGACAAAAGAACTACATTTGCAATAACTTCTTATGCTAACAATACAAGCAACAAATTATAGCTCACAAAATCCCCAAATCTTAAAAGTAAGAGGCTATTTACAAAACAATTACCCAAGTAGGTGCTTAATAGAACAAATGAATCCCATCACTTATTTACCAAGTAAAGTTTTAGTCCACTAAAATAGCATTGTAAGCAACAAATTACCAATAAGCACTTATTGAGTTAAGAGTCATCGCTTCCACTTACCGGGTAAGACTCTCGATCCTTGCCTTCGTTCTTACCGGGGTAAGGTTTTTGGTCTTTGCCATATGAATCCGATAACGTAAACCGACTTGGTAAACGTCCTCTAATCTTATCTATAAATCACATTATAAATTAACAAACAACAAAAATATTTCAAAAGGCCAATTAATTTAAATTCCAAAAATTGATCCCAAATATAAAGAATTTTTTTTCGCAAATATGAAGAACAAATACACATAAATTGAACTATAAAACACTACTTTGTTAGAAACCTTCTTTGACCTTCCCTAAAGAATCCAACAAAGCCTTCCTACTTGTCTTCTTCAACCACTGCATACCACAAAAACACATAAATCATTCAAATCTTCAACAAAAAGATTTAAAAAAAAACAAATGGAAAAGTGAAAGGAAACACAAAAATCTGTAAAGAATCCAACTGCCATTTTTGTCACAAGTAACCCTAAATCCCAATTTGTTAGCATACGTGAAAAAAGACCGATATTTTTTGAAACACATTAACAAAAAGAAGAAATTCCAGGTACAAAGAATCACAAAGTAAAAAGAAGAATCACAGAGGACGAATGATGAAATCGAGAGAGAGAGAGAGAGACAGTCAATCAAGAGGAGGGAGTCGATTACAACTGAAATTGAGAGTGGATTATCTGAGAGAAACGATAAAATCAAGAAGATAGATTGAGAGACGATTACCTGTGAAATCGTTAACCGGAAGATGAGGGAATCGATGGCAACTTCTTTAGCAACCGATAGGAAACCTGCAACTGTATTTGTACGCTGGGAGAGAAATCGGGAAGCAGATAGAGAAATAGGTAACTGTAAAATAGGTATTTTAAACGGCTGAGATTTGATCTCATAAATAATTTTAACGGTCAAGATTAACTTGACCGACCTGCATCCATATATATATATATATAATTCATTTCCAAACAGTTACACCATTTTTTATATCACATAAATTAAATATTCCAAGTATATTTCTTATTGGAGAAGACTAATAATATCCATATGTTTCCGTAACGGCACTCCTACAAAATGAATCATCCTCACACACAATATTATCAAAACATTTTTTTTATAATCTCAACACTATAAAAATACAATAAATTCCGTAACACCCTTATTAAGGGGTGTCATTACCACTCCCCTTTTTATTTCCATGTTATATACATTTTCAATAATATTTTTATATTGGTTAGCTTTTTATAGATTTGACCTATAAGTTTTCGTTAGCATATTAAAATACAAGTGTAACAAAGAAAATTATTCATCATAATTAAATTCAAATTTATTATTATCTTTAAAAAAATTATATTTAGAACACATATTTAAACAAATAACACAAATGCGTTTATTTATACAATATTAGATTTATAATTGTGTTATTTAAATTTATTTTTTAGTTGCTGTATCTTTCTAATTTTCCCAGATTGTAATATAGATGTCAATTATTTGTAGTTTATATTATTTACTAAAATCTCGTTTCCAGAAAAACGAGACAAAAAACATGTAAAAACAAATTTTCAAGATCAATCTAAAAAAGAAAATGAAAATGGACACATGAAAGAAACTAATAAAAACGAAACCTGATAAAAAGCAATCAAAATTGTCAATGGCGGGTTGGTAAAGGTTTCTTTTATATGCTTGCAACACCCATGTTCAAGCCTTGCTTGTTACAGATTTCTTAAATTTTTACTAATAATAACGAGGCATGGGCAGGTTGATGCCCTTAGGCTTGTGATGTCCTAGCGGTTGCCCGGGCCGCCCACTACTTAGGCCGGCGTTGACAAGAGGTGAGATGGATGTTGTTGTAACGATAATGGAGTTAAAGGTAGAGGTGGTGGTTGGTGGTGGATGACGGTCAATGTGGAGGATGTGACGATGGTGGACATTAATAGTGGTGGTAGCAACCGACAATGGTGGAGGAGGTCCTTATGTCTGATGTGGTGAATGTGGATGTGGTGGTGGTGTTGATTATGGTGGAGTTGGCCGACAGTTGCTGGTGGCGGTGGCAATGGCGATGGTCGATGATAATCATTAAAACAAATACTATTTAAGGTTAGATAAAGGGGTCGTTTACCAAACGCTTACCCGGGTAAACATTTTCCAAGTCATATTACATCATCGAATGAATATGGCAAGAACCAGCAATCTTACCCGGTAAGAGCGGTAGAGCAAAGGCAATGACCGAGAGTCTTACCCGGTAAGGGAGGACGACGGCCCTTACCATGGTAAGCGATTATCGGATAAATTTTTGCATACGATATCATCTTAGTATATTAAAATCTTACCCAGTAAGTGATAGCGTTGAATTTTGCCAGTAAGCATATATATATACACGGGTAGGTTTTTGGTAAACGGCCCCTTAAATGAGAGTAGAGTAATATTTTTTTAGTTTCTGTCTCGTTCTTGTTCCACTTATTTTGGTGGAATAAAAAAACATTTTAGTCCCTATCACATGTCGTGCCAAACGTGCGATAATGAATTTTATTTTGTCCTATCCCATCTCATATACCAAATGCAGGCTCAAAGATTTCTCAATTTTCTTTCTTTTTATCTCTATTTTAGAGAAAAGTTTTATATGGATAGATGCAGAGGTGGAACACGACCGTTGCAACCTAGGGGGGCGAAATATAATATTATAAAAATTCAGAGATCTAAATGATGTGTGCTTAACTTTTTTTTGTTATGATCTATTATTAAATTTAGAAAAAAGTTTGGTTAACGTAAGACTAAAACTTTCAAACTGTTAACCGAAAAATACGAGTATACATTACAATAAAATTGGGACGTCAAAAAAATAAAAATAAACGTCCAAATAGATCATTTTATAAGATTTAATTTATAGAAGAAAAAAATAAACATTTTATCTAAAGGCGTTGTAATTAGTTCATATGACGTTTTTGGACGTCTTAACAAGTTTTTAGAACATTTTTAATACCAAAATATCATATAAAAACAAGTGTCGTATAAAAAAATGAGTTACATGAGACTCAAAAAATAGTCCTACAAAATTGCTAATGTGAATTTTTTTATTGAAGTGTCCAAAAAAAACTTGTTAGAACGTCCCAAAACGTAATATAAACTTATTACAACGTTTTTAAATATAATGTTTTATTTTTTAATTATATAAACTAAGTCTTAGAAAATAGTCTCTTAGGATATTTTGAAATTAGTATTGTTTTATAAACTCAATTTTATTTATTATGTTTTTAGACTACTATAAATTAATAGATTAAACAACCTTTAGATTAGTAATAAAACATTTTATACTAACTTAAACATTATTTTTTATAGTATTTAAAAACTAATTTTTATATATTAATGGATACTAATAGTTATATTAATGGATACTAATAGTTTAATATAAGCAGATGAAAAGAGGAAAAAAAGAAACCGTAAAGTAAGAGATTATAGTATTTAAAAACTAATTTTTATATATTAATGGATATTAATATTAATAATTTAATATAAGCACTGAAGGGGAAAAAAGAAATTGTTGAGTAAGCCATTCAAACCCCTGACTTAAGATCAGGGACCAAGAGATGATATCTATTCGAGCTACATTGTCACGTGTGTTCCTAGTTCTTCATTTATGGTATTTAACAACAAAAGCGGGGTGGCCATGGCCCCTATAGGCCACCATGGTGTTCCGCCCCTGGATAGATGAAACAAACAGGGGCGGAACACAAACCTTCTAATTGAGGGGGCCGAACCTAACAAATGCATCTAAAAAATATATAATAAAAATGTTTCCAACAGTATTTGAGGGATAAAATGCAGGGGCCATATACACATAACCAACTGAGTTAAGTACAATTCATGGATAATATTTATAATATCGAGTACTTAAGGGATAAAGCGCAGGGCCATGGCCCCCTAGGCCCCTAATTATGTTCCGCCTCTGAAAACAAACTTCTTCTAAATCTCTAAAATACCATGAAAATATTGTATAAAACAATAGATCAACTCATTATGCATGTTGATCAATCATTTAATTTCACACAACACATTGTATTTTCCCGTCCCTATATTCCATTTAATAAACTAAACATTGTTTTTTGTTTTTCTCTATAAATTAAATTGGTCAAGCACTCAAGTGGAAAATAAATAAAATTTATTCCATACTCTGTATATAATTATATTATTGTATTCATTTTTATTATCTTTTTCACCTACATAATTGTGATCATAAATAAATTCCATATTCCTCTCTAGATAAGTATATTGTTGTATTCAATTTTATTATTCAATATTTTTCTATATCCGTTTTGTATACATGATTTTGATCGTTAGTTAATTTTATAGTCCTCTCTAAATAATTATATTGTTGTATCCAATTTTTTATTACTTAATATGTTTTGTTATAGAAAAATGTTTGAAAAAACCTAACAAACTATTCTATTTTAAATGATTAAGTCCCTAAACTATTTTTTTGGATGAAAAAACCATTACACTTTCTCATTTTGAATAGAAAAACCACTAAACTTCCTTATTTTGAATGTAAGTTCCTGGAATTTAAAAATAAAAAATTAAACCATCGAATTTTTAAAAATTGGTTACTTACAACTTTTAAACATAAATAAACTAACTTTAACGGGCTATCTTTTGATTATCCCTCTTAAGATGAATAGAAAATAGATCAAAAACAGAAAGATTGATGGCAGGGGCCACAACGTGCTAGGCGAAATGGAGAACGGACAATGTTGGGGTAATGAGGAGTGACGAGGGGGAGCGATACCATTGTTTGCTAGGAGTTGAAAGGAAACAACAAAGGTAATTATGAACCTATCTTAAAGAAGATTGATCCATCTGCGGCATGAGAAATATATGGAAGATGTATGTATATATACAACATGCCAGGCTAATTCCTCTCCATGGACACTTATTATCTTGGTCAAACTATGCAATAAAGTACTCTATTTACTTTATGGTTTCCTACAATGCACATGATAGAAACCAACAAAAACGGAATGACCCATCACAACCGTGTCCTTCATATCTTGTGGGAATAAAAAACATGTGTGTAATTTTGTATTTATGGAAATCTAAACTGCTTTTCACTTTAACTCGATGGACACAATGCAATGATCCTACTTTAGAGTATCCCAAACACATAATCTCTACAACCACGGTCATTGCCCTCAAATGAACTTCAACTTAAAAATTTATAATAAAAGGTACCACCATAGAAAGTATCCCAGGAATTTTATTTGTGGGAGCAGATTTCCTAACAACCTCACCGTATGTAAGTTTTGCCTCAGAATGACAAATAACTATTATGCATAAGAGGAACTTTGAAAACTTCCCAAATTGAAATATAATTAGTAACTTTAATTCTAAGTTTTAGTTTCACATTTCAAATTCATCATCCAAAAAATCAAACCAGTACCATTACTTCGCTTGTTGGACCTACAAATGATAGAAAGGAACAATAATTATTGTTAAGTATGGTTCACCTACATTCCCAGTTGTTCTTACCCATCAACCCAAAAAGATATATATATATATATATATATATATATATATATGCTTGATAGATATAGCAAAACTGCTCTGGCGCAATCAAACCTCAAATAAATGGTTGTTAGGAATTCGAAGTTGTTTTCACGCAATCAAGTCTCGTTAACAGAATGCAAGTTAATTCCATATAAAGAACAGCCAAAGATCCTTCTGATGTGAAAATCGAAAGTCAGGCCTTAAGATTACACAAGTATAGAGGATCACATGTTAATAGTTATAACCTTAAATCAATATTTATCCAAGAACATAAAAAAATAGAGAAATAAATAAGAAAATTGAAGAAAGATTTACCCTGCCATAGGCATGGAATGGAGACCATTCCTAAGAAAATCAAGAATATCGTTCTTCAGAAACTTCTGCATTGCCTTCCTCTTTCTCGCTACTATCTCGATTGTTTGTCAGTTTGATTTCTGACTACATGAAAAACAAAATTTAACAATAAAAATCGTGAAAAAAACAAAATCAAATTCCATTATATAATTCCTTAGAGCATCTCCAAGAGCTATGCTAAAATAGAAAAAAGTGAGATTTGAGCAACTTTTTGCCTCCAGAAGTTATGCTATCTTGTATGCTAAAAAGACTAAAATAGAAAAAAGAGGAGAGCGGAGATAAAAATCTCCAAATTTGGAGAAATCTCTAAAACCACTTTTTGAGAAAGAAAAATAGTATTTTAATTATTCGACTAATAGGAGGCATTAAAATAAAATGTATAGGAGAGAGAAATATTATTTTATTAATATATTGATTATTTTTATTAATATAATAAATAGTATAATCTCTAAAATAGCATAGCTCTTGGAGTTTGAAGTAACTTATTTTAGAGATTTTGACTTTTTTTTGCTCTATTTTAAAAAAAAATATAGCATAGCTTTTGGAGATGCTCTTACCGTTTAGAGTAGAACTTGTTTTTCAATAATGCCTCAAGCATATGTTTCTTAAATTCGTCCAATACTAAATTTGTATCTTCAGATGATGATCATCAATGACTTCGATAAAACCTTCTTTGAATGAGAATCAAACGACCACCAATGCAGCGGTTTAGAATCAAGCTTTGCAAGCAGCAACCGGACCATTCAATCAATCAATCAGAATTGAAAGAAGATGAAGCGATTGATTTATAAATTTAAGAGAATATGGCATGTTTAGGGTGAATCGCCATCTTGAGAACCGACATAATATGTGCGCTTTCTTCATTTGCCACCCAAAAATAATTTTCCACCTGCATTGATGTTGCCAATGAACACCACATATCATTAGACATGCTACCCTGCTGCATCCAGAAGAATTAGTAAAATTTTCAAGTTGAGAATTTGTGTTTTCAACCCAAAACCCTAAAAAATGAACCACATAACAAACTCAAATCAATAAGCTATAAAAGAGATAATGAAGGCATATCCAGCGAAGTCCTTCAAAACCGAACCAGACTCGTACAAGTTTCAAAAATCGAATCATTAAATCCAATATAGGGCACATACCTTGAGTCCTCGACATAATTTTCGAAATTGGTCTTCAGAATATACTCAACGTCGGATAAGATGTATAAATGTTGTTGGGACAAAAAGTAAACAAATTGTAACGAAGATTTGCAAACATCCGTGAGTAGCCATTACCTCAACATATTGTTCCCTTTTTCATCTAGTTTATTGTTTTTCTCCAAACAGAAAACCTGCAAATTTGACCATAGGGAAGCGGTTTTAGGATGTAGGATGTGGAGACATTTCAGTAAATCTCTCTTCACAGGCAACATGTTTTGGACATTAATTTCACATATATAACATAATTGTTGCAACCTGTAACCAATCTAATGATGCTTAGATTTGGGATTACATCATCCAAGCAAATATACAAGCCATGAAATAGAAGCATATTGATACTCTTATGATCTTTCAATGGCTATGGGAGTAAAATGATTCATACTGTCTATTCAGCACAAAAATCAAACAACAATTTATCTAATTCCAACAAACAGAGAGGAGAATGGAACAAAAAAGAACAAACAACCCCTTAGTTTTTCTGAACCAAGAGTGAAGCTAAAGGAAATTGGTTCACCAGTTTCACTTTGTGATCATATGTCAAATCAAAGCGCCATCCTGCTTAGCACCTATAGTGATCAAACCCATGCAGAAATGCTGTCAGCCGACAACTTCAATCATGCAGATTAACTCAACCACCATTACAAGTTTCATAATCTCACGCACTATTACGCTAAAACCTGTAGCAAACCATGTTTCAGAGAATTAGAACAGCTTCAAAGATGAAACCTAATTTGGTATCACTCGAAATGATTGGGCAGTAAAAACAATATGAAAACATTCGAGAAAATGAAAAGAGATGTTTTGTGTCGATCCCACGAAAGATTCACTCTCAAATGGTCTTAAATAAAAGAATCTAATCAAATTCTCATCAAGAAAATACATAAACATTCATGATCATCTTTGGATATGATTAATTGAACTACTTGTGGGATCTCAAAGATACATAAATCAATGTATGTAATATTACTAACTTGAATATGTTCGGGGAATGTTGCAGTAAAAGCAACATTTGTCTCAGGCCAGTCGGCTGCATATCCAAACACTTGAAGATCTTTCTGATTTGGAGTTCAAGAGCCAAATACTCGACCCTTTTAAGAGAAACTTTAGATCTTTATTACATTATGCCCACACCTTTTTCAAGAGATCATAACTGCATCACCATAAATGGAGAATATTAACAACCAGTCTAATAAGAATCAAATATGTACATTCATGATTACAAAAAATTAACAACTTCAACAATATGTAAACTTGATATAATGGGTGTCAACTTTGACACTAGCTTGATAGGAGAATTTTTTTGCTTCTTGAATTTGAAGCCCTAACCCACACTAGCAGAAGAATAAAAAGATGACAAAAGAAAACAAATGCAAAGACTTGATCGAAACGACAAGAAAACAAACCTTAATCCACCTTAGAATTAGAATACAAATAGACTTCGATTCTTCCCGCTTCAACTTGATCTTGATATCACTTCATTGCTCAACCAAATATGGATAAGCAAGGGTTCGATGAATGATAGTTGTCCTGCACACACAGAATCTGGAATTATGGGGTCAAAGCCCAATTTAATTGAACATGTAGATTTAGAAGGGAAAGAACGGGAAAGAACCAACCTTTCCGTGCATAAACTATGATCAAGAAGCAATGATTCTCTCTCTATGATGAAAGAACAAAGAAGAAATTAAATGAAAAGGGAAGGAAACGTACTGATTGGAAGAAATCCATGGTCTTCTTTGGTGTTTTGAGAGGAGCAATCGCCGGACAGAATCATAGCGTGAACGTGTACATTCAGAAATCGAAATTAGGGTTTTAAACAAACCTCTCAAGATCAGGAGGGGGTAATTGATGATGACAAGGAAAAAGAGATCGAGAGCCTGTTTCAGGGTTTTAAAGCTGAGCTTCTTCAATGATTGCGATTCCACTGGCAGTTCTGACTCCATTGTTGGCCTTGGTGACCGCTGAGAAGGGATTTCATCGACGGAGAGACAAGGGAGGGAGGGCGGTGATCGGTGAGAAGTGGGAGTTTAATTCCAGATGGGAGAGAAGTCAGGGAACGTGGGAAGGAGAGAGTGGTGTGGGAAGTTAGCCTTGGCCTTAAGTTTGAGTGAGATGGGAAAGATAACCACGGCTAATAAGAAAATTTAAGGATTTTTTCATTCAAAAAAAATAGTTTTAAGAACTTAACAATTCAAAATGAGATAGTTTATTGGGTTTTTTTGGACTTTTCTCTTTTGTTATATGTTTTATTTATGTGTGATCATAAATGAATCAATCACTTACTAATGATTTGTAAAATTGATCACTAAATATATAGTAGAGTTGCAAGATTAGTATGTCTTATTAATTACATGTTATGATTAGGTTCATAAATCTACATGTTATGCAAAAACTAGATCAAATGGCAAAAAGTAAATGATAATAAGATTTATGTGGTTTATTTGATCGAGTTTAAATCCACGAACAAAAGAAAAATCTTATTTCTTTTTTATGAAACCGAACAATGTACAATCCATGTGACTTGAGAAGGATAGTCATTAGCAAGGTTAGAAGGAACGTGCTTCGGCCGAGTTTCCCCGCACGCGGCTTGGTGAATTAAACAAGGTTTACGAAAGCACGCCGAAGGTTTGGATCCAACGGACGACTGAGAAGCAAGAAACCCCAACTCAGGAAAAGAGTACAAAAGCCCAACGAAGCCTCGTAGCAAAGGCTATGATCCTTTACAAAAAAAAAACTTAAGCTCATGTTATGTCATGTAACATATTTGGGTCGGACTTATCAGAAACCCCAAGACCTAAAATGCCTACTCCTTAATTAGGCACGAGCGCACCTAAGGACTTGAAAGTGACATATTAGGGTTTGTTCTAACTTTAAAAGATACACATCTAAAAAGACATTGCTTCAAGATTGAAAAAGTAAGAAAAACAATGATTTGGTTATGGTATTTGAGAAGGACTAGATTAGATTCATAACCAATTCAGAAGAAAAAAAATGTGAATTGATAAACGAACGTAATATTGTCGTTTCCACTCCAATTTGGTTTGGGTCCCCGATTTCGTTTATGTACGTTTGGGATGAGATTTCACATTCAGAAGAGCAATCCTTTGACGTATCACACATAAGGGATCATTGTCTTTTGTTTGGTTACTAACACAACACTCTTGACACTCACCATTTTATATTTACTGAATTGTATATTATGGTTCAATTTATATTTCTAATTGTTGTTCTCTTGAAAATGCAAAGAAAAACTAAATATTGCCAAATTTGTGATTTTAGGAAAATATCTTATGATGGTCGTTAATGGATAAATATGTAAATTTGTGTTGAACTCAGACCAATAGATGTTTCACTTTTCATATGTCTTCTTATGAAGCAAGATGTCTCGGATTCGATTTAGTTGGGTGCTATCATGTAACACCCGGAAATTTGGTGTTCCTAAATTCAAGTGTTAGTGGCGTATTCATCAGTAGAATGGTTTGGGATAAGTATTGGGGTTTTGGTCCCCGGTCAGATGTCGAAAATAAACAAGAAAAGCCCAAAATGCGTGAAATAGGGTAAACTGTGACCTTAGGGTCGTAATTCTTGCACCTGGGGGCTAAGGTCGCACTTTATATACCGTAAGGAGTGTTTTCGGGAAGGTGGAGCTAAAATTGCAACCTGGGAGTGGCAAGGTCGCAGTTCGCGTGCAGGGGTTAAAAAGTCGAATTTCGGGTTTAAACTTCATTTGATCATAACTCTCTCATTTCTCAGCCGATTTGGGCGATTCAAAGTGCCATAGTTTTGTCTTTGGAAGCTCTTCAACATGGAAGCAATGATATCTAGAGGTTACTTGATGATTTTGGAGCTTATAGGAGTGGAAGGTAAGATCACCTCTCCGAAATCTTAAACCTAGGGTTTGGGTTTTTCACCAACAACTCTCATTCTCCTTTGGGTTCTCTTTTGTGTATATTTTGGAAGTTATGTAGGTGTTATTGATAGGATTACATCATGGATCTAGAGGTTTAGCTTGAGGATTTAAAGTCTTCACCGAATGGAACTCGGTATTGGGGTAAAACCTAGATTTAGCCTAAATCTAGCAAGGTGAGTTCAAGATACTTTGTGAAAACTTTGTACATGTCAAAAACGTCTATTTTGAAGTATTAACATGTTTTATTTGTTATTTATCGAATGTGTGAGTATTTGGGTAAGTTTGCATATTGGGTATAAAAAGATTTATAAATCATGAAAGAGGCTTATACTTGGGTTTTAGACATTTTGACAAATAAAGTATAAGTGTGGGTTGTTTGGGTGCAATATATTTAAATGAAAACTATTTGATTGTATTTGCATATTTGGAGTTTTGGAACTTATAAATCGTTGGAAAATACATGTTATTGTATTATGAGTCGTTTTGGAAATACATGAATATGATTTCATTTGGAAAATGGTTTGTCTCAACTAATATTTTGAGTAATTACATAAGTGTTGAGTTATAGAGCATTTGCTCGATTTTGACTAAAATGAGTATTTTAAATGGTATTATCTTACTTGGAAATGGCTATAGATGAAAATCTTTGCTGGTAAGAGCGAGTCCGGATGTAGTCTTCATTAGTTTTTTGTCCGAGGAGGAACCGGGTTACCAAAACTCACGACATTAAGAATGTGGTAGTTCTTTGAATGCAAGAGGTGTTGGTTCGAATCCAACTCGTGAGAAGGAATCCATGCACAAAGCAAAGGCATCAACTAAAATTACTTGACCCAACTTTCGGTAAAGTTCATATTTCAAAGGGAAACATTTATGTAAAGGTTTTTCAGTAAATGGAAAATTATCACTATGTCTTGTTTGATGTAGTTGATTATGGAAACATTGATGTAAAATGGAAAACTGTCACTATGTCTTGTTTGATGTAGTTGATTTATAGACTACTATGTAATGGATCCATAGGCATTTAGTCGGTTTTATTTCGGGATTGTTGTCCCCTTTATGTATGCGTTCGAGTCATCGGAGGCTTTAGATATTATTATATTAATTGGTTGTTACCAATTGCCATTGACTCTTACGTACGTGTCGAATTAGGGTCATCGGAGACTTTAGATGTTATTACATTAAGTGGGTGTCACCAATTGCCATTGATTCCTTGCACGGGCTTTCATTGGAATCATTGGAGGCTTTTGATGTTATTACATTAATTGGTCGTCACCAATTGCCATTGGTTCCTTTGTTAAGCCAACATCGAGTAGTGACTTACTTTTTTATTCGTCACCAAAGATGGTATGTCGGGTCTCTCCCGTTAGCTTCAGATATTTCTATTCCTTTTAAAGGTACGCGTGAGTTAACGATTTATAAAACTTGGTTAAAGGTATGTTTTCTATCTCCATGTTATAAACCCATTCATGGTCGTGTGAATATTGGATTTGGTATCACGTTAAATGAGTATTTCTATTCAAAGCTTTCATTTCTAATGGCATGTCAGTCTAAAGCTTTTATTATGGAAATTATGAATTTGGGAAAGACGTTGCTCTTATAAAGAAGTCATCTCATTTTGAGAAATTATCATTTGAGAAATTATCTTTTGATTTCAAACAATTATAAATGTGTTATAAACTCTTGAGTTCACTAGGCGTTAAGTCTAACCCTTTTTCTTTGTCGGCATGTGCATCAGGTTATCGTTGGGGTTGGTACTAGCGACACGTGTGGACTTGAGTGCTAGGAAGTGGCACGATAAAGGTTAAACTCTTTGTGACGTTTTTCGCATTCGGAGATAGCGACTTTTTTGGGTTTAGTAACACCCGACCGTAATCATGTCTTAGTAGAAGACTTGATATATCTTTTGAAGAGGTTTGTTACTATTTGTTGTTTGAGGAAATTTAAATCTTGATTTATAGGGAATGAGTTATCTTCGAATTGATGTAATATGAAAATTTTAAATTAGTCGCTTTTTCCAAATTTGAGAGTGTTACATATCAATCCTTGACGTTTTTGTTAGGCACTATCAAGAATGTCAACCACCAACACCACCTTTCCCTGGTGCTTCGCCACCATGACAATCATCTCGATCTTTATTGTACATATTCTCTTCGAAATCACATACAATTTCTACGGATTTTTCATAAAGTTACATAATATCAAGAATGTAGAGATTAAAACGCAAACCGTCATAATTAAAACACCCGTCTCATATCCCGACATTTGATACTTAAATGACTTCATGTTTTCGAAAGTGTGGATTGTAAAATAAAAATGTGAAGTCCAACTGTCCAAGATGTTTGACTTTGAAAGTGTGAATCATAAATGCGAAATAAAATGCAGCAAAATATAATGACAACGTTAATGTACATATTTAGTTCTTCTTATCACATTCCTATTTTACCTTGATGAATGAATATACAGCCTACATGACAACTATTGATTTTGTGGTTGTATTTCCTTACGTAATTGTACATGTTCTTACGTTTGCAAGAAAGGCCGAAAGTTTATATAACTGTAACCACTTGGGTTGTGTCACACTTGTTAAATCTTAGAGAGATGCAGTGAGATATCTCATCTAAACCAGATTCGAATCCAGGCGCTGCCAAAACCCTTTCATTTGTGATGGCTCCAAACAATGCAAGGTGGCCGGGGGAATTAGTTGGTGTGCGTCTGACTCGTAAATCCATAGTTACCAAAAAAGGTTATAAAATTGATGATCATGTAGCAGTTTAATTAGAATAGCTTGGATTTCATGTCAATTCATGATTTAAAATTACCCATGTCGAATTTAATACTCTATGAGCTTTATTTCCTATTCTATTCAACAAAAATAATTCATAACCATTCGGTTAAGATCAACCTATACCAACCAATTATGTATATGATTCAACATATCAAAACTATAAAATAAACTTTAAAATCCACGTCATAAATAGTTACATTGTCTGGTTAAACAATTTAATTTTTTTATCTTTACTTTAAATTTGAACTAATACACTTTGTTACAATATGGTTGTTTTGTTGAGACACATTGTTTGGATCAAGTTGACAAAATATATGGAGGTCTTCAATCTACCTCGCATGGCGGACAACACGACTGGTCCAGTGACTCGAGCCCAGACCCGGACCCAGAGGTGGATCCAAGAATTTTTTGTTATGGTGTCACAAAATAATTTCCATATTATTATACTGTAAAATATAAGTTTAGCTAAAAATAAAGTTTAATAAAAATGAGATATAAGCTATCGCCTACAACTGTTAGCTACGAGAAGTCATCTTTAGGAAGCGGTTGAGTATGCCTCCATTCGTGACCAAAGCAAGCGCTTTGCAAATGATTGAATCATTCAAAAAGTCAGTCATCCATCCAATAACGTATCCACAATTAACATTAAAAATGTATATTTAATAGAGATTAAATATTACATTTATCATACATGTATATATAATCAAAGACGAAGAAAGTAGAGGGATATGGTGGTGCCCAGCCCCTCCAATCCTTCCCGACCCAAATCTTAGTTACTCAAGGATCCCCAAAATTTTAATTAATTATTTTGAAGCATCCCTCAAGCCTACATCCCACATTCCCACTTAAAATAATTTTTTAGTTAAGGAAAAAAAATTGGGTGAGCCCAATTTAAAGATGGTGATGTAATAGTTATTATTTATTAGAAAAACATCAAAACCAAAAAAATTACGTGATTAACTAAACTTAAAACTCAAACTAATCAGGACCGTCTATTAGCATGTTAAATCTTTATTTTTGAACAGGACATCCAAATTTTGGGGGTCTAATTTAACTTTCAAAATAAAAAAACGACTATTTAATTTTAGAATTTGCCGAACAAAAACAAAAGTGACTCTTTGATATTAATTCTTCTTACTTTGTCGTATTAAACATTTTTGTTGTTTAATTTATAAGATTTTCAAAGATGATATGAATTTTTATATTTTGGTTTGTTTATTATTAATTTAAAATGATCTATATATGATTTTAGTACGAGTGTAACAGAGCCTCTAAAAAGATTGAGACGGCTCTGAAACTAATTATTTTAGTTTACTATAGTAACTAATTAGTAGCAACTTTATATTTAAACCCTAAATGTAATTATGTAAAATGTTTTTATTGAATATATTATAGTTATGTTTACTAAACCTTAATTTAGTTGGATGTATTTATTAAGATTTTCTAATTTGTTTGAACTTGGAAAGAACATCTTTTATGATCAGAAGTTGAATTATCAACAAGAAAATAACTATCTATTATCAATCGAAAGAAAAATATTGTTGATGACCAACAATCGAAAGTAAAACGTTATTAATGATCAACAACGGTGTCCTAACGATGATAATCTTGTGGCAAATGTTGGTCCTACTATGTGCTAGAGGACGGAGGCTTAAGGAAAATCAAAATAGGACAACTAATAAAATGTTAGTTGAATTAGAAATTAATGATATGTCAAATTTGAAAGAGGCCAATATAATTTTTTGATTATTATTGACCCAAACTCACGAGCTTCAATCTTAAGTTATCCAATAAACCAACACGATAAAATTAAGCGAACATATGAATCATTTCAACTTATAAATCAAATTATCATTTTTAGTCCATTGATTCCAACTTTAATATGCGAGTTGTTTCGAGCAAAATTTCTAGCCCCCTTTAACTTAAATTCTCAACTCCTCCTCTATCTAATAGTGATTAAATATTGTATTTACCATACATGAATGCAATTAACCCTAAAAATATGTTACTATTTATCAATGTTTAAAAAAGCTCGTCGCAACAGCCGCCGTGGCTTAAAGCTTGTGGTTCACGCCACGTTATGCTTGTGGCACGCCATGACCTAATATGCGGTTTTTACAACGCAATATTTGATTATTCTTACTCATTTTAATGTCTTATTTGTTGGTTTTTATTGTATAATCTAATGTAGATCACTTAATACCATTGACTCGTTAAGTGATAGTAGAAAATATTTGTTTACATGTATAATAGTTTATATGATATAAAGATTTGCCGCCATAAGTCAATCCTTAAAAACGTCACGGCCTCGCCGTGGCTCCTAAGGCTTGAGCCGTCACGCCATGCCTCACTCTATTTTGAACCTTGCTATTTATTAGTGTTAACATTAAAAATATAATTAATTATAAAAATATTCAATATTGGACTCGTTTAGAAGGTATCGATGAGACTTTTCTAATGATGTAAATTGTATAAAAAAAATATGTATCTTTTAAAATGTATTTAGCTAATAATTAACTAATTAAAATACATGTTAAGGGTATAAAATCAAAAAAAAAGGTAAAGGTAGTAAATTAAAATCACTATAGTCTTTGAAGGATCAAAACTGTAACTGATTTCCAACCAATAGAATCGTTTACTTCTTATTTTTTCAGTTAAACTCCCTACAGCTTTTACAGGGTGTTTGGATTAGCTTATAAAACAACTTATTGACTTATTCCGGTGTGACACTGATAATAAGTTATTTTGAGTGTTTGAGAAAAACAACTTATCCGGTACCAAACCGGTGATAAGTCATTTTTTAAGAAGTTAAAATTTTTGATAAGAACTTTTTCGGAAAGCCAATAAGTTATAAGTTAATAAGCTAATCCAAACACCCCCATAATCTTTATGTTTTCATCCCAAATTTTTTTATGGTTTCACGTCAAAAAACCTATGATTTCATATTTATATACCTTTAAAATATTACACTTAGACCCTTCAATTTTTATGGTTTCACGGGTACTTTCTATAGGTAATCGCATATGATATTCTCGTACCATTCATTGAGGATCGATGTGGCCTTTCTGTTTTGTGTTCCATCGAGTTTTATCAAAAACCTCCTCATCATCCCGTCACCCATATCTAGCCGGTGACGATAATTTTTGAAAATTGTCACTCAATCTCGTCATGTCTCAGGTAAATCTTTTTGTTTCCAACTAATTAATTGTTGTTTATGGGTCTTGATTAATGCAACCACATTTCCATGATCATGTTACCATTAAGATCCATTTTTATTTGTAATATTATTGTGGTTGATTTATTTCATTTTTTGATTGTTTTTGTATTCATGAATCTTGATTTATATCAAAAAATGAATTGATTTTTGTTCTAGTTATGGGTTCGTTTATGATTGTAATTTGTGTGTTCGATAGGTGAATGAGAAAGATCCCTTGATCAATCCTGCCACAACAACCGGTATGTTTTTTTTTTTTATGTTTCTGTTTGATGTGATTGAATGTGGTTATTAATAGTTCTAAGGATGATTATAAAAGATTGATGGTTAGGTTAAGCCTAACTCGATTTTCAAATTGTTTTAGGCTTTGATATAAGATGGTGAAATCATTGCAATGGAATACATAATTTTTTTATTATTTTTATTTATTTTGCTTTGTTTGATGGCATTATATTAGTTGGCCAAGAAATAGGGTTACCGAAAGGCGTTTGGCCTAGCCGTATCCGGGTTAATGGTAAAGCCCGGCCTCCCAGGCAGTGGCGGATCTAGGATTTTTCCCAAGCAAGTGCACCCTCAAATTGTATCAAATGTCCGCAAAGTTGTTTGATGTATTTTTCCGTTGATTTCAAGGGATTTTTTACCCGAATTCCCCGTTTGGGGACTTTTTTAAGTTTTTCGATTGATTTCGAAGGATTTTTTAAGGGTTTTGGTTGATTTCGAGTGATTTTTTTATGGTTTTTGGTTGATTTCGAGTGAATTTTTTTAAGGTTTTTGGTTGATTTCGAGAGATTTTTTAAAGTAGTGCTACTTTAACCCTTGAAATATCAAAAGTTTAGAGGGTACACCTCATGTAAAACTTATGAAACACGATTTTTTTTACCCTTACGGGACATGGTTGAGCGGTAGCACAGGACCCCCTTCCCCATAGGGTGGGTCCGCCACTGCTCCCAGGAGCCTTGCGTTTCAAACATAAAGGTGAGGAGTGTGTGTGAGTTCATTTGTTGCAGATAAATATTATATGCATCAAAAAAAGGTTAAAAGAAAGATTTTTTTTTTTTTTTTTTCTGTTGTTGGTTTTGGTGGATGTCGGGAGGGCATTCGTGGTTTCCTTTTACTATTTGAGTGCATATTGAGGGAGGAATTTGCTTACATCCCACCCTATGTCCTACTTTCAAGTGAGATATATATACTCTATTCTTATGGTTTTATTTTTATACGAGGGAGGAAAAGGAAGAGTAGGTGTTCTTACCCTTCATACGATACAATTAACAAACTTACACAACAAGCAATGAATAGGGTTTGAAGCTTTAATGAATGGACATAGACCTTACTAAAGATAGCATGATGGTGAAACAAAATTCAAAAATAAAGTCCAAGGTTAATTTTTTAAATTTATTGCAAGATGTTTGCTTACCATATTTTTTTTTTGGAAAGAGCATCCTAGGCATTTGTCTAGACTAATCCCCTGACTTAAAGACTGCTAAAGCATACAACCCTGAGATAATTCCCTAGTGGCCGCAAGTTGTTTGCATCTGGATTCGAACATGGGGTAGATGGGTTATCTAGCCTCATCCCCCACAAGACTTAACCAGTACGCCACAAGCCTTGTAGTTAACTTGCTTACCATATTCCTACCAAACAACCTATTTTGCATAGGGAACAAAATATTTGATCACATCAAGAGTTTGATGTAGAGTATGTGGTTTGCAATAATGAAGACTTGCAAATTAAGATTGCGGTCTTATGGCTTACATCTTCAAGAATGTTACACCTTCAAGAATATGGTTCCCTGCTAATAATTTCTTTCATATATGTTCTTTAATCAGATGAAAAGGCGGATTCAGCTGTGAAGAAAACTTCCTCTGAATCAAGCTCCTCAGATGTGCAATCTGGAAAATTACCCGCAATGCCATCTGCTCCAGGGGCTGGATTTCCTGCAAGTCCTTTCGACTTCTCATCTATGGCTAGCCTACTTAATGTATTGTACTTCCTTTCTTTCATGCATGTTCTCCAAACATAACATGTGTTTTATACACATATATACACCTAGAGGAAAGTTCAAATGCGACTTCAAATTTGGTTGTGAACGTGAGGATAAATGAGAGTGCGACACGTGTCTGGATGTAGATTATTCAGACTGAATAATCAAACAAATATTTAGACTGAATAATATAGTGTTTATTCAGTCTCAATAGGCATTATTCAGACTGATAATCCTTATTCAGTCTCAATAGGCATTATTTAGACTGAATAATATAGTTTTATTCGGTCTGAATATTTCTTTGATTATTCGACACTGTCGCGTTCTCATTTGTTCTCACGTTCAAAACCAAATTTGAGTTCTCATTTGAACCCGCCCCTATACAGCTATATGAATATACATATGGTTGCACAATATGTGCATACTTATTGTCTATTCAACATAATAATTCTGGTGGCAGTGCTACTTAGAAACATGATGTACGGATCTCATGATTCAGTTGACCATATACCTTTTTCTATAAAAAAAAATTGTTCTTACGGTTATCGTAGATGATGGCTGATAAGCTAGTTTTTTCTATTTCATTTGGTAGTTATCCACTTCTTTAATTTGGAAACAACTAAGTTATAAAGACCAAAGAGTATTATTATTATCATTTTGAAGTAAACTTTTTAAGATAAAATCCACATCATATAAATATTGTGAAACTTGAAACCATTTTTTTATATATCTATTTATTATGTGTAATCTTTTTTCTTTTTTTTCAAATGTATCCTAGGCATTTACCTAGACTAATCACTGGCAATTTAAAGACTGCTAAAGCATGCAACCCCGAGATAATTCCCTAGTGGCCACAGGTTGTTTGTTTGCGTCAGGATTCGAACATGGGGGTAGATGGGTTATCTAGCCTCATCCCCCACAAGCCTTAACCAGTACGCCACAAGCCTTGTGGGTTATATGTGTAATTTTTTTACTTGTGATGTACATTATATTTTTTTTATGTGTTTATAGGACCCAAGTGTCAAAGAATTAGCTGAACAAATAGCAAAAGATCCATCATTCAACCAGATGGCAACACAACTCCAGAGGACTTTTCATGGTCCCGAAGTAGGCGCCCCCCAGTTCGATACACACGAGTATTATTCCACGATGCAGCAGGTTATGCAAAACCCACAATTCATGACCATGGCTGAGCGCCTTGGTAATGCCTTGATGCAGGTACGTATTTAAATAAATTTCTTACACATGTTATATATATATATATATGCTAGTGTTCCATGTAATATAGTGGAATTTATGATCAAAATTTTGTCTATATGTGATAGGATCCAAATATGTCTCATATGCTTCATAATTTATCTAATCCAACTCAAAAAGATCAACTTGAGGAACGAATGGCGCGTATCAAGGAAGATCCATCCTTGAGACCTATTTTGGAAGAGATACAATCTGGAGGTCCATCTGCAATGATGAGGTGTTTAATCTATACACTAAAAAAAACTGAAGAACACACTTAGAGCCCTCCATCCGGTATGCCCTAACAGGTCTTTTTCTATGCACCAATGCTTCTATAATTATAGAAGCATTGATGCATATGGCCAAATGCATATTACAAATTACCAACATGCATTAATCATACCGTCCAGATGGAGGGCTCCAGGGTTTTTCAGTTTTTTTTTTTTAGCGTTTTCCTTTGAACCTGGCCCTATATGGTACGTAACATATATTGTTTCTTTCTCCCATAAAAATTAGGTACTGGAATGATAAAGAAGTTCTACAAAAGTTGGGTGAAGCAATGGGTGTCGCAGTCCCGGGAGATGCAGCCTCTTTAGCTGGATATTCAGGTGTAGACGAGAATGAAGTAGTAAATGAGGATGAGTCTGTCGTTCATCATACTGCTAGTGTTGGTGATGTGGAGGTACTCGGGGTTTTAACTACCTTTTCGGTGTATATATATATATATATAGGGTTAGGTTCAAATGTGAACTCATTTTTGGTTGTGAACGTGAGACGAATCTCAGCCACACATCTTCGGTTATGGTGGACGCGATCACGGAGGATTGACGCGATTCATGGGAGGGTGGAGATTATTAAAGGAGGGGAACCAGGTCAAAGCCGCCTTTATTGATCGGATAAGTGGCTAAGATTCGTCCTCACGTTCACAACCAAAAATGAGTTCACATTTGAACTTTCCTATATATATTATATATATATATATGATCAAGGGAGGGATCATACAAGAACACCCCTCGTTTAAAGGGACAAAGGAACACATTTAGGACCACATATGATCTGGATCCCACACAATATAAAATCATATTTGATTCAATGGTGGGCCCTATTGAATCAAATATGATTTTATATTGTGTGGGATCCAGATCATATGTGGTCCTAAATGTGTTCCTTTGTCCCTTTAAAAATATAAAGTTCTCATTTGAACCTCTCCCTATGGTTCAAATACTGTTTTACATAAATGAAGGAAACCCTAAATATAATTATATCCATACTAGCTTACAGTTTTTATTTATAAAACTAACTGATTTTCTTATTCAACTAGGGTTTGAAGAAAGCATTAGAGGCCAGTTCTGATAAAGATGAAGAAGATTCAGAGGGAAGGACTGCTTTACATTTTGCATGTGGATATGGGGAGGTAAGATTGATAGTATAGTGTAGTACTATATTCTTCTTAAATAAATTGCTTCTTATTGAAGCATACAAATGCCATAGAGGCTTGCGCCAAATGGGAAAACATACAATCATACACTAAGGGGCTGTTTGGTTCAGGTTGAGGAATGAAAATAAGAACTAAAATGAAAATGAAAATGACATGGAATGAAAACGGGAATGCCTTTTCATTCCAACCAGTTTAACCATGAATGAAAATTTGGACTTCTGCAGGAATCATCTCATTATATTATATAAAACCAAACAGTTCTTTTATTGGCATTCTCATTGATTACTGATTAATACCTTATATTGAACCCCTGACCTCTTCCGAGCATGAAGGTCCATATACCGCTAGGCCAAAGACACTTTGATAAAAAACTATATTTGTCATACTATAAACGATCAGTAATGCATTTATGTGATATAAAGGTGAAATGTGCCCAAATCCTCCTCGAGGCTGGCGCAAAAGTTGACGCTTTAGATAAGAACAAGAATACGGCCCTTCATTACGCAGCTGGTTATGGCAGGAAAGACTGTGTGGCCCTTTTGCTCGAAAATGGCGCAGCCGTGTAAGCTTATTTATTTATATATTTATTTATTTATGATCTCGCTTCTTAATCTAACCTATATTTTGTGTTTTTTTTTCTGAATTATGATTTGGGACTTCTTGTTGGTGCAGTACTCTTCAGAACATGGATGGCAAGACACCGACTGATGTCGCCAAACTGAACGAACAAAACGATGTACTGAAGCTGCTCGAGAAAGATGCATTCCTATGAGTTTTATGGATGGTTTTTGTTCGTTGATCGATGCTTGATAATATTTATATAATTGTTCGTGTTGGTTTAAAGACTACAATTATTTTATTCAAATTGTTGTTTTTTGTGTTATAATTTCTGCTTCTTTCTAACAAAGTTGCATTTCTGTTAAAAGCCCATAATGTTTTAATTACAATCGTTTTGGTATAATTGGTTGTTTTGAAAAATCATAATTTGGGACTTGATATGATGTGTCAAAAAGTTTGTCTAATCCTTTTGGAGTAAGTTTTTCAAAAGTTTTAGTTGTTTGTGGTCTGAATCAGTGCATATTAAACAATTAGGGAGCAGTTGGTTCACAAAATGGAATTAGAATCCATCGAAGGAATTTGACCATGTATTTTGTTGGATGTAATTGAATTCTTTAGGATATCCAATGGAATGTTGAAATCCTTAATTTAAGGAGTTCAATAGAATTCAAAGGATTCCATTATTTTCACTATGTGAACCAAACATAGATTTAAACACGCTCCTGGATGTCAAGATTATTTAAATTCGGATGTTCTCAAGGCTATTGCAGGCGTTTTCAACCCTGCTTGGTAAAATCTTTTTGTGAGTATAATAGAGTGATTTGTCGAACATTTCAAGAACTTCTGCCTCAATACTTTCTCATGAATCTCGGTCTATATTCAACATTGAGAGATTTTGGCATCCTAAATCCAATTAGAAGCACAATTAACTTGTGTTTTTCCTTTGATAATTCTAATTGTTTGCAAGTTATTTGATTTGAGTGTGAGTGATCCATTTAGTCTCTTGCAAAAGCAAAGATGTAACGATCAATATTATGACTTTAACCACAAGGCTTGTGGTGTACTGGTTAAGACTTGTGGGGGATGAAGCTAGATAACTCATCTACCCTAGGTTTGAATCCAGGCGCAAACAACTTGTAGCCACTGAGGAATTATCTCAGGACTGCATGCTTTAGCAGTCTTAAAATTGTTAGTCTAGGCACGCCTAGGATACCCTTTCCAAAAAATATTATATGACTTTAAAAACAAAGATAAACAATCAGATCTTGACGTGGGCTTGAGAAAAGTAGACTAGCCAAATTAATGAAATCGCTCTAAATTGAAGCGCTTGCTTGTTTAAGTGTGAAGCAAATTGTGCCATTGATGTGAGCAAGATATTGTACCCTTGCAAAACTAAGTGGTAACTCATACAAGTATACATGTGTCAACACTTATCAAGTAATAAAATAGTAAGAACCACGAATTGTATTTCATAGAGATAGGTATATTAAGTTGTAAGTTTTCAAGGTGAAAAGTTAATTCCAGATGGTGAATTCGAGAGAATATGTGTGAGTTATAATTACTATTGTGCAAGTAAAATAAAAAACTTGAGTGTGAGAAGAATTAATTAAGACTTGGAAATTGGAACCGTATACCTAGTACCAAAACAAGGTTATAGCACGAGTTACAAAAATAACTTGACATTTCCAACCAATAGACTTTTAAGGCACTCTTTCGAGGTTGAGTCTATCACTTATCCATAGATCAACTCTCATATTTCTATTTTGGGGTTGAGGAATAGCATCTTGTGGAATGAACAAGTCTTCTTGATTCTACATAGCTTTTTCAAGTATCCTTCCGTATCATTTAAGTTGATGTCGTCATGTTGACTTATTTCTAAATCCAACCCACTTTTAAACGTTGGCAGATGATTAGATTGTATATGGATATCTTTTTGATGATATAACTTTGATTGAATGATTGGAAAGAGTTATTATTAATAAACAACTTCCACCATCATATCGTCATATTGGTTTTAGCCTTAACATCACCCCCACACTCATGCTATGATTTTAGTCTAGCAGCACCACTTTCAAAGAAAAATAGTAAATAGTAAATAAAAAGACTCAAGTTATCCACTTAAATAAGTAAAACATACGAGAAAAGTTAGGAAATTATGTCATAATATCTACATAAACTATTCTTATCACCCACCGCCAAGGTTGCCCAAACACTACCCACTCCATTTCACTCTTAGGAAAACTACTTCATTCTGCTAACTTCTAGGTGAGAGCGTAATTAGCTAAGGCAAGTTCAACTTGCATGTCTAAAAACACGCTCACCATTCAGACATATCATTTCTACTATTAGTATGAATATAAAGCATACTAAATGGGAGAAAGGCAACTAGAATGCTACAACTTTTATACTAGAATTACGATTGGAAGGCAAAGAAACCAAACACAAGCACAAGATATCTTAGATCCTTCCCTATTGGAATTGTTTTTTAAAGTTTGTTAAACAAGAATCTAGGCAATATTAGTATTTAAGCATGAATAGAATTCAAATCAACCCATTCCCCAAAAACCTTACTCTAGTTTCATGCCACTTTTCATTTCTGAGTGGCTTTGCCTTTAAGTATGGCTTTAGATTAAGGTATTGCTTACAATAGGAGATCAAATTTTCATTGATTTTTCATAGTTTAGCACATTCCTTACATTTGGTAAACTTTGAACCATTAATCTATGGAAGTTGATCTCTATCGATAAACTTGTACAATTGCTAAGCCATTTAGGCCTTAGCCCCCTATAACTAAGCAGTAACACTCAACTGTATTTTTCCTTCTATCAAATGAGGAAGTGCATATTTTGTCTGAACTTCCATTGTACCTCTAACTAGTTTCAATCTCTTTGTTTTGCTTGGTCGGGGATTGACCTCCTAACTTATCAAAATTTGATTATATTATTCCTAATTTTCAGCTTCAAAATCAGATTTGTTAATCATTGAGAAAGATTGGTAGCCATGTTGTGAAACTTTATAGTATGGTGGCAAATAGTCGTAAAGCTAGAGATTATGGGTATATAAGTGAATAAAAATATTTAGGAGGACCAAATTTGTAAATATAACAACAATCATGGTTTCTCAGCCGTGCTTTTTGTCTCTCTTTTGATAACTGTGCCACGGAATTGGAATCCATAGCTACAACCTGCAAATCTCTCTTAACATCAGCCAACAGGATTGTTTCTGAATCTTGTGAATTGATGATTGATGCTCGTGTTTTTGGATAAGATTGGAGCTTTGATAGAGAAAGGCAAACCGTTTTCACCCTAACTTTCTGTGTTCTAGGGTTCAAACGCAACCGCTTGCTGCCGGAGAACGTTAGGTACTGATCTCACCGATCATCGTAAAAAGGTGAATATCTGGTTCTGATTCTGATTCTGATTCTGATTCTGCAGAAAGATATAAAATTTCTGTGAACTGGCTGAAATTTTAATTGAGTTACAGCAAATTTCAGGGGATATAATATTGTTTGTGTTGTAGATAATAATCGGTGGAGGAGGAATGCCTCGAGATAGGGAATTATCTCGGTCTCCGTCTTATAAAAGGCGTAGGTATTCAAGGTCACCGTCTCCGGTGGTGCACAGGTATAACAGCCGCAGAGATAGAAGTCGAAGAGATCGAAGCAGCCAATCTCCTTATTCTTATAGCAGGTGATTGATACCCGATTACGTGTAGGCTCATTTTTGTACACTTGATTCCTTTTTCTAGCAACACGAAGTCGATTTTACTGTCAAATTCTATCATTTTTTTTCTTCTGCATAACACACTTTGCTTGGTGCTTATGAGTAATTTTGATTTCGAACAATTTTACCGAATAGGGTATGATCTTATACTTTTGGTGTATTATATATATTGCTTTGAACTACAATTATGAATATGATATTACGTTTTTGATGTTTGTGTGATATTACATGACAAAGTTAAAGTTGTGTAATTGGTAATTTTAGGATCTTTTACTTCTTCTTCGTTCACCCTTGGAAATCTTTGATGAGCTTAAAATTGGGGATACATTTCTGAATTGGTTTCTATAATGATTCTCAATGGCACATAGCTTATAGCCTTAAGCATCTACTTGACCATGATTGTGAAGCCTTACAGAATTTGCGAGTATATCAATATACAAGCCATTTTTTGTTTATGGGTTTGGCTTGAACTTTGAAGTGCTTTTCTGTTTCTTAATATTTGTCTCAAGCCATGTCTCTGAGACCTCCACTCCAGGAACTTCTTGAAAGGATAGCAGCAAACATTAAGAATCCATTTTCCTGATGGGATCAAAGCATGCCAGGCTTTTCTCGCTTGCTTTCTTGATAAGAGTTGACTAATTCAAGGAATGGAGCTATTAATTTGCAGTAGTTCAGTTTTTTGAAAGCTTATCGTGTTTTTCCAGAACAAGACATAAATGCTTTCCTAGGCATCTTTTAAATTGGATTCTTAACAGAAATCATATGATGTAATATATGTGGAATTGATCATCATTTGGCTTTATTTGTTGTTAGATATTCTAGCAGATGATTTAATAACCAAGTTGTGTAACTCTTGGGTATTTCTCATATGATATGTTGCCTCCCTGAGAGTTTTCACTTTTCATGAGTGCCCTGATATTTGGTTTGATGGCCCGCAAGCTTTATCCAAGTGTTGCCTTGAGAGCGTAGTGTTGGGCTGTGTCTTGGAAGATACCCGACTTTTATAGAACCTTGAAAATGCCATGTAGAAGGATATTGGGAAGGGTATACTAAATGTAAAATAAGTGAAAATTTGACCTTTTTTAACTCAAAACTTAAGAAAGCAGTTGCTTCCCTTCATATGGGAAGTGAGCCGGTGATGGGTGCTGATTCGCGATATATTCTTGCTCGATTGTGACATTTAGCAGTTTCTTGTGATAAAAGATGGAGCTCACAGTTTATACTTAGCAATATAAGAGGTAACCGTATATTGCTTTTGTATTTATTGTGCTAGATGGTGGGATGTTATGGTGCTTTATGATCTTATATATAGCTTTAAAAATTGGGTTGCTCATATATCATTGTCTTTACAGAAGGAGAAGCCGCTCAATATCTCCACGTCGCTACCGCCGTAGAAGCCGTTCACCAACTCCTAGACGACGCAGAAGTCGCTCTTCAACTCCAAGGCGTCATAAACGACAAAAAAGCAGGAGCTCCTCATTGTCTCCTATTGCCAAATCTCCTGGTATTGGGTCCATAGAGTGCAAAATTGTTGGTGAAAATTTGAAAAAAGAAGAGGAGGACGAAAGGAAAAGGTATTTCAATTTTCAGAAATCCTTGTTTCATAATTGCTTTCCTCAGTTTCTTCCTAGTTTAATTATATAAATTTCTTTTTTTTGATTTCTGGACTGTTATTTGTCATTCATATTTTTAACACATATCTTTGAGCCTCCTATTTGCTCAAAAACTATTGGAAAATTATTATTATGTGTTTGGATTTGAATCGTTGGTAACACTATTTCAGATGAATAAACTCTGTGTGTTTCAGAACCATCCCTTTTGAAAATCAGACGAATATCCAAATTTTCACCAATGTTACTTTATTCATTAAAATCCCCTCTGCAGCATAATCCAGATTACATGACCCAGTTCCTGGTGCATTCGTGCACCAGCATAGCAATGGAAGTGACCCTAAAAGTTATCACAAAGTTATCCTCATAAGAGTCTTTATGTTTGAACTTTGAAGGAGCTTGTGAATGACTCATGATTTTTTGCGTATGAGAGAGACAATCTTCCTTTTCTAATTAATTAGGCCAAGGTATTATTCTGTCGATATGAGTTTAAAATCTTTTCAGATTAAGGGCCTGTTTGTTAGCAGCTTAATGAGCTTAATGAGACTCACATCCTATTCGGTCAGCTATAATAACATGACTGTTTGGTAGTGGCTTAATGAGACTCACATCTTATTCGGTCAACTATAATAACATGACTGTTTGGTAGTGGCTTAATGATGTAGAAAGTGGGCTTATTCAGTAAGCTTCTAGAGGGGAGCTTTATGCAGAAAGTCAAGTTTTTTTCCAAATCTGTCTCTACCAATTAAAAAACACGCTCCTTCCATCTATGAAAAAACTTTTCCAAACAAAACCCTTCCCAGACTATACATACAGATTAATCCACACAGACAACTTTATCCATACAGGACTTAATGGAAAACCAACCAAACATCCCCTAAATGGACTATGGAGTGCGGGATATGATATTTCATATAAACCAGTGGCATGTGTTGTGTTTAATTTTTAACACTTAGGCCATGCTTTAAATTTCAAATGGGCTTTGCTTTTGTTTTCTCAATTTTGTAGATAGGTAACAATGTTCTCTTTCTTATGGAAATTGACATCTAACTTATAGATTCAAAAGCTTGTATGAGTTTTACAACTGGTAGATGGAATATTCCCTTTTTGTTTCTTAAAAAATATATTTGTAGATATATTTATGTGTCATAAGATCCTGCTTTTTTTTATTATTTGATTTATTTAAGGTACTTATAAGCTGTTTGGAATTCATATATTTATAATATCAAATTTTCCTATGTGATTAAATTTGGGAATTAGCCTAAAAATCTAATGTTATTCTACTCAATCTACATTTGAATTTTCTTTACGGTTAAACATACAACACTAGAATGAGTACAATAATAACATTAATTTTGTGATTGTCCAAAATAGCATACCAAATGAGACTGCCAAAGGTTATGGAGTGGGGTTTCAAAGATAATTAAGATAAGGAAATTGTCAAGCAACATTAGAATAACACCAAGATGACACTATTCTCTTTGTATTATTGGAAAGTATAGAATTTCACTTTGCAGATATGTATGTAAATGTAAATGTAAATGTAAATATAAATATAAATATAAATGTAACATAAAGTTTTTTAGCAATGAGCTTTAAAACTGCGGAAGGTTACTTGACATTTTTCTCCACAGGCTATTGTGAAGGAAGATACTACTGCTATAGTTCAACTTGTTATATTTGATGATCAATTGGGTGCTTCGTTTATCTACTGTTCACCAGTTTTGAAACTGATTTGTTTGGATCAGGAACTCGTTAGAGAGGTATGCTTTATAAAGCATATATAGTGCTCTTATCTACATGAAGGTCAGTTTGTCACCTGTTAGAAAAGTATAAAAAAAATGAGACATGAAATGTGGATGGATTTTGTTATTTGAAAAAAATAAATATCGGTTTTTAATTGTTCTGGGTTCCAAAGACAAAGGAGGCGGCTTGCGGTATCTTGGTTTGTGGTTTGTGATCATTTCCTGTTTAACTTATTTATTTATTTATCAGGCGTCAGCATGAAGCTGAACTGAAGTTATTGGAGGAAGAAACTGCTAAAAGAGTGGAGGAGGTGATAAGGAAGAAAGTCGAAGAAAGATTGGGATCTGAAGAGATTAAGCTGGAAATTCAGAGGCAATTGGAGGAGGGGAGGAAGAAAGTGCTTATTGATGTGGTAGCTCAACTCGAGAAAGAAAAGGAAGCTGCAGTTATTGAGGCTAGGCGAAAAGAGGTAGGCTGATCCTACTTCCTTTTTAACATAATATAGTACTTCTCTGTCCCAAAATAAGTGTCTGTGGCTGTTTGTTAGCAGCTTAATGAGCTTAATGGGACACTTATTTGGTCAGCTATACACAATTTTTTTGGTAGTGGCTTAATGATATAGAAAGTGGCTTATGCAGAAAGCCAATTTTTTACCTAACCTGTCCCTCCTAATTAAAGAACACTCTTGCCATCTATGAAAAATCCTCCTATAGAAAAACTTTCTCAATCTATACAGACAAATTAATCCACACAGACAGCTTTATCCATACATGACTTAGGGTCTGTTTGTTAGCAGCTTAATGAGCTTAACGAGACTCAGCTTATTTGGTCAGCTATACATGACTGTTTGGTAGTGACTTGATGGTATAAAAATAGGCTTGTTCAGTAAGCTTCTAGGGGGAGCTTAATGTAGAAAGCCAAGTTTTTTTTCTTCAAAACCTGCCCTTCCCAATTAAAAAACATGCTCAATTCATCTATGAAGAAACCCTCCCAAACAAAAGTTTTCCCAATCTAGACAGACAGATTAATCCACACAGACAGCTTTATTAATCGAAAACCAACCAAACAGCCCCTATAATGTCCCATAAAAAGTGTCCACTTTTAAGAGTAATTCCACAGTTAATTATGAGATGAAGAAATTTATTACTCCCTCTGTTTTTATGAAGGGGAAAATTGTCATTTAATTATAATTACTTCTTTTCCCATCATCTTTTTTTACAAACAAACAGTTAGTATGGATGCTATTCGTCTACCTAAATGTTCATCTTTAAGAAACTCAATTTCATATGTATTTATTCCCCTTTAGATATGTATGATAAGTGTTTGTTTATATGTATATATATTTATATATATAGGAACAAGCTCGGAGAGAGAAAGAAGAGCTAGAAAGGCTGGTTGAACAAAACCGAAAGAGAATTGAAGAAGCTCAAAGGAGGGAAGCAATGGAGCAGCAACAAAGGGAAGAAGAGCGTTACAGAGAACTAGAAGAGCTCCAACGACAAAAAGAAGAAGCTTTACGTAGAAAAAAGCAACAAGAAGAAGAAGAGCGTGCTAAACAGCAGAAATTGCTAGGCAAGAACAAATCCCGACCCAAATTATCTTTCGCTTTAGGTTCAAAATGATGTTCATCTTCACAACCTTAACGACATTTTTTTTTACCATTTTTCTGCCAACTATATATTTCTTATATATGCCTTTTGTATTTCCTACATGTTTTGTGACACATGATTTTTTATGAACGCGAGTTTTCTGGCTCGCTTTATGTTCTTTTGGTGGCGTTCTACGTATTTCATGGCATTTTTATAAGAGGTGGTGCGGAAGTCTAGAATCTGAATCAGTTAGACCGTTTGTTTTTACGGCTGAAGTCTGAACATGTTTTGTGACAGAAAAAAACACACGATTTTTATGAACGCGAGTTTTCTGGCTCGCTTTATGTTCTTTTGGTAGCGTTCTACATATTTCATGGCATTTTTATAAGAGGTGGTGCGGAAGTCTAGAATCTGAATCAGTTAGACTGTTTGTTTTTACGGCTGAAGTCTGAAACCAATCGGTCATTGATTTATGAATATCTAACAATGCAGGTGTACGCGAATAAGAGGAATTAAGTGGTGAAGTTGCCACTTATTTTTTCCAGATGATTTTCAGATTTAAGAGGGTCCGTAAAGAAGGAAAAAACAAACGGTTTAAATTTATAAACGTCTGAATAAATAAGTGATAAGTGGTCATTAAGAGGTAAAATTGAAAAAACAAACAGGGCCTGAATGTTCTTTCTTTTTGTTTAAATTGTAAGCAATGGTAGGGAATGATCGATATCGATAAGTTATCATCATGTATTGTTGATTTGTTGGTTAGTGTTTTACATTCATTTCTCAGAGTTTTACATATTCTTGTATTTCAGTTGATTAAAAACATTTACACCAAATGTGTATTAATCTTATTCATATAAAAATCATTATAATTGTAAAAAACGTGTAACACTTTACTTCAAGCATTTAAGTATTCGTAAAAATCATATTTAATTTAACGTTTAAAACAACTATTATATTTTATAAAATAAGATAAATTAACTAATCAAAATTTTAAATATATTAATTTTATTAAAATAAGACAATTATTGAAAATTCATAACTGAATACAGTGACTACTATTATTTTGATTCCATGTTAATTAATGCGGACGGATTTTTATTTATTGGAAGTACCTCAAACATCGATACAAACCTACTCATGATTTATAAGTACTCAATCAATATAATGATCTGGTACTAGTACTTGTGTACAGATGGTTTCCCCACAAAACATAACAAATTAAAAATAAAAACATTTTTATTGTTTGAAATAAAGTTTAGAGATTAAAGTCATTTTCATATTATAATGCAATAGAAATAGTCAAAAAATTAGTAAACAATAACCACTAGACATCTTCAAGAGCTATACTATATTTTTTCTGAAATAGCATAAGAAAAGTCAAAATCTCTAAACAAAATTATTTCCAACTCCAAGAGTTATGCTATTTTAGAGATTATATTATTTATTATATTATTAAATAATCAATATATTAATAAAATATTATTTTGTCCCTCCTATACATTTTATTTCAATGTCTCTCGTTGGATGAAATGATTAAAATACTATTTTTTTTTTTATCAAAAAGTGGATTTTAAGATTTCTCTAAATTTGTAATTTTTTTATCTTCTCTCCTATTTTTTCTATTTTAGCATACAAGATAGCATAACTCTTAGAGCAAAAGAATTGATAAAATCTCTAATTTCTACATTTTAACATAGCTCTTGGAGATGCTCTAAGACCATTTCCCATCCACACCATGAAAAACCATTAGATTGGCCCTTGAAACAGTGTACTCATTTCTTTTTCCAACCACAAACTAAAAACATTTGAGTCAAATAAAAATTAGTTCTCTTAAAGTGGTTTTGAGTTAAAATGTAAAAAAGGTTGTATACAGGGGGAGGGTTTACACGAAAAAATCTATGATTTATGTAAATCCGAGTACTGGTGTTCAAAACCTGACTAACCCGTTTAACCCGGCCAACCAAACCGAAAGTGAAATAATCCAGTTCGAAGCAACTCGATGTCTAATTGAGTTGTAAAGTCTCTAAAGCAGAGGTATTGGGTTGGAATTGGGTTACGATCATTTGAACCCAACCCAACATATTCAAGATTATGAGAGTATTTTGATGTACTAAAGAATCAACCCGGCCAAACCGACTAACCCAACTAACCCTTACGATCCGGGTTGGGTTGGGTTGCACTTTGGTTTGGTTTGAGTTAGGTTGAGATTGTTTCAAATTGTAAATTTGGTTGGATTGTTCAAATGTCTTCAACCCAACCCATGAGCAACCCTAATTACCAGAACACTTGTAAGTCTACCATTATGTTTTAAGTCACAGTTTTAAAGGATTGAGAGAGCGATAAAATATTAAATAAATATTTACCATTTTTTAGGAATATCAAAGGCATGCACGAGTAAAATGAAAAAAAAAAACAGCAAGTCACATAATGAACAGACATAGACGATGATTGCAAATATGATCATCACTGATTTTCGATTTATCACATAATATAACAAAAAAATCACGTCATACGAAGTTTTCAATTTATCAAAACATTATCACATTAGTATCACAAGGAAAACACATCATTATCGACAATGAATGAATTGGCATAAAAAGCCTTCGATGATTTCAATAATATTGAAGGGATAAAAACAATCTAAGATAACTATAAATTGGTGATGATTACTAATTTATTTTTATTTATTCTAATTGTTATTATTGGCTAATTAATTTGGAGGTCAAAGAGTGTTCTTGTATTTTCGTAAAATTGTTCTTGATTGAACCTCACATACAAACATACACACACACACATATATATATATATATAAAGAGAGAGAGAGGGAAGTTCAAATACAAACCAAACCAGTTGAAGGTACAAACAATACAAACCAGTGTAAGGTACAAACAATACAAACAAGTTCAAATTAATATAAAAATAATTTTTTCCATGATTTTTTTCATCAAATGCTATTATTTAAAATATTATTATACATTTGTTTATTTCATAAAGTAAAAGTTTCACATTTATTTGTTTTCATAAGTTGAAAGTTTCTCGTATATTTTTTTATGAAAAAGTTTTACACGTAATTGCAATATTTTTTCACAATGTGAAACAAACATATGTGCAATAATATCTTAAATCATAGCATTTGATGAAAAATCATGAATTTTTTTATTTTTATATTGATTTAAACCAGTTTGTATAGTTTGTACCCTTCAACTGGTTCGTGTTTGAACCAACATCTCTCTCTCTCTCTCTATATATATATATAAATATATATATATATATATAGGACGATAATCAAATAAAAATCATAAAAAAGTTACAAAATAGTGAAACCGATATAAAAATATTTTTTTACATGATTTTTTTTCATCAAACTATAATTTAAGTTATTGTTTCACATATGTTTTGTGTTCACCTTAGAAAATAATTACATATGAATTTTTTTTTGATTCACCTAGTGAAACCAAAAATATGCATAAAAAATATTCATATGGTAAAACAAATACATGTGAAAATTTCACCTTATGAAACAAATATATGTGAAATAATATCTTAAATCCTAGCATTTTATAAAAAAATTATGAAAAAAATTATTTTTATATCGGTTTTTACGAGTTTGTAACATTTTTGTGGTTTTTATTTGATTAAGCCCATATATATATATATATGTGTGTGTGTGTGTGTGTGTTGGGTCACCGATGATTTGTTGATGACTCCTCAATCTTTTCTTAGTTAAAATATCTTGTATTTTAGGTTCTTGAAAAAGTTTGTCCGTGCTCAACAAGTTCAGCGAATCGAAGATTAGCTGATAACAAATGAAATATATCAACCACCGATTTAAACTATCGGTGTTCATCCATCGATGTTGAACCATCGTTGTTCATCCGCCGATATGGTTCCATCGGAGTATACCTTTCGGTATATATTTCTCTTGGTTCAACTCATCGATGGACATTTATGAATATGCTTCTTATCTAAGTGTAATTATTGATATTATTATCAATAAGAATTTAAAGAGTTGAATTTTTTTGTGCAATAGTATTCAACCCCCCCCCCCCCCCTCCTTTACAATTTCTTAAGTACTTGTCATTACCTTATACGGGACTAATATATATATATATATATATATATATAGGGGTAGGTTCAAATGTGAACTCATTTTTGGTTGTGAACGTGAGGACGAATCTCAGCCACACATCTTCGGTTATGGTGGACGCGATCACGGAGGATTGACGCGATTCATGGGAGGGTGGAGATTATTAAAGGAGGGGAACCAGGTCAAAGCCGCCTTTATTGACCGGATAAGTGGCTGAGATTCGTACTCACGTTCACAACCAAAAATGAGTTTACATTTGAACTTTCCTCTATATATATATATATAAAGGTGAATTTCATACATTATTCAAATTGAATAACACAGTATTCAGAGTGAATAACACATCGTTCCGTCTGAATATATTCAGACCGAATAAGACACATGTCGTGCTCTTCTTTGTCCTTACGTTCAAATGCGAACTCAAATTTGGTTGTGAACGTGCAGACAAATGAGAACGCGACATGTGTCATATTTAGACTGAATGAGACACATGTTGTGCTCTCTTATGTCATCACGTTCAAATACAAACTCAAATTTAGTTGTGAATGTGAGGTCAAATGAGTGTGCGACACGTGTCATATTCAGACTGAATAATGGAAAAAAATATTTAAAATGAATGTAGTATTATTCAACTAAATAATACTACATCCAGACTGAATAAAATTACATTTAATATGAATATTTTCTTTTATTATTCGGTCTAAATATGAAAGAGACATCATGATTCACTATATATCGTATATAAATTATATATATGATTTTGATGGGTTGTCCATCATTAAGACATCATTGGGCTATCAATATCGCGGGGCCCACAGGAAGTCAACCTTCACGTTCTTCAACGTTGTCTTTTGCGGGGTATCAGCTTCTGTCCAAATTCTGCATTTATTTGTATCACGTGCTCACTGCTCTCTATCCCCACCACTCCACCAGGGCTACTTACGTCATTTCATCCAAATAATTATTATTCAACTAAATATTGTATAATATTGGACGAATAAATCTTTGAATTAACAAACAACAATATGGTATTTTTCCAGAAAAAAATTTAAAATATTCGTGAATACTTATTTTCCTAATACATTTTAACTTTTGATTGGATATATTATAAGTAAATAAAATAATTTAAACTCAAAGTGTTTCTTTTATTTATTTCATATGTATTTTATTTTTCAAACATAAAAAATATCTTCTAAAAAATAAAATGAAAGAATTCTAAATTTCTCTTTTCATAGAACCAATTGCCTTTATCTATATAATTGGTATTCAAGTGAATATATGAGTATATAGTGGTTATGAGTTTAAGATTTACCTCATAGACATTAAGAATATATTTATAATTTTCAAAAGAAAAAAGAAAGTTAATTGAGTAATATCTTGTTAACTATTGACCAATTCTTGACAGCTATCTTGCTTTTTTTTTTGGAATTTTTTATCATAATATAACAAGTTATTACTAAAATAATCAACTTAAAAAACGTAAAGAATTAATTAGTAATAACCAATCGACTCGTTGGCTAGAAGCCACAAACGAATCTATATAAATCAACCACGTTTGAAAATTTGTGGAAATTACCATTATGTGTTAGCTTTTCATAGTAGGGTGCAAGTGGGTTTTCAAAGCTAAATTAAAACCAAAAGGAAACGTCGAACAATATAAGACAAGGTTAGTTAAAGGTTTTACTCAAAAGTTGTGCATAGATTATAAAAAACTTTCTCCCTTATTTTGAGAAATGAATCTTTTTAGAGTTGTCATGGTATGATTTAGAGCTACATTTCAAAATGACATTCTTAAATGAAGGATTGTACAAAAATTTGTATATAACTCAATTGGAAGGTTTTAAGGTTAGGAAATATACAACTCATTCTTTATATGGGTTAAATTAAACATCAGGATAATGATATCTAAAATTGGACGAGATTATGAAATTGACATATAATGTTGTAAAGAATCTAATATATCAATTCATATAACTTAAGGCGAGTAAGCGAAAGATTGTCACTCGAGTTTTATATGCTGTTAGTATTCTGATAGACAATAATAACTAGGATATCTTGTTTGAGACAAAGCAAAACCTATAAGAATTAAAACTTTCACATGCATGATCTTGATAAAAGATTATTAAGTTATTAACATCAAAATTCACCAAGATCAAACTTATCTCGAAAGGCATACATTGATCTAGTTTTCAACAAAAAGAATATACATATATTATTCTCCCAATATCACTTGTTGGTCCTGGGAAGTGATGACTTACACATAAAATGTTTGTAGAAATGTGTGTGTGTGTATGTGTCCGCCTGGGGAGAGGAGGGGGGGTTGAATACAAATACAACATGTTTTCACTTTTTAATTTTTTTTCTTCTATATCTTGTATAAAACCTAAAATTTAAAGATTTGTTGCGGAAGCTAAGAAGGTAAGATTTGTGATCCTAAAGAATCTGACTATGACAAATTTGCTAAACTAAAAGTGAGGGAGAAGATGGTTCTCTTTCAGATCCGAAGAACTAAAGAAGTTTTTCAGAGGATGATGCCAAATTTACTTCAGAAACACTCTCAAGGATGAACGAGTGACTTGCATTGAATGCCAAGAGTGATCTTTTATAGCCATCATTGTGTTAAATGCTTATTGTCCAACTTTCCTACGTGTCTTCTTCTTATTGGCAAATCCAAACATCCTAGTACATCTCATTTCAACCTTTGAGTTTGACGTAGACACTTTGTTAGCTTACTTCATTCTTTTGTATGCCGAGGGAACAACAAGGTAAGTGAAGTACCAATGCAATGGTGCTTTTGTACTTACTTTGTAACACCCCTAAAAATGAGAGTTAATTTAAACTAAATAAAATGCGGAATAACTTCAATAAACTGAACATCACCCATAAAGATGGGGAGAAGGTTAGTGAGTTTACAACTTCAAGGGAATACTAGACGACACCTATTAATCTATACAATTGAAAGATACAAATTTAGTTCGGGTGTCTCTAAATCCTCAAAATACACTTCTATGTAACTCCATCTATACACGCAAAGGTGCACTTCCAAAGGATGCCACAACCGACATCTAGCTCCACTCATCCCATCAAGCCCCACCAGCTTGATCACCTGTTATACATGTCATTTTAAGAAAAAGTGTTAGACTTAAAGCCTAGTGAGAACAAACAGTTCAAAAGTATAGAAAAGCCATTTAAACTTTGAAAGCGGTAAGTAAATATATAACCGCAAGCCTTTCCCAAGACATCTCTTTTTCTTTGCTTCTGCGATTTACACCTTAAAGATACGCTTTACTTCTCTTGGGGGGAACTTCTACGGGAATGACCCGTCATTTGGTCGATTACTCGACCACACAAGCTCAACCCCAAACCGGGATCTCTTACAAGTGCCTTCCTCAAGTACTTCTGACTATATGTGCCTATGGATCCATTACACTAGTCTAACATCTTAATACAATTGTTTCTAATGTATTACTTCTCTTCACAAAACCTGTGAAGTATAACATCTTGCTTCCTAAAACCTTCCTTCCAAAAATTAGGTCAAAAAATCATTTAGGTTTATACATCATTTTTCTTGCATTTAAAACTCATAAGAGTATTCCAAAACCGTTCTTGGCTTCCATTTCATCATTTCAAAGAAAACCCTAAATGATACATTTTGACCTACTTTTACCAAAATCTTCTAAGTATAGAAATACTTATTTTAAACATCATATTAAGGTAAAATACATCATTTTGACATGTATAAAGTTTTAGAAAGGTAAGAATGAACTCACAAGCTAGATTTAGGCTAAATCTAGGTTTTATCCCAATACCGAGCTTCATTAGGTGAGGACTTCAAATCCACAAGTTTCCACCTATAAAACCTTCATCTAGATCATAAACAAACCCAACATACACCAAAATCAAACCCAAATCAGAAATCATAGAACCAAACCCTAGATTCAAGATTTCGGAGAGGTGATCGTACCTTTCAACGTATGGGAACCCCAAATCATCAAGTAAACGTTAATCCTCATTGTTACCATCATAAAGAGCTCTAAAATACGAAACCATAGCAAAAAAAATCGCCTCAATCGGAGGTGTGATGAAGAAGTTATGGCCAAATGAAGAACATCCCGTTTTTAACCACTGGAGGCCGCCCCGCGATCATGACATGTCATGATCGCCCGTGTCACCCTCAAAAGCTGATTTTCATGCCTAAGTCACGGTATCAGTTGTGCGATTATGACATGCTATTATGCCCCTGCCATAATCGTCGGGCATGATAGCCTGGACCATTCTGAGGTGTTTTTCCCACTTTTCACCCGTTTTCATCCCGTTTCTCGTCTAGCAAATGATACCCAATATAAATAACTTCAAAAATACTTGTTTCATTGATTCTAAGAGTGGAACACAAAGAGGACTCCGGATTACCTTTTTTACCAAAGACCCGGTTGGTACATTGTGCCATTGTCACTATAGCATGGCACACTTGTTGGGACCACCAATCACTTGGTACCACCGGTGTTATTGTGACAGATGTCAAAATCGTATGACACAATAGCTAAGACGATCATACTCTTAGTACCATTGGTGCTATTGTGACAGTTGTCACTATCTCACATCACCACCACTCAAACTCTGAAATTAGCTTCTCTTTAATAGACCACCCGGTTCAACACTTTCTTCAACTTGAACAGAAATCAGGGTGTTACATACTTAAACTGACAAGTTGTACATGTTCTCATACCAAGAAAGAAATAAGAAAGTTGGTCAATCAAACTTGCTAGCCACGTTTGTACTTCAAGATTCCACTTGCCAGTAGTAGTATTTGTCAGACTAGTAGTTGACTTTATCCTACCAACTACATAGAAACAGATCCGATAGGATATATCTCAAACCTGAGACAATAGGGGATATCAGATAGCTCATCGGATATGTACGTTGTGAAACAAGGTAAACAAAAATAAAAACTTTTAAATGATTGGTTGAATGCTATGAGTATTATTCTCAAATCTGATGGTTGAGATGAATCACCATTTTTTATCATGAAGGGTGACATATTCAGATCCTAAGATCAATGCTCTAACGAAGTAGAACGTGATCAAATGAATCTTATATTGTATGTTTCAATAATTAGGAGTTTGATGTAATAACAAGTATATATGTTATCATATTTATGTAACCCAAGAGGCTACAATAGTTGAAAATTCGTGCAAGTATATATGTTCTCCCAATATGGTCTTAAAACAAGTAATAATGGTAAGAATACGTGGTATAGATGAAATGCAATAACAAGTAAATAAAAGCATGCATGCAAGATCTAACTGAAGTTTTAGCACAAAAGTGCAACAGAACCTTGGTCTAACATCATATGAGGTTGTTGTAGCAATAGTTATCAACATCCATTATTAGATCAAATGACGTTCTTTCGAAGTTCAAAATAGACACTTGTGCCAGTGTTCTGATGAACTTAAATCCAAGCATGGTACAAATGTTACCTTTCTTTCCATATAGTTTACAACCCATGAATGTACAACGATACTTAAAGCCTTAACATTTGTATTGTCTTAATTTTAAGTTCAGCTCATCTAAATAAAATAACATGCGCCACTTCGTCAAAGTGAATAGTGGAGTTACTCACTTTGACAAACACAATTATCCACTCAAATATTGGCTTGATCTCCTTACCTCACTCACAATCAAATTAGGGTGTTTAGCCGATCATCTTAGGAATGAAGACATGCATGTAAATAGCATGAAAGTAAAATTGCTAGAAATATAAATGTGCAAAAAAACCCGGAACATTAAGAACTTGTTGTAACAAGACAGACCATTAACCAAAAGTTACACTTACTAAATTACTTCAAAGATAATACAACTTTTGAATGGAAGATTACTCAAAAACTAGAATATTGATCGGGGCTGGATATTGTATCTCTACAACATTAAGTGGTGACACATGCAACTATAAATATGTCAACATTATCGTCTTCAAGTAAGAACCAAGTATCGTATTCCACATGGATAATTATCCTAAATTGCAAGATCTTGCGTTGAAAAATTAACTTTAGACGGAGAATTTGAAGACTTTTATTTGGTTTTGAGTTAACACCGTTGAAATAATATAATAAAGAAATGTAACATGGGTGTAAGACTCGTGGAGAGACATGAACACAAATTCCTGCAGACAATGCTATAGAAATGTTAGGGCAAGCAGTCACCCATATATATAGATATAGATTAGCTATAAAGTTATCTGATTAATAATAAAATTAAATTACATTATCGAAATATCAATATAAACACTTTAATTGTTCGACCTCCTTGTTTCTTTAACTTTATGCGTTGATCCATTGGGACTTTATTACGTTGACAATTATTATAAATCATATTTATAAGTATAAATGAAGGACAACATTTAACAATATATCATCATTACCAAACGATAAAATTTGGTGATTCAACCAATCAACAAATTTATGATCATTATTTTTATGAATCACCAAATTCATGATCATTTGTAGTAATGTCCATATTGTTGTGTCATTTTGTCCGCGATTTCTAGATTGAGCACAATGCATGGTTGTGTCATCCCCATTATGTCCGCTCTCTAATTTTTTTAATCATTATCATTGCAATCCCATATTATGATAAAATACCCAAGTATATACTAGTTATAGAATGGTTAGAGTCATTGTTTACACGGTATGTCACCCACATACAAGAAATTACATGTTCTCAAGTCAAATGACTATACCTACAATGACCAAATGAGACACTTATAACACTCATGACATCCAATGTAGTGTTCTAAGGAGTCACATCCAATACATAAAAATCTCTATCTTGTACCTATATATATATATATAGATTCCAAATGAATACCAATTTATACCTCTCAATCTGTCATTATGGTATTGTTCCAACCTATGCCCAAGTGCATATTTGATAAGAGATATTTCAGAATACGTTATCCTGAGGTTTTTTTTTTAATTGGTAATGTCATAAATTTTTTAATATCACGACAAACTGTCCAAATATATAATCATCCTATGATTGACTTTTAGGCATACATACACAATTGAATGAAATACATAATAGGTTCCCAAAAATGAAGTTTTTAAAAGTAGGTTATGTGTATTATATTAATGTGCTTTTTCTAGTTGTCTCATGATGAAACACTGAATAATTCAATTATTACCTTATTTAAATAGTTTTTTTTTTATATAAAATTCCCTCCGAATAATCTTACGTTGTGTGTTCGAATTTGGAGGAAAAAGAAAAGAAATGAATGGAAAAGAAAGGAAAGGAAAAGAATTGTTTTATTTGTGTTCTCTAAAGGGAAGGAAAAAAAACGAAAAAGAATAATTTTTCATGTTCTTAAACAATAGAGAAATGAAAGAAAATATGTCATTTTTACTAATATGACATTTAAAATTTTATCATTTAGAATAAAAAATCGGGTAGTTTTATAATTTTAATAATTTTTTAAATGATTTTAATTTATTTTCTTTCCTTTTATCCCACTTTTGGGAGGAAAGTTTTAGAAGGAAACCAATTATTATTTACCTTCTTTTTCCTTTCATTTCTCTCTCAAAAAAAATTCGACACGTGTTTTCACTATCGAAAATTGAGTATTTTCAACGGAAATTAATTTTCAACGAAAAATATCATTGAAAATTTTCTACGAATTTTAGAGGATTATTGACAGAACATAAATTTTCTACGAATTTTCAATGAATTTCCGTTGAAAATCTCTCATAAACATATATGCATTTTCAACCAAAAAATTTTCACCGAAATGTCTCGTCAAAAAGTTTTTGGATGAAAATACATTTTGTGAGAGATTTTCAACGGAAATTCGTTGAAAATTCGTAGAAAATTTATGTTTTGTCAATAATCCCTCTAAAATTCGTAGAAAAATTTCAACGATATTTTCCGTTGAAAATACTCAATTTTCTTGTAGTGTTTTTCTCTCACTTCTCTCACATTTCCCTCTTTTTCCTTTTCTTTCTTTTGTAAAATGAGTTTCGAGAACGCAATGTTAATGATTCCATAAGTTCTTAATAATATATATGTGTAGAGGAAGGTTCAAATGAGAACTTTGTAAATTTAAAGAAATAAAGGAACACCTTGTGGACCACATATGATGTGGGTCCCACATAATATTAAATCAGAAATGATTCAATAGTATGTGGGACCCACATCATATGTGGTCCACAAAGTGTTCCTTTATTCCTTTAAAAATGGGTGGTTCTGGTATGATCTCTCCCCTATATGTGTATGTGTGTGTGTATATATATATATATTAGATGACTTTTTAAAAAAGGGGTGATTCCCCTTTGTGTGAATTGATTTGAACAAATGAGATGACTTTTTTATGCAATTTCCATTCGGCATCAATAAAATGTGCCGTTATGCACATATAATTGATCATTTGAACGGATGTCCAAGTGTCGGTCGTTAAACAAACCCTTTGTGCTTTTTCCTTAAAGAATTTCTTAATGATTTCCCTCTCTTCCAAATATATACCATATACGTCTCTATTAACCGTCCACCTAGATGGTATCTTAAACATAGGACATGCAAGATCCATGAATTGCCTAAACCCCCTCCCCTCCACAAATACAAAAGGTAGCTCATCAATTATAATCATCTTTGCTAATCCTTTCCTAGTAGCCTCTTGATTAAATACCCAACTAGTTAGAACATTTTGACTATCTCCCGTCTTGGAAGCTTGGAATGCCAAAATAGATTGTCTACTTTCTTTAGCATGGGGGTTCTTAAGGCATGCATCCATATGATTTTTTAAACTAGTAGTCCCGTGTTTTTTTACCTGCGCCGCATAAGATCTGGCACAATACTTACATTGTCCTCTAACTAACATACCATTGTCGTCAAAATTTTTATCAAAATGGTCCCATACTACGGATCTTGTAGTTGTTTCAGATTGTTTTCGTTTTTTACTTTCCGCTTCCGGAACAGAACTTACAGACTCGGCCATCTAGAATTCAAGATTAAAGTTAGGTTAACAATTAACAAATTAACAAATTAACAATTAACAAATTAAGTAATATTAAATATTAATAAAGTTTAGAATTAGAATAATAACAAATTAGGTTAATAAATCTTAATACAATAACAAATTAGTGACTAATAGTAAGTACTAAGTAGTAAGTAGTAAGGAATCTGAAATTAGTAAATAATTAACAAATTAAGATGAGTTGAGAACTTGAGACTTGAGAGTTGAGAGTTGAGACTTAACTAAGCAACTTACATTTGAGATTCGGCCGTGGAGAACTGGATATTGGAGAAGTGAATGGAGTCGTTGCCTGATTGCCTCGCTGGAGCCTGGAGAGTCGGTGGTCGCTGGAGCCTCGACTGGTCGGTGGTCTTCTGCCGGAAAGAATTGCAGACGGCGGCGCAGGCCTGAAAGAAATCGGAGGAGGTGGGTGGGCGGCGCGACGCCTCAGCCTAAAAAAAAACCCTAAAAAAAACTACCGTGTGTGAACTGTGAATGTGAAAGACTGAAAGTGAAATGGATTCCATAGGTAAAAAAAGAAAGCAAGGCGGGTCATCGGGTCGGGCGGGGCCCGAATATTCAAACCCAACCCGTCCATAGTTTTGGAATCGGGTATTCGGGGTCGGGTGAGTTCGGGGCGGGTAAATCGGGGGGCGGGGTTTTTCATTTTTCGGGTCGGGTACGGTCGGGGCGGTCGGGTATTTCGGGTTTTGCACACCCCTAATATATATATATATATATATAGAGAGAGAGAGAGAGAGTGAGAGGGAGAGAGACTTAATCAAATAAAAACCAATAAAAAGTTGAAAACCGTAATGCTAAATCTAAGCTTTAATTTGGTTTTGATCGTATGGTTTTAATTTAAAGCTATATTTAATTAGTAAAATGGCATAATCGCCATTTTGGTAATAGGGATTCACCAAATGAAACAGATATTCACCAACTGAATCATAATATTTTTTTATAAGGTTAATAATGATAGTGTTTCATCAATATGTTGTTTCACCTCATTAATCCAATATAATTTTCATATACATGTTATTTCACTACATGAATCATACAAAATTTCCATCTACGTGTTATTTCACCACATGAATCAAACACAAATATCATTTATAATGTATATATTTCACCTCATTAAATCAAACACAATTTCCATCAATATGTTATTTCACCACATGAATCAAACACAATTTTCATTTACAATGTATTTCACCTAATGAAATCAAACACAATTTCCGTCTATACGTAGTTTCACCTCATGTTTCATTTATAATCTATTTCACATCATGAAATCAAACACCTTTCCGTCTATATGTTGTTTCACCTCATGAAATCAAACATAATTTCCGTCAATATGTTACACTGATCTTGGTAGTATCGTCATTGTTTGCGCTTCTTGTCTCCGTGAACGAATTTTTTCACTCGTTGCTACTAGGGATGGAAACGGGGCGGGTATTGGGCGGGTAATGCATTCCCCGTCCCCGACCCTGACCCCCGTTTAAACCCCCCGTCCCCGACCCGCCCCGACTAATCCCCGACGGGTTCGGGGGGAAGAAATCCCCGATGGGTTCGGGGAACCCGTTGGGTACCCGTTTAGTAAAAATCGACGAATTTTAAAATTAAAATTATAATAAATCATTAGTATATTAATTCATAATATTGAAAAACAAATATATTTGTCATTTAATAATAAATATATACATAATATATATATTCATTTATTTAAACACACACTATATACATACATTTTAAAAAATAAAAAATTAATCGGATACACATCTGGTGTTTAACCTTACATAAGTCACCAAAAATCTGATAATTCCGCCACATTGATCCTCGCGACGGCATGGTCAAACGACATTCATCATTACGGTCGTCGTCATATCCTTTCGGATCATCGGTTATATAACATGCAACAAGTAGGGCTAACTTATAATCCAAAGACGTAAGACGCGTCATAGTGTTGTTCGGTTCTCTTTTTATCGAATTTGTTCAAATCTAAGAAACGAAACTAGAATTTGGAATCGATTCTCGATTTTTGGTTTCAAATTCTAGTGGATCATGCGGTGCTGGTGATAGTTCCACGTCAGCAATGTCGTCCCCTTCATAGTTCTCAAACGTTAGGTCCGACGATTGTAGTTGGACGAAGCAATCGTTTTAGCGTAAAGAAGCTTCAACAGGTTATTGCGGTGGTGCAGAATAGGAGTTATGTGATGGATCCAACAGATACGAGTCGTGTGAGTCACAGAAACAGACTCCGTGGAGGACTCCAGTTCATCCTTCAGTCCGTCGTGGCGAAAGATCGAAGATCAGGGAAGGGAGTCGTCGGGAAAAAATGAGTAAGGAAGAATGGAAGGAGTCATCGGCAAGTGATTCATGAATGGAAAAGACGGAGGACAAATCTGATTGAATTCTAATTTGGCATCCGTTGGTTTAATCTTCAATTTGAGTTTCATAAAAAATATCTTTAATATCCTTCCATGTCCTTATAAGTTGATCATTGTACCCTTATTTTTGTTTTTATTACAAATTAGTCTTTTCTTTATTGACCTTTGATTTATTCTAATCAATGGATTAAATTAGCCCTCAAGTCCTTAACTTTTTTTTGGCTCTCACAAGATTAAGGCGACATATATATATATATATATATATATATATAGGTGGAAGTTCAAACGAGAACCACTCCATTTTACGAGAACGCGAGAACACTCTTATCACATGTGATAATACACGTGAAGGGACCTGATGGTGTACGGACGACGTGTCTTGCGAGTTAAGTTGCACCAAAAGGTTGTCAGCGTCTATGATTTAGTATCACATGTGATGGTCTTGATGGATTATAATATCACATCGAGTACACACTTATCACATATGATAATACATGTGAGTGGATTTAGTGATGTAAGGACAACTTGATATCGTGTCGAAAGTCATATGCATATTTGATTTAATATCACATGTGTATCATATTTGATGGAATAATAGTATCACATGTGATTCTCTATAGCAAAAAGTCTTCTCGCATTCTCGGAAAATGAAGGTGTTCTTGTTTAAACCTTTCCCTGATTCACTTTCAAGTTCACCTATGAAATTTTTAATAGTATCTTTAAACAAAAACCATATAAATATTATTAAAAATATTCATTATTTTCCAAAAATAAAATATGATTTCTTTTAAAATAATATATACATATTATTGATTATCTTCCAAAATAAAATATGATTATTTGTTCCAAAGTTGCCCTTCATTTAATATCAGTTATTTCATTTCCTTTTTTATCATATTATAATTTCCATTTAATCACAATCGTTGATTAAAATAATAAAAGGCTTAGATCGGTTAACAAAGTTAACACAATTAATTGAGTTAACAATTGAAGGGCCTGTATATATATATATATATAAATATATAGGGTTGGGTTCCGGTGAGAAGTGAAGTTATGGTGAGAATGGTAAGAAGAGATCTCCACCATTGGATGCACATTAGAATGAGATGTACCGTGATGAGATACACCGAGATGCACCGTATCCATTCCCGTATCAAGCGCAATTCATGCGTGGGTTTGTGATTAAAAGTGATCAAGGGTCAAGATCTCTTCTTACACTTCTCACACGATCTCATGTCTATATATATATATATATATCACTACTAGAAAATCGAGCATTACCGACGAAACAAATTCGTCAGTAATTTCCGACGGAGTCGATTAAAAAAACAAAATAATAATAATTCGTCGGTACTTTCCGACGGATTATTATTCAAAAAAAATTAAAAATTAAAAATCCGTCGGAACTTACCGACAGATATCAAATCCGTTGGTAATTTCTGATGGTTTAATTTTTTTTAATTACAGAACTGTTTGAAAGTACCCACGGATATCAAATCCGTTGGTAATTTCCGACGGAATTTTGTGAGGTTTTTGACATGATACACTACACGAACAAGAAGCTAGTTTCGGGTGCGATCAGACCGCCCACGGATCCTCCGATATACGTTGATCCGAAGTCGGCCGAGACGGCGGTAAGATCACTTTTTGTACCCTATTTACTTTGTTTTATAGGATCGGCTAGTCTTATAGGATATATAACTGTTAATTAGTTTTGCAGGCTATAGATGTAATTGTTATAATTACATTTCACTACTTAAAGACATGTAATGGATATGTTCCAATTACAGTCATTATGCTGTCGAACTGTATATAAGTATTACTTAACACAATTTTGTTTTGGTATTTGTAGATGTCGTTTTTGAGGACTAGAGATGAGGAATACGCTGGCGCCGATCCGAGCACCATTACTCCCAGCATAGAGGCACAATTGTGGGAGCGTACTGTTGGAGGCCCGTGCAAGGGCGTTTACGGTTTCGGTAACAATCAGGGGTTTTGTGTTGCAACTGGTCATCCCGACGCCAGTTCCAGTAGGGCCTCAGATAGTGCTAGTGATGCGGATATATGTTTCATATGTCTTGTAATATATGCATGTATTATGTTTTTTTTATAATTATCACTTAACATTGTTGTTTGTCAAACGTGAAATAATATCAGATATATATGCTGAGAGAAAAGTTGGAGGAAGAACAGAGAAAAAGAGAAGCAGTCGAGCGCGTACAGAAGGAGCAAGCAGATCAGCTTTCTTGGCAAGACGAGGAAATACAACGCCAGGGGGATTTCGTGAAGCATTTAGAGGCATTCATGTCGCAGTACAGGATGTAGCCTCCCCTGGCCCTTGATCCTTTCTAGTTGTAGGATAACTTGTTAGAATCTAGGATATAATTTTGTAATTACAATTTACGATTTTATAGCAAAATAGTTTCGTTTAATTTCCAATTAATTTAGTATTAAAATCTGTGCAGGAAATTAGTTTTTTTAAATTAAAAAACCACTTTTTCGACGGATTATCGACAGAATATCCGTTGGAGACATTAAACTATTTTTTTTATATTTTTTTATCAAAATCCATCGAAATCCATCGGTAGTACTAGTGTAGGGTTAGAAATCCGTCGGTAATGGTTCGTCGGGAATAGCCTCTGTCAGTAATATGGTCAGTCGATGATACTGTCTATCGGAAAAATCCGTTGGTGATACCTTTACCCACAATCCACTTTCCGACGACCTAATCACCGATGGATTCTCCTATTATCGACGGACTTCCGAAGGATTTGGCCGTCGGTAATGAGCTTTTCCTTTATGTGTGTGTGTGTGTGTTTTTTTTTTTTTTTTTAACAATTTAGCCATATATACGTTTAATGAGTTAAGCCAAGCATGCAAAGGCTGATCACTGAATTTAGCCATATATACGTTTAACATTTACCTAAAATCAAAAACCTCTATATGACTTGATGAATTTAGCTATAGTCCATTAAACACACACTATATATAATAAGTTAATAATAGTGTATTGCTTGTTTGTTTGTATATAATAATTATATTATATGTTAATTTTATAGAATAAATTAAGATAATATATATATATATATATATAGAGAGAGAGAGAGAGAGACTTGGGATCACATGAGACCAACTTGTTTCAACCCGTGAAACCACTTTTTTATACTTGAAATTTCACAGAAAAAACACTGTAAAAGGTAACTTTTACACTTTTACAGTGTTTTTTTTGTGAATATTCAAATTTTTTTACCTGAACCCAACCTTCTCTCTTTCTATATATACATTAAAAAAAACATCTGAAAAATGATATATTGATTCTATATATTATTTTGGAATTAAACTTACTTGATAATTTATTATGTCAATTTATAACTTATTAATATGTATTTGTTATTGATGTGGATACGGGTCGAGTTACGAATATAGATGCGGGGCAAAGCAACCTCTAAGCCTGTTATTGGTTTCCTTAAGACAGTTTCCAAATTTAGTTTCCTACAATTTGGAGATAATATTACGTTATTCTTACTTCCTTTTCTTGTCTTTTTATTGTTTGTTTTAATATTTAAGAACGTTTGTAATCGGTTTGAGGTAGCTTTTGGTTTTTAATTTGAATGACAATAAATTGAGGTCTCTCAATTATTTTGGTTCTTTTCCTTTCGGTATTCCTAACAACCAATGAAACAATGAGGAATCTTTATCTCTCGATTGGTGTTTCGCGGAAGCAACAAGAGTTGGAGCCTTAGGGCGCGTTTGGTTCGCGAGATTTGGAGGGATTTGGATTTTAAATCCAATTCATTCTGATGTCTGGTTTGGCTGATGGTAAGGATTTAAAATCCATTGATTCATTTGAAATCCCATGAACATTGGATTTTGAAATCCTTGACGGATGCTCGGGATTTCACGGGATTTCATAGGATTTCTATGAAATAATGTTTTAAAAATATTAAAAACATTTGTTTTGTAATAATTGATTAATAAAAATGTAATTTAATTATTTTTATAATATTTTATATTTTTATATAAATTATTTATAAATAATGGAAATCTAATTCCATTACAAATCCTACAAAACAAACACTCCTATGATTTTCAAATCCCTTCAAATTCAAATCCTCCCGTGAAATCCAAATTCCTCAAAAACAATCCCGCAAACCAAACGGACCCTCAGTTAATTCTAGGGGATTCACGGACTAAAGGGGGCTAACTTAATTTGCTCTATGTTGCGTCAGTTATACTATACATTGTTGGGTTTCTCTTATTATTCAAGGAAAAAAAATATTTCGTATAGCAAAAGTATTATAGAACTCAAACATTATTTTAAATTGGACATTAGTAAAATGGAAGACTTTTAGCGATAGATGTTTCTTGGGAAATTTGTCACTAAATGGTGATTTTTTACAAAATTGTCAAAAAAGTTGTTAGAAAACTCAAACCAGTGACAAATTACCCATGAATTGTTTAGATGATCTGTTGGTAATTTTTTTAAAAACATCAGATTATATGAAATCACTGGTATTTTTCTTTTAAGGGTGTCCTAAGCTATATATGTTGTCTGGACTAATCCAAACAAATTCTGACTGCAAGAATTATAATCTCAGTAACCACAATTGTTGTACGTCTGGAATCGAACCCTGGATAGATGAGATATTTACCACATCCCCTAGGACCTCAACCACTACACCTCAACCTTTGTGGTTAACCATTGGTATTTTCTGGGTAATCCAGGGGCGGACCTGAAGAGGAGCACACGGTGGCACAGGCCACCGTATTATCTCTCCGCCGAAGGGTAAAAAACTGGATTTATGAACGGTGCAACCGTATCATTTTACAGTATGCCATCATATATATTTTAAAACTAAAATAACAACACAAGTTCTCCTTAGCAGAGCTGGTTTGCAAGGCACTTTTTACACACAAGACCCAAGTTTGAATGACCCAAGTTCGAATCTTGCTGGTGCCATTTTCTTAACTTTTTGTTTTTAATTTCAAGTTTAAAGTAAACTCTAATTTTGGTCCCTGTGATTTACTGAAATCTTTGAAAGTGAGACTCGAACTTTGATAAGTCTATAAATCATCCTCATGGTTTGCATTTTGCTTTGAAAGTGGTCCCTATTCACTAACTTCGATAAAAACTACCCGTTAAGTTTGGGGTGATTTCGTCCTTTTTACCATTTTCCTAAACTTAACGGATAGTTAGAGACCAAAATTAGAGTTTACTCTCAAATTTATTATGTTTATAAAAAAATACACAAAAAAAGACTTGAACCCAAGACCTCATATATGAAAATCAATCAACCGACCAATAGACCAATTATGATGTTCGGTGAAAGACATCTTGACATTTATTTTATAGTTAAACGGTGCAACCGTTTGAAAAACTTTCTGGGTCCGTCCCTGGGGTAATCCATCGATAATCACCTACCGAATTTTTTTTGAGTGATTTTTGCAGATAAATATAATTTACTTAGTTATGAAATTCAATGATTTAATAACAATACCACGTCATGCTTTAACGTAAATAATAAAATAGTTGATAATAACTTGAAAAACCAATTTTCTAAACACCAAATGTTAATTTCTTATGTTTGCTTCGTTTTTTATGAATAACAAGACGATAACATCTTGTAAATTAATTCAAAGTATTTTTCTTGTTCCCATCCTCATTTTATTCATCTGAATTTTCCATATATCATTATTTTATATTATTGAGATGATAAATAATATAATAAATTGAAAGAATTTAATAATACTTGATCAATAATTATAATATTTTATTAGAATTTAAAAGTGAGACCAACCAAACTAAGCTCACTTGGTATATCCTACTTATAGTGTGATTTAAGATACGTTATATACAGATATTTCGTCTATTAATCTTTAATAGAATAGATATTTTCTTCAAGATCCAACTTTGATGGGTAAAATGTATTATTATTAATTAAAGATCTATAAGTATACGTTGTAATGAGAAAAGAATGGCTTGATAAAAATATGCTACTATTAATTTGTCGTTGTATTAATAATAATAAAAAAAAACTAAAGATCGTGTAGTTAGTAGGCTGTTTGATTGAGAAATTAATTAATTTAATGTTGGGTGTGTCATGTCGTCAAACAAAATGAGGTGTCTACGTGATTATTAATCAAGACATCACCCATTATTTATCTACCTCTCCCAACTACTCTCTCTCTCTCTCTCTCTCTCTCTCTCTCTCTCTCTCTCTCTCTCTCTCTCTCTCTCTCTCTCTCTCTCTCTCTCTCTCTCTCTTTCTCTCCTCTATATAGCTCAAGTTTGGCCATTAGGGTTTTCCATCTTCTTCCTCCTTCCATCATATCTCTCTCTCTTTCTCTCTCTTTTATTCTTCTCTCTCTCCCTATATATATCTATGTATGTATGTATATATATATATATATGTATGTAGTAGCAGCAGCAGGCAGATATGATATGATATGATGGTGGTAGGAGAGGATTAAGTAAAGAGAAAAGCAGTGGTTTGTGGGGAATGTTGGCTGGCTCGATGCATTCACTAATTACAGGAGAAAATTGATTTCTGTTTCTAAAATTTCTTCAGAAAAGGTGACGGCATCGGACCAGGCTTCATTCCTCTCAAACCCCTTTGCTAGCTAATTCATCATGCTTTTACTTATTATAACCTGCTTTATGTTCTTTATTAATTAGTGGCTTGGTTTTTATTATCAAGATTTTCTTACTTGCTGTATTACAGTTAATTAGTTAGCTAGCTATGTCTCATCTATCCAATTCAAATATATATGAACTTGTTTAGAGTCCATATATATATATATATATATATATATATATATATATATGAGATCAGCCTCTTTCGTTAAACCAGTATTTTACATTTAAAACATTACAGTAAAAACACTGTAAATGTCATATTCATAATGTTTTTTGTTAAGAAGATTTGGAATTTTTTTAGCTGTAAAATTTGAAGTATAAAAATATGCTTTAATGGATCTCACGAAACCCAACCATATATATATATATATATATATATTGTAGATGTTGATTCATTTACAAACTGGATGAATCCTACAAACTCGTACAAACTATATATAAAAATAATTTTTTATTATTTTTTTCATCGGATGCTATGATTTAAAATGTTGTTATATATATATATATATAAAAAAATTGAGTTACGTGTTCCATGAAATCAACCCAGAAAATTCTAAGGTCCTGCACAATCATTTCTCAATCATGAACTCATCTGTAGTTCTTGGCCAACCAAACTAATTAACCAATCAAGATAGGGGTTTTCAAGATTCAAACTACTTAACCCTAGATCCATATGCTTCTTTAATTAATTATAATATTTGAAAGATCTGTCGTATATATAGATCATACTTTATTGGATTACCCTTAATTAATCATAATTAAGATTTAAATAACTTTGTAATGTTGTTTAGGTCATCTGATGGATTCTAATCTCATAAACCCTCCTTAATTATAAGCGCAGAAGACCCCTAAGCCTGTGTTAAATTAACACTTAGATCGGTCATATATATAACTATAAACACATACATTCATTTTCTTGAAAAATAATCCATATGTATATATATATATATATACCATCTTAAACCAGTAATAAACTTACTTAGTACAACCAATTAATTAATTACAAACATGTAGAGCCACCAAGCTAGATGCCAAAATCAATTGGACATGATTTGTAAATCAAGATTCTTTCTTCACCACAAAACCCTCAAATGTATATGTATATTATATAAATAATGAATTAATTAAAAAAAAAAATTATTCGTACCTCATAAAATCTCAATTAATTCCAATACAAAATGCATTACCTTTATTTTACGATTCTTGATTCTTGAGACCCAACTTTTCTTGTAAAAAAATTGAAATTAAAAACAAGATATATATATATAAGTTGATGAAACTTTTAAAACATTCTTTCAAGTACTAATTAACTAATTAATTAAGATTTGTTAATATATGTATATATATATATATATATTTATTAGAAGGTAGCATGAATGGTGTGGTAGGGAATTGAACTTGTTAACAACATACCTAGCTATGGTTATCCCTGCACTCTGACCAAACCTTTTTGTTTATCTACTATTCCTTTACCCTCCCATCCACAAATTCCAAAACTCCATTGACCATCTTGATTTTTGGAATGCATAAAAGGCCTACAACTTTTTATTTCTCTTCTTGATTCCCTCAATTTCTTTATCATTTTCATTTTATTCATTAATTCTACATCTTGACTTCTATATTATTTCAAAAAGCATGTTTGGAAACACATCTTCTCATGTTCATATCAACCTCACCTCACATCTTGCATCACTAAATATAATAAATAATATGTATATTATCTTTTTTCAATTTACACAACATATGTCCTTTTAATCATTCGGATGTATAAGTAAGAATAGGCTAAACGTATTGTCTCCTTGCAAAAAAAATAAAAAAATTTGTTGCTCACTTTTATTGTCTCTTTGATTCTTGATTGATTATACAAGCAGAAAAATGGCATTAAACATTTAACGTGTAATAAAATTGATGCCTCCAAATTAATTTTATGAATTCAATTGTTTTTTCTCTTAGCTTTTTTCTAGAATTAAAGTAATCTGTAAAGTTGTGTGTTTGTAAAAATGGCCAAGTGCTGACTTTGCATTAAAATGGGGTATCTTTTGGCAATAATGAATTGGATAGACACATGCACAATTTGGGGAGACATGTAGCTTTATTTGCATCATTTTCACTAGTATCTATATGGGATCAAAATGTTTTATACAATATTGTAGCTAAAAAGAAGTATTTGTTAATACATAAAACAATAAGTATTAAAGTATATTTCATAATTTTTACAAACATATAATGCTCTTATTGCGTGGTTATAGTTATATATGTAACTAGTTTAATTAAAACTTATATATATATACATATGACATATGTATGTATACACACAAGGTTGGGTTCACATAAGATCAACTTGTTTTCGTGAGACCCGTAAGACTATATTTTTACACATAAAACTTCACACCAAACACATGACTCATGTAAGTGTATGCATATATATTATTTATGTATAATAAACATACATAAGTTTATCATAATACTCATTGAACGGTTTAAATTCATATAAAAGTAATATTTAAAGTTACACTTATTAAAAGAAAAGAAAACCTAATTAAAGGATAAAAAAACACCACAGGAAGGCGTGATAGCATCCCACATGTTAAACAAACACCTTGAGGATTAACGGATATATTTGTTAATGTCCCATTTCAAATTATTGTTTTTATCTAATACTAAAATTTAGGATATTGATTGATATGTATTTTTTTTACATTGTGTTTGTTTCATACGTATTTGTTAAGTTTTACAATCTGATTTTTAAATGTACTTTTCTTTCACAAATTCATAATAAAGTTTTACATTGTAAATCAAATAAATATAAAATGAACACACTGTAAAACAAATATATATATTAATCAATAGTTCGATACCTTAAATCTTTTTTATGTACAAAAATCATACATAAACATATATAGTTAGAGAGATCTAGAGAGAGAGAGGGGCTCGAGAACGTGTGAGAATAAAAATTAGGTGAAAACACTTTTGAAGCTTTGGATTAATTAGTTTTTTTTTGCACTACTATAAAATTGAGTATTTTCAATGGAATTTTTTCAACAGAAAATGTCGTTGAAAATTTTCTACGAATTTGAAAATGCATGTTTGTGAGAGATTTTCAACGAAAATTCGTTGAAAATTCGTAGAAAGTTTATGTTCTATCAATAATCTCTCTAAAATTCGTAGAAAATTTTCAACGATATTTTCCGTAGAAAATTTTCAACGACATTTTCCGTTGAAAATACTCAATTTTCTAGTAGTGTTGATCTAATCACATTTAACTTCAAATACAATTATCTACCTTCAACAACGTTCAACTCTCTTTAACTACCTTTGAACCAAATGTTTTTTGAACGGTAGCGTTAGTGTTAGTGGTTATATTAGTAACGAGTTAAACTCCAACCCTGGGACAGTGCGGGATCGAACCCTCGCACCTCCACAGAGCCACGTCACATATGAGGAATAATACCTCCACCATTTTAGGGAAAACCACCACTCCCAAGGCTCGAACCCAGTGGGGGAACCCCATAAGGACTTATGGGGGCCATGGCCTCCCCGCTTTTTTGACCTAAATAGCATATAGCTCCAATAAAAAGTGCATAGGGCTTGGTAGCGCTAGTGGTTAAGGTTTATCTTCTTGAACTAGAGGTTTTGGTATCGAATACCACATGTAGCCTTTTTCCTTCCCATTTTCTATTTTTTTCATGCACCTACATATTCTCATATTATGATTAATAACTATTTTCTATTTTTTTCATCCATATGTAGCCTTTTTCCTTCCCATTTTCTATTTTTTTAATGCACCTACATATTCTCATATTATGATTAATAACTATTTTCTATTTTTTTCATCCATCTACATATTGTCATATTATGATATTAAACTATTAATAACACATATGAAAATTAGTTTAAAGAAAATATAAAAAATAATGTTTGAGTTATTATATGTAGCGTCATATTAATAATCTAAAAGTTTGTTTTTATTAATTAATAATAGTATCAAAATATAATAAATTTGTATTACTATTTTTTAGTTAATAGTTTAAAAGTTTTGAGTTTTAGAGACTATTTACTCAAATATTTACTCGGTAAATCCTTATCGATAAATTTGACACTATTACTTACCTTGTCGGGTAAGATTTGTACTCTAGTAAAATGTACATTATATGCAACAATTTACCCGGTAAACGCTAACTGAGTAAGGCTCGTCATCTTTACTTACAAGATAAGACACTTGATTCTTACCATCGTTCTAACGGGGTAAGATTTTCGGTCCTTACTGTATACATCCGATAACATAATATGACTTGATAAACACTTATTGGGAAGCGTTTGACAAATAACTTCTTAGTCTTTATTAACAAATTTTCTCTCAAAGTTAATATTATAACATAGAAAAAAAAGGAATAAAAAAAAGTTTCGTACGTATCATTTGAATCTCTAAACTTTTGTAACATATATTTTCGGCCCCCCAGATTACAAGGGTCGTGTTCCGCCCCTACTCGAACCCGAGACCTTGAGGATGTTGTAAAACCCCGGTACCGCTAGGTCAGAGGCCCTTTGATACCTTTGAACCAAATTTATCTTCACTTTTAGTCATTTTCATGAAATTTTACATACATTTAATTATTTTCATATATAAATTTAATAAATTTTGATCATAATAATAATAATAAAAATAGATAAATCAATTGGGTACATGAAGGTTTATTTTCACTTTCTCATTATAATATTATATTATATCATTATTATTTAAGAGCCCTTATTTGAACCAGAATATTGTATTCGAAATGATTCAATGAATGGTACCCATGCATGCAGTGTTTTTTCATTTTCATGAAGCGATGCAATTAAATGAGCATTCAATTAACCTACCCAAGCTCATCAAGCTTTTCATTTTAATATTTAAAGTTATTAAAACGCATTTTCTTTCCCCAAAAAAACATCTATTTGAGTATTAATTAAATCAATAATATAATTTCCCCTCCCAAACTATCATAACGTAATAATTACATTACGATTTAAAAATAGTAAGATTGAGAATGTTGCAGTTTCCTTGAGGAATTATATTGGCTTTAATTAAAAATGGTATTGTTCAATAAGGCCATATTCAAATTCCAAATATTGAGCTAATTAATTGGATTTTTATAAATAAATTATATACTATTATGAATAATAACAATTAATTGTTTTTGATAATTATACTTGTATAATTATGTCTAAATACTATTGCTAACATCTACCTGATATGTATTTACCGACAAGAGTCCGAACATTCACTTGTTTTATCGGTTAAGATTATCGGCCATAAAAATGATTGTTAGTAAGTGTTAAACAGGTCAAAGTCTTTTCCTTACTTATCAGGTAAAATTCTCGATCTTTATTGTGTCTATTAATTACCGAGTGAAATTCTTGGGCCTTGCATGCCATGATAGCTCACCCCTTAACACACAAAATATAAATCGTTTTAGTAATCTTTTTAATGAATTTTGTTGAAAAATATATGAAAATATACCCTAAACCATGTTTTGCTTTATCTAATAAAGATGTTTAATTTATTATGATATCAATTATAATAAACATTGCAAATAAAACTGAATTTTATACTTTTATTTTTATATCTATATAAGACTATATATATATATATACTGTTTTATTACGTTTTAAAATGATATGAAGTTATTATCCCAATAATATATATATATATATATATAGAGAGAGAGAGAGAGAGAGAGTAAAGTTCAAATGCGAACTCAAATTTGGTTGTGAACGTAAAAAAAATAAGAGCGCGACACGTGTCTGAATATAGATATATTCAGACTGAATATACAAAGAAATATTCAGACTGAATATACAAAGAAATATTCAAACTGAATAAGCATTATTCAGATTGACTAGAAACTATATTCAGTCTGAATATTTATTTGAATGTATATAGGGACGGGTTCAAATGAGAACTCAAATTTGGTTGTGAACGTGAGAACAAATGAGAGTGTTACAGGTGTCTCATTCAAAGAAAAATATTCAGACTAAATATAGTATTTATCCAGTCTGAATAATGCTTATTCACTCTGAATATTTCTTTGTATAATCAGTCTGAATAATCTATATTGAGACACGTGTCACGCTCTCATTTGTCGTCATGTTCACAACCAAATTTAAGTTCGCATTTGAACATTTCTTCTCTTTCTCTCTCTCTCTCTCTCTCTCTATATATATATATATAACTTTTCCTATATATGGTATGAAAAATCAGTTAGAATACAAGTCAACAACTAACTAATCGACTAGGTTATTAAAACATAAACTAAAGGAACTTTTCTATGGTTCTATCAGTGGTTTTAATCTTTGTTGACCCTTTTGTATTCGATGTAAATTATCAATAATTCTTGTTTTTTAAAATATTTGTTTAATAAAAACTAATAAATAATAAAAAAACAATATATTTTTTAAGTGTTACGATTTATGGAGACATGACTAAATTCCATATGACACATAAAGGCCTGATTTCTCAACAGTTTGATTTTCCCCTTTATATTTCACAATGACACATCAAATCAAAATAATAAATGTACAAATGTCAATAATGTAAATATTTGATTTTTAGCTTTTTATTTCAAAAAATATATAATTGATTTTTTGCTTAACACTAATTAACCCATAATAAGAATTGAGAATATTCAACAAAATTAAACCAAGATCTTGTATTTTATAGAATAGAGATAAATGAATGAAATAACAATTTATGTTTCTAATTTTCTTTTATAGAATAGAGATAAATGAATGAAATAACAATTTATGTTTCTAATTTTCTTATTATAACACGTTTTTAATTACAATAATGTATTTTCAAATATTATTTATTGAAATATTGTACTTGAGAAATCTATTCATTATAGCAATGAGTAACATATTATATTTTTTACATGTTAATTTCTTAATTATTATTTTTATTAAGATATGTGATACTGATTATATACTATAAATAAAAAACTATTTCAATTTTTTAATGTACTCACTTTCCCTCCAGACGATTCATATCTCATCCAAACTTTTTTTTTCATCCACCTCTTTAAACAAATATGATATATATTCTAAAAAAAATATAACATTTCTTATTTAGAGTTTCTTAAAAGAGATAAATGTCTAAAAAATTGCAAAAAATATATGATTTTGAATGATTAAAATTTTAAACTATTTTTTTGAATTATAAAATCACATCCTTAAGCTTTCTAAAATCAGTTAAATATATCTTTGTAACATGCAAAAAAGATTAATGTGATAACTTTTTTTGGGAAACGTGTAAATAAAACCAAACAAACTATTTGATTTTAAATGACTGGGTCCATTATTTCTTTTAACAAATAAAAAAATTTCTAAATCTTTTTATCAAATAAATTCTTGAACATTGTTTTGAACAAATAAATCCCAATTTTTTTTGAAGAAATAAAACCATAAGCTTAATTTTAAACAAATAAATCCGATTTTTTTTAACAATATATATATATATATATATATGTGTGTGTGTGTGTGTGTGTGTGCGCGCGCGCTCGCACACGTGTGCACGCGACGTTCCTTTCACTGACAACAAAGTACAAAAAACCAATTACACAAAAAAAAATTATACCAATTTTGTTAATATTGTTGTAATAAAAAAAATGAATGTATAACTCTTTAAAAGTTTGTGAAAGTGGATCATTATTTGTGCATTTATCCCTATAAAATAAGGGTAAATTCATTACAACAAATTCGAAATCATAGAATACCAAGCATCTCCAACAAATTTTCTTTTATAGAGAAAATAAAGATTTTGTAGTTTTGTTTAACTATTTTGTTACAATAAGTTCTCTAAATTGTTCTCCAAATAAATATATTTGTTAATTGATCAGCTAGCTTAAAAACTAATTATGTTTAGATTACATTATGAGGTGGTTTCTTATACAATCTATCTCATTTGTACAATGATTGTAACTCGATTTCAACCGTCCATTTAAATTATAAAAGACATAGGATCGTGTGAGAAAAAAAATTAAGATGAGAATCGTAAGAAGAGATCTGGACACTTCATCACTTTTAATCTCATACGCACCCATGAATTACGCTTTAAAAGGGAGTCAATCCGGTGCATCTCATCATAATGTCCATCCAAGGGTGAAGATCCCTTCTTATGTTTCTCATCTTAACACTCATTCTCAGTGCAACCCAAACCATAATTACAAAACATGTGTTTTGTTAAATATCTTGATTGTTTCGTAATATAAAGCATTATTTATAATTAATGGACTTTAATCATTTTTTACAAACATACAAATCATAATAAACGAACCCTTATCATTTTCATAAATATCTTATTTAATTGGTTATCAGTACATTGTATAATTAGTACTAAAATCAATATAATTGACCTTTTTTATGAATGGTCCAATTGTTGTGTTAGAAAGTCCAAGGGGGCCCCATATAATAAACAGCAAGATGTAAAGTTTTGAGCCCTAGGAAAAGGGCATCCTGAGCATAAAATATGAGCCCTGTAAAAGAGGTACCCTAAAAACAAACCTACATAGTGCCATCACAATCACCCCCAAATCAAGGGCCCATTATTTGCACTCAATTACACATCACAATTTATTTCATTATTTCATCATTATTTGTCCTTTTACATGTAAGCTTAAAAGGTTAAAACTGTTCTATTGATATAGAGTTATAAGACCGTAAATCTGAATCTGATGTTATGTGTTTTGACAAAAAAAACACCAAGATGAAATCACTACAAGAAAAGCATGCCTTCACTGTAGTAATTTACTGACAAACAGTTCCGTCGATAATTACTAACGACTTTGTGACTTGATTTGGGACATATTTCTTAAACAAAATATCAATGATGAAAAAATATTGACAAATTAGCGACAAGTAAATTATGTCACTAATTCGCTGATACTTACAGACGAATACTAGCATTGTTGGTAAAAAAAAAAATACGGTTTTAATCTATTTTTGTAAAACTCGTTCGTATTTTGTTTTCGGTATCATTTTTATTATATTTTTTTGACTTCCATTAGTAAATAATACATATTATCGTTGAATAGCCGTAATAACTTTATTTATAACATTTTAAATTCTTTTTTTGAAATATCCCGTTAATCTGGCAATAATGTGTACAATTTACCAATAGATTATTGATGTTAGTTTTTTAATTTTTTTTTGTTGATTAAAGTAGTGTATGTAGAATACTGGGTTATATTGGATTGTATGTAGTGTATATAATGGTGTATATGGAAGGCTAGATGTAACCTCCATTTTAGATCCGAGAGGAGTTCCAAGGGCAAAGTGGTTGATTTCATTAAGAGCTTGGTGTTTTTATGGTTAAAATATAGGAGATCTGACACTCTCGTAAACTGGAGAGAGTGGTGTATGGATCCTTTCATGTAGTTGTATTCCTTTTTTTCTTGCCTTTGGTTTCGTTTTCGAACCTTGGGTTTGGTGTGTTAATAATATGGCCGGTTCCAAAAAAAATGTAGTGTATATAAATGGTGTATGGATTCATATATTGGATAGCATATAGTATTATAGTGCATATTGAATAGCCTATATGTTCATATTAATACATGTGCTCTATATATGCACACATATACATACTATCTATATATGTATACATGTATACTTAGGGGTTGTTTGAATAGCTAAGAGATTAATTACGTTTGATAGAAAATAAGTCCGTTTTTTAATGGTTTCAAAACCATCTGAATTATTTTGTATCATGAACATCCTTTAATCATTAAAAATCTCAATTACATCATGAAAAATTACCAAACAATTATATTTCATTTTGCACCATATCATAAAAATCTCTTAATCATTTTGACCACTTAATGATTCTGCACCAAACCATTCAGCAACTGCCAAGCAGTCCCTAAATTTACACATCCATGTATACAAAAATCAGAGACACATACATATATACATATGTAATGTATGTCTTTGTTTGTAGGTGAATTTTTTTTATACAACTACCATAAGTAATCTATAACAGTTTCTTCAATAATATTTTTAGTCAGACAGATTAGAAAAGTGTACAAGGTTGACATTCTCAATATTAGGCAATGCAGAAAAAAGCTTTTGTTGTTTTGTGCCATTGAATTATCAAAAAATAAACACTTATTTTATATTTCTTTCATAAAATTGGTATCAACAATAAAGGCTTGTATTTTTTATACTCGCAATATTTTACTCAATAAACTGAATTATCCCATTGAGAGATTTTTGGGCCTCCTGGTGGGCCAAAATCCATATTATCGTTTCATAGGGGCCAACTTTAACTGAATTTAAAAAACATTCTAATACAACAACAACGTTCGTATAATAATTATATAAGGAAATTACATTTGGTTCAATATGGTTAGATCATCTTCAACATATTTTTTATAACTTTTTTAAAATATAGAATCAAAAGTTAAAATTTATAAAAAAATTACATTCAATTCCTACAAACAATGTTTTTAAACCCGGGTTAACCCGGCCGAACCGGTTGGACCGCGACCCGGGATAGTGACCGGGTTAACTAACGCCGGGTTAATGCATATGACCGACCCGTTTCAACCCGTCCGGGTTTCTCAAAAACCCGGTTAAACCGGTGGTAAACCCGTTTCTCAAACCCGGTTAACCCGTTTTTATATTAAAGTTTAAAAAAAAAATTAAAAATTTTAAAAATGTGTGTTATGTGTGTTATATAATGTATTTTGATTGATGTAAAACTTGTTGTTTGTGTATTTTTAATGTTGGAACTTGTGGACATCAAATTATTACTTCATATATATGTATGTACGTAAGAAAATGAAAAAATTACAAGGGAATTATTGAAACCGGTTAACCCGGTGGTTGAACAGGTTGAACCCAGGACCCGGTCACCACCACGGGTCAACTTTAAACCCGGGTTTTAAAACATTGCCTACAAGTCGTCTATTTTAGAGATTTTATTGTTGATTAAATTATTAGATTTAACAACCCAAAACTTAAAGTAACCACAATTAAATAAACAAAAAGCCCTAGTGGCTAACACTAAATTTCAAGTACAATATAAAACCTAAACTCTTCTCAATGGACAATGTATGCAACGGAAAGTACTAAACTACCACAACTGAGAATTATTACAACTAAACGAAATAAACTAAGTCAAACGTCCTCGCTCCCACGCTCACACCTTGGCCTTTCCTTCGATCTACTCTCCACCTGATACCTGTCTGAAAATAATTTTTAACTTGCAAAACGAGGGTTAGACCATAAAGTGTAGTAAAAATTCCTTTAAAAGAGGAGATAACACTTGGTAGTTCAAAATACGCAATAGCTGGCAGTAACCCCCTTTCCCTTCGGGTATAAAATCACCAAACGGATGTTACATAACATTTCTGATAATCCCTGTCACATTCCCTTCGTGACAATTAACACCCAGTTCTTTAAGAACAAAATCCATATACTCACAAAACAAATTCATGATATACATAGCATAATTCCCAAAAGGCACTTTACATATGCTATGTAACTCCACACACCCTAAATAGTGCACATAAAGTCAAATACCCAAGTTAGTGAAACATGATAAGTTTGCATAAATAGTTAATAAAATTTTAATACCATAATCAGTATGCAAAGCTTGTAATCTCATGTTGTAAATAGTAGGGTTAGAGAATTCACCTAATGAAGTCACACCTCAACTCAAGCCTAATGGTTAGAAGTCTCAAACCGAAAGGTTGAATTCACCAAGGTAAGAATGGTACGTACTCAATGTAAAACCCTCAAAAGTCTTATATTAAGATCGTCTACTAAACCCTTAGAACGATGGCTCAAACCCCTGCTTGAAAAGAAAAGCGTAACAAACGAAGTGCACCCAAAACAATCTCTCACGCGACTTGGGTCGCGGCCTAAGCCGCACGCTTGGTCGCAGAGCTCACTGTTTGAGTTGCACGACCCTTCTTCATCCAAAATGGTAATCCAAACCCCAAAACTCCCAAATCCACTAATTAGATACTGATTTTAACTCTATCATTGACTAAAACAAATGGGAAAACTTCCTAAAACATCTTTAAACCAAAACCAACCAACTAGATGAAGATTAAATCATCAGGTAGCCATTTCTATCAAGGATTCATAAACTATGGAGTTCTTCCTCAATGAATCTTGATTTGCAAAGATGAAAACCCCAAAATCGACTACATAGATAGATCTACTATACCAAAGTCGAATAGAATCCTTCAAAGAGAATGGATTCTAGCAAGGCATATACTAAGCTCCATGGAAGACATAAGAACCTTAGATTTCCTCATAAAAACATAACCCATAGACAGAAAGCTTAGACCAATGAGGATGAAGCTCATACCTGAAATAGCAATCCCCTTATTTGAGTCTTCTCCAAATCGCCCAAGTGTATTCCAAGGTTTTCTTCTCTAGCTCTCCCAAAACACACACACACAAAAGAGAAATCGTTTACAAATGAGTCTTAAAATGGGGAGGATGGTCTCCTCCCTTTTACTCTTGAATTTACAGAATAGCCCCTAAAGAACAGAAAAATTACAAACTTACCCAAACTCCTCTATAATTCAACAATTAATGGAAAAAAGGGTTATTACAATATAATATTCTATAATTCTATCATCGCAATAAACTTTTTAAAAAACTTCATATAAAATAATATTAATTCAATATAATTGGTGGAATAAATAAAAATTCAATTTTCTCTCCTTACATCGAGTTTGTGGAGAATTCTCTAAACCTGAAGTTTTTTCATCTTCATTATATTTTAGAGAACCAACTAGAGAATTTGTTGGAGCAAAATCTCCGAGTTTCCTATTAGATAATCTATTGGAGATGATCGTTGTAGTTTCAAAACACGTAACATCTAATATTCAATGCTCTATGGCTCTATGCATCCACCGTCTTCATAACTAGTCTATCTATTCTAAATTATATTGAATAAGTAGAAATTCATGTTACAAAAGAATCAATTGCGATATTATAAAAATGACAAGGTCTCATTTATTATGATATATATATTAATAGAAGATGATTAAAATTAATTAATTATAGACCATGATTTATGTAGAAAACAATTAATATATTTATGAAACCACGTATTTATTAGTTTACAACGAAGGATCGTGTGAGAAGAATACAGTTAAGATAGAAGCGTAAGAAATTTTTTGAACCTATGATCACTTTTAATCTCAAACTCATGTATGAATCGCGCTTTAGAAGAGAATTAATCCGGTGCATATTGGTGCAATGGTGCACCTCATTAATGTTTGACATTCAATTAATATTGATCTAAGGGTGGAGATCTCTTCTTATGTTTCTCACATAATTTTCTTTCTCACCGGACCCAAACCCTTATCAGACTAGATGAACAGTTGAAATTGGTTTGTAACAATGTGTTGTTTCGTATAATAAACCATCTCTTACTATATATATATATATATATATAGGGTTAGGTTCAAATGTGAACTCAATTTTGGCTGTGAACGTGAGGACGAATCTCAGCCACACATTTTCGGTTATGGTGGACGCGATCACGGAGGATTGACGCGATTCATGGGAGGGTGGAGATTATTAAAGGAGGGGAACCAGTCAAAGCGCGCCTTTATTGACCTGGATAAGTGGGCGAGATTCGTCCTCACGTTCACAACCAAAAATGAGTTCACATTTGAACTTTCCTCTCTCTCTCTCTCTCTCTATATATATATATATATATATATAGAGAGAGAGAGAGAGAGAGAGGAAAGTTCAAATGCGAACTCAAATTTGTTTGTGAATGTGACGACAAATGAGAGCGCGACATGTGTCTGAATGTAGATTATTCAAACTGAATAATCAAAGAAATATTCAGATTGAATAAAACTGAATATAGTGTTTATTCAGTCTGAATAATGCCTATTGAGACTATATTCAGTTTTATTCAATCTGGATATTTTTTTGATTATTCGACACGTGTCACCCTCTCATTTGTCCTCACGTTCACAACCAAATTTGAGTTCTCATTTGAAGCCGCCCCTATATATCATCGATTTATACACCCTATATTTGGTTGTTTTGTTTGACTTGATTCTGTCGAGTAAATACAATCAAGCGCAATCAGATTTTGATGCAACGAAAAAGAAAAGAAATAGAAAAGATAAATGATTTCACGGGATTCAGCCAATTGTATTGATCGTGAAATATCATTGAGAAGTTATATATATATATATATATATATAGAGAGAGAGAGAGAGAGAGAGTGTCCTGTGCATAAGTGAACATAGTGTGCACGAGTGAACATAAACATTCTGTGGATAAGTGAACATATTGTGCACAAATAAACATGCACATCCCGTGCATAAGTGAATATCGTGTGCATAAAAGTTGCCTACAACGGAAAATGACTTTCATTTATGAACATTGAGTGTAACTAACATGTGCAACATGCTGAAAATTGGTAACATTTGTAGTTTTATGGTGATTCTCCCAAATAGACATGTAGTGTAAAAAATGTAATTAGAATATGAACATATAATGTATCAGTGAACAATAGTATTAAACTAATACATGTAATATGTGCATTTATGAACTAGTATCAAATAGATGTTCACTAATGTCAAATATCATTGAAATACTAGATGTTCAGTTATGAATCAATGTGTTTTTCATTTATGAACAAATGTCAAATGGATATGATAAAATCTGAATACTTAGTTTGATATTTTGTTTCATCTCGTATTGATTATTGCTTTGTGTTATGTTCAAAATTAGTGTTGTGCACTCTGGTTTTCTATGTAATCTAGACATGGGAAAGGAAGGGGGCTTTTATTAGTTTTAAAGTTTTGAATTTGTTTTGTTTGCCAAGTTAGGGATGGTCCTGCTTGTGGAATATAAGAAATCATATTAGATCCAGCTCTAACTCTTACTAGAGTTCTGAGTTGATATAAATGTGTAGTTTAGTTATTCAAATGTAGTGTAGTTATGCAGAACTGAACAAATGTTATTGACCAATAATGAAAAACTTATTTTTTCTTCAGGAAACAAAAGAACCAGAAAGTAAAATGTGAATAGATAACCAATTCATGGTAAGTAATCGTGTAACTAGATGTGTTATATACGGTTTTCTGTATTCAAGCAAAAAACTAATAATAAAATAATTAATTACAAAACAACTTTTATACTTAACTCTCATTTAGACAAGGAAAACCTGCAACATATTGTAAAATTCAAAAATTAAATGAATTAATAACATAAAACTTCCCTTCCCCACATAATCCAACGCCAACTCATTCCGACTGGAAAGAATAATACTTAATTGGTTGAAATGGATTAACAAAGTTAACATTTTTTTGGGTTAATAAATGATTGAGGACAAAGGAGAGCACGCACGTGTCTCATTCAGTATTTATAACGGAAGACATTCATTATAAATAACGAAGGTGAAGTTCATACACTATTCATAATGAATGATACAACATTCAATATAAATAACACATGACCAATATTCAGGATGAATAACCCTTGGGTGCAGAGGACACTGTCACACTCTCCTTTGTTCTCACGTATACAGTGATAGATGAATTTTTATTTGAACCCGTCCTATATATATATATAGAGGAAAGTTCAAATGTGAACCTATCTTTGATTGTGAACATGAGGACAGATCTCAGCCCTTGATCTAAGCCATATTCAAGCTCCTCTTTAAATGTGGCTTGAGGGTAATTCTGGAAAAAAAAATCAAGCTGCTCTTTGATATCACTCCCGCTTATTTCTTCCTTCTCTGTTAATCGTCTTCTTCTCTGTTAATCGTTTTATTCTCTGTTAATCGTCTTCTTCTCTATTAATCAGATTCATTGCTGTGAAGAACTTTATTAATTGGATTTGCGATTTCTGAAATTAAATCGATTGTGATCCAGTTGAAAATTCTACTTTTTTTGTTGATTGCGATTATGTTACATGTTTCGAAAATACAGACCTAGAATGTGGTTTCAATGTTGAAGATGCGTCGATCTATATTTTATATTCAGACTGGATCTATAAACATAAATTATAAAAACACCAGATTGTAGTATATATTCAGTCTGAATATAAGTTAAAAATTGAAGTTTGTATAATCGTAGCTTATATTCAGACTGAATATAAGCTAAATTTTGAAGTTTGTAAAATCGTAGCTTATATTCAGACTGAATATAAGCTAAGTTTTGAAGTTTGTAAAATCGTAGCTTATATTCAGACTGAATATAAGCACTAAGAGTCTTTATATTCAGACTGAATATAAGCTACAATTATACAAACAACTAGTTGTAGCTTATATTCAGATCAATATAAGCTACGATTATTAAACTTCAAATTTTAGCTTATATTCAGACTGAATATAAGCTACAATTATATAAACTCATAATTGTAGCTTATATTCAGTCTGAATATAAACATAAAATGTTATGCTTATATTCAGACTGAATATAAACTACAATTATTCAAACACATAATTTTAGTTTATATTCAGTCTGAATATAAGCATAACATTTTATGCTTATATTCAGACTGAATATAAACTACAATTATTCAAACACATAATTTTAGCTTATATTCAGTCTGAATATAAGCATAACATTTTATGTTTATATTCAGACTGAATATAAGCTACAATTATTCAAACACATAATTTTAGTTTATATTCAAACTGAATATAAGCTACAATTATACAAACCCATAATTGTTGCTTATATTCAGTTTGAATATAAGCATAACATTTTATGCTTATATTCAGAAACTTCCTGTGATAAAATGATGAACAATCATATTAAAAGGGA